>CM035593.1:33850399-35050399 GCA_020423425.1 Chrysopa pallens
AATACACCCGAAATCTTATGGTGTAATTCCATTGAGTTACATTCTTACATAGATTCACTGATAGTTTTGGTACGTCCGTAAATACATCGAAAGCTCATTGAGTTTAATTTTAAATATTTGTGCTATTGGGTGTTTCAATACACTCGGAAAACATAATTGATAATTCATCAGGATCAATTTCAAAGGACGTGAAATTATAATTTTTACGAATCCAATATTTAGGAAATTTTTTTTTTTAAGGATTTTCAAAATAATTTACAGGTTTTCATGCTTATAAGCTTATGGCACATTTCATGAGCTTTTCCAAAATAATTCGACTGTGAGTTTTTCAGTCAATACTCCCGAAATCTTATGGTGTAAATGCATTGAGTAACATTCTCACTTAGATTCACTGATAGTTTTGGTACGTCCGTAAATACATCAACACTTCAATGGGTTTAATTCCTAAAATTTGTGCTATTGGATATTTCAGTAAACTTATAAATACATCGAAAATTCAGTAGGATCAATTTCAAAAGATGTGTAATTATAATTTATACGGATCCAATATTTAGGAAATAATTTTTTTCAGCATTTTTAAAATAATTTACAGGTTTTCATGCTTATAAGCTTATGGCACATTTCATGACCTTTTCCAAAATAATTCGACTGTGAGTTTTTCAGTCAATACACCCGAAATCTTATGAAGTAAATGCATTAAGCAACATTCTCACTTAGATTCACTGATAGTTTTGGTACGTCCGTAAATACATCAACACTTCAATGGGTTTAATTCCTAAAATTTGTGCTATTGGATATTTCAGTAAACTTATAAATACATCGAAAATTCAGAAGGATCAATTTCAAAAGATGTGTAATTATAATTTATACGGATCCAATATTTAGGAAATAATTTTTTTCAGCATTTTCAAAATAATTTACAGGTTTTCATGCTTATAAGCTTATGGCACATTTCATGAGCTTTTCCGAAAGTAATTCGACTCTGAGTATTTCAGTCAATACACCCGAAATCTTATGGTGTAATGGCATTGAGTTACATTCTCAAATACATTCACTGATAGTTTTGGTACGTCCGTAAATACATCGAAAGTTCAATGGGTTTAATTTCCATAATTTGTGCTATTGGGTGTTTCAGTACACTTATAAATACATCGAAAATTCAGTAGGATCAATTTCAAAGGACGTGTACTTATAATTTTTACGGATCCAATATTTAGGAAATAATTTTTTTCAGGATTTTCAAAATAATTTACAGGTTTTGATGCTAATAAGCTTATGGCACATTTCATGATCTTTTCTAAAGTAATTCGACTGTGAGTATTTCAGTCAATACACCCGAAATCTTATGGTGTAAATGCATTGAAGTATATTCTCAAATAGATTCACGGATAGTTTTGGTAAGTCCGTAAATACATCGATAATTCAATGGGTTTAATTTCTTATATTTGTGCTATTGGGTGTTTCAGTACACTAGGAATTCATAATCGATTATTCAAAAGGATCAATGGCCTCGTTTTCCAGAGGTTACTGTTTGTGTTAAGTGTTGTGCGCGAGAGCCCTTAGCCTTTGGCAAGCTCTGGATCGGCCTCGTTTTCCAGAGGTATGTGTTTGTGTTAAGTGTTGTGCGCGAGAGCCTTTAGCCTTTGGCAAGCTCTGGATCGGCCTCGTTTTCCAGAGGTAAGTGTTTGTGTTAAGTGTTGTGCGCGAGAGCCCTTAGCCTTTGGCAAGCTCTGGATCGGCCTCGTTTTCCAGAGGAAAGTGTTGAGCGCCAGTGCCTTTGGAATCTCTGGATCGGCTTTATTTTTCAGAGGTAAGAAGGTCATTAAAAGTTTAAATGTTTCAATTACGAGAAGATGTGCTATTGTGTGTTTTAGTCATCCATGGAGTCATCGAAAGTTCAATGGGTTGGATTTCCAATATTTGTGCTATTAAGTGTTTCAATACACTCATGGAGTCATCTATAGTTCAAAAGGTTCAATTACTTATAGATGTGCTATTGGGTGTGTCCATTCAGTCATGGAGTCATCAAAATATCAAAAGATTAAATAAACAATATTAATGCTATTGGGTCTCATTGAGTTTAATTTTTAATATTTGTGCTATTGGGTGTTTCAGTACACTCGGAATACATACATTGATAATTCAGAAGGATCAAATTCAAAGTACCTGTACTTATAATTTTTACGGATCCAATATTTAGGAAATAATTTTTTTCAGGATTGTCAAAATAATTTACAGGTTTTCATGCTTATAAGCTTATGGCACATTTCATGAGCTTTTCCAAAATAATTCGACTGTGAGTTTTTCAGTCAATACACCCGAAATCTTATGGTGTAATTCCATTGAGTTACATTCTCAAATAGATGCATTGATAGTTTTGGTACGTCCGTAAATACATCAACACTTCAATGGGTTTAATTCCTAAAATTTGTGCTATTGGATATTTCAGTAAACTTATAAATACATCGAAAATTCAGTAGGATCAATTTCAAAAGATGTGTAATTATAATTTTTACGGATCCAATATTTAGGAAATATTTTTTTTCAGCATTTTCAAAATAATTTACAGGTTTTCATGCTTATAAGCTTATGGCACATTTCATGAGCTTTTCCAAAATAATTCGACTGTGAGTTTTTCAGTCAATACACCCGAAATCTTATGGTGTAAATGCATTGAGCAACATTCTCACTTAGATTCACTGATAGTTTTGGTACGTCCGTAAATACATCAACACTTCAATCGGTTTAATTTCTAATATTTGTGCT
The DNA here is from genome assembly GCA_020423425.1 of Chrysopa pallens. NCBI lineage: Eukaryota > Metazoa > Arthropoda > Insecta > Neuroptera > Chrysopidae > Chrysopa > Chrysopa pallens. Next base: position 33,853,166 of record CM035593.1, read on the forward strand.
ATTGGGTGTTTCAGTAAACTTATAAATACATCGAAAATTCAGTAGGATCGATTTCAAAAGATGTGTAATTATAATTATTACGGATCCAATATTTAGGAAATAATTTTTTTCAGCATTTTCAAAATAATTTACAGGTTTTCATGCTTATTATAAGCTTATGGCACATTTCATGAGCTTTTCCAAAATAATTCGACTGTGAGTTTTTCAGTCAATACACCCGAAATCTTATGGTGTAAATGCATTGAGTTACATTCTTAAATAGATTCACTGATAGTTTTGGTACGTCCGTAAATACATCAACACTTCAATGGGTTTAATTCCTAAAATTTGTGCTATTGGATATTTCAGTAAACTTATAAATACATCGAAAATTCAGTAGGATCAATTTCAAAGGACGTGTAATTATAATTTTTACGGATCCAATATTTAGGAAATATTTTTTTTCAGCATTTTCAAAATAATTTACAGGTTTTCATGCTTATAAGCTTATGGCACATTTCATGAGCTTTTCCAATAGTAATTCGACTGTGAGTTTTTCAGTCAATACACCCGAAATCTTATGGTGTAAATGCATTGAGTTACATTCTTAAATAGATTCACTGATAGTTTTGGTACGTCCGTAAATACACCGAAAGCTCAATGGGTTTAATTTCCAATATTTGTGCTATTGGGTGTTTCAGTACACTTATAAATACATCGAAAATTCAGTACGATCAAATTCAAAGGACGTGTACTTATAATTTTTACGGATCCAATATTTAGGAAATAATTTTTTTCAGGATTTTCAAAATAATTTACAGGTTTTGATGCTTATAAGCTTATGGCACATTTCATGATCTTTTCCATTATAATTCGACTGTGAGTTTTTCAGTCAAAACACCCAAAAACTTATGGTGTAAATGCATTGAGTTGCATTTTCAAATAGATTCACTGATAGTTTTGGTAAGTCCGTAAATACATCGATAATTCAATGGGTTTAATTTCTAATATTTGTGCTATTGGGTGTTTCAGTACACTAGGAATTCATAATCGATTATTCAAAAGGATCAATGGACTGTTTGTGTTAAGTGTTGTGCGCGAGAGCCCTTAGTTGGCAAGCTTTTTCCAGAGGTATGTGTTTGTGTTAAGTGTTGTGCGCGAGAGCCTTTAGCCTTTGGCAAGCTCTGGATCGGCCTCGTTTTCCAGAGGTAAGTGTTTGTGTTAAGTGTTGTGCGCGAGAGCCCTTAGCCTTTGGCAAGCTCTGGATCGGCCTCGTTTTCCAGAGGAAAGTGTTGAGCGCCAGTGCCTTTGGAATCTCTGGATCGGCTTTATTTTTCAGAGGTAAGAAGGTCATTAAAAGTTTAAATGTTTCAATTACGAGAAGATGTGCTATATTGTGTTTTAGTCATCCATGATTACTTTTGGATTTTACCAATATTTGTGTTCATTGTTTCAAAATTTAACATTCGAAATGTCGAAACACAGGAGCCAAAATTCTTAATCCACTGGATACTTATTGACTGGTACCCATTTTAACTAAATATTTCTAAAGAAGATTTAATCAACTGCTATTTTTAATTTTTTAAATAATCAGCTCATTGAGTTTAATTTCTAATATTTGTGCTATTGAGATTTTCAATACACTCGGAAAACATAATTGATAATTCATAAGGATCAATTTCAAAGGAAGTGTAATTATAATTTTTACGGATCCAATATATAGGAAATATTTTTTTTCAGCATTTTCAAATTAATTTACAAGTTTTCATGCTTATAAGCTTATGGCACATTTCATGAACTTTTTCAAAAGTAATTCGACAGTGAGTTTTTCAGTCAATACACCCGAAATCTAATGGTGTAATTCCAATGCATTACATTCTCAAATAGATTACTTGATAGTTTTGGTACGTCCGTAAATACATCAACACTTCAATGGGTTTAATTCCTAAAATTTGTGCTATTGGATATTTCAGTAAACTTATAAATACATCGAAAATTCAGTATGATCAATTTCAAAGGACGTGAAATTATAATTTTTACGGATCCATTATTTAGGAAATATTTTTTTTCAGCATTTTCAAAATAATTTACAGGTTTTCATGCTTATAAGCTTAAGGCACATTTCATGAGCTTTTCCAAAATAGTTCGACTGTGAGTTTTTCAGTCAATACTCCCGAAATCTTATTGTGTAAATGCATTGAGCAATATTCTCACTTAGATTCACTGATAGTTTTGTTTCGTCCGTAAATACATCGAAAGCTCAATGGGTTTAATTTCCAATATTTGTGCTATTGGGTGTTTCAGTACACTTTTAACTACATCGAAAATTCAATACCATCAAATTCAAAGTACATTTACTTATAATTTTTACGGATCCAATATTTAGGAAATAATTTTTTTCAGGATTTTCAAAATAATTTTGCAGGTTTCCATGCTTATAAGCTTATGGCACATTTCATGAACTTTTCCAAAAGTAATTCGACTGTGAGTTTTTCAGTCAATACACCCGAAGACTTATGTTCTAAATACCTTGTGTTACATTTCCGGAAGATTTACCGATAGATTTGGTACGTCCGTAAATACATCGCCAATTCAATGGGTTTAATTCCTAATATTTGTGCTATTGGGTGTTTCAGTACACTTATAAATACATCGAAAATTCAGTAGGATCAATTTCAAAGGACGTGTAGTTATAATTTTTACGGATCCAATATTTAGGAAATATTTTTCAGCATTTTCAAAATAATTTACAGGTTTTCATGCTTATAAGCTTATGGCACATTTCATGAGCTTTTCCAAAATAATTCGACTGTGAGTTTTTCAGTCAATACACCCGAAATCTTATGAAGTAAATGCATTGAGCAACATTCTCACTTAGATTCACTGATAGTTTTGGTACGTCCGTAAATACATCAACACTTCAATGGGTTTAATTCCTAAAATTTGTGCTATTGGATATTTCAGTAAACTTATAAATACATCGAAAATTCAGTAGGATCAATTTCAAAAGATGTGTAATTATAATTTATACGGATCCAATATTTAGGAAATAATTTTTTTCAGCATTTTCAAAATAATTTACAGGTTTCCATGCTTATAAGCTTATGGCACATTTCATGAACTTTTTCAAAAGTAATTCGACAGTGAGTTTTTCAGTCAATACACCCGAAATCTTATGGTGTAATTCCATTGAGTTACATTCTCAAATAGATGCATTGATAGTTTTGGTACGTCCGTAAATACATCGAAAGCTCATTGAGTTTAATTTTAAATATTTGTGATATTGGGTGTTTCAATACACTCGGAATACATAATTGATAATTCATCAGGATCAATTTCAAAGGACGTGAAATTATAATTTTTACGGATCCATTATTTAGGAAATATTTTTTTTCAGCATTTTCAAAATAATTTACAGGTTTTCATGCTTATAAGCTTAAGGCACATTTCATGAGCTTTTCCAAAATAGTTCGACTGTGAGTTTTTCAGTCAATACTCCCGAAATCTTATTGTGTAAATGCATTGAGCAATATTCTCACTTAGATTCACTGATAGTTTTGTTTCGTCCGTAAATACATCGAAAGCTCAATGGGTTTAATTTCCAATATTTGTGCTATTGGGTGTTTCAGTACACTTTTAACTACATCGAAAATTCAATACCATCAAATTCAAAGTACATTTACTTATAATTTTTACGGATCCAATATTTAGGAAATAATTTTTTTCAGGATTGTCAAAATAATTTTGCAGGTTTCCATGCTTATAAGCTTATGGCACATTTCATGAACTTTTCCAAAAGTAATTCGACAGTGAGTTTTTCAGTCAATACACCCGAAGACTTATGTTCTAAATACCTTGTGTTACATTTCCGGAAGATTTACCGATAGATTTGGTACGTCCGTAAATACATCGCCAATTCAATGGGTTTAATTCCTAATATTTGTGCTATTGGGTGTTTCAGTACACTTATAAATACATCGAAAATTCAGTAGGATCAATTTCAAAGGACGTGTAGTTATAATTTTTACGGATCCAATATTTAGGAAATATTTTTCAGCATTTTCAAAATAATTTACAGGTTTTCATGCTTATAAGCTTATAGCACATTTCATGACCTTTTCCAAAATAATTCGACTGTGAGTTTTTCAGTCAATACACCCGAAATCTTATGAAGTAAATGCATTGAGCAACATTCTCACTTAGATTCACTGATAGTTTTGGTACGTCCGTAAATACATCAACACTTCAATGGGTTTAATTCCTAAAATTTGTGCTATTGGATATTTCAGTAAACTTATAAATACATCGAAAATTCAGTAGGATCAATTTCAAAAGATGTGTAATTATAATTTATACGGATCCAATATTTAGGAAATAATTTTTTTCAGCATTTTTAAAATAATTTACAGGTTTCCATGCTTATAAGCTTATGGCACATTTCATGAACTTTTCCAAAAGTAATTCGACAGTGAGTTTTTCAGTCAATACACCCGAAATCTTATGGTGTAATTCCATTGAGTTACATTCTCAAATAGATGCATTGATAGTTTTGGTACGTCCGTAAATACATCGAAAGCTCATTGAGTTTAATTTTAAATATTTGTGATATTGGGTGTTTCAATACACTCGGAATACATAATTGATAATTCATCAGGATCAATTTCAAAGGACGTGAAATTATAATTTTTACGGATCCATTATTTAGGAAATATTTTTTTTTCAGCATTTTCAAAATAATTTACAGGTTTTCATGCTTATAAGCTTATGGCACATTTCATGACCTTTTCCAAAATAATTCGACTGTGAGTTTTTCAGTCAATACACCCGAAATCTTATGAAGTAAATGCATTGAGCAACATTCTCACTTAGATTCACTGATAGTTTTGGTACGTCCGTAAATACATCAACACTTCAATGGGTTTAATTCCTAAAATTTGTGCTATTGGATATTTCAGTAAACTTATAAATACATCGAAAATTCAGTAGGATCAATTTCAAAAGATGTGTAATTATAATTTATACGGATCCAATATTTAGGAAATAATTTTTTTCAGCATTTTTAAAATAATTTACAGGTTTTCATGCTTATAAGCTTATGGCACATTTCATGACCTTTTCCAAAATAATTCGACTGTGAGTTTTTCAGTCAATACACCCGAAATCTTATGAAGTAAATGCATTAAGCAACATTCTCACTTAGATTCACTGATAGTTTTGGTACGTCCGTAAATACATCAACACTTCAATGGGTTTAATTCCTAAAATTTGTGCTATTGGATATTTCAGTAAACTTATAAATACATCGAAAATTCAGAAGGATCAATTTCAAAAGATGTGTAATTATAATTTATACGGATCCAATATTTAGGAAATAATTTTTTTCAGCATTTTCAAAATTATTTACAGGCTTTCATGCTTATAAGTTTTTGGCATATTTCATGAGCTTTTCCGAAAGTAATTCGACTGTGAGTATTTCAGTCAATACACCCGAAATCTTATGGTGTAATGGCATTGAGTTACATTCTCAAATACATTCACTGATAGTTTTGGTACGTCCGTAAATACATCGAAAGTTCATGGAGTTTAATTTCCATAATTTGTGCTATTGGGTGTTTCAGTACACTTATAAATACATCGAAAATTCAGTACGATCACATTCAAAGGACGTGTACTTATAATTTTTACGGATCCAATATTTAGGAAATAATTTTTTTCAGGATTTTCTAAATAATTTACAGCTTTTGATGCGTATTAGGTTATGGAACATTTCATGATCTTTTCTAAAGTAATTCGACTGCGAGTATTTCAGTTAATACACCCGAAATCTTATGGTGTAAATGCATTGAGTTACATTCTCAAATAGATTCACTGATAATTTTGGTAAGTCTGTCAATACATTGACAATTCAATGGGTTTAATTTCTAATATTTTTGCTATTGAATGTTTCAGTATACTAGGAATTCATAATCGATTATTCAAAAGGATCAATGGCCTCGTTTTCCAGAGGTTACTGTTTGTGTTAAGTGTTGTGCGCGAGAGCCCTTAGCCTTTGGCAAGCTCTGGATCGGCCTCGTTTTCCAGAGGTATGTGTTTGTGTTAAGTGTTGTGCGCGAGAGCCTTTAGCCTTTGGCAAGCTCTGGATCGGCCTCGTTTTCCAGAGGTAAGTGTTTGTGTTAAGTGTTGTGCGCGAGAGCCCTTAGCCTTTGGCAAGCTCTGGATCGGCCTCGTTTTCCAGAGGAAAGTGTTGAGCGCCAGTGCCTTTGGAATCTCTGGATCGGCTTTATTTTTCAGAGGTAAGAAGGTCATTAAAAGTTTAAATGTTTCAATTACGAGAAGATGTGCTATTGTGTGTTTTAGTCATCCATGGAGTCATCGAAAGTTCAATGGGTTGGATTTCCAATATTTGTGCTATTAAGTGTTTCAATACACTCATGGAGTCATCTATAGTTCAAAAGGTTCAATTACTTATAGATGTGCTATTGGGTGTGTCCATTCAGTCATGGAGTCATCAAAATATCAAAAGATTAAATAAACAATATTAGTGCTATTGGGTCTCATTGAGTTTAATTTTTAATATTTGTGCTATTGGGTGTTTAATACACTCGGAATACATAATTGATAATTTATAAGGATCAATTTCAAAGTACGTATAATTATAATTTTTACGAATCCAATATTTGGGAAATGATTTTTTTCAGGATTTTCAAAATAATTTACTGGTTTTAATGTTTATATGCTTATGGCACATTTCATGAGCTTTTCCAAAATAATTCGACTGTGAGTTTTTCAGTCAATACACCCGAAATCTTATGGTGTAATTCCAATGCATTACATTCTCAAATAGATTACTTGATAGTTTTGGTACGTCCGTAAATACATCAACACTTCAATGGGTTTAATTCCTAAAATTTGTGCTATTGGATATTTCAGTAAACTTATAAATACATCGAAAATTCAGTAGGATCAATTTCAAAGGACGTGTAATTATAATTTTTACGGATCCAATATTTAGGAAATATTTTTTTTCAGGATTTTCAAAATAATTTGTTTCCATGCTTATAAGCTTATGGCACATTTCATGAGCTTTTCCAAAAGTAATTCGACTGTGAGTATTTCAGTCAATACACCCGAAATCTTATGGTGTAATTGCATTGAGTTACATTCTCAAATTGATTTACTGAGAGTTTTGGTACGTCCGTAAATAAGAGCATACAAGTCTTGAGAATGAGATAATTTAGTTGAGAATGTTGCTAGATATTCTGTTGAGCGAATCCCTGATTACTTTTGAATTTTACCCATTATATATATGTTCATTGGCTCAAAATTTAACATTCGAAATGTCGAAACACAGGAGCCAAAATTCTTAATCCACTGGATACTTATTGACTGGTACCCATTTTAACTAAATATTTCTAAAGAAGATTTAATCAACTGCTATTTTTAATTTTTTAAATAATCAGCTCATTGAGTTTAATTTCTAATATTTGTGCTATTGAGATTTTCAATACACTCGGAAAACATAATTGATAATTCATAAGGATCAATTTCAAAGGAAGTGTAATTATAATTTTTACGGATCCAATATATAGGAAATATTTTTTTTCAGCATTTTCAAATTAATTTACAAGTTTTCATGCTTATAAGCTTATGGCACATTTCATGAACTTTTTCAAAAGTAATTCGACAGTGAGTTTTTCAGTCAATACACCCGAAATCTAATGGTGTAATTCCAATGCATTACATTCTCAAATAGATTACTTGATAGTTTTGGTACGTCCGTAAATACATCAACACTTCAATGGGTTTAATTCCTAAAAATTTGTGCTATTGGATATTTCAGTAAACTTATAAATACATCGAAAATTCAGTATGATCAATTTCAAAGGACGTGAAATTATAATTTTTACGGATCCATTATTTAGGAAATATTTTTTTTCAGCATTTTCAAAATAATTTACAGGTTTTCATGCTTATAAGCTTAAGGCACATTTCATGAGCTTTTCCAAAATAGTTCGACTGTGAGTTTTTCAGTCAATACTCCCGAAATCTTATTGTGTAAATGCATTGAGCAATATTCTCACTTAGATTCACTGATAGTTTTGTTTCGTCCGTAAATACATCGAAAGCTCAATGGGTTTAATTTCCAATATTTGTGCTATTGGGTGTTTCAGTACACTTTTAACTACATCGAAAATTCAATACCATCAAATTCAAAGTACATTTACTTATAATTTTTACGGATCCAATATTTAGGAAATAATTTTTTTCAGGATTGTCAAAATAATTTTGCAGGTTTCCATGCTTATAAGCTTATGGCACATTTCATGAACTTTTCCAAAAGTAATTCGACAGTGAGTTTTTCAGTCAATACACCCGAAGACTTATGTTCTAAATACCTTGTGTTACATTTCCGGAAGATTTACCGATAGATTTGGTACGTCCGTAAATACATCGCCAATTCAATGGGTTTAATTCCTAATATTTGTGCTATTGGGTGTTTCAGTACACTTATAAATACATCGAAAATTCAGTAGGATCAATTTCAAAGGACGTGTAGTTATAATTTTTACGGATCCAATATTTAGGAAATATTTTTCAGCATTTTCAAAATAATTTACAGGTTTTCATGCTTATAAGCTTATGGCACATTTCATGAGCTTTTCCAAAATAATTCGACTGTGAGTTTTTCAGTCAATACACCCGAAATCTTATGAAGTAAATGCATTGAGCAACATTCTCACTTAGATTCACTGATAGTTTTGGTACGTCCGTAAATACATCAACACTTCAATGGGTTTAATTCCTAAAATTTGTGCTATTGGATATTTCAGTAAACTTATAAATACATCGAAAATTCAGTAGGATCAATTTCAAAAGATGTGTAATTATAATTTATACGGATCCAATATTTAGGAAATAATTTTTTTCAGCATTTTTAAAATAATTTACAGGTTTCCATGCTTATAAGCTTATGGCACATTTCATGAGCTTTTCCAAAAGTAATTCGACTGTGAGTTTTTCAGTCAATACACCCGAAATCTTATGGTGTAATTCCATTGAGTTACATTCTCAAATAGATGCATTGATAGTTTTGGTACGTCCGTAAATACATCGAAAGCTCATTGAGTTTAATTTTAAATATTTGTGCTATTGGGTGTTTCAATACACTCGGAATACATAATTGATAATTCATCAGGATCAATTTCAAAGGACGTGAAATTATAATTTTTACGGATCCAATATTTAGGAAATAATTTTTTTCAGCATTTTCAAAATAATTTACAGGTTTTCATGCTTATAAGCTTATGGCACATTTCATGAGCTTTTCCAAAATAATTCGACTGTGAGTTTTTCAGTCAATACACCCGAAATCTTATGGTGTAAATGCATTGAGCAATATTCTCACTTAGATTCACTGATAGTTTTGTTTCGTCCGTAAATACATCGAAAGCTCAATGGGTTTAATTTCCAATATTTGTGCTATTGGGTGTTTCAGTACACTTATAAATACATCGAAAATTCAGTAGGATCAATTTCAAAGTACGTGTACTTATAATTTTTACGGATCCAATATTTAGGAAATAATTTTTTTCAGGATTTTCAAAATAATTTACAGGTTTTCATGCTTATAAGCTTAAGGCACATTTCATGAGCTTTTCCAAAATAATTCGACTGTGAGTTTTTCAGTCAATACACCCGAAATCTTATGGTGTAATTCCATTGAGTTACATTCTCAAATAGATGCATTGATAGTTTTGGTACGTCCGTAAATACATCGAAAGCTCATTGAGTTTAATTTTAAATATTTGTGATATTGGGTGTTTCAATACACTCGGAATACATAATTGATAATTCATCAGGATCAATTTCAAAGGACGTGAAATTATAATTTTTACGGATCCATTATTTAGGAAATATTTTTTTTTCAGAATTTTCAAAATAATTTACAGGTTTTCATGCTTATAAGCTTATGGCACATTTAATGACCTTTTCCAAAATAATTCGACTGTGAGTTTTTCAGTCAATACACCCGAAATCTTATGAAGTAAATGCATTGAGCAACATTCTCACTTAGATTCACTGATAGTTTTGGTACGTCCGTAAATACATCAACACTTCAATGGGTTTAATTCCTAAAATTTGTGCTACTGGATATTTCAGTAAACTTATAAATACATCGAACATTCAGTAGGATCAATTTCAAAAGATGTGTAATTATAATTTATACGGATCCAATATTTAGGAAATAATTTTTTTCAGCATTTTTAAAATAATTTACAGGTTTTCATGCTTATAAGCTTATGGCACATTTCATGACCTTTTCCAAAATAATTCGACTGTGAGTTTTTCAGTCAATACACCCGAAATCTTATGAAGTAAATGCATTAAGCAACATTCTCACTTAGATTCACTGATAGTTTTGGTACGTCCGTAAATACATCAACACTTCAATGGGTTTAATTCCTAAAATTTGTGCTATTGGATATTTCAGTAAACTTATAAATACATCGAAAATTCAGAAGGATCAATTTCAAAAGATGTGTAATTATAATTTATACGGATCCAATATTTAGGAAATAATTTTTTTCAGCATTTTCAAAATTATTTACAGGCTTTCATGCTTATAAGTTTTTGGCATATTTCATGAGCTTTTCCGAAAGTAATTCAACTGTGAGTATTTCAGTCAATACACCCGAAATCTTATGGTGTAATGGCATTGAGTTACATTCTCAAATACATTCACTGATAGTTTTGGTACGTCCGTAAATACATCGAAAGTTCATGGAGTTTAATTTCCATAATTTGTGCTATTGGGTGTTTCAGTACACTTATAAATACATCGAAAATTCAGTACGATCACATTCAAAGGACGTGTACTTATAATTTTTACGGATCCAATATTTAGGAAATAATTTTTTTCAGGATTTTCTAAATAATTTACAGCTTTTGATGCGTATTAGGTTATGGAACATTTCATGATCTTTTCTAAAGTAATTCGACTGCGAGTATTTCAGTTAATACACCCGAAATCTTATGGTGTAAATGCATTGAGTTACATTCTCAAATAGATTCACTGATAATTTTGGTAAGTCTGTCAATACATTGACAATTCAATGGGTTTAATTTCTAATATTTTTGCTATTGAATGTTTCAGTATACTAGGAATTCATAATCGATTATTCAAAAGGATCAATGGCCTCGTTTTCCAGAGGTTACTGTTTGTGTTAAGTGTTGTGCGCGAGAGCCCTTAGCCTTTGGCAAGCTCTGGATCGGCCTCGTTTTCCAGAGGTATGTGTTTGTGTTAAGTGTTGTGCGCGAGAGCCTTTAGCCTTTGGCAAGCTCTGGATCGGCCTCGTTTTCCAGAGGTAAGTGTTTGTGTTAAGTGTTGTGCGCGAGAGCCCTTAGCCTTTGGCAAGCTCTGGATCGGCCTCGTTTTCCAGAGGAAAGTGTTGAGCGCCAGTGCCTTTGGAATCTCTGGATCGGCTTTATTTTTCAGAGGTAAGAAGGTCATTAAAAGTTTAAATGTTTCAATTACGAGAAGATGTGCTATTGTGTGTTTTAGTCATCCATGGAGTCATCGAAAGTTCAATGGGTTGGATTTCCAATATTTGTGCTATTAAGTGTTTCAATACACTCATGGAGTCATCTATAGTTCAAAAGGTTCAATTACTTATAGATGTGCTATTGGGTGTGTCCATTCAGTCATGGAGTCATCAAAATATCAAAAGATTAAATAAACAATATTAATGCTATTGGGTCTCATTGAGTTTAATTTTTAATATTTGTGCTATTGGGTGTTTAATACACTCGGAATACATAATTGATAATTTATAAGGATCAATTTCAAAGTACGTATAATTATAATTTTTACGAATCCAATATTTGGGAAATGATTTTTTTCAGGATTTTCAAAATAATTTACTGGTTTTAATGTTTATATGCTTATGGCACATTTCATGAGCTTTTCCAAAATAATTCGACTGTGAGTTTTTCAGTCAATACACCCGAAATCTAATGGTGTAATTCCAATGCATTACATTCTCAAATAGATTACTTGATAGTTTTGGTACGTCCGTAAATACATCAACACTTCAATGGGTTTAATTCCTAAAATTTGTGCTATTGGATATTTCAGTAAACTTATAAATACATCGAAAATTCAGTATGATCAATTTCAAAGGACGTAAAATTATAATTTTTACGGATCCATTATTTAGGAAATATTTTTTTTCAGCATTTTCAAAATAATTTACAGGTTTTCATGCTTATAAGCTTAAGGCACATTTCATGAGCTTTTCCAAAATAGTTCGACTGTGAGTTTTTCAGTCAATTCTCCCGAAATCTTATTGTGTAAATGCATTGAGCAATATTCTCACTTAGATTCACTGATAGTTTTGGTACGTCCGTAAATAAGAGCATACAAGTCTTGAGAATGAGATAATTTAGTTGAGAATGTTGCTAGATATTCTGTTGAGCGAATCCCTGATTACTTTTGAATTTTACCCATTATATATATGTTCATTGGCTCAAAATTTAACATTCGAAATGTCGAAACACAGGAGCCAAAATTCTTAATCCACTGGATACTTATTGACTGGTACCCATTTTAACTAAATATTTCTAAAGAAGATTTAATCAACTGCTATTTTTAATTTTTTAAATAATCAGCTCATTGAGTTTAATTTCTAATATTTGTGCTATTGAGATTTTCAATACACTCGGAAAACATAATTGATAATTCATAAGGATCAATTTCAAAGGAAGTGTAATTATAATTTTTACGGATCCAATATATAGGAAATATTTTTTTTCAGCATTTTCAAATTAATTTACAAGTTTTCATGCTTATAAGCTTATGGCACATTTCATGAACTTTTTCAAAAGTAATTCGACAGTGAGTTTTTCAGTCAATACACCCGAAATCTAATGGTGTAATTCCAATGCATTACATTCTCAAATAGATTACTTGATAGTTTTGGTACGTCCGTAAATACATCAACACTTCAATGGGTTTAATTCCTAAAATTTGTGCTATTGGATATTTCAGTAAACTTATAAATACATCGAAAATTCAGTATGATCAATTTCAAAGGACGTGAAATTATAATTTTTACGGATCCATTATTTAGGAAATATTTTTTTTCAGCATTTTCAAAATAATTTACAGGTTTTCATGCTTATAAGCTTAAGGCACATTTCATGAGCTTTTCCAAAATAGTTCGACTGTGAGTTTTTCAGTCAATACTCCCGAAATCTTATTGTGTAAATGCATTGAGCAATATTCTCACTTAGATTCACTGATAGTTTTGGTACGTCCGTAAATACATCGAAAGCTCAATGGGTTTAATTTCCAATATTTGTGCTATTGGGTGTTTCAGTACACTTTTAACTACATCGAAAATTCAATACCATCAAATTCAAAGTACATTTACTTATAATTTTTACGGATCCAATATTTAGGAAATAATTTTTTTCAGGATTGTCTAAATAATTTTGCAGGTTTCCATGCTTATAAGCTTATGGCACATTTCATGAGCTTTTCCAAAAGTAATTCGATTGTGAGTTTTTCAGTCAATACACCCGAAATCTTATGTTCTAAATACATTGTGTTACATTCTCCGGAAGATTCACTGATAGTTTTGGAACGTCCGTAAATACATCGAAAATTCAATGGGTTTAATTCCTAATATTTGTGCTATTGGGTGTTTCAGTACACTTATAAATACATCGAAAATTCAGTAGGATCAATTTCAAAGGACGTGTAGTTATAATTTTTACGGATCCAATATTTAGGAAATATTTTTCAGCATTTTCAAAATAATTTACAGGTTTTCATGCTTATAAGCTTATAGCACATTTCATGACCTTTTCCAAAATAATTCGACTGTGAGTTTTTCAGTCAATACACCCGAAATCTTATGAAGTAAATGCATTGAGCAACATTCTCACTTAGATTCACTGATAGTTTTGGTACGTCCGTAAATACATCAACACTTCAATGGGTTTAATTCCTAAAATTTGTGCTATTGGATATTTCAGTAAACTTATAAATACATCGAAAATTCAGAAGGATCAATTTCAAAAGATGTGTAATTATAATTTATACGGATCCAATATTTAGGAAATAATTTTTTTCAGCATTTTTAAAATAATTTACAGGTTTCCATGCTTATAAGCTTAAGGCACATTTCATGAGCTTTTCCAATAGTAATTCGACTGTGAGTTTTTCATTTAATACACCCGAAATCTTATGGTGTAATTCCATTGAGTTACATTCTCAAATAGATTCATTGATAGTTTTGGTACGTCCGTAAATACATCGAAAGCTCATTGAGTTTAATTTTTAATATTTGTGCTATTGGGTGTTTCAGTACACTCGGAATACATACATCGAAAATTCATCAGGATCAATTTCAAAGGACGTGAAATTATAATTTTTACGGGTCCAATATTTAGGAAATATTTTTTTTTCAGCATTTTCAAAATAATTTACAGGTTTTCATGCTTATAAGCTTATGGCACATTTCATGAGCTTTTCCAAAATAATTCGACTGTGAGTTTTTCAGTCAATACACCCGAAATCTTATGGTGTAAATGCATTGAGCAACATTCTCACTTAGATTCACTGATAGTTTTGGTACGTCCGTAAATACATCGAAAGCTCAATGGGTTTAATTTCCAATATTTGTGCTATTGGGTGTTTCAGTACACTTTTAACTACATCGAAAATTCAATACCATCAAATTCAAAGTACATTTACTTATAATTTTTACGGATCCAATATTTAGGAAATAATTTTTTTCAGGATTGTCAAAATAATTTTGCAGGTTTCCATGTTTATAAGCTTATGGCACATTTCATGAACTTTTCCAAAATAATTCGACTGTGAGTTTTTCAGTCAATACACCCGAAGACTTATGTTCTAAATACCTTGTGTTACATTTCCGGAAGATTTACCGATAGATTTGGTACGTCCGTAAATACATCGCCAATTCAATGGGTTTAATTCCTAATATTTGTGCTATTGGGTGTTTCAGTACACTTATAAATAAATCGAAAATTCAGTAGGATCAATTTCAAAGGACGTGTAGTTATAATTTTTACGGATCCAATATTTAGGAAATATTTTTTCAGCATTTTCAAAATAATTTACAGGTTTTCATGCTTATAAGCTTATGGCACATTTCATGAGCTTTTCCAAAATAATTCGACTGTGAGTTTTTCAGTCAATACACCCGAAATCTTATGAAGTAAATGCATTGAGCAACATTCTCACTTAGATTCACTGATAGTTTTGGTACGTCCGTAAATACATCAACACTTCAATGGGTTTAATTCCTAAAATTTGTGCTATTGGGTGTTTCAGTACACTTATAAATAAATCGAAAATTCAGTAGGATCAATTTCAAAGGACGTGTAGTTATAATTTTTACGGATCCAATATTTAGGAAATATTTTTTCAGCATTTTTAAAATAATTTACAGGTTTCCATGCTTATAAGCTTATGGCACATTTCATGAACTTTTCCAAAAGTAATTCGACAGTGAGTTTTTCAGTCAATACACCCGAAATCTTATGGTGTAATTCCATTGAGTTACATTCTCAAATAGATGCATTGATAGTTTTGGTACGTCCGTAAATACATCGAAAGCTCATTGAGTTTAATTTTAAATATTTGTGATATTGGGTGTTTCAATACACTCGGAATACATAATTGATAATTCATCAGGATCAATTTCAAAGGACGTGAAATTATAATTTTTACGGATCCATTATTTAGGAAATATTTTTTTTTCAGAATTTTCAAAATAATTTACAGGTTTTCATGCTTATAAGCTTATGGCACATTTAATGACCTTTTCCAAAATAATTCGACTGTGAGTTTTTCAGTCAATACACCCGAAATCTTATGAAGTAAATGCATTGAGCAACATTCTCACTTAGATTCACTGATAGTTTTGGTACGTCCGTAAATACATCAACACTTCAATGGGTTTAATTCCTAAAATTTGTGCTATTGGATATTTCAGTAAACTTATAAATACATCGAAAATTCAGTAGGATCAATTTCAAAAGATGTGTAATTATAATTTATACGGATCCAATATTTAGGAAATAATTTTTTTCAGCATTTTTAAAATAATTTACAGGTTTTCATGCTTATAAGCTTATGGCACATTTCATGACCTTTTCCAAAATAATTCGACTGTGAGTTTTTCAGTCAATACACCCGAAATCTTATGAAGTAAATGCATTAAGCAACATTCTCACTTAGATTCACTGATAGTTTTGGTACGTCCGTAAATACATCAACACTTCAATGGGTTTAATTCCTAAAATTTGTGCTATTGGATATTTCAGTAAACTTATAAATACATCGAAAATTCAGAAGGATCAATTTCAAAAGATGTGTAATTATAATTTATACGGATCCAATATTTAGGAAATAATTTTTTTCAGCATTTTCAAAATTATTTACAGGCTTTCATGCTTATAAGTTTTTGGCATATTTCATGAGCTTTTCCGAAATTAATTCAACTGTGAGTATTTCAGTCAATACACCCGAAATCTTATGGTGTAATGGCATTGAGTTACATTCTCAAATACATTCACTGATAGTTTTGGTACGTCCGTAAATACATCGAAAGTTCATGGAGTTTAATTTCCATAATTTGTGCTATTGGGTGTTTCAGTAAACTTATAAATACATCGAAAATTCAGTATGATCAATTTCAAAGGACGTGTACTTATAATTTTTACGGATCCAATATTTAGGAAATAATTTTTTTCAGGATTTTCTAAATAATTTACAGCTTTTGATGCGTATTAGGTTATGGAACATTTCATGATCTTTTCTAAAGTAATTCGACTGTGAGTATTTCAATCAATACACCCGAAATCTTATGGTGTAAATGCATTGAGTTACATTCTCAAATAGATTCACTGATAATTTTGGTAAGTCTATAAATACATTGACAATTCAATGGGTTTAATTTCTAATATTTGTGCTATTGAATGTTTCAGTATACTAGGAATTCATAATCGATTATTCAAAAGGATCAATGGCCTCGTTTTCCAGAGGTTACTGTTTGTGTTAAGTGTTGTGCGCGAGAGCCCTTAGCCTTTGGCAAGCTCTGGATCGGCCTCGTTTTCCAGAGGTATGTGTTTGTGTTAAGTGTTGTGCGCGAGAGCCTTTAGCCTTTGGCAAGCTCTGGATCGGCCTCGTTTTCCAGAGGTAAGTGTTTGTGTTAAGTGTTGTGCGCGAGAGCCCTTAGCCTTTGGCAAGCTCTGGATCGGCCTCGTTTTCCAGAGGAAAGTGTTGAGCGCCAGTGCCTTTGGAATCTCTGGATCGGCTTTATTTTTCAGAGGTAAGAAGGTCATTAAAAGTTTAAATGTTTCAATTACGAGAAGATGTGCTATTGTGTGTTTTAGTCATCCATGGAGTCATCGAAAGTTCAATGGGTTGGATTTCCAATATTTGTGCTATTAAGTGTTTCAATACACTCATGGAGTCATCTATAGTTCAAAAGGTTCAATTACTTATAGATGTGCTATTGGGTGTGTCCATTCAGTCATGGAGTCATCAAAATATCAAAAGATTAAATAAACAATATTAGTGCTATTGGGTCTCATTGAGTTTAATTTTTAATATTTGTGCTATTGGGTGTTTAATACACTCGGAATACATAATTGATAATTTATAAGGATCAATTTCAAAGTACGTATAATTATAATTTTTACGAATCCAATATTTGGGAAATGATTTTTTTCAGGATTTTCAAAATAATTTACTGGTTTTAATGTTTATATGCTTATGGCACATTTCATGAGCTTTTCCAAAATAATTCGACTGTGAGTTTTTCAGTCAATACACCCGAAATCTTATTTTGTAATTCCAATGCATTTTACATTCTCAAATAGATTACTTGATAGTTTTGGTACGTCCGTAAATACATCAACACTTCAATGGGTTTAATTCCTAAAATTTGTGCTATTGGATATTTCAGTAAACTTATAAATACATTCGAAAATTCAGTAGGATCAATTTCAAAAGATGTGTAATTATAATTTATACGGATCCAATATTTAGGAAATATTTTTTTTCAGGATTTTCAAAATAATTTGTTTCCATGCTTATAAGCTTATGGCACATTTCATGAGCTTTTCCAAAAGTAATTCGACTGTGAGTATTTCAGTCAATACACCCGAAATCTTATGGTGTAATTGCATTGAGTTACATTCTCAAATTGATTTACTGAGAGTTTTGGTACGTCCGTAAATACATCGAAAGCATACAATGGGTCTTGATTTCCAATGAGATAATTTATTGGGTGTTTTGAGAATGTTAACTAGATCGAAAATTCTGTTGAGCGAATCAAAGTACATTTACTTTTGAATTTTTACGGATCCATTATATTTAGGAAATAATTTTTTTCAGGATTGGCTCAATAATTTAACAGGTTTCGAAATGTTTCGAAAGCTTATGGCAGCCAAAATTCTTAATCCACTGGATACTTATTGACTGGTACCCATTTTAACTAAACTTATTTCTAAAGACCTTGTGTTAATTTCCGGAACTGCTATAGATTTGGTACGTCCGTAAATACATCGCCAATTCAATGGGTTTAATTCCTAATATTTGTGCTATTGGGTGTTTCAGTACACTTATAAATACATCGAAAATTCAGTAGGATCAATTTCAAAGGACGTGTAGTTATAATTTTTACGGATCCAATATTTAGGAAATATTTTTCAGCATTTTCAAAATAATTTACAGGTTTTCATGCTTATAAGCTTATGGCACATTTCATGAACTTTTCCAGTAGTAATTCGACTGTGAGAATTTCAGTCAATACACCCGAAATCTTATGGTGTAATTGCATTGAGTTACATTCTCAAATAGATTCACTGATAGTTTTGGTACGTCCGTAAATACATCAACACTTCAATGGGTTTAATTCCTAAAATTTGTGCTATTGGATATTTCAGTAAACTTATAAATACATCGAAAATTCAGTATGATCAATTTCAAAGGACGTGAAATTATAATTTTTACGGATCCATTATTTAGGAAATATTTTTTTTCAGCATTTTCAAAATAATTTACAGGTTTTCATGCTTATAAGCTTAAGGCACATTTCATGAGCTTTTCCAAAATAGTTCGACTGTGAGTTTTTCAGTCAATACACCCGAAATCTTATGGTGTAAATGCATTGAGCAACATTCTCACTTAGATTCACTGATAGTTTTGGTACGTCCGTAAATACATCGAAAGCTCAATGGGTTTAATTTCCAATATTTGTGCTATTGGGTGTTTCAGTACACTTTTAACTACATCGAAAATTCAATACCATCAAATTCAAAGTACATTTACTTATAATTTTTACGGATCCAATATTTAGGAAATAATTTTTTTCAGGATTGTCAAAATAATTTTGCAGGTTTCCATGCTTATAAGCTTATGGCACATTTCATGAACTTTTCCAAAAGTAATTCGACAGTGAGTTTTTCAGTCAATACACCCGAAGACTTATGTTCTAAATACCTTGTGTTACATTTCCGGAAGATTTACCGATAGATTTGGTACGTCCGTAAATACATCGCCAATTCAATGGGTTTAATTCCTAATATTTGTGCTATTGGGTGTTTCAGTACACTTATAAATACATCGAAAATTCAGTAGGATCAATTTCAAAGGACGTGTAGTTATAATTTTTACGGATCCAATATTTAGGAAATATTTTTCAGCATTTTCAAAATAATTTACAGGTTTTCATGCTTATAAGCTTATAGCACATTTCATGACCTTTTCCAAAATAATTCGACTGTGAGTTTTTCAGTCAATACACCCGAAATCTTATGGTGTAATTCCATTGAGTTACATTCTCAAATAGATGCATTGATAGTTTTGGTACGTCCGTAAATACATCGAAAGCTCATTGAGTTTAATTTTAAATATTTGTGATATTGGGTGTTTCAATACACTCGGAATACATAATTGATAATTCATCAGGATCAATTTCAAAGGACGTGAAATTATAATTTTTACGGATCCAATATTTAGGAAATATTTTTCAGCATTTTCAAAATAATTTACAGGTTTTCATGCTTATAAGCTTATAGCACATTTCATGACCTTTTCCAAAATAATTCGACTGTGAGTTTTTCAGTCAATACACCCGAAATCTTATGAAGTAAATGCATTGAGCAACATTCTCACTTAGATTCACTGATAGTTTTGGTACGTCCGTAAATACATCAACACTTCAATGGGTTTAATTCCTAAAATTTGTGCTATTGGATATTTCAGTAAACTTATAAATACATCGAAAATTCAGTAGGATCAATTTCAAAAGATGTGTAATTATAATTTATACGGATCCAATATTTAGGAAATAATTTTTTTCAGCATTTTCAAAATTATTTACAGGCTTTCATGCTTATAAGTTTTTGGCATATTTCATGAGCTTTTCCGAAAGTAATTCGACTGTGAGTATTTCAGTCAATACACCCGAAATCTTATGGTGTAATGGCATTGAGTTACATTCTCAAATACATTCACTGATAGTTTTGGTACGTCCGTAAATACATCGAAAGTTCATGGAGTTTAATTTCCATAATTTGTGCTATTGGGTGTTTCAGTACACTTATAAATACATCGAAAATTCAGTACGATCAAATTCAAAGGACGTGTACTTATAATTTTTACGGATCCAATATTTAGGAAATAATTTTTTTCAGGATTTTCTAAATAATTTACAGCTTTTGATGCGTATTAGGTTATGGAACATTTCATGATCTTTTCTAAAGTAATTCGACTGCGAGTATTTCAGTCAATACACCCGAAATCTTATGGTGTAAATGCATTGAGTTACATTCTCAAATAGATTCACTGATAATTTTGGTAAGTCTGTCAATACATTGACAATTCAATGGGTTTAATTTCTAATATTTTTGCTATTGAATGTTTCAGTATACTAGGAATTCATAATCGATTATTCAAAAGGATCAATGGCCTCGTTTTCCAGAGGTTACTGTTTGTGTTAAGTGTTGTGCGCGAGAGCCCTTAGCCTTTGGCAAGCTCTGGATCGGCCTCGTTTTCCAGAGGTATGTGTTTGTGTTAAGTGTTGTGCGCGAGAGCCTTTAGCCTTTGGCAAGCTCTGGATCGGCCTCGTTTTCCAGAGGTAAGTGTTTGTGTTAAGTGTTGTGCGCGAGAGCCCTTAGCCTTTGGCAAGCTCTGGATCGGCCTCGTTTTCCAGAGGAAAGTGTTGAGCGCCAGTGCCTTTGGAATCTCTGGATCGGCTTTATTTTTCAGAGGTAAGAAGGTCATTAAAAGTTTAAATGTTTCAATTACGAGAAGATGTGCTATTGTGTGTTTTAGTCATCCATGGAGTCATCGAAAGTTCAATGGGTTGGATTTCCAATATTTGTGCTATTAAGTGTTTCAATACACTCATGGAGTCATCTATAGTTCAAAAGGTTCAATTACTTATAGATGTGCTATTGGGTGTGTCCATTCAGTCATGGAGTCATCAAAATATCAAAAGATTAAATAAACAATATTAGTGCTATTGGGTCTCATTGAGTTTAATTTTTAATATTTGTGCTATTGGGTGTTTAATACACTCGGAATACATAATTGATAATTTATAAGGATCAATTTCAAAGTACGTATAATTATAATTTTTACGAATCCAATATTTGGGAAATGATTTTTTTCAGGATTTTCAAAATAATTTACTGGTTTTAATGTTTATATGCTTATGGCACATTTCATGAGCTTTTCCAAAATAATTCGACTGTGAGTTTTTCAGTCAATACACCCGAAATCTTATTTTGTAATTCCAATGCATTTTACATTCTCAAATAGATTACTTGATAGTTTTGGTACGTCCGTAAATACATCAACACTTCAATGGGTTTAATTCCTAAAATTTGTGCTATTGGATATTTCAGTAAACTTATAAATACATTCGAAAATTCAGTAGGATCAATTTCAAAAGATGTGTAATTATAATTTATACGGATCCAATATTTAGGAAATATTTTTTTTCAGGATTTTCAAAATAATTTGTTTCCATGCTTATAAGCTTATGGCACATTTCATGAGCTTTTCCAAAAGTAATTCGACTGTGAGTATTTCAGTCAATACACCCGAAATCTTATGGTGTAATTGCATTGAGTTACATTCTCAAATTGATTTACTGAGAGTTTTGGTACGTCCGTAAATAAGAGCATACAAGTCTTCATTGGGTTTAATTTCTAATATTTGTGCTATTGGGTGTTTCAGTACACTTATAACATAATCGATAATTCATAAGGATCAATTTCAAAGGACGTGTAATTATAATTTTTACGGATCCAATATATAGGAAATATTTTTTTCAGCATTTTCAAATTAATTTACAAGTTTTCATGCTTATAAGCTTATGGCACATTTCATGAACTTTTTCAAAAGTAATTCGACAGTGAGTTTTTCAGTCAATACACCCGAAATCTAATGGTGTAATTCCAATGCATTATATTCTCAAATAGATTACTTGATAGTTTTGGTACGTCCGTAAATACATCAACACTTCAATGGGTTTAATTTCTAAAATTTGTGCTATTGGGTGTTTCAGTACACTTATAAATACATCGAAAATTCAGTAGGATCAATTTCAAAGGACGTGTAATTATAATTTTTACGGATCCAATATTTAGGAAATAATTTTTTTCAGCATTTTCAAAATAATTTACAGGTTTTCATGCTTATAAGCTTATGGCACATTTCATGAGCTTTTCCAAAATAATTCGACTGTGAGTTTTTCAGTCAATACACCCGAAATCTTATGAAGTAAATGCATTGAGCAACATTCTCACTTAGATTCACTGATAGTTTTGGTACGTCCGTAAATACATCAACACTTCAATGGGTTTAATTCCTAAAATTTGTGCTATTGGATATTTCAGTAAACTTATAAATACATCGAAAATTCAGTAGGATCAATTTCAAAAGATGTGTAATTATAATTTATACGGATCCAATATTTAGGAAATAATTTTTTTCAGCATTTTTAAAATAATTTACAGGTTTCCATGCTTATAAGCTTATGGCACATTTCATGAACTTTTTCAAAAGTAATTCGACAGTGAGTTTTTCAGTCAATACACCCGAAATCTTATGGTGTAATTCCATTGAGTTACATTCTCAAATAGATGCATTGATAGTTTTGGTACGTCCGTAAATACATCGAAAGCTCATTGAGTTTAATTTTAAATATTTGTGATATTGGGTGTTTCAATACACTCGGAATACATAATTGATAATTCATCAGGATCAATTTCAAAGGACGTGAAATTATAATTTTTACGGATCCATTATTTAGGAAATATTTTTTTTCAGCATTTTCAAAATAATTTACAGGTTTTCATGCTTATAAGCTTAAGGCACATTTCATGAGCTTTTCCAAAATAGTTCGACTGTGAGTTTTTCAGTCAATACTCCCGAAATCTTATTGTGTAAATGCATTGAGCAATATTCTCACTTAGATTCACTGATAGTTTTGTTTCGTCCGTAAATACATCGAAAGCTCAATGGGTTTAATTTCCAATATTTGTGCTATTGGGTGTTTCAGTACACTTATAAATACATCGAAAATTCAGTACCATCAATTTCAAAGTACATTTACTTATAATTTTTACGGATCCAATATTTAGGAAATAATTTTTTTCAGGATTGTCAAAATAATTTGCAGGTTTTGTTGCTTATAAGCTTATGGCACATTTCATGAGCTTTTCCAAAATAATTCGACTGTGAGTTTTTCAGTCAAAACAATCGAAATCTTATGTTGTAAATGCATTGAGTTACATTCACAAATAGATTACTTGATAGTTTTGGTACGTCCGTAAATACATCGCCAATTCAATGGGTTTAATTCCTAATATTTGTGCTATTGGGTGTTTCAGTACACTTATAAATACATCGAAAATTCAGTAGGATCAATTTCAAAGGACGTGTAATTATAATTTTTACGGATCCAATATTTAGGAAATATTTTTTTTCAGCATTTTCAAAATAATTTACAGGTTTTCATGCTTATAAGCTTATGGCACATTTCATGAGCTTTTCCAAAATAATTCGACTGTGAGTTTTTCAGTCAATACACCCGAAATCTTATGGTGTAATTGCATTGAGTTACATTCTCAAATAGATTTTTTGATAGTTTTGGTACGTCCGTAAATACATCGAAAGTTCATGGAGTTTAATTTCCATAATTTGTGCTATTGGGTGTTTCAGTAAACTTATAAATACATCGAAAATTCAGTATGATCAATTTCAAAGGACGTAAAATTATAATTTTTACGGATCCATTATTTAGGAAATATTTTTTTTCAGCATTTTCAAAATAATTTACAGGTTTTCATGCTTATAAGCTTATGGCACATTTCATGAGCTTTTCCAAAATAATTCGACTGTGAGTTTTTCAGTCAATACACCCGAAATCTTATGGTGTAAATGCATTGAGCAACATTCTCACTTAGATTCACTGATAGTTTTGGTACGTCCGTAAATACATCAACAGTACAATGGGTTTAATTTCCAATATTTGTGCTATTGGGTGTTTCAGTACACTTATAAATACATCGAAAATTCAGTAGGATCAATTTCAAAGTACATGTAATTATAATTTTTACGGATCCAATATTTAGGAAATAATTTTTTTCAGCATTTTCAAAATATTTTACAGGTTTTCATGCTTATAAGCTTATGGCACATTTCATGAACTTTTCCAAAAGTAATTCGACTGTGAGTTTTTCAGTCAATACACCCGAAATCTTATGGTGTAAATGCATTGAGTTACATTCTCAAATAGATTCACTGATAGTTTTGGTACGTCCGTAAATACTTCGAAAATTTAATGGGTTTAATTCCTAATATTTGTGCTATTGGGTGTTTCAGTACACTTATAAATAAATCGAAAATTCAGTAGGATCAATTTCAAAGGACGTGTAGTTATAATTTTTACGGATCCAATATTTAGGAAATATTTTTTCAGCATTTTTAAAATAATTTACAGGTTTCCATGCTTATAAGCTTATGGCACATTTCATGAACTTTTTCAAAAGTAATTCGACAGTGAGTTTTTCAGTCAATACACCCGAAATCTTATGGTGTAATTCCATTGAGTTACATTCTCAAATAGATGCATTGATAGTTTTGGTACGTCCGTAAATACATCGAAAGCTCATTGAGTTTAATTTTAAATATTTGTGATATTGGGTGTTTCAATACACTCGGAATACATAATTGATAATTCATCAGGATCAATTTCAAAGGACGTGAAATTATAATTTTTACGGATCCATTATTTAGGAAATATTTTTTTCAGCATTTTCAAAATAATTTACAGGTTTTCATGCTTATAAGCTTAAGGCACATTTCATGAGCTTTTCCAAAATAGTTCGACTGTGAGTTTTTCAGTCAATACTCCCGAAATCTTATTGTGTAAATGCATTGAGCAATATTCTCACTTAGATTCACTGATAGTTTTGTTTCGTCCGTAAATACATCGAAAGCTCAATGGGTTTAATTTCCAATATTTGTGCTATTGGGTGTTTCAGTACACTTTTAACTACATCGAAAATTCAATACCATAAAATTTAAAGTACATTTACTTATAATTTTACGGATCCAATATTTAGGAAATAATTTTTTTCAGGATTGTCTAAATAATTTTGCAGGTTTCCATGCTTATAAGCTTATGGCACATTTCATGAACTTTTCCAAAAGTAATTCGACAGTGAGTTTTTCAGTCAATACACCCGAAATCTTATGGTGTAATTCCATTGAGTTACATTCTCAAATAGATTTATTGATAGTTTTGGTACGTCCGTAAATACATCGAAAGCTTATTGAGTTTAATTCCTAATATTTGTGCTATTGGGTGTTTCAGTACACTTATAAATAAATCGAAAATTCAGTAGGATCAATTTCAAAGGACGTGTAGTTATAATTTTTACGGATCCAATATTTAGGAAATATTTTTTCAGCATTTTCAAAATAATTTACAGGTTTTCATGCTTATAAGCTTATGGCACATTTCATGAGCTTTTCCAAAATAATTCGACTGTGAGTTTTTCAGTCAATACACCCGAAATCTTATGGTGTAAATGCATTGAGTTACATTCTCAAATAGATTCACTGATAGTTTTGGTACGTCCGTAAATACATCGAAAGCTTATTGAGTTTAATTTCTAATATTTGTGATATTGGGTGTTTCAATACACTCGGAATACATAATTGATAATTCATCAGGATCAATTTCAAAGGACGTGAAATTATAATTTTTACGGATCCATTATTTAGGAAATAATTTTTTTCAGCATTTTCAAAATAATTTACAGGTTTTCATGCTTATAAGCTTATGGCACATTTCATGACCTTTTCCAAAATAATTCGACTGTGAGTTTTTCAGTCAATACACCCGAAATCTTATGAAGTAAATGCATTGAGCAACATTCTCACTTAGATTCACTGATAGTTTTGGTACGTCCGTAAATACATCAACACTTCAATGGGTTTAATTCCTAAAATTTGTGCTATTGGATATTTCAGTAAACTTATAAATACATCGAAAATTCAGTAGGATCAATTTCAAAAGATGTGTAATTATAATTTATACGGATCCAATATTTAGGAAATAATTTTTTTCAGCATTTTTAAAATAATTTACAGGTTTTCATGCTTATAAGCTTATGGCACATTTCATGACCTTTTCCAAAATAATTCGACTGTGAGTTTTTCAGTCAATACACCCGAAATCTTATGAAGTAAATGCATTAAGCAACATTCTCACTTAGATTCACTGATAGTTTTGGTACGTCCGTAAATACATCAACACTTCAATGGGTTTAATTCCTAAAATTTGTGCTATTGGATATTTCAGTAAACTTATAAATACATCGAAAATTCAGAAGGATCAATTTCAAAAGATGTGTAATTATAATTTATACGGATCCAATATTTAGGAAATAATTTTTTTCAGCATTTTCAAAATTATTTACAGGCTTTCATGCTTATAAGTTTTTGGCATATTTCATGAGCTTTTCCGAAAGTAATTCAACTGTGAGTATTTCAGTCAATACACCCGAAATCTTATGGTGTAATGGCATTGAGTTACATTCTCAAATACATTCACTGATAGTTTTGGTACGTCCGTAAATACATCGAAAGTTCATGGAGTTTAATTTCCATAATTTGTGCTATTGGGTGTTTCAGTACACTTATAAATACATCGAAAATTCAGTACGATCACATTCAAAGGACGTGTACTTATAATTTTACGGATCCAATATTTAGGAAATAATTTTTTTCAGGATTTTCTAAATAATTTACAGCTTTTGATGCGTATTAGGTTATGGAACATTTCATGATCTTTTCTAAAGTAATTCGACTGCGAGTATTTCAGTTAATACACCCGAAATCTTATGGTGTAAATGCATTGAGTTACATTCTCAAATAGATTCACTGATAATTTTGGTAAGTCTGTCAATACATTGACAATTCAATGGGTTTAATTTCTAATATTTTTGCTATTGAATGTTTCAGTATACTAGGAATTCATAATCGATTATTCAAAAGGATCAATGGCCTCGTTTTCCAGAGGTTACTGTTTGTGTTAAGTGTTGTGCGCGAGAGCCCTTAGCCTTTGGCAAGCTCTGGATCGGCCTCGTTTTCCAGAGGTATGTGTTTGTGTTAAGTGTTGTGCGCGAGAGCCTTTAGCCTTTGGCAAGCTCTGGATCGGCCTCGTTTTCCAGAGGTTAGTGTTTGTGTTAAGTGTTGTGCGCGAGAGCCCTTAGCCTTTGGCAAGCTCTGGATCGGCCTCGTTTTCCAGAGGAAAGTGTTGTGCGCCAGTGCCTTTGGAATCTCTGGATCGGCTTTATTTTTCAGAGGTAAGAAGGTCATTAAAAGTTTAAATGTTTCAATTACGAGAAGATGTGCTATTGTGTGTTTTAGTCATCCATGGAGTCATCGAAAGTTCAACGGGTTGGATTTCCTATATTTGTACCAAAATAAGCAATCAATTGAAATTGTGGATGTTTAATTTTTTGACTCAAGAATTACTAGAAGAAAGTAATTATTTAATTTTATGGATACTCGTGGATGATACTTAGCTTTTTTATTTTGTATAAATAAAATCACTTCTAATGTAAATTTTCTTTCTTTGATAAGTTAATCGTTAAAATATTGTTACGCGATAATGTCAATTTACTCTTATTGTATTGTATTAATTGTTGGTTTAATTATATTTTAATAAATCATTATTATTGCGAAATATTTACTTTAATTTACAACAAAAACCTACGAACGTTTTCAGAAAAAGTATAAGTGAAATATCGAATAGAATAAGTACTAAGAAAATAGATTGATCAAAAGTAACAAATAAAATTTGTAAGTTTAAAACAATTACTCACACATTCTAAATTCCTGAAATACAAAGTCAAGTTCTTTGGAATTTTAGTATAATAAAAAAATTTCTTTTTTTAAATGTAATTAATATATATATATATATATATATATATATATATATATATATATATATATATATATATATATATATATATATATATATATATATATATATATATATATATATATATATATATATATATATATATATATATATATATATATATATATATATTAATTACATTTAAAAAAAGAAATTTTTTTATTATACTAAAATTCCAAAGAACTTGACTTTGTATTTCAGGAATTTAGAATGTGTGAGTAATTGTTTTAAACTTATAAAATATAAAACTAAAATAATTTGCCTTTAAAAAAATTACGTGAAAGTTCAAATTAATATCTGAAAAATCTGATTGTACTTTTGTCATCCGTAAAAATTAACTGATTCTAATTCCCCTGCAGCTTTATAAGGATATGGATAACAAGACAGTATGTTTCGAAAGTATGATGGTGTTACTGGGCAGTAAGGAATGAGGTCATTAATCGCCACCATATTGTGCTGGTTTAAGTGATGGAATTAATGTATAATGTTATGGCTGTTCTTGTTAAAAAAATATGTGTTTTCAGTGCTTGTGTAGTAAGTATCGTGAAGTTTTAGGACTTTTCAAACGTATGACATCATTCCTTACTGCCCAGTAACACCACTATCTTTCGAAACATAACCCATAAGAGCGGGCGCACACCAACAGATTTTCTGATCAAAAAATCTGATGTAACTAAATAACATGTATTTTATATAGACTCCGCACAAGCTAAGATTTTCTGATCAGAAAATCTTATGGTCTGCGTGTACATATAATGCTGTCTGAAGTAGCTTCTGAATTTTTGATCAAAAAATCTGATGTTACATCAGACAACATCATAAGATTTTCTAAAGTAGGTCTGTACGGTAGTAGGTAAAGTACGATTGTTGTCGCATCATGGAATTCTTACGATTTCAGTATTTGATTATGCATATCTTACACAGTGCGATTTCGTACATGTAATTTTCTTATGGAAAGTAATCTCTATCCGTATACGACACAACAGTTGCAACAATACCATATATGTGATAAAAGTATAGCATGTATTCAAAGATATAAATATTGCAGGATATTATAAGCATTTACTTAATACTCGCTACTCTTCGTTCCTTTTCTTTAAAGCATATGTATATATTTAAAAAAATGTATGATCTGCTTTATGAGATGCACCTATTAACCATGTTCTATATGGTTTATCTAACCTTTTTTTTTGTATATAAACAAGCATTGACAAGTTTTTATTTTTAAATATTAAAAATAACATTATTTAACTGTCTATCTTTGTCATAAACATTGTCATAAACAAGAATAAAAAAAAGTTGCCCATATGATTTTAAGAACGAAGGATTTTAACAACGATTTTTTTATCACATGTATGATTTCAAATCACGAAAATCACGTCGTGTGCGACTATACATTGGTTTCCATAAGCAAATCATATGTATGATATCGCCGATTTCACGCAAATCGCGTCGTGTGCGATGTGTCTAAGAATCATCAATAAAACAAACAACCAATTATTTATTCTATTTTTTAGTGGTCTATACTAAAGATCTATAACAGTCTACAAATATAAAAATATCATTTATTTTACGATCTTTTTTCTTATATGTCACTATGAATTCCGAAAAATCGACTTCCGTATACGATTTAATAAATTTGGGGCAAAATGTTTGTCGTAATTTTTGTAATAGGAATAATAATTCCTGTTTTAGCCGTTTCAACTGATATTTCGGGAATAATGCATCCCAACGCGTTATTTTTGTATTTTTTAAACCTTAATTATATCCTAATATATCTCTTCCGAAAACAGGCAGTTCATCTTATTTATAATACTTACCGTTTATAAAATAGAGCAGGGCCTGGGGGTACTTTAGTATGAAAACTTCAATTCTATTCTGCCAATAGAATTGTGCTAAGATTAGCTCAACTATTAAGAAACCGAATTTATGGTTCAATTTTTCTTACAACCCCATTTTTTAATACAAATTTCCCAGAATAAGTGAAAAAATAAGTAAGTTCCGTGCACTATCTCCCGCACGTTAACATCAAACATAGTTCTTTTGTTTCCTTTGAATCAGCTGTTCGCAAATGAAAACTCGAGTTCCATCGCCTCTTAGGTTTCATTTTATATGGCTTCCTTTTGTCTTGATTATGAATCATTTCTACAGAACGATAATTCTATAAATAAAAATTTCTTAAATACTTCGATTATAAAGAAAATACTTAACACTTCGCCAGAGTTACATAAACAAGAAGTTTTTATTTCTACGCATAATTATATTTTTAATAGACCCACTTTCCCAAAATAAACATTTGAAAAATTATTCGGTAAAAATAATTCAATAGTAAATAATTTTTGAAACGCTTCCTGCCAAACTAGAGAAATATTCAGTGAAACGATTCCTATTCCATCAGATGAAACGATTCCTAATTTCTAAACATAATTTAAGTCTTATAGAAAGGGATTCCAACGAATATCTGAATCATATTTTCTTCGATTAAAACTGCTTTTATAATTATCAACATGACTCCCATACGCGCACTAGAGTGTAGAAAGGAATTGAAGAAACGAAGCCAGAAATTAAATAAATAAGGGTCAAATTTGCTCGTTACAAAAAGAAACAAAAACATCACTAGAAGAACGGATACTTTCATGAAATAAAATGGTGGTTTAATGCAAATATTAAACCACAGATGTAGGGAGATTACTAATTAGAATTATTTTTTACCATTCGGAACCAATTTTGTTATAAATATAGAAGGGCCGTATTTTCTTTTCTCCAAAAAACACTTCCACTTTAAAACTTTCCATTCGTAACATTTACTCGGGAACGTCATTACTCAAATCTTGGGCTATATTCCATTGAAAGTTTTGAATACTTACCATGAGTTAAAATATTATAAATCTCGTTTATTTTAAAATTTTTAATTTTGTTGAAGAATAAAATATTTGTTTTATATTATATAATATGTGTATATATTTTAAAGTCTTGTACAGAAAATTATTTTACACTTTAAAATTAGTATAACATTACAACAAAAATATTTTTTAGTTCATACTACAATAAGTCGAATGGTGTACGCATAACAATGATTTAAAGCTATTATTACTCGCATGTTTCAAAAATTCCGATTAAAATTGAAAGGCTATTGAAACAATTTCATATCTATAATAAAGGGAATAGAATTTGAGTAATACTGTCGAATATCAAAAAATACACAACAAACGATCCTTTTTACTAAAATTGCTACTACTAATATACTAGTTTACCTAGTGTAATCAAATTTATAAGAAAAAATGAGCAGATTAGGTAAGGGTAATCTGATAAGGGAATCAGGTAAACAGGACCACTGACAAACATAGAAATAGGTAGAAAGGCGTTTTTATAATATTATGTAAGAATTGCCGTTTTTTAATGATATATACAAAAGAATAAGTACAGCTAAACAGCACATAATATTTACTGAATTTTAAAATTTAGCGTAAATGGCTGCTGCATATTATATGCCTTTACCAAAAGATATATATATATATTTTTTTTTCCTACAAAATCTTACAATAGCCAAATGTGAAAAGCATAGGCCTGTAATATCATTGCAAGCAACATATGGCTAATGTGCAAACTTCCAATTTCCAATGCATAGGATTCTTTTTAATAAACTTTGTGGAAATGTTGGCCATAGTTTATATTATGTTTGGTTTCCAATGATAATCCAAATTCAAATACGATTAACTTCTAGTTTCTACGCAACCTTAAAACATCGAAGTTATTGTAGACAGAAACTTATATATTTAACACATAGTAAACATTAGAAGACAGTTTGGAAAAAACGAGGAATAAGACTTCAAAAATAACCCCCACCACATTGATATTAATTTTTAAATATATTGTAGAAAACTAAAACGTTACACGCAACCAAAAGTTTTTTTTAAACATAGAATAAATCGGGTTATTTCACAATTGGATTAATATTTATATACAAAACAATTTATTTGTAATTTATAGGCAATATATTAAACATTCAAGTATGTATCATTGAGCAAAAGTATGGTAATAAATTGAATTAGTTTTTTTATTACTGAATCGTAGCTTTAAGAAAAACATGAAATAAGTTAAGAAAAACGAAAAATTTCAAACAAATTTTGTTAATCTATTATAGTTATTCTAAATATTATGCATTATAGTGAATCTATTTTTTAAGTCTTGTTTTACATGACCCTTTTTTACATAAAACAATCTCAGCTATTAAAAATTTTTAATATTGTGTAAACGTAACCATTGTTTTTTACAAATTTTACAGGCATTTTGAAATAAATACATAAATGTTGAACAAACTACTGATTTACCACAAAACCTTTAACTGAATTTGATTGTTTACTTTAACTAATAATTTATAAATGAATATCTAATTTTATATTTTAAGAGATTACAAATTGACATTAATTAAGGTGCGTAAAATTCATCTTACATTAAATTTATAATATCACCTTGAACCAAAACAGCTTTTGGTGTTTCAATTTGAAGGTGAATGATTAATTTTATATAATTTAAAATAAATTAAGGAAGAATTATTATCATTACATCAGGTCAATAAACTTCTGAGAATAAAATGTAAAATATACCAGCGATTTTGTATGATGTCAATTAAAATTAATCATTTGTTTCCGTAAGTCAGACGCATACGCAATTAATCCAGACCTTTTCATTTTAGTTTTCGATTGGATTTTGTTTCGGACAGTATGTCAAAAAAAAACTATTGTAATAAAATGGAAAGCAAATATTTTCTATCTTTGTCAAATTTATTGTTAACAGTACGAAACAAATTTTAAAATGAAAATGTCATTATCTGCCGCCTTTATAATTAAATCAACATGTTTTCGAAATTCGACACATGGCTATGCGCTGGTAAAGTGATTTTTTCGGAGCATAGTTATGTAAAAACTTTCAAAAAATATTGTTTAAAGAACTAAAATAAAATTTTAATGGAAGTCAAAGAAAAAATGTTTTATGATTTTTTTTTATATGTAAAACACATTATGTAAGATATTAGTTATGAAAGAATTTATTTAAAAATAAATTTCAGTTACTTATAAGATTTGATGCAATTCAACATTAATTTAAACAATTTCATTAAAGTTTTTTATTTGAAGTCATTTTGCTATCACTTTGTAATCTCTTATAATAAATAATTAAAGATTTTCAAAAAACTATCGACGATTATAATGTTTATGTTTATCACGACTTCTAGATCTATAATGTTTTCGTTGATATTCATCATCTGAACGTTTTTCTCTATACCGATTGTATTCTTTTCTATCGAAATCCTTTAATTTATGATCATAATTATCTATAAATTCATGTTCATAAACACGTTTAGGTTCTGTAATATAATCTCGGATTGGTGATCTTTCTCTAAATTCTCTATGGCGGCGTTTTTTCTCCTCTTCATAACGTCTCAATTTTTCATCATATTTACTCACTTTTTCATCGTATTTACTAATTTCCTCATCGTACTTACTAATTTTCTTTTCAAATTTACTAATTTTTTCTTCATGTTTACTTAATTTTTCCTCGTATGCACTTAAATATTTACTTGTACTACTACTTTTATATTTTTCACTACGTGATTTTCGACTCGACACACTTTCGTCACTACGTCTTGAATATTTTTCACTTTCAAATGAACGAACCGTCTCGCGATCACTACTTTTTCGAATTTCTTTTTTAATGTACGGTTCTTGATATTTATTATGTTTCTCATCGATTTTTTCCTCTGCTTTCTTCTGATTTTCTTCTAATTTTATAAAGTCACAAAACATTTCCATTTGATTTTCGATCACTTCGCGTAATATTTCTGTGTGATTTTTCCGATTTGTATGTACACTTTTATATTTGATACGTCGTCGTTTTGCATCACGATCTTCGGCGAGCAATTCAAATATCGTTTTGCTTCGTGATGTTGATTCCGAAGTTTGGGAAAGTCTATAATTTCAAATATATAATCATTGTAACAGAGAAATGAAATGAATATGTATTTATTGTAATTGAATTATTAAAATATTTATTTGACAAAATAATTGCGTTTCAAAACAAAATAATTTTGAATTTTATAAAAGTTGGAGTATGGAAATTTTAATAGATAACAATAAGTAATAGAAAGTATTTAATTCAGAAATTAGTGAGTATTTTTCCAGTAGACTTCATATTAAAAAATACTTACGGAACATTGATATCACCAATTCTTTCAATATTGGATTTTGTTTTCAATACTGCATAATCATAAAGTGCAAGGCGTTCATCCGCTGTATATTCTGCTATCATCCGGTTGGAAGAGCGTGGAATAAGACGATCATCACGTGTTTTACCTATTTATAAATTTTTGTTTAATATTGTATTTTTAGATTCATGAACCTAATTTTCAAACAATGCATGTAAGTGTATTATTAAATGCTTTATTTTAAATTCAACTTTCGAATTTAGAAACTTACATCGTAAGATTATCGCAGCAACCAGATGTCAGATAATAAAAAGTCTAAATTTTGTTGTTAATATAAAACCGTTAAAAAATGTTTTGATTATTTAGAGAAACTATTTTGAACGATAAAATATTGATTTTGATCAAAATGGTTAATTATTTTGAATGTAAATTATAAAATCAAGGAATTGTAAGATTCAAAAACACAAATGTAAAATTTCCTATTATAAATACTTTGTCTGAAAACTTGGAAAGAGTGATGTGCACTCCCCATATTAAAAACCTATGTAAAAAATTTTCCTTCTATTAGTTTAGTTTTTATGAGATATTGAATGTCAGTTATTTCATTAAAATTTCCATTTTGGTCACCGATTATTCAAAAACTAATTTTTTTAAATTAACGCTTTATTTTAGCGTAATGAATAAAATTACACCGTCAAATGTTTACTCAAATAGCTACCTCTCAAAGGACTTCTGCAAATTATATTATTCAATTTTATATTAAAATTCATTAGAAAATGTATTATCTGGGTGTCCGATCTCCCCATGCGAAAATCTTTTGATAACAAGTTTATGTACTTGAAAACAAAAAAATTAACTTCACATGCATTATTTAAACAAGTATTATTAACTACAAAATCTGTAGACATGAAAAAGGATATATCAAAAAGGATATATGCATATCAATACTATTGTATTGTACAATCATATTTTTTATATTATTTAGAAAAATATTGTTTTATATAAATATATGTTTTCAAAGCGATCACTCACTATCTTTGCTGAAAATAAATATATTCATTTCAAAATTTGGGTCATCTCTATACTAAACAAATTTTTATTAGTAAAAATTCATACCTGTGATAAATGTTGGATCTTTGCTAGCAGCTTCATTAATAATCTTTTCTTGGACATCCTTATCTGTAAATTAGGGGAACCGTAAATTAAATAATATGTTACACACGACACCAAAAAAATAGTCATAAAAATATTACCTAAAATAATCGTTGCTTTGGAATGGTTTGGTTCTGAAAATGGCAATTCGTCATCCAAATAACCCTCTTTTTTCCAAATACAGTTTTCAACATGTTCATAAATTTTATGTTTTGGAATATGCCGATGACTTTTATCAATATTGCATACTTTTAAATTATCTGGTTTCTAAATTTCAATAAACATATTTCAGAAAATAAGTGGTAAAATTTTTAAATTTAAGTTAACCTTACTTTATTTATATATTCTTCACTCCAACCTAAATTATTGAAAATTGTTTTTAATTTTGAAGAAATATGAGTTATAAATATATTTAAACCCTCTAATTCACTTTTTCTATCTTGTATATCAATTTCCATTCCTATTTTATTTTTTTTCTAACTTTCTACTTTAAATGGCGTCACTGTAAATTGTAGAAGAAAAATAATACGTAGATTTTTGTGTATGAAAAACCCCTAATTACAGAAAAAGCAATCATGAACTTGTCAAGTAAAATGAGATCGGCACAAAAAAGCTATACGACAGTATGGAAAGCAATAAACGACCAGGCAATTGTTACATTTCAATGAACTACTTGAAATTGAGAATAATGATTGAAAAAAGCAAAGAATACAAACGTCCAAATATAATTTAACCATCGATTTCCTTCAGTTCATTGGAATGTGGAATGGATTATTTGATCTATTGGAGATAATTTAAATCACAAACTACTACTCCTCTCATAAGATGACACACAAACCCTTTCAAAAAATAAACTTTTTATAATTTCTGGTGCTTCGGTTAAAATAAAATTTAATAAATGGCTTCCACATGACTATTGGACAAATGGCTCGATTATGATATCCAACAAGCCAAAATAAGACGAAAATGAAAAAACCAATCTGACCCGTGCAAACTAAGCCCCACAAATCCATGGGTTAATAACAGTCGAAAATGACGTACATGTATTTTTAATAGTTGTATTTAAGAGAGTTTCTTTTGAACGAATTAAATTTAGGGTCATTTAACAAATAATAATAATAATTCAATCTCATGACATGTTTTAAATTGTGGTATTTATGTGACGTAAACACGATAATTTCTAAATAAAAAGTGTCGATAACTCGAAAAATAGACGAAAGCTCGAAAATTGATATTCTTCATTTTCGTCTTATTTTAGGCTGTTTTACCAAAATTAATCGACAAATCGAGGTGCTACGTAATCTCCCCGGGCTAATAATTTGAAATGTACACTTTTTTGTTTTTTTTTATATTTCTGGCTTCAGCTACTTTTAGCTATATACCCATTAACCAAAGGGGATTATTATTATTATTATTTTAATACAACAACAGTACACAGTACTGCTAGGTGGTCACCCATCCAAATACAGATTGTGACTGCTCTTGCTTAACTTTATTGATTGGTTTAAGCCTGTCATTACGTTACGTCAGTCCGGGGTCAACATACACTTTGAACTCATAATTATTCTAGAAAAAAAAAATTTTGTGTTATTTTCATTTTTAGAGTAAATTGAACATCGAAGAAACAATAAATTTAATCGAACAACACGACAAAAATTCAAATTAGCAAAAAAGTTGATTTCCTTACCGAGTTTGCCATGTTTTATATAAAAATGTGGACTGCTACGTTACATTT
This sequence comes from Chrysopa pallens, assembly GCA_020423425.1. Classification (NCBI taxonomy): domain Eukaryota; kingdom Metazoa; phylum Arthropoda; class Insecta; order Neuroptera; family Chrysopidae; genus Chrysopa; species Chrysopa pallens. Next base: position 33,890,790 of record CM035593.1, read on the forward strand.
AAGGCACGAATAGCTGTTAGTATGGTCGAGCTTGTTCCTCTCTATTGAATAACTTTCATTCATGATTGTATTGCATAAACTTCGACATACGTAACATTCTAATTGTAATTATCTTTAATAATAATGTAGGTGCGTTGACAATAAATATTTTAAATAAAAATCATGTCTACAACATCTTCAAATCGCCGAAATGGAGCACAAAAAATACGCTTAACAAGTATGTATTACAATAATTTTATAAAATACTCATCTCAATTATTTGTAACAAAAATTACAATTCATAATTGAGGTTTACAGTTTTGTATGATTATTTTAGCAATATGGCTACAATGTAATTTATATTAATTGATTTTAATTCTACTCAATTAATTTTGGTATTGTTATTTAAATTAATTAAATTTTTCAGTTTTGTGTGCAAGGAATTTGGCGAGAAAGGATTTATTTCGTAAGTATACTTTTGTAATTTATAATGTTCAGAATATTTTTATAAATAGTTTTTAATTTTAGGCCTCCCAGATCCTTTTGCTAAGATATCTGTTGATGGAAGTGGTCAGTGTCATTCGACGGATACAGTACGTGCTACATTAGATCCAAAATGGAATTGTCACTATGATTTATTTTTGGGACGTGGGGATAATATTACGATAAGTATATGGAATCATCGAAAAATTCATAAAAAACAAGGTGGTGGTGGATTTCTTGGATGCGTTCGAATACTTGCACACACAATACAAAGACTGAAGGATACTGGTTGTAAGTAATTTGTTTATTTATAATAAAATATTATTTTCGCCTTAACTATTATCAAAAACGCATTTAAATTTTGTTATTAAAAGTATTTGGACATTGTTGCTACTTAGAAGTGGAAATCTAAGTTCATAAGTAAAATTTAATCAATGTTATTTGTTAAAAATTACTAATAAGAATGTTATTTAAAAAAATGTAGTTTAGATAAAAATTTCGAAAACTAAAATAGTAATTCTATGTGAATAAATGAAAATTTATTCAAATATTCGTAAAACTTTCAAAATTTTTAGACATTGTTTATGACGTTAGTTACTGTTTATAGCCTTAAAAAATCTGCCTGTTTTGAAAATATAATTTTATAGCAATGGGTGTTTAATTTAATTTATTTTTTATGTACAAGTCGTAATTTGTAATATATATATATATATATATATATATATATATATATATATATATATATATATATATATATATATATATATATATATATATATATATATATATATATATATATATATATATATATATATATATATATATATATATAAAATATTTGTCAAATTATGACATTTTTTATAAATTTATGGTATTGCTATTCTTCTATTATTTTTGGAAATTATAATGAATCAAAATCAAGAATATACAAACATATATTATATAGTGTAATATAATATAGAAACTGTATAATTCAAATGTATATTTATGTATAAAAAAAGGGAAATGCAGTAAGTGGGGCTGTTTATAGAGCTTTCAGAAGTCTATTGATAATGTTAGTTTCCTATTTTTTATTTTAACGCATGGAATATTTAGATTTAAACACAGGTGTTTTGTGAATCAGGAAACTTCATATTATATGTAAATTTCAAGATCTTATAAATTCTATTACGCAAATTGTAAGGGATCGATCAATGAGTTTTAATTAGATATATTAGCAACTGAACCCTAAAAAAACAGAAAAATTTCAAGTTCATTGATTTAACAATTGTATACATATTTTTCATGTTTTTCATTTTAGACCAACGATTGGATTTGTGCAAAGCGTCCATCGAAGATCCTGAACCCGTTAAAGGACAAATCATAATATCATTATTATCACGAGATGGACCTTGTGGTAATAGCCAATTAGCTGTCGTAGGACCATTAGGTGAATTACGAGGTCCACCTGAAATCAGCAATGAATTACCACCAGGTTGGGAAGAAAGACGAACCAGTAATGGTCGTCTATATTACGTCAATCACATTACAAAATCAACGCAATGGATTCGACCTGTTTTAAATAACTTACGTGTCGGCCGTGAACGTTCGTGTATCGAACTTACTCGAACCAATCGCAATACCGATAGTGATCATCGTGGCAGTGATACTGAAAGACATGTTAATGGTAATGATCATTCCAGAACTAGTGAAAATTCCGTAATATCTAGAACCGATAATAATGTTAGATTAAGTAGTAATATTGAACAATACAATCGGGTATTGCAAATTGGTAGCAACGAATCGAATGAAGTATCATCGAAAACAGAACCAACAGTGAATAAAATTAATACAGAACATTCGCAAGAAAGTTCTGGACAAAATCACCCACGAAATAATGTTATTGTGTGTTCACCGATAAATCAAATTCAAAATTGTGATAATAATGCTTTAGTTATAAGTTCGTCAACGCAAAAAACTCCAGTTAATAATAAAAATGTGCATTTAACAAATGGTAATACATCACAAGATGTATCACGTAATCGAACTAGTACTGATTTAGATGTCGCCACTGATATCGTTTTAGATGCAGAACGCACACCAAGAAATTCAATTAATTCACCTGGTACTAGTACAATTCCAAATGAAACTGCCCAAACACCTACCACAGGGCCAGTATCACCTACAAATACACCATCTCAAATGAGCCCAGAAGTGAGTTCACCACCAACACCAGCCAGCTCGCGAGAACAGCGTCGACGTAGTAATGATGGCGATAATCGTGCAACAGGTGGTGGAATTAGACGTGCTCGACCACAAAGAGTACGTTCTGGAGGCGCTGTCGCTGGTTTAGTAAACAGTCCTGGAAGTCATAATTTACATGTGCTTACACCAACAAATCCTGTTGGGGGCCCACATATAGCAAAATTAGATCTACCACCCGGCTATGAATTGCGTACTACTCAACAAGGACAAGTCTACTTTCACCATATACCGACAGGTGTTTCTACATGGCATGATCCAAGAATACCACGGGATTTAGCGCCAAAAGGTTTGGCACTTGATCAATTGGGTCCGTTACCGCCTGGATGGGAAATGCGTCAAACTGCATCTGGCCGTGTTTATTTTGTCGATCATAATAATCGAACCACACAATTTACTGATCCCAGATTGAATGGACGCATTTTGTCAAATTTGATTAAACAAAATCGCCCACAAAATAATAACCAAAATGCTGCCTCCAGCGGTCCCTCGAGTAGTAATTTTACGCCCACTCCAGGTACTTCCCGTAATGAATCTGCGAATAACAGCGTAACTGAAAATGCTGTCAATGGAACCACAGATTTACCACAGGATGCTGAATTATTACCCAAATATCGTCGAGATTTAGTTGGAAAAATTCGAGCTTTAAGAGCTGAATTAACAGCTCTACAACCACAAAGTGGACATTGTCGCTTAGAAGTTTCAAGAACTGAAATATTTGAAGAATCATATCGATTAATTATGAAAATGAGGCCGAAAGATATGCGTAAAAGATTAATGGTCAAATTTCGCGGTGAAGAAGGTCTTGATTATGGAGGTGTTGCACGTGAATGGTTACACTTACTATCTAGGGAAATGTTAAACCCTCAATATGGATTATTTCAATATAGCAGAGATGATCATTATACGTTGCAAATCAATGCTGATTCTGGAGTAAATCCCGAACATTTATCTTATTTTCATTTTGTTGGGCGAATTTTGGGAATGGCTGTATTTCATGGTCATCATTTAGATGGTGGTTTTACTACGCCTTTTTATAAGCAATTGTTGAATAAACCTATTACACTTGGCGATATTGAAGGTGTTGATCCAGAACTTCATAGGAGTCTCACTTGGATGTTGTAAGTAAAACGCTGATTTTCGTTTGTTCAATTAAAATTAGATTGATGTGTTCTATCTAAGAATATTTGAAAATAGAACATTGTATTTCTATACAAAAATATTATGCCGAACGTTTGAATATGCGCTCTGCAAATGACTTTTTTAAGTCTAGGGCTGCTTCCATTCTTCTGTCTCCATAGGTACTATTTTATCTTAAATATGTGGACAATATTTGCTATTATTGTAAGTTATTTCAATTAACATTCGATTTTAATACTAACTAATCTATTTCAACATATTATTTATAAGCTCGAAATGTTTTTAATTTATTTGTTAATTTTATTTAAACATGAAAACGTGCCACTAGCGAAATAATAACGATCCCAGTATATTTTCAAATATAATGCTGCTTCTTTTTGTTTTTTTTTGATACCTAGTCTCTTATCAGTTCATAATAGAACTATAAGTGGATAAAAAATGTTGCTTTAATAGACAAATAATTATTTTACATTATTTTTTGTTAAGATGAATACATTTTTCTAATTAGGGAAAACAACATCGAAGGCGTTATTGACACGACATTTAGTGTGGAGTGTTGTAGTTTTGGTGCAGTAATAACACATGAGTTACGCCCTGGTGGTGCGGCTATTCCTGTTACAGAACAGAATAAGAAAGATTATGTAAGGCTGTACGTAAATTATCGTTTTATGCGTGGTATCGAGCAACAATTTTTAGCATTACAAAAAGGTACATTTGGATATTTATTGACCATTTAATCGAAGTGAGAAATTTTAATATATTTTGCAAAGGTTACATCTATAATGTTATAATATAATGTTATAGTACACTTGAGAATACTATTTTGTGGAACTTCGAAACATAAAATTAGCTGGGCCTGTTTTATTAAAAATTCGTATTATTTTTACACCTGAAGTAAAAGTTGTTTATTGTGACATATACAGACAATTTTATTTGTAAGACTTCAAATACCTATCGGCAAAAGTTCTATACTACTTCATCAAGCGGAATTTCTCTGTCCTCATATTAGGATAAATGAATCGTCATTCACAAATTTTTCAAGTTTTTTTTTTTGACTGATAAGAAAATATTTAACGATTTGCCATATTAAAATATTTTGCCCAGAATTTCAAACCGAAGTGATATAGATTTAATTATTTTATGTACTTATATAGTTTTTAATTGTTCTAAATGCTATATAATTGACAATCTTATTTTTATTTTAAGGTTTTAGTGAACTTATTCCAAGTGCCCTGCTAAGACCGTTTGACGAACGTGAATTGGAACTTGTGATAGGTGGTATTAGTAGTATTGATGTCGCTGATTGGAGGCAACATACTCGATTGAAACATTGTACTCAAGATACACAAGTTGTACAATGGTTTTGGCAGGTAATTAAATTAATTTTGACATATAGTACAAAAAATCCAAACAATTAGATAATATCGTTTCTTTTTACAGGCTGTGGAATCATATTCAGAAGAAATGCGAGCACGTTTATTACAGTTTGTAACAGGGTCATCACGTGTTCCATTACAAGGCTTTCGTGCTTTACAAGGCTCAACGGGTGCGGCAGGTCCTCGACTGTTTACTATTCATTGTGTTGATGTTCCTCCAGATAATTTACCTAAAGCACATACATGTTTTAATCGTATTGATATTCCACCCTACGACAGCTATCAAAAACTTCTTGATAAACTAACACAAGCTGTTGAAGAAACATGTGGCTTTGCTGTTGAATAATTTTTAGCTATAAAGATTCAAATTCCATTATACATCACATCTCTTGTAAGTAATAATATTTATTACGAAATTAAGAATAACGAAGAAGGTTCATGAAGGAACACAAATAAATTCCTGTAAAACCTTTTAAAACTGCGTTAATTTTGACTTTTAAGAATTCTTATTTATTTTTACAGCATAAAAGGTGGTGTGAAAAGTACCATGTTTATATAGTTTTACCACTTTTCCACCTAAGAAAATTTTTTATCATTTTGACACAATTCACTGGTATATCCTATATATTTATATCGAATCGACCAAAAAATGAAAATGTCGATATATATATTAAAATAATATTTATATGATAGATCACAAATAATATTGAGACTAATTTTTTTAAGTTTATTATTTATATTTTATTTTAATTACTTGAGGAAAATACCGTTATGTATAAACATGTAAGTGATATTTTTATTTTAAATGTTTGTTTATTTTGGAAGTGAAACTTCTGTGAAATGATATGCATCTGTTTCATTTGTATATAAAAGTAATTGACGTGTATGAAAACGTGCATCTGTTGTTTTCTTATATATTTTATAAAATTCTATAGAAAGCAATTTAATTATGTAGACCAGTTATCTTAGGGTTTCACCTCGGAATCGAACGGAATAAGCTGAATGTTTGTACAATAAAAGTTTAAATAAATTACTATTTTGGTATTATAAAAGTTGCCTGAAGTCACAATTGGTGAGGAAAAATATGTAACGAACCTTATATTTATTAGGTCAATAGTCCCAAAAGTGAGTTTTTTTGAAAATATGTCGTTTTTTCTGCCTCCAATCGTATTTATATCTATTATCAAAGTTGTAGAGTATAAAATTCTTTACAAATTTTGTCTAAAACCTTGTTTTATACGTTGAACCGTAGTAACCGTGCTTACGTACCTCAACGCAAGTAAAGTTTTTACAGTTATCATGGCTGATTTATGTTTCATATTTAATAATTTACTTCTGAAGGTAATAATGTGACTGTTATGCGCGATATAAAGTCTTTAAAAGAGGCAAGTATTGAAAGAAGCAATGTACACATAAACTATTTGAATGCTTTGACTTCAGGGAGCTTTCATCGAGAGTCTTGTCCTGAGGTATGTATCTCTTAGCCATACATACCTCAGTACAAGACTCTTTCTGCGCCCTCTCTTAAAAAAGGTTCAACGCATAAAAAAAGATTTTAGAGAAAATCTGTACAGAATTTTATTTTCTACATCCTTGATAATAAATACAAATACGATTGAAGTCAGAAAAAACGAGATATTCTCAAAAAACTGTTTTTTGGGACCTTTAACCTAAGGTTCCTTACACGTAACCAAATTTTTTATAATACCAAAATAAAGGTTTGTATAAAAATTTAGCTTATTCCGAATTTGAATCCATTTTTGACTAAAACTTGTGCCTATTATGTATTTAAGTTACTGTTCAGTTTCGGAGAACAGATCCTTAGAACGTTCCATTAAAAATAAATCTACAATGATCATGTACGTAAATTATGAAGCAGTTTTTTTTTCGTTTAATGCCTGTTAATTGTTTTGAATTCATTCTCTCTAAAGAAATATTGAGTCATATACATTGTAAAAAAATATGACTTAATATATTGAAATACGTGTAGTAAGGAAGTTTCACTTTGATTATGTGAAATTTTCCAAGAATAAACACACAGTGATTTTGTTATGTTTCTATGTGAAAAGCTACACTCTTATAGTCGCTGTCACCAAGTTGCGAACAATCAAGACTTCAATCGAAGTCATTTGGTTACACAACTGTAAATAACTAAGAGTAGTCATTTAATAAAAAACGCTGGTTACTTACAGTCTGTTTGAAAATATCTTTAACATACTAAAGTTAACGTGAATGTAGCTAGAGCTCCTAGGCCTAAAGAATTGGAAAGCACACAAGTATCGAAAATAATGAAAAACATAAAAGCGTGGAACGTGTTATTTTTTATTTTTTATTTTTTGAATACCATTTTAACTGCTGCATAGCTAAGATATAAATGCGCAATTCAATTCTTTATATTTATGATAAGGCCCATCATTAAGAAATCAAAATGTCTCCTTTTTTTTTATTAATATTGACTGTACTATTCCTTGGAATTTTTTATTTATACCTTTGTAAATGCTACTTTGTTTAATAAGTATGAGTAATTATTCTTTAAAAAGTGTTTAATTAATTGAAAAAGTATTAGATAAAGGTTACATTATTTTTATAAGTAATTCATATACTGTATATATTGAATATTGAAAATTATGACCAATTGAATTATGTAAATGCAAAACGCACACTTTTTATACAGGCTGAATAAAATTATCAATTAATCTCGATTGGCATCCTTTTTTTTTTTTGTTTATGGTTTCAGATAATATTTCGAAAATTATCAAATCAACTTCTTTTTGGGTCCAATTGTTATTTTTGTTTATTATAGTTTGAATTTTTTTTAAACAAATAACCTTTGTTGACCTTTGATATAAGAGGCCGCTCATATTTACCCAGATTTAACTTTTTATTATTCTTGATGACAGTGGTAAAAAGGGAATTATAAGGGAAGACTAAGAATTGGTAGGATTTTTTAAATTCGCTGAAACTATGCCAATTTTTGTACGAAATATATGAAAGGAAAGAAAACTTTCCCAACGAAAGTTTTGCAAATTACTGGTTCTGTTAATTATTATGGATAAGCTTTGGATGTCAAATTCGCAAACTCCTAGATTTCAAGATAATTTTATTTTATACAATAATAACAAAATTTTCGTAATTTTTCTAAGAGGAATAAAACTGAAAAAGGATGAAGGTATATATTAAAATCGCCCGATCAAAATGATTGTTTATTTTTTAAATTTGATATAATAAATTGGTGTAATTTTTAATATTTTTTTATTTTTTATGTTAATAATATCAACATGTGTTCATATAGATAATTTTAAATACTAAATTATCAGATTATAAAAAATTTATAGTAAATAAAATTCATTTATTGAAATGTTTAACGTCCAAATTAAGTAATTGCTTATCTGATCCATAATAAGTTATGTGTCAGGTGTTTGTAATTACAAACTTTTTTTTTTCATTTAAGAAAATGGTTTGACAACAATCAAGAAATATAAAAAATAGCAATAATTAAAAAAAAAATTGTTAATGTCTGAAATGAATAAATCACTGCTTTACCCCTCATATCAAACTTCTTATAGAATTGTAAGTTAGAAAATTAATTCACCTTAGTAAATTATTTTTCTTTTTTAGACTAGAGTAGAAGCCTTAAAAAATGATAAAAAAAAAAAGAAAATTATAGTAGAATGAAGCCAATTGGAAACGGAAAATATGATAAAAATGAAAGGAAAAATAAATTACGGGCGATCTGAGTTCGGGAAGTGTGGAAGGGGTGAGTTTTTAAGGGTAAAATACGGTTTATTTCGATTTCCGGAAAAACTACAAGTCCTATGGAAAAAAGTTAAATGGCAAAGTTGTAGGTGATAAAAAGATCTATAACTTTTGTATTTACACTTTTTTCACATAACCTCAAAATTTTTCGATTGAAAATTAGGGTGCTTTTTCGATATTTATTCAAAATAAGATGAAAAAATAAATATTTTCAATCAAAAAAATTACAGTGTATTTGAAACATAAAAAGATAAGTTTTCACCAAATTTCGGAGAAAAAAAATAAAAAACCAAAAACTTGGTTATTACAATTTTTCAAATAAATTTTGAGGTTATATGAAAAAAGTGTAAATACAAAAGCTGTAGATCTTTTTATTACCTACAACTCCGCCATTTAATTTTTTTCCATAGAACTTTTAGTTTTGCCGTAAATTCAGATAAACCGAATTTTACCCTTAAAAACTCACCCCCCCCCTACTTCTCGAACTCAGATCGCCCGTAATTTATTTTTCCTTTCATTTTTATCATATTATCTTCCGTTTCCAATTGGTTTCATTTTACTATAATTTTTTTTGTTTTCAAAAATTATCTACCCTGTATATTTAAGGTGCTATGCATATCAAACGAGGTGAATAGATTTTATCTTTTCAAAATATGAAATAAAACATATAAATTCTGAATCAGATCTCAAAATTTTAAAATCCGTCCAAATTATAAAAAAACGTTTAAAATACATTATTCATATATTTAAATAAATTATGAATGCCTTCCAAAGTTTGTGCCTTTGACATATTTGCAAATAAATCCCTTATATTGGGTTTAAAATTCGTTTGTTATTAAGCAGCACGAGCTATTTTACTTGCTAAAGTTTAAAGTCAAATTCAAGCTTGTGTTTGCAAATTATCTAATAGTAAATCTACCTTAACATTTTATTTGTTTCAAACATTTGTATATTATATGATTGATTTGTACAGGGTGGGTTCTTAAATTGTATGATATTATAATATTAAGCGTTTACTTTGATGATTATAGTTGATGTCAATATAGTTTAGGTTATGAGTTTTAAAAAATAGAAGGATTAAACTTATAATGGAGTCAATATTAGCAAAACTTGAAGAAAGTGATTATAGTAAACATTCCAACATTATCAGCGAAAACGTCATATTTGACTGCTAGTTGGTGTAATAGAACACAGCGAATAATTTTGTATCCTAAATTTAAAAAAATTCTAGAGATAAAGATTAAGATTATGTATCTAAATCTGAATCGAAACTCGAAGTTTTCCATTACATGCCAATGACATTTATATAAATTATTATAAACTATTAACTTATCAAATTATGTTCTGATTTTAACTCAATTATGGATTAAAAGAAAATCATGGAAAATGTTTCGTTTTGAAAAACTCGTTAGCAGCGAATAATATATTTCCCCAATGACAATGTAAGATTAATTTTAGTAATCCGAAGAGTAATTACGATTAAGTAATTTATACTGATAATGGATGTTTTTATTTTATTTGCAATACGTATTTATGGTACAAAAAGTTAATCTTTGACGTTGAGACAAATTTGAATTTTTACTATTATATTTAATGAAGTTAGATAATTTCATCCCCAAAGTTTGTTTATTACTCTTTTAATGATTTATATTGATTTTGGTACACATTTTTTTTGACTAAATTATTCACTGTTAAATCCAAATTGCAACTATTCTCATACGAATGTCAACATGTGACTAGTTTTCTTACCTGTTGACTCAGAATCAAAAGTATACAAAATATTTTCTTTCGTTACCAGCATCCTAGTGTATGCTCTATAATCCTACTTAATATTTCGAAATTGACTGAGTACTCGTAACAGTGAATAGAATATACAAGCTTTATATAAGAGTGATAAGGATGTTGCGATGACTATGACAATAAAAATAGTAATAACAGAACATAAGGACAATGTATGAACAAGTTTAAATGAGAGAAATAAATTGAGAAATGGTTTGAAGAAGTGTTATAAAGACGGTACGGGCGATCCAAAAATAACAGTTGCTAATAATTGAACTAACTCTGGTATTTTAGAACCTTTCTGTACATTATTTGGAGGTGAAAATAAATCTCTCCCAATATTTTATTTTCTTTATAAATAAAAAATATTATATACATGAATTATATATAATTATACCTATTTTTATATTTTATAATTATTAATGACAAAATATTAATAAGAAAGTCATTGGTATTTTTATTAGAATTAAAAAAAAAAAAACAAAACAAAACAAAAACAAAAATTTACAAATCACAAGTGCCTAGTCAAATATATCACGCATTAATATTTCTTATTTTAGGAGGGATCAAACAATCAATGCTTTCTTCTTTTCATTATATAATTATTATTGGACGAGATTTATATAGTCAGGTTTGAATATACAAAAGTCGAAAAAATTTTACCCAACTACGGCATAGCCAAAAGGAAGGGTTATGATTTTATCAGTCTATGTATCTTTGAACAATCGATTTTGATAAATGGGATGTCAATCGATTCATTGAGATGTCATTCAATGATGATGGGATGTTTATACGAAAAAAGTGGGTATAAACAGATTAGATACATAATCATTTTCCATGTGATAAGTATGGGAAGCCAATATTAAAATACATTTATATAAAATATACACATACACACACAAAAAATTTACGTTCATATCTAATACTATAATAATAATTTAATCAACAACAAACTGATATTATTTGCTTATTTTGAAAAGATTTAAGAAGCGGGGGGGGGGGGTGTAATATAATACGTACACAAGTTTTATGTTCTATATGTGTATATTAGTATTGTGCATATTGTATGTATGTGTATTTTAATATTATTTCCCCTTTTTGCCTTTTGGACAATGGTTCTGAGGAAAATTCGTTTGTAAACAAAAATCTGCTCTTGTATATTCATAAACGACAATGACTCGTGTCTGTATTATATAATAATACGTAATAACATTATATTTAAACAAAATATATAAAATTGTGTAATAAAGTGTATCATATCAAATACTTGAATAAATTAATTAATATTAACAGTTGAAAATTATAATTAAGTGAGTAAGGTAAAACAACAAAACGATAATAAAAAATACTCTGATTATTTTAGAAAATATTATTGAAAATTAAAGAAAAATTATTTGTATATATTTATGTTTTTTTTTTTTTGCTTTAAATATTTTATAAAATAAAAATAAAATTATTATTTTTTAGGTATTATTACTACGTTTATATTATTATTTTACATTGTATGCACATTTTTTTTTAATATAATTGAATTTATGATAAATTTTGTGTTGTTTTTACTTAATTGTTTTGCATTTTCAGGCTGTTTTAAAAATTTATAAATAATTTGTTGCTATACAAAAATTAGAACTTTAAAAAAAAAATTCGTAATTTTTATTTTTTTTTAATTAATGGTCCGTCGACGTCTGTCCGGAGTTTTTTTTTCGGAATAATAAAATAATATTTTCGAATTTTTAAAGCAAAATCAAACTATCATTTTTCCAATGTTCAAATTTCCGTTTAAACTTTATAGTGGAATAAAATTCCATTTTTTAATATCAATCCCTTTCGATAGAACTCCAAAAATACGAGTTTATTTTCTATTTAAGCTAGGAAGGTGCGGTTTCTTTGCAATGTATTCGAAGTGGTAAGGGGAAATCAGTGTAATATTATTAAATCTTCGATCGAGAGCTCTAAAGCCGCAGATCATTTTTATCGTACATATATTTCTACTGCAACCAATTGCCATGGTTCAACTAGCACTAAATTATAATGCACAATTATATTACGTTTTTTATAGGAGTAGTTAGCCGATCCAAAGATTAATGCTGCCTTGTACTCGAAGACATCAGAAGGTAGGACTGGAAAAACTTACTACACAATTGATAGGACAGCACACGGTCTTATAGAACTTCTACACATTCAATGGTAGAAAAATATGACGAAATGTGTTTAATTAATGGCTGCATTTAAGTCGCCATGGACAGCGATTACGGACTACTGACAGTATCACTACTGATTCACACGTATTAATTTACTCACGTCACTCTATACAGCGCACACACTCACGTGATATGTTCCGCTACGTTTTTGTATAAAAAGAGTGGAAAGTTGCCCATTTAAGCTTCCAAGACCAACCTATATAAGACTGTGGGACTACGTAATAAATATTTATTAGACAATGATGTAAAAATCGCTTGATGCCGATAAATACTCATACCCACGTGACATGTGAGGGTGGAATATTTTTCGACATTTTCCACTTAATTGTCTTTATTTATCAGAAGAAAAACGTGATGTGTATCAACTACGAGAACTCGAAAAATTAACATGTTTCGCAATTGCGCAATAGCGAAATAAAGAATTTGTGTGTTTCGACAAAACGAAGCCACTCACCAAAAAGTAGCCTCATGCTTATAATCCAGAAAAAGGCTCCTCATACTTTTTTCTTTTTTTTGTTCCAAAAAAAAAATAAAAATAAAAAATCGCTTAAAAATAGACATCAGAACTATACCATAACAAAACTTGAAAATTAAATTACAAGTGATTCAAAATTAAAAGAAGGGAGTTATCAATAAGCTATCAAAGATTATATATCTATCTCGTTTCTGAAAACGAGGATTAATATGTAATTTATGTGGAGGTAGTAACAATTTACGTCATAAGGTCATATTTCCCTCTTTGTTTAATTAGGTATTTTGAATGTCCGTATCTTGCTTATTTTTAAAGATTAAAAAAAATAACTTCAGATCCACGACGTAAAGACGCTTCAATTGAAGTAATAAAAAAATTTAGTCAAGATCCCTAATTATAAATATAAATTAGTAATTATAAATTGTTCAATCATTGACAGTTAGCCTTATGTTCGATATTTAAATGATTGGTATTGTTAGTTGTTATTTTCACTTGTTTTTATAATCACAAAAAGTGACTAATTTGTTTATAAAAGAATGAAAAACATAATTTCAGTTAATTATCAATTACAAAAAATTTAAATCAATTAAAAAGCGACACGATGCGAAAAGTTATTTTGATACGACTATATTCGTTTTACAATTTTATGTAAAATCTAAACACAAATAAAAAATTCTGAAATATTCTTATAGTTTTACACTTGCAAATTCTTTACACAGCTATTTAGCAAATTCTTTATATTAAAACTTTGGAATAGGGGCATACTTAAGAGACAATTGAAATATGTCACAATTACATTAATTCTGGCATATCTCCAAGAAAATTGAAACTACAGATAATATTTAAATTTTGATGTTTTATTATTAAAATTAGAAAAAGAAAATAATCTTAAATTTATTTTGTGATATAGGAAAAATAAAGAGTGTTCCCGAATTTATTCTGTTCGAACAATATGTTACTGTTAGATAATAAAATTGTATATAGAAAAATTATCGTTATATAACAGAGCCAAAATATAATTAGTTATTTATCACGTTATTTCTAAATATTAAACGGACTTTAGTAAATAAATATCTTACTCATTACCTGTCTTATTAAAATTGGATAGAAATGAATAGGATTGAATAGTAAATTTAATTTTTAATAGGATTGAATAGGATTCTATAGGAAATACTTTCTTATTTAATCCAATTAAAACCTATTCAAAATTTTGAATAAAATTCAATAGGAAATCATTTTCTATAGAATCCTATTAAATGTTTTGTATTGTTATAAAAATAGGATTCAATACGAAATAAAGTTTCCTATTCATTCCGATTAAATCTCAATATAATTAAATACCGGTACCAGATGGTGTGTTACCAAAGATAGAAGATAGAGGATAATTATTAAGGCGATTTATCAACAGCAGCTGTCCTGACATAATAGAGCGTGCTTCTAATCAGCTGTTAACTTCAAAACATGTAATATTGATTGTATTTCTTTAAATTTTCCAGCACAAATAACTCAAAAGATACTTATCTAAATGCCATGAAATTTATTAAGCACAATATTGACATAAAACCCCTTGTGTTGTTGAGTTCTTCCAGAAAAAAAAATAAATCAAAATATAAAATTTGATTTTATATTTATAAATGTTTTTTCCATAAAAACTCTCCTACAAGCAATAGGTTTTCATGTGTCAATATTGTGCATACCAAAAATCGTTTGGATCAATACTTTTTATATTATTTGTGCTGGAAAATTGTATGATTCTAACAGCTGTTGATAAGCCCCCTTAAATAAAAGGCCAAATACCCGTTAGAATATACCTAATGTTATTTATTAAAAAATACATCAAGCTTTGTGTGTTGGTTAATTGTGCATAACCAAATAACTTTTATTGTACTAACGTATATAATATGTTCAATCATGAATTTTGATTATGTGAGTCCATTCAATAATCCTATCGAAAAAAATTCATAAAGCTTTCCCAAATATCCTGGTAAATTTTACGAATATATCTTTCTGTATAAATCTTTTCCTAGTGCCTTGATGGAATATTAGGGTACCGGAGTTATTCTAAAGTTTGCGTTATATCACATTGTTTCACATCAAAGTGTGAAACTAGACTTAACAACCAAAACAAAACATGAAATTGATTAAAAAATAAATAATTTTTAAGCTATCAAAATTATTCCCTTTTCTTTTCTATCCATAAATTAATTTGTTTAACATGTAATTTATCTGGAGATACAATAAATGACGTCATATGTAGCTATTTCCCTCTTTCTTTAAGATTTAAAAAATACTACAGATCCATGTTCGTGAAGTAAACAAGATTAAATTGAAATTAAAAAAATTTAGCCCTGTCCTTTTCTCAAGTTTTACGTTTACGAATAAACTAACATTAGATTTACATTTAAGTATATAAATTATGGAGATTTTCATATTGGCGGGAGCGTAACCCTGATAAAAAAGTCCTATTCAACCCTATATAAATTGATTAGTAATGAATAGGAAATCAATTTATATAGGGTTGAATATGACTTTTTTATCATAGAAGTCAGTACATTAAACGTTATATGATACAAAGTTGAATGAAACCAGCAATTCCACCAGAACTACCAATAAGCTGTATTAATTGGATTGAATCTGTAATCATTTTTGGCATCCTACATCATCGCTCTTTTAATGGGATTTTTACGATGGTATTTTTTTAAATGTCACTTTGCTAAATTTTTTCCATTGTCGTAATTGAGAAATCATTAATATGTATTACTTCTTTGAAATAGTTTGATAAAAAAAACTAGCCTTGATCAGCATTTATATATTTTTTTGGTAATCAATGAGCTTATATTTTAAGTCTTGTAACTCAGCATGTGGGCGTTGTTTTTTTTTTGTTTTTATCAAATTTCTCATTGTAATTTGATTTGATTCTTGAACACTGACATTGAAAATGATCAATTTTTTTTTGGTATTATTTGTCATACTGTGTAAAATTTTTTCAAATAAAAACAGAAGCCATATACCCTAGAGGCTATCATCAAAGATAACTGGTTTACTATTTATTTTATGTAGGTACACACATATTAACTGTACAAACATATTTACGTATTGTAAAACATTCACATTTTTATATTAAAAATGACTATGGTAAGAATATAAAATATAACTGGCGGTTTGCAAATCACTGCCTCCCACTTCGCGAGCGCAACTAACAACAAAACACGCTGCTAGGTTTTTTTTTTTATATATTTTATTAAATATAAAATATTTATTCTTCCATCAAAGAATTAGTAACACTAATGTCGAGTGTGTAATTAAAAACTGATATTATAGAAAAATTTGTATTAAAATATATTTATTTCAAGATTTTTTTCTAAATAATTGTAGTTTTTATATTCACGTGTCGTGTTAGTTTGATTTTTTTTTAAAGTGGTATAATATTTTGTGTTTGAAACTATTTTCGGTGAACGATATACAATATGTGTGCGAATTTTATTATTTTAAAGGAAATTCATTTAAAATTCTCAATTTTAAATATGTTACTAAAAGTATATTCAAAATTTGTTTCTTGATAAAGAAACCAAAACTTTTTTTTTTATAGTAAATTTGTTTCTTTGGAAATTTTATATCCAAATTTGTAAAACTTTTCGTGTTCAAAATTTGCCAAGATGTCTACGATACCGCCAAATAGTAAACAATTACCAAATAATATTCATCGTCATCCTGAACCATGGGATCAAATATTAGGGACTGTCAACGAAGAACAGCATCAAACGTTACTACCTTTGGAGAATCATCAAAAAATTATTATTGTCCCAACTAGTGTACCATCCGATGCGAGTGTTCCAAGTATTGTTGATAAACAGCCCGAATCTAAACCCACATCCGTTACAAGTAAAAATAGTCATAAAAGTATATTAAAACATTTTCAACGACAGTTAAGTTTTCGATTATCGGTAGGTGGGAAAGGTTCAGACAATGAAATGATATCAACGCATCCACACTTAAATAGGTAAGTAATTTAATTTTAATATATAATTACTTTTTTTGTAAAAGTTGCCAAAAAATAAATGTAGACGGCGTCCTTCTGTTACCACATGTCATGTTATTAGTGATCCGTTAACGTCTGCCGCAATGAAATATCCATAAATAGGATATTACGTCACTTATTAACTAAAATATTAATGCATTTACCTCTATATACATGTGTCCAAAATTCCCCCCGACTGACCAAAGATGTTTCTGAGTATTTTCCCATTTATGTTAATTATAAGAGCAAAATAATCGAAACACGTTTCGAATACATAGTATTGTAACCCAATATCATAACAAGAATAATAAAATCATCTCCTTCTGGACTTCAAGACAACTTAGTAGAACGAAAGCATGAGTGTCCTTCTCACGTTCTGTAGAGAATTTCCAAGCGGAAATTTAGTATTGATGATTATGGGCAAATTTAAGAAATTGAGACTGGAAAAGAGAATATCTAAAAAAACTTGCGCTCCCACCATATTTTGATAAATACGTCCTTTTATTTTAATATTAAAAAGTCCAGAAAAAACTGGTTTTTAATAGTTCTTTACCTTTTAAGAGCTATTACCATTATTCCCCAACTTATCATTCTTATTAATTAAATGGTTTTTTTTTTTTTTTAATTATTAATTGATACATGCTAGTATTTTTCTAATACTCTACATTATCAAATACTTCCCTATTTCTACAAAAGCGAAATTTTTCAAAAAAATTTGTTGTTATGTATAAAGTACTTAGTAATCAAGTTGAATTAAAATTTATTTATGATTTTAATTTGTTTAAGTAAATATTATTGTTTGAAAAATTCGTAAAATTATTTGTTATGAAAATACTTAAAAGCTGTGTCATTTTCTAATTTATTTTTTATATTTTAAAAAGAAATATGCTTAAAATTGAGTTATTTTGACATTGAACATGTTTAGCAAACTATTTGGATCAAAAATATTAAAATTAACTACTGCTAATTTCGCTATGAAACTTGTTTCCAAAACTCATTCATTGAAAGCTACTTTTTAAACAATATTCTTATGTTTGAAAAACATTTCCAAAAGTTACTAAACTAAATATTTTAAAAGAGGATGTATTAATTAAAATGTAACATTTTAACAAATCTGTAAAATTGCCAAAATCAATCAACCAATATTCCGTTAAATGTGCGCAAATAATAAATTTTAATTGATCATTAATTCTTCTTTCCAAAATGAACAAATTAACATTTTTAATAATGAAGTTACGTAAAACTTTTTATGAAAAGTATAAAAATAACAGTTAACCCGCCTTTTTACAGGTTATAAGTAGACTTTTATAACTTTTCGTAAGTTTTATCGTAGAGTTGAGGGAAAAAATTTATATTTATTGGCTCCATATTATGAAAAAAAACGAAATTTTAACAAACATTTTTTCACAATTATTAGTACATTTTAATGAATCAACCAAGTTTAAATCTAAGCAGACAGTTTTTTTGTTCGCATAACAAATAAGCTATCGATTGTATTGATGAATATTTTTTGTAATTTGTCTTGCAAGCATTTTGCGAAACTATGTTTAGAATTTTTTATGTTCCATTTAAAAACTTTTATGTTTGTGCTTCTTTAAGTTTGTCTGTAAGAATGTGCTTTCTTTAAAAACTTTTTACGCATCTGAAACACAAAAGTAAATTTGGTTATTACAACCCTATTTGTACTTCAGAAGAAGAAAAAAATAAAAGGTGCTTATTAAGGTTCAATCTTTTGCCTTCTTTTTCTGTTAATTAGTTTAATCTAAATAAAAACTTGAATAAGTAATTTAATACAATTTTTGAAAATATTTTCAAACTTTCAATAAAAAATGGAATTCTACAAATTAAGACTTCATAAAATATATATACGTAAGTTTATTTGAAATAAGTCAAGATAACAACTAATAGTGTTAATCGTTTAACGATACATGGTTGTGTATCAACGTTTGAATTATAATTGTTTATAAAGTAAATTTGAGTTTAAAGGCACTAATACCTTCACCCATTTGACTAATTATACTGGAGGTTGCGTGTTCGAATGCAGGCAGCAATATTTTATTATAGACAGGCGAAAATGGACTAATTATCTGATTCTATGAACACCTATACCAAAGTTTTGTTAGTACGTTCAATATTTTACAGCGTTAACAAATTTAGATTAGATTTATTATACCCGGATATATTTAATTGTTCATGTGGGTTAAACAAATATTTAAGGTAAATAATCGGCACTTCATTAGCAACATTATTATGTGAATATTAGCTTTTAAAACTAGTACTTGAAATGTTGTTGGAGAAAAAATATTAAATTTGGCATAATTTAAAATTAAAAAAAAAAAAATATTTATAATATATGATAATGAATTATTAATAATATTCGATTCCAATAATTAAAATTGTCTTATTGCCAAAACAATGTAAGCTTTAAACTAAATTAATTAGAGTAAGTGTACACGGGAAATTTTTTTAAGAACATGTACAAGAAATACATCATAATAATTTACAGTCAAACTTGTGTATGTGAAAATTGGATAACAGTGAATACTGTAAAAGTAAGACTAATTGCCTAGTTCCGTCTTTTTTATCCTCTAAAACTTTTATAAGTGAGAAAAAAAACTTGAGAAAGTCGTTTTTTCTTGAATCGAGCAAATTAAACTTCATGAAACTAACTTCATGTGTTCTTAAATTTCGTTCTTAAATTTCGATTAATTGGGAGAAAATTTAGAATTAATTTGAAATGATTAAATTTTTGTTGGAAAATCAATTATCATTAATCTCGCACCTGGATTGTCAGAAAATTTGGTACTAAGTTGCCTCAAAAAAGAGGCTAATCTTATCACCCCTCTATGGTGTTGTAGCTTAATGTAATATTAAAAGTGTTAAATTTTTTCAACTTATAATAATAAAATGCCCTGATTCGGAAAAAGTATCACAATCTCGCAAACTTGCATGACACACTAGAGGCACTGTTAAAACCTCATATTTTCCGGAATACTGAACCTTACTTTAACAATCTTTTAAAAGGCAGGTAAAGTTTTCATTTATTTCCTTAATGGATTAACTGTCTAATAGTTGTATAGATAGATTTAATAAATTATAACAAATGAAGATAACAACTAACAGAGTTAATTGTTAAGATACTCGATCTTATTTTCAGTATCTTTGTTTGAACTATTTATTTTATGATAAGCATTCATACTCTAAATATGTCGTCCATATAGTTATATAAATAATAAGTTATATAAACGCATACATAATAATAATAATTATAGACATGCTTATTAGCTAAATTTGAGCTGAAATTGTGACAAATAGTTAACGAAAATATGTTTCAAACAAAAGTTGTTTGTTTTAAAATAACAAATATTTCTTATATCTTTAATGGATTTTTCTTCTATCTTTAATGTTTTTGCCTAAAGTACGTCATCAAAATTTCATCAAATATCTCTATTTGTTTCCAAGTTATTTTGTTCACGGACGGGTGGATAGACAGACATAAGGAAATTGATTAATTATAGATTATTCTATGAACACATATACCGAAATTTTGTTTTTGCGTTCAATATTTTCTAGCGTTAGAAACTTTACACTAAAATTATTTTAAAAATGTTGAAACGTTATGAAGAATGAGACACTTGAATTTTTATATTAAAATTTTTAAATTAGTCTATTTCTCGGGATTTACAGTTGTAATTTTGTAAACACTTGTTAAATATAAATTTCTATGAAGAAAAACTACAATAATAATTTACTATATTTTATTATTATTTTCTGTTATAATTTTGCGAATTTTTTGAACACATTTTCGCAATAAATCTTACAAAGTTTGTTATTTTATTTTCTGAAAAAAATTTCTCCGTGTATCTATTATTAAACTAAATTGAAAAGTGAGTAGCATCTAAGAAGCGATGCTTAATAGTTAGATTTGATGTTCTGAAGTTCATATACGTCATGTATTTTTAGCCATGCGGTATTTAAACTTAGGTAAGTTTAATAGATTCTTACTTTATCGATGAACAGTATTAATTTAATCGGTGTTGGGTGATTAAGTAAAGAACGAAACTTATTAATATACTTGAAATGGTGTATTTTAACAATGATATTTAATTGAAATAAATTAATTATTATGCACTTATTAATTATAAACGCATTTATTGCAAGTGATTTAAACGTTTGACGATGGGGAGAATTTTGATTAAATTTAGAGTGATGTGTAATGTTTTTTAATCAGGATATGTTAATGTGCCCTGTTTTGGATTGATTGAATATACATTTGTCAATCATATGTTTAATAAAACAGATTATTTTGTTTAATAAATTTAACTTTATATGAATAATATGTCAAATTAAAAATATATCTTTACAAGAAATTAATTTTTCTTTAAAATTTATTACACATAGCCAAATGGTGATGTCGGGTATTAAAAGATGCATTTCCCAAGTGTCTATGCGAATATTTGGTGCAAATAATTCTGGCGAGATAGCATGGCGGGAAGAATTTTTAAGGTTTTTATTTTATTTATAATTATTTTCAAATAGTTAGATTGATGAAAAAGAACTTCTACTTTTTATTTTAAACTTGTCGAATTATATTTTGAAATCAACTTTACAAAAAAAATTTACTTTAATATATTTCTACTTTATAATAAAACACTGTATTTTCAAAGATTTTCATTTTTAAATATTTTTATTGTCACAATTCTATTTTTGTTAATTAAATTTTCGTTCGTTTGTTTAAGTACACCTATATATTTATATATATATATATATATATATATATATATATATATATATATATATATATATATATATATATATATATATATATATATATATATATATATATATTAAGGGACTCGCAAATTTAACTTTCTTCCATATAGGAAAAATATTAATGTACGTTACCGTATAATAAAGTAACATGATGAGATTTTTGAAAAATAGATTTGAAATACAATGTTTATAGTCTACAGTACATCACCTGAATGTGTTTTAAAGATTAATAACAAAAAAACTTATTCACCTACATAAATTCGGAAAAGTGGGCCGTTTTCTATTTTACCAGTAACATTTTTGTTTGCACAGCCAAGTTTCAATTTGATAGATTTTCGATTTTTTGTTATTGTAGTGGAAAGATTAAGATATTTTTCTAGACTTCCAAAAAAAATACCAACTTTTCAGAATCTTTGTACGGAAAAAATCACGCAGCGTACTGTATGTAGACTGTTAATAAAATAATTATATTATTTCATAATAATGAAGAATAAACTGAAGAAGTCATGATATATATGACGAAACGTTGTTTGATGAAACTAAAATAGCAAAATTATTTCATAATATTTTATTTTCATCCACTGTGTTTGAAATTTCATGTCTTTAAGATTATCTAGTTTTAAAATCAATAACTAAATTGAAACAAACAATCACCAAAGTTAATAAAAATACTTTAGTAAAAATTAGAAATATATTAAAGTAGAAATATTAAGTAAATGAATGAGACTATGGAATTATGAAGTAGAATATGAAAAGCAGAATACTTTTTTGTCGCTTTTTTTCGAATTATTTTACAGCAACATAATAAATTTCTGTATATTGTAAGAAGTTCATACTACTTGGATGAAGATAAATTTTAAGATTATTTAAATTTTTTTTAGAAATTATGAACGCTGTTTAAATTATTTTCTAAATTCCAACAGGATTTTAGTTGGAGTCTTATACAGAAGTTAATAATAATCGAGCAAGATATTAAGAAGTACTACCATGATTCCAAACTTAAACGTTGCCTATATCCAATTATTAAGAGGTATATAAATTATTTAAATCGTTTATTAAGAATTTTGTATTATAAAAATTTTTCTTGTTTACTTATTTTCGAAAATTTGTCATAAAACTAGGGTCTTATAAAAACGGATACAATTCCAAAAAAATTGTGCTGTTACAAAATCTATTACTGACTAGAAAATTTAGGTTGTCTTTTGGACCATAACAACTAAATTATAATTTTAAAAAGTATGAAAAGAATAAATTTAATAACAAATTCACTTTGTTTTGCCCACGCAAAAATTTGTTTAATATTTAAAATAATTTATCTAATTTTAAATAAAATAAATTAAATCTAAACCGGGAAGTTATTGGTGTATGACACTACCGGGTCACACTTGACATACGACTTAAAGTACTGATTATTAATTAGTATTTTGGAAAAACATCGTTTAAAGTTTCTCGTTTCAATAAAAATTTCAAATAATTTTTTAAGTAGGTACGATTTTTTTCTTGCGGATGACTATTTTCTATATCATAGGCTAAAATAATTTGAATCAAATTGAAAATTATGCATTTTTTTTAACAAAATCGAAGAATCCATATCTTGAAATCAAATTTTGTGCTTGCAAATAAAACCCCTAAAAAATCGAAACATATTTTAAAGATTGTGTTCTTCATAAAAACGAATGGAGAAGTTACCAGGAATTCAATTTATGTTCCAATTAATTGCATGTATAATTTATTTATTTAAAGAGTTTAATGCTCCAAAACAGGGGGAATTCAATAAAAAAATAATATAGTAATTTATCATATCGACAAAGTTGCAGATGATTGCATATATAATTTATAATACCAATGAAAATACTAGATAAAGAACAGCGACTGCGTAGATCTATCCAATAATAGATAAAATTTAGTTAAAATTAGTGGATGGATTGTTCATGATAATTTTAAAGAACGATTTATCGTATGGTATTGCAAAACAGATATAATCCGAGAATATTCCCAAAAATATATTCCTTCGAATTGAATGTTTTATGGAAAACTGATTAAGAAGCTTTCAAAAATGACTACTTTTGAGACTTTGTGCTTCCATACAACTTGATTTGACAGGTTTTTTTAAACTTTTTTCTTGAAGGTTTTTATTTTGTAAATGCGTTTATTTCTTATGAAATTCCTTACTAAGGACTATATCTTGTTATAGGCCAGGAGAGAGTCGAAATATTTACAAAGCCATAATTTATTAGTGTAAATACTACAATTGTAAAATAATTGTTTACTTTTAAGTGTAATTTATTCCATTATCAAAGTTATATCGACGGGAAATTATCTATATATTAATACGAGAAGCAAAAAATTTGTACCTCTTTTTACAAAAATTAGACGATGGAGTAGTATGAAATTTGGCACACATATAGTTTGTATAGAGAAGGGCTGGAGAATGTAAATATTTTCTTAAAATTGTGCATAAAATATACATTAAATCATTAAAAAAACATTACACACACTATGACATAGACATAAATAAGATATGTGGTTTATATTACACACACTACCATATACACGCATGTATACTGTTTAATATACTGTTTTGACTAAAGGAACTGTTTTGTTTAAATGCAGTGAGATTCACTTTTGAATGATTATGGTCGAATTTCGACCGCTGTAACAGGACTCTAGTATCAATAAAAACATTCAAATTTTAATGTGTTAATATTAACATAATCGATACACCAAAAATGGAAATTACCCAAATAATAAACATGTAGTATACCGCATACAAAATATATTGATAATAATCAACATATTTTCAATAAATAATTAGTTAAAATGTTTATAAATACATCAAAATTATAATTTGTTATAAATAAAATATTGTATGCATGAATGAACAGGTAATTTGAGACAAATATACATTAAACAATATGTTAGAGTTTTTTGAAAGTGATTTTACCAGTAAAGCTCGCTAAGACTGTGCCTGGTTTTATTCTTTCAAAGAAAACTGCAATTTAAGATTGTGATAAAATGTCTTAATATTAATTAAAGACCGTAAATGTTGTTGAATGTCTCTTTCAGAAATATTATAAGAGGAAATCTTAAATTTTGGAAAACGATTGGATTATATTTATTTTACTGAGTAATTTTCTTTACATAATAAAATCACTTAATAAATTATAACTCTGTTGAAAGCCTTAGGAAAACTAAAGACCAAAAATATAAATATTTTACAAATGCTCTTAAGTTTTAAGTGTTAATATCAATATCGATGCGCATTTTGGAAATATCCCAAATAATGCTTAAATTACCTCATGCGAAATATATTGATAATAATAAACATTTTTCCAATAATTTGGTAAAATATTTGTTAAATTCATCAAAGTTATAATTTTTTATAAATAATTTAATGTATATTATGCTAATCAGTAGTAATTTGAGATAAATATACAATAAACAATATGTATAAATTACTTGCGATGACATAAATACATACATAACAATAATAATCTATCGTTATAAATAATATTATTATCAATATTCATGTCCGGTGAATTATATTTTTCACTTAATTCATTTTTGTAGTTTGCTGAAAATGCGTATTATTTTTATTCAGAACAAAATTTTATTATTCTATAATAATAACTAACAGAGTTGATTGTTTAGATATTCGACATAAGGTTGAATCTATGTAACATTTTTTGTTTTTACAATTTTCTTTTATGGTTCAAAAGTAGGGTCATCGATTACTTGGTTGTAATCTGTCAGTTCTTTATAAGCAGTTATCCTAATTAGTAAAAAATATTTGAAAATTTTAGGTTATGCTTTGTTCTCAATTTATTATGCCAGTATTTTATTAAACACCGATATTACGTCACGAAAATGGTATACAGCGTTTTTACAGAAATAAAAAAAGGTTTAAATTTTAATGTAATTTTATGGCAAGAAATCGTGTTGTTACTTTGCAAACATATTTATGTTCGGTGATTTTTTATTTAGAAATCAATATTTTGAAGAACTTTAATAAACATAGTAAACTACCATATTTGAACTAGGAAGAACTAGGAAATATTCTCCTTGTGGTATCTCAAAAGATCATTTTTTTTATTTCAATTTTCGAGCGAAAATAAAAAAAATTTATATCAAAAATTTAGATACATGTAGTGGTCTAGTGTTGAAAAACATATCGTATCTACACTAAATTAGACATACTTTCTTGATGAAATTATTTTTGAAAATATTATAATAAAAAAAATATGGTTCAATATTTTAGAAATAGATGAGACAATTTTTGTTGATAAAATGCCAATTGAAGATATTTTAGGTATTATATTTATGCGAAAAAAAAAATCATTAATTTAAAATAAACTTTTTACTGTTTGTTTGATCAAATTTAGAAATCGTATTAGAAATTTTGTTGGATCTATTCACACGATTGTGCAAAGAAAATATTTATTTTTATTTTTTTAAATTAAAGATATTTTACGTTGTGTTTTTTCAATGGAATTTCTGCTCGACCTTTCTTAATTTGTCAGACTAAAATATTTTTAATAACATTGTGTTATACTGTGTTAATGGATTTATTTATAAAAATATAATAACTTCTTTTGTATTTTAATAAATGAAAGAAAGTTTAAATAAATTATATGTAAAAGTATAATAAATAATAATCAAGATTGATGGCTCGATTTTTTTAAAATGTTGATCCACGGCATGCACAATATCGACATGAAAACAGAAGGCTTGTCGCAGAATTTTTCTCGAAAGAACGTTTTTAAATATAAAATCGAATTTTGATTTTTACCTTCATGTGTAGGTATACAGTGCATACCAAATTTCAAAACATTTGGATAAGTTTTTTTTGAGTTATTTGGGCGCGAAAAATGAAAAAGAAATACAGTATTATATGTAATTTAAGTCAACAGCTTGTTAGAAGTACACTTCTTTAGAACGCTGTGGATATTGGTTGTTAATAGCCAATAACAGCTGTGGATATTGGCGCTGTTAAGGTAATCCCATATTAAATTAATTTATTTGTTATTTAATTAATGTTAAATAAATTACTTTATTATGGTAATTTTGTTTAATTTAATCTGTGTTTTTTAATTTTTGTATATATTCGTTTATACGATACTTGAAATACAATTTATATGCAAACAATTGAACAATAATTATAGTTTTTGTAATATGAATGTTTTATTGTACATTCCAGTTACTTTTTGAAACTTTCCCCTGGTAATATTCAATAAACGGAGTTCTGAACGAAAGGGTTATAGTATTTTTTTTCTCATTTAGCCCAAAATGGCACCAATGATTTATCTTTACAACTTTTATTTGAAACTTTTCCAAAGAAAAATTCAAATGGAAAGGATTCTGGCTAGTGGAAGTATAGTAGTTAAAACAAGGCTTTGTGATGCGTCACAGCAGATTTTTTGTAAAGATAAATTTTTACTAGAATGCTTCTTACGTCAAAGAAATGTTAGTACTCTATCGTGTGATTATACAGACGAGTATTCTTAATTTAACATTAATAATAATAAGATTGTCTTTTGTGTAATATAAGAATATAAAATATATTTAACATGTGTTTGAAATCGTTGCATATTTTTAGACATACATACATCTAATATATTATTTTTAATGAAATGTTTATACAAACTTAAACCTTACCTTTGCTTAAACGTAAACATTTACCAAAATGTTATTGATTTGTGAAAATAATTAACGAATAATAATAAAATATATATATACTTTTAAAACATTGATGCAACTGTGTGTATATTTATTTTTATAAGCAATATTTCAAAGAAAGTTTATACTTAATAATTAAAAATTATGTTAATTTTTCTTAAAAACATTTTTTAATTTCTAATTATAATTATTTAATTCCCACTAATAAGTTAAGTACCTACGTCAATTGGGTTTTTATTTGTGACAATGAACGTGAAGCATGTCCGTTTTTAGATAATTTTCTGAATGACAAGTGAACATAACAAGTAAGTTATGTTAAGTTATGTTAATGTATAATGCTGACTTGGACCTGAAAACTGTTTAAATAATTGTTTTTTTTTTTTTAAAGAAACAAACGTAATTAAAATAAAACTTTTAATTTAACATATTTTAAATCTGAATTAAAAAGTACATACTAATTGAGGTCACAAAGATAAACGTTATCTATACCTATATATAAATACAGCTTGGTTCTGAATGACTCACCGATGGATCAAGGCACAACCGCTAATCGTACAGACCTGAAACTTGGAGGATGTATTCTTTATACGACGTAAGCATCGGATAATAAACAACGTGATTCCTTTGTCCAATCTACTTTAAATTTTGCATAAATATGTTCGCTATTTTTGAGTTTTTTAGGGTAATTAAGATATAAGAAAACAAAATTGAACGGTTTGATGATAAGTTTCCGAGATTTCGCTCTCAGAATAGGGTTTTAAGCAATGTTCTCGAAAACTGCGTATACAATCGCGAGACACATATTATTATTGTAATTTTTGGGTCAAAGTTTATCCTAAAAAATAAATTTTTATTGAAATTGAAGACAAAAAATATTTCCGAATGAATGAATTAAAGACAGGAGTCGTAGTTTTTGTTCTCATTACTTAAATCACAAAAAAAAATTGTAAAATTTAGAAATATTTTCTGGGATTACAACAAAAACACTATCAATAATCAAAAAAAACACTAGAATTTCTTACAAATTATTATTTGAAAGAAGTAAATAACAAATAAATAATTACATTTGAAGCAATTTGTTTATTAATTACAAAATATAATTGGATTACGTAATTTAATTGCATGCGATTTAATTTCGTAATAGCCTTGTTTGTGCTTATAAATTTTTGCAATATTCTACTATCACAAATCGCTTATATTCTTTGAGGAGGATATTCATTAATTTAATCTATAAAAATTTATATATGACTTAAAAAAATATGCTTAGTGTAACATCTTTTTCGTC
Source organism: Chrysopa pallens (assembly GCA_020423425.1). Classification (NCBI taxonomy): domain Eukaryota; kingdom Metazoa; phylum Arthropoda; class Insecta; order Neuroptera; family Chrysopidae; genus Chrysopa; species Chrysopa pallens. The sequence goes on from CM035593.1 coordinate 33,919,969, forward strand.
TACGAAAATTATAAGAGGTAGGAGTTTTCTTTCGTAAAATCATTGATTCCGAGTACAAACTTAATTTGGTCTAACAATTTGTCGGGTAATAAACAACCTTTGCATTTATTAATGAATGATCTTTCTACTAGAAAAACATAAAACAGGATATTCATTAATTTTATATTTTTGGGCGCCTCAATTGTTAAAATTCTCGTTTGCAAAGTAATTTCCGATATTCGCTCGTCTTTACATAGCATGTGAATACTTTTTATGATATATTTTTTAAACTATTTCTTATTGGTAGAGACAATAAAATATTTAAAATAGCAATAAATATTCATTTACCTGTAAAAGATCGAAGTATTTTTTGTTATATAAACTCTAAGAATAAATATAAAAAAATTTTTTAAGAATTATAATTATAAATAATTAGCATATTAATACATAAATTCATAGAATAAACTAAACGATAAATATCAACATTTTTTTTTTGTTATTTTTGCTAAGCTATTATGCTATGTGTACATTGATAGACAGTTTGAGTCATTCACCATCCTACATTTGTGCTGTGTGCTTACCTTGTTTTAATTACGTCACACTGTTCAAACGTTATCATATAATTATTATATTATCATATTATACAATATCATTTTTTTATTTATAATTCTACCAGAGACAAAATGAACCATCTATCTGTATATATATATAAATTACGTGTCACATTGTTTGTGTACGATGAGCTTCTTAAACTACTGAACCGATCAAATTTTTTTCAAAATGTTTGCTTTGTTCCAACTTTAAAGATATGATAGGTTTTAGGTCCATTTTCTACCCCTAAGCGAGTGTAAAATGGGAACAATTTTTTGTTAAATTCTCACTTGAAGTATGTTACAAATCCTATTATCGAAACCAAAATGTAAATATGTGATTCAAAATAAAATTTATTTATCTCTGCTTACTAGCAGTATGTCGAACTCTCTATTATTTGAAATCTACATTTCGCTACGTTCAAGTATCACCAGACCATTCGTGATTTTGAAGGTCAATATACTTTTCATCAAGTGTATGAGTACCAGAGCATGAAGAACTAGGTGTCCACAACGAAATATGATATATGTAAATCCTTAGGCCGCACTGGTGTCCCACACCAAATACCGGACGCGCACCAAATAATGGGTTGGCAATAAGAAAGAATTTTTCGAAATTCTACACCTAAGGAGGTGAAAAGCGAGGGAAAAGTTAGGCAAAATACATAACATAATACTTATGCTTTTGCCTATACTTATTATAAAATAATACATGATGAGTGGACGCTGGAACAACTTTAAAAAAATTGAAGGCTTTTGGTGAATATAATTTATACATATAATAAAGTAGAGAACCATTTGTGCGTGGAATAGTTTTCTTAAAAAGTAGTTGCTTCACATATTATAACCCATATACAGATACATATAACCCATATACAGATACCATCGCTGCCCACAATTTTTTCTGAAATAAAAACCCTGCATTGAATCCACTATTTACTTCTATTGAACATTGACGATAATATTTTGCAAAAAATATTTAAAATTTATAATTGTATTACGTACGAATTATAATTAGTAGATGAACAATGGCTCTAATTTCAATATAATGGATCTGATGAAAGTTGAATGTGAAAGATCATTGTAATGTGTGTTATTATCATTGTGTTAAGTAATGAATGTATAACTTTTATAATGATAATGTTTATTTTTTGTATTCATAAGTTTCAAATGCTTCTTTGTATATTCATCGATAATGATCAAGATTTTCCATTCAAAAATCTGATTGTTGGTTATTTTTAAAAACTCAATGCTGCTACTTTGCACAAGATTTCTAACACAGTGATCTTCAAAGTGACGTCTAAGTATCTACTTCGAGGGTTCTGCAATAAATTTTACGGAATACTCTGTTTTTCTTCAAAAATTATCTACTACATAACATTATTTTCTGTATGTAGTTCATTGTTCTTTTGAAATGAACGAGTTAAGAGTGCTTGCCCATTAAGATGTTAAATTGTATCGATACTCATTAGAAATGACATTTGTCGAAATTTACAGATATATATTGGGTAATGGATAGGATTTCACGCAATATCTCTAAAACTACCAATCGCCTATCGTGAAATAAATGTTAGTTTTGAAATTTATGACTTTAAATTATCCTCGATTTTCTTGATTACTTCAATGGGATATCCTATAAAAAATATGTGAAAAATCGAGAAAGTTTTTATGCCTCCAAATTAAAAAGAAAAATTTTATAATGTATTTGTAACGCAAAAGTTATAAAAATAACCGTAGTTTTGGAATCGATATCTCGAATCGATTTCAAGTGATATATCTCGGAATAAAATCATTAAATCTTAAAAAAAAAGTGTTAATTTTTTGATTCTCAGTACTTGCAATTAAAAAACAAACTTTTGTAATCCTTGGATAGATACGCTCGCCTGGACAACTTCAACAGATACGTACTAACAAGAATTTTTTCTATGTTAGTATTTAAGATTTATCTCGTCTTATTATAAATAAAGCTTAGTTTTAAAAGTATCTTTTTAAAATATTATTATTATTATTATATTAGTAATCATTCAAAGTTTTCAATAAATATTTATTTTGGACTATAAAAGAATAATAAACAATCTATTAATCCTTGTGTTCTATTAGATATTAATTCCATCATCAAATATATCTTATAAATATTATTAAAATATGTGATGCAATTTTATTTATAAATTTATTATTTATATACATTGGTATATAAATGATTTGTTGTTTTAGTCTTGAAAAATTAACAAACTGGTTATTATTATTTAAAAAAAAATTATGATAAACAACTATAGATTGTAATGATTATGGCGAGATAAGTCCTCTAATTATAACAAAGAACATTTAAGAAACTTCGATGATCTGATTATTATTAAATTTAATAATGTTACGATTTTGGGGAGATAAGTCTTCTAATTGTTACAAAGAACATCAAGGAAACTTCGATGACCTGAATATTATTAAGATAGTTGGGTGATGTAAGGAAAATATTAAAAATCTTTCAAACTTAGTATATAGGTAATTCAATGCATAATTACACACGCTGATCAAATTTGAAGGCGATTCAAATTTTAACCATGTATTTTTATTAGACCAAGGGCGATATTTGGATACAAAACTATCACAACACTTGACAACGAAACACCTATAAGAAATACATATTATATAATTGGTCTTAGAACACTCAGTGACTCAATACCTATGAGCCATTAAACACTTAAATTTGATGAGTTAGCGATTATTTAAAGCACTACACACACTCACCACCTTTTTTTGTTTGATTTGAATGATTAATAGTATCAGATCTGTTTGGAAAATGTCACAGTTATTTAGAGCTTAATAATTCAGATTTAAATTTAAGCTAATAAATTATTATTATCAATTAGTGATACACACAAGTCCGCTAGTAAAATATGAATATCAACCTAAATATAATCATCCTGTACTACATTTTGTACAACGTTGTTTAAGTAAATTGTAATGAATATAAAAAATATAATTCAAAATATTGTATAGTTTTTGTTTGTATTTCGTAAACATCTAATTGAGCCAAATAATTTAATTTTATAATTAAGAAAAAAAAATCAATGTACGTATTTATAATTGTATTAATTCATGTAATTATTAATATACTTTTAATTAGCTATTGCCAATAGTTAATATGATTAATTAGTACCATAATTATTATTATTTAATAAAATCATTACGTTAAAGAAAACAGCTATTACATATTATCATCTTTTATATCTGTATACATATACATGAAATATATGATAAACATTAAGTTTAACCGAAAGTTTACAACGCCTTAAAACGATTAAATGTGGCCAAAATGCTTAAATGTTTTTGTGCATAGTCAGCTCCTTTAACTACCTTTTGTCTCTTATCACAATTACACAATTACGGAAAGATAAAGATAAAGATAAAGAACTTTTGATGGCATATTATAGATTTAAACGTGCACAAAAATAAACAATTTTTGTTTGAAACTCTAAATTTCAGCTCAAATTTTGATTATTATTTTATACTATATGCATATTACCTTATTATCATACAATTAATTTTTCCCTTAATCAATCGAGCTAAAAATTGGCTGGCAGACTCGTTGCCATGATAAAAATGATGTATTAAATTTTCGTTTAATAAAATTAATTATAGTTTAATTTTGAATTTTTCGAAATTTTTTTAATTACCTACATGATGATAAACTTAATTTACAAAGAAAGAGAGTATAAAAAACTAAAGTTTGTAACGATACCTAATATTGACCGCACAAACAAAATTTTGGTATAGGAATTCATAGAAACACCTAATTAATCCATTTTCGACTGTCCGTCTGACCGTCATCACGATAACTCAAAAACACAAAGAGATAGTGAGTTGAAATTTTGTTGATGTATTCTAAACATAAAAAGTAAGTTTAAGTTCCAATAATGGATTCAAGGATGACCCAAATTTTAAGCTAAAAACATTTTAGCTCAAATTTATCTAATAAACACATATAGGTAATAACAATACAGTATTATACAAGTAAACATAACTGTATAAACTGGATATTTATAGTATTTTATGAATGCTAAAATTAAAAAAAGTTCAAACAATGAAATTCAATTCATATGTCGAGTATCTAAACAATGAACTCTGTTAATTATTATCTTCACTTATTTAAATATTTCTTTTGCTAAACATTTTATCTTCTTTATTAAAATTTCTTTAAATTATTCATTTTCATTTGCCATTCACATATGTAGAGTTTCTTTTTCTGATATTTTTGTGAATATATTTATCCGCTATATGTTTTATCCACACATTCATTATACGACAGACAATATCAAAGATTATGAATCGATAATAGTAGGCGAAATAACAAAACTAGAATCGTCTAGTATCGTGAACTAGATGTGTCCTGTTATTAACTTAAACGATAGATGTATGTGCGAATATTTAAGAGACAACTAACTACACAAAACCACATGTGTTTTATTGCATAAATAAAATAGTCTATTTTTACTTTTTTTTGTTTTATAAATATCTTGGTTTTTTTTTTCTATATGACTACAAAAAAATATAGACAAAGCAAGAAATTGAACTTTAATAACTTTTTTTGTTGTTGAAATTTTTGTTAAGCAAAATTCATAGGAACTGATTTACATAAATATGTTGAAGAAATAAAACTACTGTGTCGCCTACATGATTTAAAAAATAAATTGGTGGGGTTTTTTTTGATCAGAAGTTTAGTTATTTGATTTATTATGAAACAATTTCCTGGGTTTTCCCTTATCAGTGATAAGTATTTTTATTAAAACGAAAACATTTTGATATTGTATCAACATAATTCTGCCTTTATTTTCAAGAATAAAGCATGAAGATATGTTTTGAATATGATGTCTTTCAAATTCTCACCGCGGCTTAGCTTATGTACCGGTTCGTGCTCATTTTTAATCATTCAATTTAATTTTTATATCAACAAAGGCCTTACGAATGTTCGCTTACATGTGATCCAAAGTTTGTGGATTATTAGCAGGCTTGTGTTTTTATATGAGCCCAAATTAAATAGTCTTGGATCACAAATCGCATGCTGATGGGAAACACTTTTTCGCTACAACATCAATACTGACATTATTTCGCACAGGTCTTCGTCTTTTTGGTAGTTTATTATCTTAAAATTTGAACTCACGCTCAAACTTTACGCTTTTAGTGTAACGATGTGATTTCGAAACTGATATCGAGATTGGATTATTCTGTTTGATTACCCCTAAGCGTCTAGAATCAGCAAAACCTTGGATGATAAAAAAATGATGACAAAATCCACTGATTATAATAAATATAATTAAGTGCCAAGAAATCTTTTAAGTACTTTCAAAGTAGGAAATTTAAAGTAAAATCAATCTTTTTGATAAAACTCCTATACAATAAAACTTGCTTTCTCTCGAAACATCTATATGATTTAGTTCTATTTAAATTAACAACTTTTTCTTCTTAAACAATGTTCGTTCAAGAACCCATTTTTATTAAGTTTTATAGCCTTTACAAAAAAATACAACAGTGAATATTCTTGAAATTAATCATCATATTAATTTCAAATTTCAATTTCGACCCAATGCCGAGTACAATTTTTCATGATTATTAAATGGAGCTTGTTTTTGAGATGATTATCTCTTTTTTATTGTTTATGAGATGATTAATTTTTTTCCTACACTCTATCGTCTATTAAGTATGGTCCATATGTATAATGGTTATTGATGAAACTGATTACAAATTCATCGATTAACCTCTTAAGAGACAATTTAAGTGGAATTTTGATAGGGTTAATTTTAATAGTCAGGAATTACGATTATCTAATTTATAATGATGATGGCTACTATGTATTCGAAATATATGTATTTTTAATATAAAAAAATGCATCAAAATATCTAGAGCAGTAACTCATTATCTTTAATAATTAAACATCAACTTAATATGATTTTGTTTTAAATCGTGAAAGCTCTGATAATGGTAGCCCCGAACGTATCAGATTGAGATATTGGACATACATTACCTCTTGTTGAGTACCTCCATCAAATCTTAGCTCTCTATACGGTGCGGATTTGATCGTGACTCAAGAAAATGGGAGGGTCACAAGCTCGGAAAAAATACACGCCATTTGCGTCACCCTCAAATCACCAGATAAGTAAAATGTACACTTTTCAGCACGTAATCAACCTACCATATCTTAATCTTACGAGTTCGATTAAATCCAACCAAAGATTTTTTTCGTTTTTATATTCTGATTGGCTACCCTACACGCGTGGTACCCAATAGAGATCTAAGATTTGATAGTGGTACTCAACAGGAGATAAGGTATCTCCCATATTTTAACTTGGACCTCCTTGCCATAAACTAATTTTAAACTATTTACTTATTGCAGAAATAAACATTAATTTTAATCGATCGCGTTTATTGTCATTTGTATAATTTTACTGAAATTAATTTTTTTTTTACTTTTCAAGATCAAGACGAAAATAATTCTTGTATGTTTGTATTAAAGTAAATGATGTCTGTACCTAAATTTAGTAGACTGATGATAAGTATAACTTAGTTTATAGTTTGTTCATATTTATAGTGATCCATTCCTACATAGACGTAAAGAATCGATAAAGTGCGACTTTGCGAATAAAGATATAGGTTATACATGAAAATTATTAAGAAATTACATGAAGACATACGATAATTATTTCTCTTTTTCTTTATAAAAAAGCATAATAAACATGAATCGTTTACGATAAAATTACAATTTATTATTATTTCTGAATCTTTATTATGTTCTTATAAAATTAACACTAAGGGCAATTGCTTTTTGCAAATTTGTTTTATCAATGATGAAATATGCATCGAAGTAGAGAAACATCAATATAGAGTTACAATTAAAACTAACTAATAGCAACAATTAATTTTTATGGGGATGATTAAGAATCTGCGTTTTAAAAGCTTATACCTATTTTAAAAAATGTATACTTTTGATTCCTTAAAATCGTTGTGATTTGAGACTCGTTGAAACGGAAATGCCTTACGATAAAGAAACAAACACATGAATGTACATTATCATATTATCATATATCACGGTCTTACGGATGTCTAGTAGTTATATGTGTATAATGTGTTTGCGATCTCGCTGTATATTTTATATTATCGGTCTCCTCTTTGTGCGATGCTTCGTAGCGTTCCCACTTTCGTCTACTAAACTTTGTCCATATATGGGCCTTTTGTAGTTGGATATAATATTTAAAATATATGTAATATAATATTTTATATTAAAATATTAAATAGTTTTTAAGCTTGGTAATAAATAATCAACCTTACATTTATCCTAATACTCTTGATACTTTGTATCCATCTCAATCTCTAGTAGGCTACTTTTCAGAAGTTTTACTTCAACCGGGTGTGAATTTCACACACACACACACACACTTGTGTTTTTCTTCTACAGAAGTAAATATACTATTGCAGAAGGAAGATATATGAGAAAGATTCAATTCTATTTCTATTCTAAAGCTAAATAACGAAATTAACGGAATTAAATTATAAAAAAATTTCAAATAATTTCTCTAATGTTTCAGATATAGGCAGTCTCGATTTTCTTCAAGGCGTGTTCGAAAGCGGGTAGTGTTCAAGCATGGTGATTGTAATATAGTACAAGGAAATGTAGCAAAAAGACGAAGAAAATATTTACAAGTAAGTACGAATTTATATAAGTAAAAATTATGGTTTTTGCTTTATTAACGTTATTTTGTTATATTTTAGGATATTTTCACAACCCTGGTGGATGCACAGTGGCGATGGACATTATTGGTATTCGCATGTAGTTTTCTGCTATCGTGGTTAGGATTTTCTATAGTATGGTGGATTATAGCGTATACTCATGATGATTTAATACCAGATCATTTACCTGGTGGTAATCATTCAGCAGAATGGACTCCATGTGTCACAAATATACAATCATTTACCTCATGTTTCTTATTTAGTGTGGAAACTCAACATACTATAGGTACAATCTCAAAAATAAGATAATAATAGTAAAACACTAGCTATAGTCTGCCCGTTTGTAGCCAGACCATAGGTTAAAAGCAAGGCCAAGTGCTTTTCTTACCTTGGAAGCCGAGCGACGTTTTAGGCTGAAGACCTTCCTTATTTTCCTTGCGAGTGAAGCGAGCACTGGAGTCAAAGTTTCTCTTCACTCTCTTCTTATTGGTAGAAACCATAAAGTTTGTAAAAGGTCGTAAAATATTCAAAACGACAATCAAAATTTGGCCAGGTGTTTATATAAGTAGTTAGTTTTATAGAAGTAGTTAGTCAATTTTCTCTACGAGTCATCAAAATTGGCGATAATAGAAAACAAGAAAAATATAGTAATCTGAATTTCTTTTAGAGTGTGCTAGGAGAAAACTGTTTGAAATAATTCTAATGACTTAAAATTTGTCTTAAGTAAAATCTGTGAAAACAGGATTAAGTGTTTAGATACACGACATATGGTTCAGTATCAATTATTTTTAATGATAAACATTCATAGAATACTATAAATATGCAGTCCATACAGTTATAATTATTATAAATTTATCTGAAGCCTGTCTCTCAAATTAGACTGCTTATTTCTGGAACTATAACTTAAGCTTAAATGCAAAAATTCCCAATATTTGTAAAACTAATATATACCTACTAGTATAATTTTTTTCCATAATTTAATCTATTGTCTTATTACGACATTCTTTTTGTGGAAAATACTAAAGTAGTTAACTATCAAAGTTGTTTAAATACTCTGTATATGCTAGACTATCAATAATGTAACTTCATAGTTATTAAGTTATAAATAAGAATCAAAAATTAATGAAGTTAGTATCCGTTTATTTACGTTGAGATTACTTCAAAAATTTTAAAAACGCGAAACTATACAGTTCATTAAAAATTTATCGAACAAAAGTTGTTTGTTTTTATATAATTTATTTATTATTATTAATTAATCAATTAATTATTTTTCTATAATTAAAGAATAATAATATAAACAGTTCAAACGTTGATACCTAAGAAAATACAGCATCTTTAAATAATTAACTCTGATAGTTGTATTTTCCGATTTTATTTATGCTTCACTTCATATTCTAATTATAGAATCCAAAATTCCTAATGTACAAAACTCCAATACTTAAATAACGAAATTAATATCAATTTCTTTTTATTTTTAGGATATGGTGGACGTACAACCACTGAAGAATGTCCTGAAGCTATATTTGTAATGTGCTTACAATCAATTACGGGTGTTTTTATACAAGCATTTATGGTGGGAATTGTATTTGCAAAATTAGCACGACCCAAAAAACGAACAGAAACATTATTATTTTCACGCAATGCAGTAATATGCCATCGTGACGGACAACCATGTTTAATGTTCCGAGTCGGCGATATGCGTAAATCCCATATAATTGAGGCACATGTTCGTGCACAGTTAATACGTCATAAAGTGACACGTGAAGGTGAACAATTACCATTTTATCAACAGGAATTAAAGGTGAGAACAAAGGTGTGCTTTCGATCTATATTTAATTTTGTTATATTATCTTTTTGGTAAAAGTTGTACGTTTTTACTTTTTTAGGTTGGCGGGGACGGTGAAGAAGATAAAATATTCTTTATTTGGCCAACTACAATCGTTCATAAAATTAACAAAAATTCGCCATTGTATAAATTATCAGCAACGGATTTATTGTCAGAGCGATTTGAAATTATTGTTATGCTAGGTAATATTTATGATTTAAGTTAAATTACTTAAAGTTTTTGCTTGAAATAGGCGTTATTTCTTCCTGAGGCATAGTCGACATGTTGTAAATTAATCTGATACTCCCTGTACTATAATCCCTGAATTGGATACCATGACTATAATTGACACTTTTTATATCAAGTAGGAAATTATCAATATTTACAAGGTTTAAAACTATCTCATTTAAACTGACTTTTAAAAATACTATGATAAAATCGAAAACTAATACTTAAGTGGGTATGTGTTTCTGATAGAAATTTCTACAGGCTCTATTAATAAAGACAATCTGTAAGGAAATATACCTTGAATTTTTTTAAATCATCGTGTATAAAAAATTATTCTCCAAATGTTATAAAATTTGGATGCATAATCTTGGCATGAGAACGTAGGGCTTGCCAAAGAGTTTTTCCAAAAAATTTCTAAATATTAAAAAAAATTTTTATTTTTACATAAGAAACTTTTTTGCGAAAAACTCAAGATTGTGTATACCAAATTTCATTTGGATGATTCTAAAATACAATGTATATTACATTATAATACATTAGAGATTGTCTTTATTATAAAGGACTCATATTTTGTGTTTCTTACGAGATTTTAATGTGTTGAGTAGTTCAATAATAGCATTCCTAATCTGAACAATTACCACTCAAATTTGATGTATGAATTTGGGATGAATTCCGTGATAAAAAAATCGTATTCAATCCTTTAGAAATTTAATAGAAATAAATAGGAATTCAATAGGATTGTATAGAAGTTTCATTTCCTATTTAATGAAATTTCCTATTCAATACTATTGATTTTCTATTCATTTCTATTCAGTTTCTATAGAATTGAAATGACTTTTTTTATCAGGGTTGAACTGCCATAGATAAAATAATAGTATTTTATTAAATTGTTATCATTTTGAAAATTTTTCTACTTGAAATCATAGTTTTTCTAAAACCTAAAAGAAAATTTAACTTATAAGAATAAGAATTCAATGAAAATATACACTACATTAAAATAAGTGGCTCGAGTCCAACAAAAAATTGCTGGCAAGATTACTGAGCATTTTCCAAAGTTATAGTAAAGTTAGCATAGAAAATTTCAGTTGTGGCATTGTATTGCAAAAACCTGCATAACTTTTAAACGAGGTAGTAAAATTTTTGGATCACATGTGGAAATATTCCATAAAATATTGTGCTATTCCATTTCCATCCATTTCTTTCTTGTTCTTTTATTCAATAAAAGAAATATGTAAAACAAAGTTAAATAATTATTTCGATTTTTCCAGAGGGTGTAATTGAATCAACTGGTATGACAACACAAGCGCGTTCAAGTTATTTACCATCTGAGATATTATGGGGTCATCGATTTGAACCAATCGTTACATTCAAGCGTGATTTAGGACAGTACGAAGTCGATTACACATTATTCAATAATACAAAAGAAGTTGATACACCATTATGTAGTGCCAAACAATTAGATGATCATCGTGCCTTATACAATAATAATAAAGACTCACATTTAATACATGAGCATAGTGTTGGTAAGTTGATAACGCCAGCAGCGTTAATGTTTACACCATGCGAATTATTATATATTCATTTTCATTTATTACCAAAATAATATCAAATTTGTATTTAATTTATACCGATTTTTAAAGAAATATGAAAATTATGACGATCATTTTTGAATTCATTATTAATTAACATTGAATAAATGATTAACTGCCCTTAAAATTGCTTGCTATAGAATAATCTATAATTAGATAATTACACAAATTGAATTGCTTAGGTGTAGATACAGGAAAAAGTTTTATGCTATAAATAAAAACCCTGAAAAAATTAATGGGATAGTAGTTTGAGCAGTGTAAAAGTGGGGTAAATAATAGAATATTCTCCATTTAAAAATATATATGGTATTTAAATGCTTGCATATTGGAACTAGATATAGTCTTTGTTTCGAAATCAAGATGTTGATTTTGGGCAGTAAAGTATGATGTCATCAAATATGATATTTAACATTGCTAATATACATAAAAGAATAGCCATAAAAGAAGACATACATAGAATGGAATACTTTCTTGGCCCTTCCTATGCGTTCCTTTCTTTCCTAGAACACTTCTTAAATTAAAAGCTGAACTATAAATGAGACTATACGCAAGATCTTGTGCCAAAACTTCACTTAAATATATTTTACTCCATATGATTTCTTTTTAATCTGAGAGCCTCCAGTCTTTACATGTAAGCAAATATGAGTTTTCTGGAAAAGTGTTACAACGTTTTCAACATATTTCTCTTATTTTATACCGAACAAACAGATTTTGTACACAGGCAAATAGTCGTTGTTTGTAGCGGAAGGTAGATATTTGCCTGAAATTTGGTCATTTAGGCATTTACTGATCCCCTTTTTTTCACCAGCCCATCGCAACAATTAGTTTTTTGGACGACGGTGGAAATAGAGTTTAAAACTTCGAAAAAGTGCGTACATAGCAATTGGCAACATAGTCAATTCTTCTACTGAGGCGGGCTACACAAAATAAGAAGACGAACCAATAAATACATTTTAAAATTACTTTTTCTTCGAAAAGCTTTATTTTTATGAATTTAATTTTTTTTTTTCAAATTCTTTTCAGATCATCTAACACCTGGATTATATCATACAAGATCTCCATCAAGTGATACATTAGATATAAGTAGCGTTGAATCGTTATCGTTAGATGAACATATTATAATGATTGCACCACCGTCTGGTGAAGGACATCATCCTCCACCACCGAATGAAAGAAATCATCATCATCATCATCATCATGCAGCACCACCATCATCAAAGACATTACAAGTACCAGAATGCACAATAACTGCTCCAGAATAATAGTCAGAAATAAAATTATAACAATAATTTTAAAATACAGTACCTACCTAATTTAATCGAGAAACTACTTAGAAGTATTATAAGTTGTAGGCTATGATTGTGATATGAATTTATATAATTATTTAAGTTTTCATTATTATTTTTAAGCATAATAATTAATTAATTAATTAAAACAGTTTTTAAATGAAAATTTTGGATGGATTTAATTATTATTTTACCTTTAATGTGTAGCTTTACCTACAGTTATGTGATTTTCTATTTCTTTGAATTTAGACAATATTTCCTAACGATAAGGTCTTGATTTTTATCATTAAAATACTCCTTTTATGTGCTGATAATTAAATAAAAAGAAAACCAAGCTAGAAATGCTACAGTTTTACCCATGATCATATATGCTGAACTCCGAGTGTATAAAATGCAAATCCGTAAGTGTAATATAACAGTACGGCGTTATATGAGAAAAATTGCGCAAACACACTATCTCAAATAGCGTATAATCTATTTTAAATACCTTGTATTTATTATTGTATTATTGTTTTCAGGTTTTCTTTGACACTGAAGGTCTAGAAAATTTAAAAATATCGTTTATTTTACGATTGGGTGGCTAGTTTTCGATATATCGCGAGGAATTTGTATTGAATTTGTAAATATTGACCTCCGAATCGGATTTCAGGCGATATCTTAAAAACCACCCAACCAATCGTCAAATAGATATAATTTTTGGACTCTATAGACCAAAGTACTCATATAAATATAATTTTATCAAAATCGGTAATAAAAAATTTTTCTCGATTTATTCGATTTTTTCAAAAGGATACACCCATTAAAAAAATTTCGAAAAATCGAAAAAAACGTTATTGTTCCCAATTTCGATTATGTTCATGAGGGTAGTTTGAACTGTAGATTTCAAAAAGAACATCATTTTAACGATTGGATAAGCAGTTTTGAGAAATCACCTAAAATCCGAAATGGCAGCCAATTTTCGGGACAAAATTTAAGCAAAATCTTGAAAACTAGATATTCAATCTTAAAATAAAGTATTTTTTTGAGATTTATTATACAGTTAATAAAATTCAATGTAGTGTAATGTAGTATGAATACATTTAACGATTGGATGCGTAATTTTTTAGGTCCGGTCTGAAATCCGATCCTGAGATGAATATTTCAGACAAATTTCATACCATAGGTTGAAAACTGACCATCCAATCGTAAAATAAGTGTTATTTTTTGGTCTTATACCTCTTAATTACTCTAGAAAACCTAAATTTTTGTATAATATTTTGATGATTACACATTTTTTCTTATAATTTTACTTAACCCATATTCAAAAAGAAAAATCTTCATTAATTATATAAATTATTCAATTAGTACAGAAAAAAAATGTTTAATTTAAATAATAATCATTTAAGTAGAATGAATATACTTTATAATAAAGTAGAATATTGTAGATGAATAATAATCAAATATTACCTACAATACAAAGTTGTTAGTCCAAGCTTCCGTTACAGTAACAAATACGTCACAAAAATGCGCTTATCAGTCAGGTAGACCATTTTTAACCAGGTACAAAGAGCACATAAAACTTCTAAAAACAGTCATAAAACTTCTTCTAACTTCTTCGTTCATTTTACCAAGTCAAATTGATAGTGATCACAAGCCAGAGGTGTGTTATATTTGCAACAAAAGCAAAAAATTAAATTTGCTAGAAACCCTGGAGATAAATAAATAAAATAAAATACCCAAATTTTACAATTTTAAATAATCAGAGAGATCTTAATAGCTCCCTCTCCTTTATTAAGTTTGAAATTATAAATATCGTAAAAATATTTATCAACCCCACCCTCAGTTTCTTCAAGAACAATAAGCTTACCTACTTCCCCTATATATTTCCAAAATAATAGAATAATTATTCATTACTTGATAATAACTTGGTAAGTAGAAATTTTAAGTGAAAATTAGACTAAGTTTCAAGTTTCCATTATTTTTAAAATCTTAGAATAGAAAGGAAATTAAACGTAAAAAACAATAAATAACTATAAATATCTTGACAAACCCAATATCGTCTAATAAAAACCTGGAGATTGAAAAAAAAGTCGGGAAATAATCTCAAAATTCAATCCTTTTTTTCACAAATTGAATGATGTTGGTAAGTATATAAATGTTGGTAATAATTATAATATTTTAAATTTAGTTTAGCATGTTTACTGAAATACTTTACAAGAACACAGAGAGATTATCGAAAATGAGTTTCTCTTGTGGTTTCTTAAACTTTAAGTGTTTTTTGTGGTTCCAGCGTAAAACTTCGAAAAAAAAATTATTTTTAGATTTTGTAGGTTTGTTATTTTGGTCTAGCAAACCCAAAAATAAAACTTCTTTTATGATTGGATAGCTAGCTATTTATTCGGAATATTGATCCCCGGGATTTTAGGTGATATTTCAAAAACTAAGGATTTAAACGTTAAATAGATGTTATTTTTGAAATTCACAGGTTAAACTCAATCCTTATAAACTTATTAATATCGAAATGGAAGACAACAAAAATTTCTCGTAATTTTCTTAAGGAGCACTTAGAAAAAAAATTGAAAAAAATTGTTTGTCTCAGTTTTCGATATGATTATGCTTATAAGGGTAATGTCGTGTAGATTTCAAAACATCCATTTAAAAATTGTATGCGTAGTTTTTGTCATATAACTTAAAATCCGATCCGAAGGTCAATATTCTGGACAAATTTCAAACAATATCTCGAAAATCTAGGAGTATTTTTTATTTTGGTATTCCTAGACCATAATTACTCTAGAAAAACTAAAAAACACAATAAATTTGTTTAAATAATTTTTTTGGCGATTTTTAAGGTTTTTTATGAGTTGAGATTTTTATTACACGCTTAGCCATAAAAAGAACTCAATTCATTAACAAATCATATTAATCTTTCTAATTATAAATAAGATCAAAAACAGAAATGTTTATTTTTTACATAACATATAATTATTATTTAAAATTTTTCTCTTAAACTGTTCATATCTGCTCACTATCATTTTAATATCGATATAAAAGAACTTTTAATATCGATACTCAAACATGAGCAGAGTTAGACAATTCATTCGTTTAGTTGTTTATCTTCACTTCTTATTAATATTTACATCTGTTTTTTTTTGTATTGTTTGTGATGTCTGTCTTACTACTATAGAAACTTGACCTATGTGCTATATTAGAATATGTATAAATTTCAGTACAGGATCCATTAAGAATAATATCCGTTTAACACCATTTATCACTTATTATCACACCCTACAATATCATTATCACCATCTTATTATATAACTGCAATTATTTGACTATTTATATGTATTTATTTACCAAATAGTTTAAGTTTTATTATTTGTTTCCTTATTTATTATTTAATATACCGCAAACATTTATAAATAATAGCCTTTTTTACAATTGCTTCAACTATGAAAATATAGACGAAACTGAACATTTTAATGTACTTTGTTTAGAAGAGAAACAGTATTTCGATTACTAAGTAATCTCTAATCAGCACAAACCAAAGTAATACTAACTTCCAAAAAGTTCTCTTTCTTTGATATTGTCAACTAATTTTCCGGTTACAAGCATCTATCTATTTAAGATCATACGGAGAAGGAATATGTGTCATGAGATTGTTTGGCGCTTGCTAGCTTGATGAGAAACAAACTATACAGTTGGCGGACCCCCAAAAAGTTGGCATGGAATTATAAGAATTGCCAATTTTTCTCAATTGCTCCTAATTGCTCACTATTTGCTCAATTAAAATCCGCAATTGCTCACATTAATAATTAATTATTTAATTAGTTATAAACAAAACAAAATACAAAACGATTTTTCTCATTTACGTGAAGACCGCTCAATTTTTCTTATAAATCTTTTCTCTTATCAATTGCTCACTATTTCCTCACCTCAGTGTTATGCAAATTTTTAGTTAATTTCTTTAATTTTTTATAATTAATTAAAAGTAATTATTGCGATTTTAAATGGTGACGTGACTGGACGGAGATATCTTCTGCGCATGCGCATAAATAAACGTCACCATTTAAAATCGCAATAATTACTTTTAATTAATTATAAAAAATTAAAGAAATTAACTAAAAATTTGCATAACACTGAGGTGAGCAAATAGTGAGCAATTGATAAGAGAAAAGATTTATAAGAAAAATTGAGCGGTCTTCACGTAAATGAGAAAAATCGTTTTGTATTTTGTTTTGTTTATAACTAATTAAATAATTAAATATTAATGTGAGCAATTGCGGATTTTAATTGAGCAAATAGTGAGCAATTAGGAGCAATTGAGAAAAATTGGCAGTTCTTATAATTCCATGCCAACTTTTTGGGGGTAGTTGGCGGCCATAACAAGTTTGCAATAGTTATACGTAATTGGCAATTTGCTAAGCAATCGCCATATTGCTTACAAGCGCTTCCTAGCATGATTTTCTACCAAACAAAGCCAATGTTTCAAAAACACATATTTTAACTGGGGAAGATATAAATGAAAAATTATAATTAAATAATAAAATTTCGTCTATCAAAAAGTTCATTCAAAAACTTCAAAAAAATTTTTGCATTAGTGTTTCTGAGATAGACAATTGGCAGAAAGCTTGCAAAAATTATTTAAACATTCACAAAGTATATAGTTAAATATTTGAGCCATTATTTGCTTCAATTGATTATATTAATTGTAAATAAACTGAAAAGAAAAAATTGTTTTAAATTAAATACTTCTATATATCAATTCCTTTACCTTTCGAAGTCGACTCAACCGAGTAAATTTTTAGCTAAAATATGAATGACATCGACTTCGAAAAGTAATTAGACGTTAGTATAGAAGAATCTAATTTAAAATTATTTTTTAGTTTTTAGATCAACTTTTAAATCGGTTTTATTTTATTTTTTTGTATTGAATCTAACGATTAAAAAAAATTGTTTTTGTTTGAAGTGTTATACAATCACAAAAATTGGTTTTTACCCTGTCAAAATTTTATTTCTTTCTAAAAAGGTTCTATAAACAAATTTTCTGAAAATATTCAAAGTTGAAACTTTAAAAATAGCATAAATGCATTATGTATGTTATATATAACGAGCGTTTTACTATACGAAATGAGCGTTTTAATATAATGCGTAACGAATTTATAAAAATTGAAGTACTTTCTAGGGCTTGGAGTAGAAGATGGTGTTATGTGCTCGTGCATTAAATTGTTTTCTTTCGTTTCTATGGTTACAAAATATGTCTTTAACAATTAAATGCTACATAAGTCTGTGTTCATTTAACATAGGATATTTCTCAAAATTTATTATCAAATTTAAATGAATAATTATTTATATTTACAATTAAAAATAATTACTCATACAATTTCTTCGATCATTTTTACAATTTTCATCGAAGCAATTATAATTAATCGCAATTTTTGAATAATTTTTCTTTGACTATATGTGTTATACAATTTACATATAAACAATTGAATAAAGAATTATATTTTCTACAATGCGAATATTTAATTACAAATTTAGGCTATTCGTGGCGCATCGATCGATTAAAAAGTTCATTCTACGTACTATGCACGATACAATCAGGATAGATAGATTATTATCTACGATTATTCGGGTAAAATTCATAAAATAAGAAAAATCAAAGCACGGGTAAAGTCTCATCCATACATCAGATTTTAACTGTAATAAGTCATAATTATAAACGTCACGGTAATTTGAATACTTTAATTAATACTATAATAATTTCCTACATACAAAAAATTATTTTCAAAAAAAAAAGAATGTAAAATAAAAATCCGTTAAAAAGATTTGTGTTATCAGATTATATAAATTATAGTGCTGATTTTTTTTTTTTTTTGTGTAATATTTATTTTATTATGGAGTAATCATAAAATTTGAACAATTATCACACATCTGATACAAAATATTATATCCTCTGATATTCATTATCTAGATATACACAAAAAAAAAGTCTAGGTAATACAATATATACACACAATTTAAATTATTAAATCTCGTGGGCGACGATGTATCCATCTCTATTGTATTCTGTGTACAAATGACCAACAACAGTATAAAATGATGATTAATAAATGGATTGGGTCACTTCATGTGAACATCTAATTCATCTACCATGCTGTTAATTCACCGATATGAAAAAATATAAAGTAATATAATGACTAGAGTCCCGTTACAGCGGTCGAAATTCGACCATAATCATTCAAAAGTGAATCTCACTGCCTATAAACAATACAGTATATATGCGTACCTTTAAACAAAACAGTATATTAAACAAAAGAGTGTATATGCATATGTATGGTAATGTGTGTAATATAAGCCACACCTGTTATATAAAAAAATTTCATACTCATCCGTTTGCCCAATTTTGGTCAAAAGAGGTACACAATTTTTGCTTCGCGTGTTAATATATGGATAATTTGCAGTGATGGCTTATCATCCACAAACTAATAAGCAGAACTAAGTGAGATAAAAAAAAAACAAAGTTTAGAAGAAAAAGGTTTAAAGTTCTCTTATTAAAAAAAAAAATGAAATAAAACAAAAATAAAAATTAGGACATTAGGATAGCAGAAAACATATAGAGACACAATGATCATTTAGAAAGGAGTTTCTGTTTTTTTTTTATTCGGATAAAATACTTGCAAATGGTATTTTTCTCCCTTCTAGGGCTTAGAATATCCTCTTCTAAGCATTTTTTTCCCTTCCGTTGTGTTTCAACCCCATAGTTCGCATAGTTTTTCCCCATTATCATGAGTTGTTTTATTTTCTCATCCAAACCTATTTATTCTAATGGTTGCTTTAAATTTTGTTAGTCTTATTGGCTATATTAATACACTGGGAACTAACAAAAGTTGTAATTCACATATCTATAAAACGACAAAGATGTTTCCAATTTTACCACTTCTATTCTCGTCATGTAGTTAGTCTGAATTTAATAATTATTTAATGCTGGGAAATAAGAGCTTCAATTAATGTGTCTCCTACTTTATATATAACAGAAAATTTGTTTATCATGTTAATATTGTGATTATAATACATCCTTTAACTTTTCTCCACTCTACCTTAAGTGGATATGTTTTTTAATAGAGACCTCTCTACAGGCACTGACTACAAACACTCACCAAATTTCCAAAAATAAAAAAAAAGTTCTTAGTAAAAAAAAATTAAAAATTTCAATGTATATTACATTGAAGATGTCTTTATTAATAATACCTGTAGAAGTCTACATATATAACAATCTCTAGAGATAGTCTCTAATGTATTATACATTTTATGATTTTCAATTTTCGGGCATAAATAAACACAACAAAAAAACACACTTTTTAAATGTAAAGATATTTTTCATACATAATCTTGACAAGCTCTGTTTTCATTTCAAGATTGTCCAAATCAAATTACATAACATTTCATTATTATTTGTAATGAGTTATTTGTGCACAGTTTGATTGAGTTATTTATACGCGAAAAGATATGTTTACTATTTGTCCTGAATTGTACTCCATATATAATTAACACACTGTATACGAATACTTTCTATCTCACGTACCATGTATAAAAAAATGCACGTAACAAAAGGCATGTTAGGAAATTATTACGAGATACATTTAGCATAAATAACATTCAAAAAAATTACCATACATAGTACATCATATAATCTAAACCACATGTTTAATACAATAATTAATATTTTTATTATAACTGAGAACAAACACTCTAAAAAAATAACAATTAATAAAATACAAAGTTGATTTAAAGTCGAGTTTAGCTGTACAATATAACCATTATTTCTTCCATTCATAAACAATTCTGTGTATCACAATGATCTATCACTGTGACATATTTAAAATATGACGATTTACAATTGTTTATTTATAATTTTTCATATTTAGTGTTTTCAATAAACCTTTAAAAAATATCACTAAAAACAACAACTGTTAAAAATATTTTGTGTTTGAATTTTTGTGACTTTTTTAACACTAAAAGATTTTAACTTTAAATCGGTGCCGTATGTAGACTAAACAAAACACAACTATCTATCTGTCATCTTTATCTAAAACAAATGACGTATGACAACATCTTTAATTTGAATTTTTTTTATTATTTCAACTACCTATAAATACGTAATTTTATATTTGACCCAAATTTTTGTACACAGGTGTATAGGGTAGGTACAACTGTACTAAAAAAACAACAGCAAAAATGATCTCTTATCTTAGTAAAGTAAATTTAAAACCTGTTACTAAATTATTTGATTGTGGTGTGTTGAAAAGATGAAAGTGATTTAAGAGATTTGTGGTATTGTGTGATTATTATTATATTTTTTGATAATGATGCGGTCGAGTAAATCTAAAGATCCATCATCGACGGCTAGTACCATTGATCGTAAACCAGTTATATGTCGTATTGGTAGCGGTGATGAAGATAGTGAAGATACAAATACTGAAGATGATTCAAAATTATTTAAGCCGATTATGATAAGTAATAAAATGCAAAAAAATAATACTTATGATCGTTTATCGTCATCATTAATTGCAAATAGAGGTAATCACTGTTGTATTATTATTATTTTTTTATTTTATTTGAATACAGGTAGAGACATCTTAATATGTTGTATTGATTTCTTATATAAATCTCTCTTTTATGAAGTGACCTTGCCGAAAAACAATTATTTTGATTTATTACAAGTGATTAAGTTTATCAAATAGTGCTTTCTATTGTTAGAAGATTTTTATGGCAATGTTTTTGATTTTTATTTTTGTGATGATGGTTTTTTTAAAAGAAAAATTAAAATTTTATGTTTCAATAAATTTTCCAACAAACTGTTTAATTCATGTTTTATAATAGGAGTATTTTTAAAATCAGAAATATAATACTTATGCAGAAATTAAAAGGAAATATATTTTCTGTTAAAAAATATGCATTATAAATTTCTTGCAAAAAATTATTCGATTCTGTTCAAGAATTGAAGAATTTAACAAAGAATTTTATTTACTGATTATTATTATTATTTTTGTTTTGGTAACGATACTCAACAATAAATGCCATTAATTTTGATTGTAAAACTTGACCAGAAAAGACTCATTACTTTTAGTTTTCCAATTTTAATATTTCAGATTTTAAATAATATATAAAATTAACAAAAGAGTAAAAAAAATATGAAAAAAAATCAAACTATTTTTAGAATCCTTTTAAAGGATTATGAAGGTTTATTTCATTTTTATTGATTGGACTATGAATTATTGCCTACGGAGGTTTTAATCATACTTAAAAATATTATTCAGATTTCCAGAAAACAATTTCGTTTAGATGTTTTTTTTCTTTAATATCCCAAGGCTATTTTTTATTTTTTGCATAAAATAGTTAATTGTAAAACGCGATCTTCTATACATTTTTATAGTATTAAAATTGATTACAAAAATATAAAAAATAGTAAAAATATAAAATTAGATAAATAGCGATTTATTGAGTTAATGTCAAAAGATAGCAACGTCAATTCATGCAGTTTTTCGCTTGAAAGAATCAGCGAATATATAGTCTGGAATTATTTCATTAAAGAAATTTAAAACGGAAAGCAATAAAAGACTCAAAACATTTTTAAATATAAAATCAAATTTTGATTGTTACCTTCGAAAAAAGAAAAACTCTTCGACAAGCGCTCCGTTTTCATGTCAATATTGTACATATCAAATTTCAAAACAGTTTTTTTTATAATTTAAAAATTTATTAAATATTAATAAATTTTTAAAAGACATATTACTTGTAATTTAAGTCAACAGCTTATTGAAGCAAACTTCTCTATGTCAATAATAGTTGTGGATTATCGTTTTTAACAATAACAGGAAACTGTAAAGATGTAAAGTTTTACGTTAACACAGAATAATTTTAGTCTTATCAATCCACTACTACTCATTACAGTTTCAAATATACCGGAAGGTCAAAGTCAAATTCAATGACACCAAATATTTCGTGAATACATCACCTTTGCTTAAAATATTCAATTATAATTTTATTGCTCAAAATTTTTGCATGTATTAGGTTTTAATAAAAAAACACCCGGTATAATTAAAATCGAATGTGCATGTTTAAAAAATTAAAACTGATATAGAAATATTTATAAATTTATTTAGGAATTAATTTACCAATACAAATTGTTCCACGAGTGCCAAGTTTAGCTCGTGTTTCAACTTACGGAAGTGGATTAAATCAGCCTGGTAGTATATCGGGTGGAATTCAATCTGGACAAGATTCTTTAACAAGGTAATTGCTATAGTAATTTAATCAAATAATTCAAAACGACAATTTAATAATTGAAGCTGTCTTTATTGACCACATAATATAATGAAATAGATAGTTCTAAGAGCATGAGACAAAATAAGAACGTATAAAA
Organism: Chrysopa pallens; assembly: GCA_020423425.1. NCBI lineage: Eukaryota > Metazoa > Arthropoda > Insecta > Neuroptera > Chrysopidae > Chrysopa > Chrysopa pallens. The sequence continues at coordinate 33,943,587 of CM035593.1, forward strand.
AATATCTTTAAAAACTTTATGCCATTTGTATTGTTAAAAAATCTGTTAAAAAAGGATTTTTAACTTGAATTAATTTTGATTTTAATATAAAATTTTGATTTGAAATTACTCTCGTACTCTTTTTACGTATCAAAATATGGTGGATTCGTCGGAAAAAACATCGAAGAATAAAAAATGCAACGACATGAATCTTTCACGCTTACGTAAAATTATAAAATACACAATTTTTAACGTGCATTTTATTATTATTTCAGTTTAAAATGAATGTTTAGGTATATAAATAAAATTAATTCTGCTAAATAACTCAACACAACATAACAATCGAGTATTTAATGTTTTCAAATAGGTAAAGAAATGAAAATAGGTAAAAGTGGCGCATTTTTTGATTCCACAAGTATGTATTCAAATCATTTTTATAATTTTATCGCCTTAGGCCTGTGAAGCCGGCGGACCAAAGAAATTCCTAATCAAACTTACCGATATTTCAATAAAAAATCAAAAGTATACTTAGGATAATTCACATTTTTAAATTAAAACTTTTATTTTTTATAACAATTTTAAAAAAAATATTTTTCATAGAAATTATAAAGCTGTTTTAAAATTAATTTGGAGAATGTGTGTAAGACTTCATTTTAAGTCTATAAAAAATAATTTTTAGAACTTTGTTAATTGTTGAAACTTTGCATTTAGTATATTTGCTTTTGATCAAAATTTTTCGACATAATCACACTAAAATAGACACAAAACAATAAATTTTGTATGTATTATCGAAGTATTTACTTCATATCTTATGTAGAGATTACGTAGAGTTTTACCTTGTGTTATCTCGACGAAAATTATTTTATCAATTTGATGTAATTTTGGAAATAGTTTATTGAAAATTTATGATTTTCTGTCAGTAATATTTGATAAAATTTAAAAAATAGGATAATTCAAAACAAGAAAGAAACACAAATTATGTTGTAAGTACCTGATATATTATAATTATTGCTTTTATATGAGATATAACAATTACTAAATTGCAAATTACCGAAACAATGATCCAATATTTATATATGCGAATCAAAAACACCTCAACAAAAATAAGTGGAAGATATGAGAAATTAGCTGTAACAAATTTTCTTTATTTTAATAACTTTTGTATACTCGAAATGTACAATATGTCAGAGTTTATTAATTTTATTCTAAAGTTTTTATACTCGACATATAAAATATGTTCGAGTATATTAATTTTAGTATAAAGTTTGTAACGCTACAAAATATTGACCGCGCAAACAAAATTTTGATATGGGTATTCATAGAATCTCTTAATTAAGCCATTTCCGCATTCCGTCCGTACGTCATCACGATAACTCAACAACGAAAAGTTCTTCTCTGTTAGTTGTTCGTGAATGGGCAAAATCAACCTAATTTTTGAACCATAAAAGATAGAAGAAAAATTCAAATAAAAAAAATTTTAGTTTTTTTTGAAAAGAAACATTAATATTATTATGTATATACTTATAACTGTATAGAATGGATATTTAGAGTATTTTATGAATGCTATTGATTAAAATTAGTTCAAATATTTATACTTTACCATATGTCAAATATCTAAACAATTAACTCTGTTAGTTGTTATCTTCACTTGTTAAAATTAAAATGTGTATTATTGTTATTCTTGTTTAAATTCACTTCTATATTTTCTATCTTTCAACTAAATAAAACATAATTCTGACAATATGTCAGTGAAAGTAGTTTGAATATGCAATTCTGTATAAATTAGGTACTATATCAAAAATTACGATTTGCTTATAACCATTCTACCAGTGGCAAATTAATTGCGCTTCTGGTAATCTGATTATAAACATTGATCCTAAATGTGAATTTCGTGGTAAGAGCCTAAGTGAATCCGACACCTTGCGATTGGCAAAGTTAGATAATAACATATTCATTGTTGATGCTTTAACTGGCAGAGAAGATACTTTCAATAATTTACTAATAAATTTTTTTTATAATAGGTCTATAGATAAGTAAATTGTCATAATTTACAGATAACGTAAAATCCAATTTTTGACCTTGTATCCAAAAAAATAAAAATAAAATTCGTTCATTACAGTAATTTTTATGCTTATATCGTGAATCACACAATTATTGCATACATAATTGTATTTACTTGTGTTAACTAATTTGTAAGAATAATAAAGCGTATTGTTTTCTCAATACATTTTATATATTTCTTAAACAGACCTCAAAAAACGACATGGTTAAAATTTTCCATACTTTTATTTTTTCATATATACAGAGACAACTTTAAAAAGTAAATCCCAGTTTTGATGATTATCCGCCAAGAAGCCTGCTATCGAAAAATTCCCTAGAAAGTATGAAATTTGACTATTCAGTTTAAGGCTACTTCCAGGCAAACTGGCTTATTTTTAGCAATGTTTGTTGATAGTTGGATTAGATTTTGAATTGATATGTCACAAACTGTAAGAATAGGCTATTTGACAACATTAAAAATATATATACTTCATTTAATAGAATGTAAATGTTTAAAATGAAATGTAATAATTTTTGAAATTTTATCTGGCACTTAAGAAACGCCCTGTAATTGGAGACAGCTACGGTGGCATCACTAGCTAGTAAACTATAGAAAATATTACATACATAAATTATACTAAACAAGGAAGCCATGACAAATACTGTACTGTTATGTTGTATTTATATAAACAACTAGCTTACTAGCGTGCTACGTCACACGTATCACGTGACAAACGTCATTACAGAAACATCGTTTTCGCCCTGTTTTGAAAATTTATATCTTTGCTTATTTGTTTATTCGCGTATTTTTATCTTTTTTTATTCGTAAATGACATAAGTAAGTTTTCTCTTCTTGTTCTAAAAGTGCTCCTTTAAGCCTGTGTCCTCTATATGCGATGTTTTGATGCGAAGTAATTTTTAATTTATAATTTGTGTTGATTTCGAATTTATTTCAATATATCACAGTTTAATTCTTGAGTATGCTTTGTAAATACAACACAAGTTATTAAAATAACTTTAGAGTATCTGACAACAGCACACATAAAAAACAAAACTTTTTGTGTTCATATTAGAAAAAAAATAAGTTTTACTTATTCAGATGTTAAGAACACACTTTTTTAGGGGAATAATTAAAAATAATTGTTAAATATTAAGTTTAACGTTATTTGAAATCAGTTTTATTTTTTTTTTTGTTAAAGTCTTTGAATATTTTTTAAAATATATAATGTATTCATAACACCTGATTCAGTATGGCCTTCAATTGAATACAAAAAAATTAATATTTTCTCAAAAGTAAACTAATAATAATGATATTATTATTTACTTGAACAAGCCATAAATATTAAGTAAAGTTGTTTACTGTTACATAATTAATTTATTTACATTTTATAAGAATTTTAAAACTATGTTCGTTTTATTTGCTCGTATAAAAAATGAATTTAAAATTTTCTTTTAATTGACATGCAAAAAACAACAATAAATAGGTTTAACTGTAATAAATTGTCAACATGTTTATCTTACTAACTACATTAGCAACATTTGTTAATAATATTGTTTTATGTTTTATTAATATCGATATTATTAGGTCAACTCTTCAATTCTTATCAAAATTAATCGAATGCATTTGATTAAAAAAAAATTATCTTTTAAGATGAAAGACCAATTTTTTCTGATCATCCTATGGAAAATCTACCAGAATTTTTTTGTAATATACTCAGTTTTAAGGCTTTCTTAAAAATTTCTAACCCACAATAAGCCGGAATATGTAGAAAAGTGATGGAACAACTCCGATTTTATAATTCTTGTTTATACGTGTTATTTAGAACACTAACCTCTGTATAACTATGAAAATTGATAAAAACAATTCTTAACTTCATCACGAAAATCGTCTCTCGGGGGTTTTTGAGGTCGGTAATTACGAATTCGATGTCAAGAAATAACTGAGGATGCTTGCCACCCCCTAGAACTGAGAATGAGTAAATTATATTTTAATTTACATAGAGATATTTAGAGTAAAAGTAATAGTATTAATTTTTAATTGTATTTTAAAAAGCTAAAAATTCACTGCCTAAAGTTATAAATTAATTAATCTAATCGATAAGAAGCTGGAGGAAGTAATTAAATTTCAAAATAATGAGTGTAGTTAAAATTTCTTTCTTGAACTTTGTTTAAAATTTTTATTAAATAATAACCAATTAGTTATCAATTTCTCCAAATAATAAAACAACTTTTGACTAATTGAATAGATTAGTTTTAAACAATAATCGATTTTTTAGGATTAATTACGCACAAACAAAATTAATATGATCAAATAAATTGGATAAATTTGAAGCGCGTTTAAACATTAAAAATCTCATTATCTGAAACTTAAAGTAGTTCGAAATCCTAACCTTCTTTTTGCCTTCTCACAAAATTGAGTTCTCACAATATTTATTGAAAGATTGAAAATTAAACATTAATATGAAACCATATGTCGAGTAACTAAACAATTAACTCTGTTAGTTGTTACATTCATTTGTTTTTTTTGTTATTGTGTGTTGGCGTCCCCTTCTATATTTCAGATACTGGGACTTTAGTCATATTTAGTCCTTCCGTGCCTGCGTTTGAATTTAACATATCCAGTCTATTGGGTTATTATCCGCATAAGACAGGGTTATTGAGTATGTTTTATGTGGTTTAGTCTGCTTATCTTATTTTGTTTATTTAAAATCAAAGTTATGGATTTCCGTCAACAAGTGTCAACTGAAGCACTAATTTAAAGCAGTTTTACTATTTAAGAAAATTTACAATAATGATTAATTGAACTCCATTAAAACTAATTATTATCACAGGTGTAAACATTTTTCAGCTAATTTAAATATTATCTAATAAATAAATAAAAATTTATACCTACAACAATCCCCCATATTTTATGTCAATTCACACTCGCTCTAAACGGCTATTCAAATTGTATTAAGGTTTTATGACCATTACTGTCATATTCATTATGCATAAACTTAATATTTTAGTCATGGTCATTAAAAGTGTCCAATGTCGAATCCACGCAAACATCATACCTTCTTTTTTTTTTATCTATAATTTCTATCTTTATCTGGCTGTAAGTATGTAACATATTATGTGGACCTGAATGACGATGTGAACTGCAATGTACGCAGCTTTATGAGGTGAAAGGTTTGATTCCCGACCGCGTCACAAAATTTAATTTGTACGATAGGCTTGCGAATAAAAAGCGGGTCGATAAAAAAAGGCTTAAATAGTTTCAATGCCATGAATATGTATCCAGTCCGTTACTAATAACAAAGTGAAATGAAATATTCAATATTTTCAGAAGTCAAATGGTTATTCATGCAACTGTCTGTAAATAGAAGTCTGGAATTTCTAAAATAAATAAGCGTAAAATAATTTTTCTTACAAATGATACTAAAAAAGAAAATTAATTTAATTTCTTTCTGTTCTGGATCAAAGCTAAATTTTAGGTTATCATCAGTCTGTTATTTTCTGCCCATTCTTTAGTTAATTGTTTCTACATGTACGTATTAAAAACTCTTTTCTGCTTAGAATGATATTCTTTATTATCCGAATACATGTTTTTAGAAAACCGACATTGCATTGTTTTTAGAATACCGACCTCGAGTACATTGATTTTCAGGGTTTTGAAAAAGTATCAATCCGCAAAAAGTTATAGATTTGAAAACAGAGAGTTCATGGTTGATATTAACTTGGACCTTGACAATGTCCTACAAGATTATTTCAAGGTCAACTATGTGAATTTATTGTTTTGAAGTTAGAGATATAAATTGGGCTTATAAATTGGCGGTTTGGAATTTTCAAACGGAGGCATTCGTTTGAAAAAACAAAATTGACCTTCAAACAACCTTGAATGTCATTGTGAAGATCAAAATAAATATCACCAATAAATTCGTCGTTAAAAATCCTATAACTATTGTCCAAATCATTTTTTTAAATCATATATTCTTGCGGGCCGGGGAGAGAAGTGGTTCGGGGGCTGGGTTACTTTCTGAAAGTGCTGTATACAAGACAACGTAAAGATAAGGAAGGGCTCACTCAGTTTCCTCACTGATTGTAACGAAGGAATCCTAAAATTCACAAGACAAGTGGTGTAAAACGTTTCCAATGAAATAAGCACTACTATACTTTTATATCTAGAATAAAATTTAATCTAATTTGAATGGCCATACAACCTTATATTATTAAATTATAAAAAAAAAAATATCAACTTACTGAATTAACTTATCACTTACTTGCAATGCAATGAATATGTAATTCAAGACGATCATCTTTCAAAGCAAATCACACATCAACACATGTTCAAAGCTTTTACGAGCTATATAAATTACAAATAAATAAATTATAAACAATTAGTTATTTTGTTTGAAAAAAATCAAATAAATTAAATGAAATTCTTGTATGTTTTAAACTAAAAAGGTTATCACAGTTATCGAATGTTTTATTATTATTATTTTTTCTAAACATTTTGAAATTTAATAACAAAGTTTTTAATTCATCTCCAGAAATTTTAAGATGTAATAAAAATAATTTAAAAAAAAAATAAATATCATTGTTTAATACACTTTTTCATTGCCGTATAATTTTGTAAGCATAAACAATCATCATTATTTAGTGTTAATTAACGTATATTTGGTATATTTACACCGTTGTTGGTATATATTTGTCGGACTTAAATAAAACGTGCCAATCATACTTTGTTTGTTTTTGCAATAGCAAAACACTTTTTTTTTGTTTGTTATCAGTAGATATTTTATTTTTATTTTTTTTTTTGGAACAATGAGATGAGACGTTTTGTGATTTTGTGAATAAAATACAAAAAAAAAAAACGTTTTTATTTATGTGCGTGTGTGTGCGTTAATTTTAAATGATGTCTGACGAATCACCATCGAAAGAACCATTAGTGAATTGGGTATCGAAACGTGATGTACCACGTATTGTGAGTATACCGGGATCACCGATTTCGGAAGGACCTGCTACACCGGGTGTTTATTATCCGATTAAGAATATTCCTAAAAGGTGTGGTGTTTTAAAAATAACTGACTTGAATTATTTTTTTAAATCAAAAATTTTACTTTCAAACCTGAGTTAATTAATATTGACAGCTCTAGTTTCTTTATTTATTGAATTTCCTTAGAAAACTAAAGTGGATCCAGAAAACTTTTTTTAAAATAATTTTGGTGTTTATAGTAACTACGTTATATGCTAATTAAACCTTGTATTCGAAAATTAATGTAAAAAAAAGCTGAAAATAAATCAGATGGCAATATAAAAATTTTGACATTTTCTATCTATGCATTTAAAATTGTAGAGTATTCGAATTGGTTAAGATAATTTTAACGAAACTTTGCAAATATAAATGAGAGGTTAACTAATAATTTTAGTTGAATCGCTAAGGATTCATGGGTACATCTAGAATACTATAAATTGAGAATGTCAATGTACTTAACAAAAGGACAAGACAATATTTTTGAATTTTATGATAAAAGATAAAAAAACTTTTCAAATAACAGTATTTTTTTATTTCTATGTGTTTGCATATCTCTAAGTTTGCCAGATCTTTCGAGTAAATGAAAAATTGAAGGACGTTATATTAAATAAAAAATGAAAATATGGTAAAAGCGAAGTAAAATTTAATTAATTTTACTAGCTCTCTTTAGTTTTGGTTTACAACTTTATTTAAAAAATGATTTTTTATTATGCTAAAGAAAAAAAAAATCCTTGATAAATCTTCCCGGTAAAAAGATTCTTAGGATTTTACAATTAATCATTGACTTGGAATCTTGTATTTTATGTAATGCATTAAAAGTGCATTTAAAAAATTATTTTTATTGTATAAAGAAGTCTCTTGAGTTTATTTAATTTTATGTGATAGATTACATCAAAAATTATTTTTAACTTTTACATCCATTTTTATTACTAATAAGTAAATAGGTTCCTATATTATTTTAATTTTGTTAATTTAATAACAAGAATGAATTTATTAATTTTATAACAGAAATGAATTTAATTATCTGACACTTTAATTTGTCTCATCTTTTTCACCAAATTTTAAATGAGACAATAACAATTTGTGATCGAAAAATGAAAATTCGCTTAAAATATTTAAAAGCCAAAAATTTAAATAGGGTAGAACATGTTTAAAAAGTACTTCAAAATATTGATTTCTTAATAAAAACTTACAAGAAATAAATATTTTTGAAAAATAAGTACGAATTCTTTCCGTAAAATTCTGTCATTTTTGGTGACGTAATATCGGTATATAATATTGAGACTAGTGTTATAACACATTGAGAACAAAACGTAACCTAACACTTTCAAAGATTTTTGTTACAAATTAAGATAACTGTATAGATTCAGGTGACACATTTAGGCAATAATAAATTTTACCAGAATGACGTCACACCATGGTTGCCTAGTGTTTTAGGTCATGTGATATAAAGATAAAAAATATATATCGAATTTTAATTTTAAGATAATAAATTAATCATGTGTTTTTATGACTCAAATATAAAATATTTAAGAAAATTTCTAAATAAATTTGAATTTTTGTCAAATTTCATGCTTTATTTTTCATTATCGTAAGTACTCTATTTATACTTAGGATTCGATAAAACACAGAATGGGTCATCTGCAAACTTGAATAAAAACTATAAGTAATTTAATATACTAATAGATACCTCTTCATTCAAGTTTCATTACAATTTTTTTTTATTTAAATCAAGGAGAATTCTAGAGAGCCAAACTTTCCGTTAATTACAGTTTATCTTTTTATACGGCATACTTTTTGACTTAGATAAAAATTATCTCTATTGTATATTTAGTAATAAAACGGTTAATGAATAGTTAACTTCTTTCAGATAAATTTGAGAATACAAAACGATTAGTAATTCATAAAAATAGTATTATTTTCGCAAATTTTTGCGCAAAAATAAGTATAAAAATTACTAACCAACTGCAATAAATTCGTATACATAATATAATCGTGAAAACAGAGGACTTCTAGAAAGTTTATCTCGAAAAATACTTTGTATAATTACCTATGTACTTATGGAATGAAACTTAAAAATTTTGTTAATTTGTTTCAGACGTAGTTTTCGATATGGTGCAGCAAATCGAAAAATACGAAAAAGGGCAATATTCAAAAATGGCGATTGTAACATATTACAATCTCGGATATCACGACGTAGATTACGTTTCCTACAAGACATATTTACTACACTAGTCGATACACAATGGCGTTGGACATTATTTGTGTTTGCGTTAAGTTTTGTTGGTTCATGGCTTGGTTTTGCAATGCTCTGGTGGTTGATTGCATTCACACACGGGGATTTAGAAGAACAGCATTTACCGCATAATCAAGAGGACAGTAATTGGACGCCATGTATCACACAAATCTATTCATTTACATCATGTTTCCTGTTCAGCATTGAAACTCAACACACTATAGGGTTAGTCAAAACAGGATAAAAAATAAAATCTTATAACAATTATTTAAGAATTTTATGTAGACACCAGAATTTAATGCTTCAAAGATAATGAAACTTTGCAGTGTGACTATAAAGTTAACAAAAAAAGTCATAATATTCAAGTCAATTCTGGTTTTCTTAATCCTTGAAATACTACAGAAGCATAGCTAGGATTTTAACCTGCAACTTTTCCTTTTGTTTTAGCAATTTTTTTTTTGCGTTCCCTATTTTAGTAATTAAAAATGAGCAACCAAAAATTTTCTTCATCAATCAACAAAAATGTACTGTAGATATTTTATCTAATTTTTTTAATGTGCATACCAATGATGTCTTCTCTTCTTGATTTTATTTATTAAATAATTTTCTAAATCTTAATTTTTCTTAGGTACGGATCTCGAAGTACAACAGAAGAATGCCCCGAAGCGGTATTCATAATGTGTATTCAAAGTATTGCTGGTGTAATGATACAAGCTTTCATGGTGGGAATTGTATTTGCAAAAATGACTCGACCAAAACATAGGACACAAACACTGTTATTTTCCCGGAACGCAGTTATTTGCCAACGTGATGGTCAATTATGCTTTATGTTCCGAGTTGGAGATATGCGAAAATCTCACATAATAGGTAAGATTTCAATCTTAGTAACAAAGTTTAGGTCTACAAAACATGAATTCTTACAGGTGCAAGCGTTCGAGCTCAATTAATACGTTCTAGATCAACCAAAGAAGGTGAATTACTAAATCAATACCAAACAGAACTTTCATTAAACGCTGATGGATGTAATGCTGACTTATTCTTCATTTGGCCAATGACAATTGTACACGTAATTGACGAAACATCCCCGTTATATAATTTAAGTGCTGCAGATTTACTCCAAGAACGATTCGAAATTGTTGTAATTTTAGAAGGTACTATAGAATCAACTGGTCAAACAACACAGGCTCGAAGTAGTTATGTAACATCAGAAATTTTATGGGGACATAGGTATTATCAATCAAAATAACAAAATTGACAATCAATCCTGTCTAAATTATTTTAATTTCTAGATTTGAAAGTGTCGTACATTATAACAAGGATCGGCAAGGATATGAAGTCGATTATTCCAATTTTAATCAAACTATTCAAGTTGATACTCCATTATGTTCGGCACATGAATTGCATGATTTTTACCGGGTACAAGATGACTTTCGACAAGTTGGTAAGATCAAATATCGATTTGAAAAATGCATGTTTTTCTCTTGGTCTTAGACCTCAAACCTAATAACTAATAAACAAATAATTTTCTCCAATTAATAAGACATTCATTTAGAAATTTTGCAAATTATTATACAATCAATAGGGTGAGATAATCAAAATCTTGGCGACTATGTATGTTTTCCAATTACAGAGCACAATATCACATTGTACCGCAAATTGTGCTGAGTGTAAATTGGAACATCTATTAGTTTTCAAGGGTACCGGCGGAGTGCATTAGTACCATGGTTTACTTTCATCCTGTTTAAAAATTGTAAATTATGACAAATAAATAATATATTGTTAAGGAGTCTTCAAATAAAATAAAAACATTTATCAATTTGTATCAACTAAAAGCAATGAAACTTTAAATTTAATATTTGTACGACTTGCGCACAATACTCGGAAAGTTTTATTTGATGACTTAAACCGTCAAGATAAAGAAAAAAGTAATCGAACTTTAAGCATTTGAAGTTTCAACACCTAAACAAATATCCTTTGTAAAATAAATGTTTTCTGTTACACTTAAACTAATATTATAACTCTTTTCTATTAAACTTTTCTATTCTAACATGTAAGATGTTTAGAAAAATATTTAAAAAAATACTTTTCAAACATTTTAGGTACCAAATTGTATGCAGAAGTGCAACATCATCAATTTAAAAATTAAAAAAAATGATAATATTATAATCAATATAATGACCAAAATCTACACACTTCTGTATACAAAAAACAACTATTTCTTTCTTACTTACTGTTTCACTTTTCTTCTATATCCTAGATCCAAAAGAATCAATTTCACTTCTTCAACGTTCAGCTAGTATGCGCCGTTGATCTCCTAACAATCTTCTATATTGAAAATTGTAAAAATTATTACTACTTTTCTGCTTTTTAAGTATGTTTAAGCTTCATGTAAAATTAATTATTCGTGGCTATTTATTGATAATATGAAAGGATTCGATCCTCTTTCAGATGGAAGCATAGAAGAAACTACTGAATATATTGATAACATTCCAAAACCTAATAATACCGCTCAAGAAACGACTATCGAACAATAAATACCATTTTATATATTTATAAAAATGATCTGTTTAATTTTAATTAGTATATGAATTATGTATATTGTAAAAAAAAGGTAGATTAATATATTTTATTTTATTAAATGAATGTTTTTATATTTCATTTTTACCTCTAAAATTTATATTTTTGAAATAAAAAGGATACCGGTATTTTATTTGTGTTAATGCGCATGGCAGTTAATTGACGCAAACGCAGTAGAGGTGAAGTGTAAACATACAAAATCAAATATCTTTCTGTTTAAATTTCAACCTGACAACGTGATGGTGTTAGACAAACTAAATAAAATAATTTTAAAAAGTATTTGAAAGTGTGAAATAATTGTTAAAACATTCGTACTATTTTGTGTAATATTTTGCGAGTATGAATACTGAGGTAAATATCTTGTAAATACATTTAAAATACTAAAGTCAGTTCATAACCTTACTTAAGTCACTTACGTATTTTTTTGTTATTAAATATATTTATGCAATGCAAATTTTTTATTACGAATAAAAGTAAATAAATGAACTTTGTGATAAAATATAAATACATTTTAAATAAGCCAAGTTATTTATTCTGCGTAATTTCTTCTTCCCGCCCAGTAAAATTTAGGCGGTAAACGAATTTCTGTCAAAAATAATACGATAATTTTTATATATTTTTATTTAAAAGAAATTTGTATTTACAAAGGCAGGTACAAAGCAGTTTTAAAGAATTTTTAATAACAATTGCATAAAATTACAAAATAATTATAAACTTTATAACTGCATAATATTGAAAATATATTTTTAGAATATTAATAATGCTCTTAATTAGATACAAAAAATTCAACAACGGTGCTTATTTCACACTAAAAAATATTCTATTTTAATCTTTATGAGCATGTTTAAGCTTATCGATTATTTAGTAGTAAACTTCTAAATTTGTTGGTTGTTTACTCGTTAGCTTTTTTTTACCATTTGAAGTTAAGTGCAAATTACGTCTAGATACATTAATCTATGGCTCGATTTTACTTCTTTTTTTTAGATATATTGGTGTTTTTTTATTTTATAAGTTTTGGACAGAACCAGAATTATTTTGTTAATTATTTTTTAAAAGCTAATAGCACACTTTTCGTTGATATTTAAATTATTGTATTGATTTAAAATTAGTAAATTGACAATCAATTAATGAAAATGCCTCACTAAAATAATTTCGATGATCACATATTACATCAAACCATATAAGTCTAAGATTCAGTTTCGTATCTTATACTATATCATACGTTGCTCCCAAGTTAAATATTTAGTCTTTATACATTCTTTTCAATGTAAAAAAATTACAAAACTTTATCTACAATGAGAAACCTATGATATACGCGCTTTAAAATTTTTACCTCTTAAAATAATTGCGATTATCGTTACGTTGGGATTTGACACCAGATCTGCACAACATAAAATAATTAAATTCTTTAGATCGATTAGTTTTTGAAACATTACATTTTTTTTTGTTGAGCGTGATTTTATCTTTATTCACGAAAGCAAGTTTTATTTCAAGCATCGATATATTTCGCGAAAGTAATACATTTTATAGTCAAATCGGTGTACCATGAAAATCGTAATCGTACCTTCAAATTATGTTTCTGTAAAACTAAAATGTCTTGAAAACTTCACTGGAAGTTCCACTTGCTTTAAACCTTCAGAAAGACTAACAATTAAATGAGGATATAATAAATATTGATAACATTTTAATTGCAAATGAACAAACGAACAACCCAATCATCGCTCATAATCATTTGCAAAATATTATAAAACAATTGTACAAAAATATACATAGGCATTTTATTAAATACAAATTTGCACACAATTATTTTTAGAATTATTTTATTATATTAATTAGAATTATTCTGGTATACTTATTGTGATTTTTTTTTCAAAAACTATTTTCTTGCTCAAACAACTGAAATTGTGTCAATACATCAATAAATTTTAACAATGGTTGCAAAATATCGGCAATTCTCCGTGAGTGTCATTGAAATGAAAAAAAAAATTGTGAGCATATATTTTTAAATGATTAAGGCACTTCAAGCACACTGTTAATTTGTAACAAATATCAATTATACAAAATTCAAAATATGATACATACTTCATTTTGCCCAAACCAAAATTGCACTAATTCTGCCGCTAACTAAGCGTTTCTAAGGATAATGGATAGATCTTTTGTATTGTTAATATCTATCGAATATAATCTACCTCCTTTATGAGAGCATTGGTTACCAAAATTTTTCTCTTTTCACTATCCTCAAATTTTTTTAAATTAGATAATCATTTGCAAACTGGAATGATATTATTTTGTTCACAAATATTTTGATAGTAGAATTGACCTATGATTTCATGACTTGACACACTCGGTAAATGATTGCGGATCTCAGTACCATCGAAGCTGTGCTACTTTTATTAAAACATGTACACTATATTATACTGAATGAGATTATCGTGTGGCTAGTATTTTTTTAACTAGTTTTAATTTTTGATTATTTCCAAACTATCTTCTTGATTTAAAAGATAGATCTCATTTAGCACAAGGTTTAATCTCATTTAGGACATTTTTTACCTATTAAATTATTTTTATTTATTATTTGCTAAAATTTTTTGATATTATTTTTGTGCGTTTTATAGTTTTTCCAGATACAAGTGTTCATTTTCTTAAACTCTCTTGAGACAATCTATTCATTACTCTAGTTTTTATTTATAATATTTAATTTTAGACCTATTAACTAGAGTACAATTTGATTAATGGAGTACACTTTGATTGGCCTGTTTGAAAACATTAATTCTGTTATATGAATGAAAGGGACTGTTAACGACGAAATTAATAAAGGATGCTAATTTTCCTAAAAGAAACCCATAATCCGAAACCGAGGATGTGTTTCGGTTATACCTGATATTATTGAGCACATAAGCAATGCGGAACGCCTGAAGCTTGTTCAAATAGATGGATTCAAATTTTGGATTTAAACATTATATATTTGACTCTTTGTAGGCTACTTTAGACGTCTACCCAAACCATGGGTAGATATTTAATTTTTAATCATTCTCCAGACTTGTTAATTTTCAATTAAACACCAGAGTCGGTTAAATCGAATAGAAAAATTGATTATCAACGTCCACAACGAAGTTTCTCTCTTCCACTAGCAATACTTATTTGACTATTATCTAAATTCTTAGTATTATTAAAAAAGCGTTGTTAAATTCCATTACTCCTTACATTATCGTTAATGTAGAATGTTGTAAAATTTCAATAATAATTAAAGCAAGAAATTTAATTACTAATAAATCACTTAAATTAGGATTGATTAGTTGATCATACTGCTAATAGGATTAAATCTCATTATTTTACTTAATAAAATCCATAAGACACTTGTCATAACAGTTAACATTACACCACCCCAACCTAAATCCAAACTCCAGGCAGTACTAAATTCACGTGCTGATAATAAATATCGTAATGCTTCAGCTGCGGGACTTCCACCTCGGATCGTTGCCAATGCTGTTACCACTCCATCAACAGTTCCATCTGCATGGGCTCCAGTCGGATTTATTGTTCCAATTTGACTACCACCTTTTTTACGTTTAAAGTGAATTATTGTTAGCGTGAAGAGTGCAAAAGAAGCTACGACAAATTAAAAAATTAAAAAAAAGTATATTCGCTTAAGAATTCTTTTAATAATTTTGTTTGCCTTACCTGCTAATAAATACATAACACCAGTGACTAAAACTGCGCTAATTTGATGTCTACATACACCAAATGCCCCTACAAGTGCTGCACTGCCTAATACAATTAAGCAGACAAGAGCACATGAAATTGATAAGTTTTGCATTCCTATTTAAAAAAAGTATTCAAATTAGACAATTTTTTGCATAAAGTTTTAGTTTTTGGAAAAATGCAAATGATAATTTGGCTAGTGCTATACAAAACTGTGTTGTAACCCGCGAAATTATCACGCTGTCAAATACGTACTATACGTACTATGTTGCCAGTCAGATCTGGGTTCTTCTCTTGCGCCTTCAATACCGCCAGCTAAATAATTAACACAAGTTTTTACTGGTGGAAAACCTACTCTTCCCAATAAACTGATTTCTTCTTCTAAAATTAAAAATGTTAAATTTTTGTTTATTAATACATTGCATGCAAATAAATGCTTTGTAAAAACTAGGGGTAATACTAATAAAATGAATTATTAAATGGGTAATTTTTTGCTAAATTAAACAAACTAGACTTAGAAAACGATTGAATAAAATTTAATGAAAAAATAATAATGAGTGTTCCAATAAATTTACTTAATGATTTCAATAATGTTAGTCAAACTATTGACAAGAAACACATGCTATAACCCATTTAATAAGCCGGAGAATATGGAAAAGTGGCTTAACAGCTCCGATTTTAAAAATTCCTTTAGGTACGTGTTCCTTAGACCTTCAGGAACAATCAACACCATTAACCTCTGCTAATTTTTAAAATCGAAGCTGTTCCACCACTTTTTCAAATATTTTGTTTTTTCCGGTTCATTTATTTTATTTCTATTATTTAAAAAAATCTAATTGTCTCAATTTCCATTTTTTGCCACGAAATCAAAGATATTATAAACCCCGAATATTTTTAGTTTTTGAAAACATTTGTTTTTCAACTGAAAAATATCAATATATTTTGACAGTATCAAGTTGACAACAAGTTTTTTCTATCAAAAATGTACAAATTGAAACTAATATTGTTAAAAAAAATTTCGGTCATGTTACGATTCAATTCAAAATTTATTTTATCCTATTTTCATCGATCGATTCAATCTACAATACGATTTTTTAAATCTATCCATGCATAATTTAGCTAAAATTTTATAAAATGCAAAATGCTTTAAATTTCACCTAATTAAATTCGGAACAAAATCAAATTCAAATTCATTTACCAGACAAATTTACACATAATGTCCAAATTCCTCCATGCATTGGAACTAAAAATGCAACTGGTGATCGTTCTGAATGATTAATTTGTGTAGAACTTTCTTCTTCTAAAAGATTCGCTGATGATGTTGTCACTCGAACTACAGTACCATCTAATAACCATTGTAAATGTATTAATTGTCGATGTGAATGATGGATGTGATACAGATGTTCTTGGCCAATCGATTGTATTGACATGTTATTATATTCTTGTACTAGACTTCTTAAACTATCTCTGTGCCACGTTACTTCTTCCCAATGATCTGTCATAATTGCAGCACATAGCATTGCTGTTGAACATGATGTTAATACCAGAGTACCTTTTGAAATTACAGGATTATTTTAAAATCATTTACTACAGAACAGAAACATAAAATTCTTGTAATAGTTTTAGATCTCACTAATAGAATATTAAGGGTCCTCGCACATTATAAGACTTTCTGATCAGAAAATTTGATTCAGAAGTATTCAGAAATACGTCGCACACTATCAGAAAGTACTATTAGAAATTCTGATCATACAGCAGACAGCATTCTACACAAGTGCACACTTATAGATCCGATGGCTAAGTACAGTACACACTGTGAGGCAGCCTCGTAAGAAATTCTTATAAGAAATTTTAATGATATTTTTGGCAACATCGTGTGTACGCGCACACCATCAGATTTTATTACATAATATTTTGATCAGAAAATCTGAAGTATTGACAAATTCTTTCAATGTCAGTGTGCGGGAATTTAGATATCATAATTGTAGTAGGTTCATATTTGCAAATATAATTATGTTTTATCGGTATTAGTAATAAAAGGTAAATTAAATAATAGAAAATTTTTGTCATAAACGAGTTTTAATAACGAATAATATCCCACAGATTCTGCGCAATTTTTAAAACACTACTTTCATAGTTCTGTAGAAATACAGATTAATAATTTATAAGACGAAATAGTAACAGAATGTGCAGTACATATTGTGACCTCATATGTATGCAATTATATAGTATGAAACTCTCCACCCTCCTCTTTTTGTTTATTTATGTTATAAACATTATCAATGTGATTGAATGGTATGTAAACTTACATGCGATATGTGTGAAGCGTACTTATAATAGATAAACAAGATGTGTATTGTTGATCTATATTTTATTTAGGCCTGTGGTTTTTTATTTCCAATAACGCACAAAATGATTACGACTTCATCAATGAACTGCCCTTTAACTCTTTTCTATCGTTTTATTTGTAATTAGTTTGAAGAAATATACAAATAATTTCATTCGCGCTGTGAGGGGTCTTAATTTGCCAAGTAAATTAATTATTAAATCATTTGTTTCTGTAGTTTTTTTATAGAAAAAATTCTTATATCGATTGAATAATTGACTATGTATTTGGTTTCTCTCGAAACATTTTATTTTTCTAACAATAACTAGAATGAACCAATATGTATGTGCTAAATTTTAACTAGAGATGTCTACAGGTATATTTTATACTTTAATCTAAATAGTGAAATGCTTACTAAAAAATCGATTGAATAAAATTAAAAAACAAATAAATAAAATTAAGAAACAAATAAATAAAATTATTCTTTATACCTAATAAAAAAAATACACTAGGATGTATACTACAATTCCAACCATTCGGACTATCATCTCCATCTTCGCCTGGGACTGTGGTACTTCCATGTGCACCTCCACCGGCGGTTACTCCTACATGCCCCCCTCCGCCTGTTGCAGAGCCATTGCTTGCTCCACTTGGTGAATCCATTTGACTGATTGCAGTATATAATGTATCTTGATATGGATCCGATTGTGTCGATGATGATAAATTTCGCCCCGAACGTTTTCGTCCCGATAATACTTCGCACGTTTTTAATGGAAGACGTTTTTTCAACGGACGTAAACAGTATTCGTAGAGTTCGATTGTGAAAAATTTACCTCTTTTATATATTTTATTATAAGAGATTTCCAAAAAATTTTTATGGAAGTTAAATATTTCAATTTAGACTTAAATAAAGAAAATTTGTAATAGAAAATGTTGTTTGTTTGTTTTGTATGGCACAGTTCAATGTTATCATATATGTAGAAAGCACAACACCTTAGAATGGAATGACGACTCGGTATATGTTACAATCTTTGATAAGTAATAGAAATACCAAATTGGGGTGTTAAACTCACCCCCCTATATCCATCATAACGTACAAACCACCACAACAAACACGCTAACTAAACTAACCCATAATCAACATATCGAATGTGTTTATAAAAGTAATTTGAGACATGTTTTTATTTTCCATTTTAAATGTACTCTCATTATTGTGTGACAAGGATGGATGTAGTACTGTTTTTTTTTTTTTTTTATTAAAAGTGTTAATTTAATAGAAAAACATTATTTACCTACTTGTAAAGCATTATTTTCTTTCAAGGTTGCATGCATTTAATAAATAAGTACAAAAGCTTTTCTACATATTCTAACTACAAATTACTTAGAGCTTTAAATAAATTATACTAGTTGAATGCTTTTTATGATAAATGATATGAAATTAAAAAAAAAACGTATGAATCGATTTTAGGTTGTTTTGTCTAATGAGATACCCACTAAGATATTGATTGAAAATAGTACTTGGCTATAAAATTTTAATTATAATAATTAGGCACAATTGTGTAAACGAAATTATTTTATTTTATTGCTGTGGAAAGATGTGAATGATGATAGCGACAAAGCTGATTAGGTGTTGCTCGATGAAGTGCCGTTGACTGTTCACATTTTTATTTTAAATTATTGTTTTGATTTGTTTTTCTTTTCAGTAGACGATGAATTTTATCAGTTCAATCGTTTTTAATATTTAACACGCACTTTAAATATAGAAGGCACACCTAAATGTGATTTTTGCATGTTGACCATTTTTATTGTACTTTGTGATGTGTTTCACTAATCCTGGACTTGACTATAAAACAATTTAGTTTTTCTCGGTGAGTTTCCTGCTGTGTACAGTCATACTGTATATATATACTACGTATATAGTCTTTGTTCATCGGTGGATGTTACTTTGTTCACAGTAGTAAAATGTATATGCCAAGCAAACCTAATGTTTTGGCATTGCTATGTAAATGGGTAGTTATTGATCTGATCCTATTAGTCATTTTATGGAAAAATGATTGAATCAAAAAAGTTCTTTATTATTTTGCGACGTTTTGGCTTATATACAAAACACAGATGCTTTTTTACACGTCAGATGATGACTAAATAGAAAGTCGAAACGTCGCTTAATAGTAAAGAATTTTATTTAACATTCTATAATTTGTCCACATCCCTAAAGACAAAATCAATAATTAAATAAGGACGATATAACTCAGTTTGATATTAATATTCGAACATATATAGAAGAACAGACAAAATTACCACAAAATTAATTGTACTATCGGATACTACTCGATCGATGTCTACAAAAACCTTATACAATAAATAATAAAACGTTCTTTCTCCAATTTTGAAAGCACCTTCTTATTAAAAATGATCACTTCTAATACCACCGAATTAATGAAATATATGCCAAGTGGAAACTATAGCCATATTACTTTATATTTAATAATAAAGTAATATGGCTATTTCGAAAAACAAGACAAAAAAAATTACAAAAATTGATTCCATTTGACTATTGGATGCGTAATTTTTTAGGTATCTCCTAAATAAGCATTCGCATATCTGTGAAACAAGCTAGCCATTCAACCGTAAAATGAGTATTATTTTTACAATTTGTTTTGAGGTTTATATTACATCAATAGATTTGGTATTTTAAAGTTATTAAAAAAATTATAAAAAAACCCAAAAATTGTGATACAAGTTACTCAAAAGATTATTAAAACACTTATAAAAAGGTATAAATTTTGTAATTTAAAAAATTATAAGAAGTTTGGTTTTCAATAAAATATTACTATCCCATTTTTAAACGAATAATTACGATTAACGATATCAAAAGTATAATGATAAGAACTAGAAATGATTGTTGATGTACTAATCGCAATTTACTCCAAAAAAGGCAGGATGGTTAAAAATTGACGTTATCAAAATTATTTTTTAAACTGTTCTATTCTTGCTATTCTGTAAACGAATATATACGTTATCATTTGACGTCATTGAACTAATATAGTGTATTTATATGTAAAATCGATAAAGAAAATTCGTTTACCCATAACCCCATTTTTTATTATTCAGCAAAAATAAAATTGTTTCGTTTGCTATGATTGCTAGAAAATTTAATTGAATTTTTTAAGACTTTTAACGTATATTTTCAAACAAAATATGTCATAACGCCCTCTAAGCGTAAACGATTGTAGTAATATTTAAAATAATTGAAAATGCCATATAGAATATTCGTGTCGCATACGTAGAAAAAATTTCACCAATCTTATTTTTAGTATGTGCTGATAAATTAAATAAATGTTTTAGAATTTACGTTTGTTATCTTTTGTAGATGGCTGAAGCTCAAAATGTATTTAATGTATTGACCGAGGCTGATGTTGCCACAATTGTTCAAGAAGGTCAAAATTATTTAAACGGAGAAGATTATGCATCAGCGGTTGATCATTTTGCCAAAGCTTTAGAAGAAATTGTACCTAAATATGGTGAGCTACATGATGTTTTGGGAAAAGTTTACTTTTGTTATGGCCAGGTAAGTACAGTAAATAAAGGATTCATTCACTAGAATTTTGTTTATAAGAAACTAAATCATTTTGTAGGCCCTTTTGGGATTTGCGAGAGATGAAGCAGATGTTGTAGTAGAAAATATGGTTCCTAAAGAACAAAATGGTGCAGATAAATCTTTAGATAATATTAAAGAAGGTGAAGAAGACGACGAAGAAGAAGAAGATGAAGAAGATGATGCTGAAGTAGAAGAAAATGGTAAAAAAGATGATAAAGATGAAAAAGAAGCTGCGGGTGAATCTACAGATAAAAATGTGAGTTGTAGAAATTTTAAGCGGTTGATTTTGTTGAAGGTTGTTTGTTTCAATATTTTTACTGTATTTCAATAATTACTCTTGAATTTTTAGGGTGAAAAAGAAAATAATAAACAATCAGAAGACAAAGAAGATATAGATGCAGAAGATGGTGAAAATAATGTTGATAATTTACAATTAGCGTGGGAAGTTCTCGAATTAGCTCGTAAAATATTCATAGCAGAAGGAGATAGTGGGAAAGATATGTTAGTAGAAACTTTATATTACTTGGGAGATGTTTCAATAGAAAATGAAAATTTTGAAGCAGCAATCGAAGATTTAAAAGAATGTTTAAAATTACACGAAGAAATCAAAGGTGGAATATAACTTTTGAATATTTTAACGATTTATTTATTTTTGATACTAAATTCTAATTTTAGGTAAATCTCGCCGACTAGCTGATATTCACTTTAAAATTGCTTTAGCATACTCAATGGGAAATCAATTTGATGAAGCGATATCAAACTTAAATGCCGCTGCAACATTATTGAAAGATCGTATTAAAACTTTAACAGCCGAGAAAGAAAAGACTGAGGAAAATGAAACTGAAATATCTGAAATTAATGAATTATTACCTGAAATTGAAAATAAAATCACTGATGTATTAGCATATAAAGAGGAGCAACATAAATCAGTATTAGAGTTATTAAAAGATAGTGCAGCTAAAGGAGTTGGTGAATCTAGTTCTAGCAATGGAAGTGCAGTTGAAAAAACAGCATCTCCTATTAAATCAAAAGAGGCCAAGGATTGCTCTGTAAAAGCAGCAAATACTGTTGTAAATGATATTTCACACTTGGTAAGTTACAATTTTTACTTTAAAAAATTCAGTAACTAAAGTTAATTCGTTACCCTCGACCGAATACGTAACATTTTTCTTTCGTCGTCTTAACATTTTTTATGGTCATCAACTATCTTATTATAGGAAATGTGATAGCAGAAGAACGTGTCTTAATAAACAGTGCAATTAGTAACAAGTTGAATGTAAATTAGTATCACATTTCAAATTATTTTTATATTTTATTCTAGGTTCGTCGAAATAAAAGACCGTCTGACGACGATGACGCTGATGCAACACCACCTAAGAAACCACATCCACCACGTAAACCTACCCCATAATTTTGTATTCTTTTAAACAAGTAACAAAAAAATACGACTTCCCCCCAATAAAAGAAAAACTTTTTGTACTAATTTTTGTATATGGATAGTAAGTAGAAACAAACTTTTCCCCAATGAAATAATTTTATTCACAATTGTTTATTTTTGTATATGTTTTAAAAAGAAACTTTAAAATGGTTCTTGTATAATAATTATTAATTTTTGGTAATCCCGATTCTTGTATGTTAAGTGTTGAGCACTTGTTAAAAATTTTTGTTTAGTCTTCATAAATTTTTCTTATATTAAGTAATTTATTTCGCAGATTTATTATAATTTTTATTTATAATTTATAAATCAGTACTATATTTCATAAATGTGTTAATTGATAGTGTTACTTGTATCGAATTGAAATGTTAAAACTGATTATCTCCATGAAAATTTTTGTTTTTGAAAATAAAAAAGTGCTATTTATAATTTTTAATATTGTTTTTAATTTATTCTTCATAATTCAAATTTGAATATTTATATATAGTGAAGGTATTAGCTTATGTATAAAAGTTGAATGTATTCAGCTCTTCTCTCATAACTACATTTATTAAGGCTCTTCCATATAATGCCTCTATTTTTTGATGATCGACCAGCAGTTGTATCGTTAATTTAATGAAGTTTGAATGTTCTGTATTTGAAGGTAGAAAGAAAAAGCTTGTTGTATGTATTTCCAGAGTTGTAAACACAAATTCTTTGTTTAAGTTTGATTTTATATTTAATTAATCTATTAAAATTTAATATTTTTCTCGTCAATTTAATAGATTCTGGTTTTTAAAAATCATAAAATAGGTCTTAAAAATTTTATTAGTTTTAAACATCATTACACATATTTTTTACGATTTTTGGTTTTTGTAAATAATGATACAGGACAATTAAAAGTTTTGTTTGTGAAAATGAGTACTTCAATCCAAAGTATTAATTTTAAAACTAAAAAAAAGAAAAACATGTTGATTTTTATATTTGAATTCAAGATGCAAATTGAAAGTTAGTTTGCCTTATGAAATTTTACTTAAAAGTGTTTTAAATTATTGAAAAAAACATATATTTGTTTTCAATTTTCAACTTATTTTGTTGGTTTAATGCTTGCATATTAAAAACTCACTCGGAGTGTATACAAAATTGCATGTTTCATTTAACAGATACTTATTTGATTGCTGCTGTTTGGTGTTCACATTTTTCAATTTGATCCAACATACTGAATTTCAAAATGGAGGAGTATTCAGTTTGCAAATAATGCAAACCTTAAAATTATTGAAAAAGGTCTCCAGATAAATAAAATATTTAAAACATAAGAAACAGTAGTTCTTTTAATTAATACTGACAGTTTCATGATGCTCAAATATAATAATAATTCAATATAAAAATTAAAAATAACTTATTAAAGTTTTTTATTCTAAGATTTGGAAACAGTTCTTAAAAATCAAAATAACCTAAAGATTGGATGGATTATTTGAAACCACATACAAAATATTATTGCCAAACCAGCAAATGTCGCTTGGCCGAGTATTGAAGTCTCCAAAAATTTTTGTGATGCTTCTATTAGACATGGTCCTTCTATGGTTAATAATGCCCAAAACATAGTTATTAACCATGGTAAAGTTAATCCTCCTTTTGCCATAATTAAACCTAGATATAAAATTTGTGCTGTAATTAACATAATTGCCATATCCAAATGATTAAGTTGATATGCAAAACCTAAAAAGTTAAAAAAAATCAAAACTAGAAAACTGAGAAGTAATGAGCGGATCAAGGGTTGTAAGGACCTGCATGGTCTTTAAAGACGAGCAATGTCTCCCATTCACTACTCACATACTAACTAATCAGTTTTCAAAATTAGTAGTTACTTTAAATGAAACTAGATAAAGTACAAGTGAAAAACTAACGAGAGTTGATTTTTTAAATAAGCTGTCAGAACTAGACATTGATAACAATTTTTTTCTTTTGCGATTTAAAAGACAGCATATAATTTTATTCAGGACATCCAAATATACTAGGTTATTCTAGTTCAAGTTAGTTCTAATTTTAAAATCAAATGCTTGTCTTTGTTTAAACTATAAAATTTTAAAACATTATAGGTGCGTACCTGCTAATCTATCAACAATTTTGAAACGTGCTGTGCTCATAATTGAAACATACGAACAAATTAACCATGTGATAATATAAAATGGGATACCACCTTTTCTTTGCATCAGTGCATTACAATATTGTTTTAATTTATACTTTGTTTTCTTTCGTACAACAGGAATATGGTTATCAATACCAGACGATGAATCTGATTTCCATGTTTCAGATAAATGTGGTAATCGATACAAAAAAAGTGGTTTTGGTGATTTTTTTTCAATAGAAACCTTTTTGAAAATATCTTTTATTGACATTCTGTCACCCGTTTAAAAATTCTTTTTATTATTGTAAAGGTAATTATTATTGTAATGAATATGATTAAATAAGCAGCCCCCCTTTTACCAGTTGGTAAATATTTACCTAAAATTTTGCATTGAATATTTGTTTGACTCACAGCTAGCTATTAGCATGCATAAAATTAATTGTGTAAATGTCAAACCATGGATAAAATTTTAAAAAATATACGATTGATATGTAAATGATAAATACGTTAACCAAATTGGGGGGATATGATCTATTTTTATGTTCTGTCAATGAAATATGAAAATACCCTTCCATACGATACTTGGACCAACGCTAAGAAAACATTTTAAAGCTCATAATGCGTTCTGTCGAATACCGATTTTGAAACATGCTGGTGCTTGGTACGTTATTGTGGTTGCATTAGCAGGTATTGTAAGTATTCTGTAAATATCTTTTATTTAATATTTTATTAAGTCTTTTTAGACCATAAACAAATAGAAACATGTTTATTTCTTTTTACTGTATTTCGGTACAATAAAATTCATTATAAATGTTCAAATAAGTTCATAACGAATTACCAAAGTTTTAATAAGTCGTTATTTTTTTAAATAAGATAATCGAATGTTAATATTAAAAATTCGTATGGTCCATTGTTATTATATGTCTGCATAAATTACAAAATACCTAAAAATCTATTATAATTTTTCGATGTATCCTATTATTTTCCTGACTAAATACAATACTTCTATGGCTAATTGCGCCACACTTGTACTATGAAATTGATATTATTGCAAAGTTGTTATTCTATTAAGGAAGTACGAGCGCCAGGCGGGGTGGGGATAGGTATCGACTCTAGCGCGGTAAGGGGAACGCAGTAACCATATGATTTTTTTCAATATATAGATATACATTTAACATTGGCTAGTGGCGGCATTTATTTTTCTTTTAATTAATACACTTTAATTAGTCGGGCAAGTGTAAATGTTTTTGAATTAAATTTATCACTAATATATTTACTTTCATCCATAAGTTTTTTAAAAATATTCACCGACAGTTTTACGAGAAAAATACAGAAATGTATCAATGTTTGAAGGTTACCCCATAAGACCAATGTTAAATTGCTCAACTTTAAAGTTAATTATTCATTTAAATGATCGGGCAATCTCCTTCAAATTTTTGGAATTTGTTTAGACATATTTAAACTTTGTATTAAAAAAAAATCTTTTCAAAAGTTGCCTTGGTGCTGGTACTTCCTTAAAAAGTCGATTAGATTACTTATATCTTAAACTATTAGCATTTGCATCAAAGCAAAAATGGAATTATTAAGTTTCTTTTATACTTAAATTTTAATTTTTGTCTGTCATCATTCCTCTGATATATTTTTAAAATATTTCAGTTTTTTTCAATTTTTGATATAATACGTGTCATAAGAGATGGTCCTACTTTACCTCCAAGTGCATTACGACCCAGACTGAAATCGGGAGCTGTGGTATCGCCTGCAACTGAACGAGATCTTAAATTAATGGGATCAACTTTTACATTGGAATATCATACTTTGTTGTTATTAGGTGTTCTAACGGTATTTATTATTTTTGTAAAATTTGATAATAATTGAAGTTTTTCCAAGGCTATACACTGATATTTAAAATTATTTGTAGCAAACTTAAGGATATATTAAAATAAATGTGGGTTGAATTAGGTTTTCGTTAATTTTAATGGTCGGTGTCCAACATAATGCAATGTTAAAAAATCTAGTTCAAAATTTAAAATAAACGTTATTTGAATTATCGACGTTCGTTGTTTTTAACGATCATATATACAGGGTTTAAAACTTGTGATATGGTTACATGGGTGGTATTCTTATCTAATAAATTTTTTATAGAATACAACATTTATATTGTTTAAAATTAAAAAAAAAATTATAAAATTCCTGTTTTGTTTTTAGGGGCATCCTGTATTTTTAATGCCATGGCTGTTCATGCAAGGTTTAATAATATTATTAGAATGTGTAATATTTTTTTTACGGCTTGCTTGTTCAGGTATATGTATGGATCGTCGTACGTTAGTGGCTGTCATATTAACGCCCATACATTGGGTAATTGTTTCATGTTATTTTAAAACTAAAATTAGTAGATGTGATTTGTAATTGTTATTTATTAAAATTTATGTATTACATACCTTAAATTAATTTTTTTAATAATAAAAAATTTATTATTAGAACTTTTAAATATTTTTTTATGTTTCTCTAAAAAATCTGAGAAGTGCGTAGCTTGGATTTGGTAGGAAAAATCAGATTTTGGTGAATATGCAAAGGGGGCAGGTTGGAATACATACGTAAGATCTTTTTAAACTATTTTTAGAATCAATATTAGCAGTAAGTAGCATCAGAATTTCTGATTAGAAAATCTTACGATGTTATCTGAACTGGCCACCTGCTAGTTAAAAAAGTAATTAATATATTTAAAATATTTGAAAGTTCATTGGTTCGTTTTACGTATCCGATGATATCCGATGTGCGTTGACTATCAAGAACATCTTACTGTGTGCACTGCCCAAAAGATCAGCATAATCATATATATCTATTTCTTAGGACCTTTATACGTAAAGGAATGAATTTATACTGTTTATATAGAACAGTTAACAGACCTTAACAAATAATGAATAATAAATAATTCATAAAAATAAGAAAATTTTATTATTAAATTAATAAATATCACAATATTTAATACTATTTAAATTACCCCTACTTATATTATTACAAAACATATGCATTGAATCTGTAATTAATTTTTGAACACTAATTAAATTATGATGGCAATGTGATTTTAACTGTTGTAAAATATGTTCCAAAAATGAATGACAACTGGTTCTAGTTGCCATAAAAGTACCATCCAAATCTAATGTTACTGCATCCATTGGTATCATTTTAATATTTGGAAAAACATCAACTTGATGTTCACTTGTTTTGTTTACACCATTTTTATTAATTATAAAACGTCGTGATCTTTCGATAATACTCGTATTATGTCTTATTAATTTCGGATATTTAATATCGGTTATATTATTTAATTTTGTTTTTAAATTAAAACTCATACCAGAATATTGGAATAAATTGAAGACACGTGTTACAAAATTCATTAATGGTTCATTAAAATTTTGCCAACATTTCGATAGTGGTGTATTATTAAAGTAATCCCAACAATTATAATATTTAATTTTCAGATTCGGATATTCTTTAAATGAATGATTTAATTTATTTTCAATATTTTTTGTTGAGTTTGATAAACCATTACAGTTTTTTAAAACAATTAATGTTATATTAAAATCATGATAATGATTTAATAACATAATTAACGTATTATGCTCGCGTACTGTCCATTTATTTGATGTGTGCGTTGCATAAATATGCCCATCACCAATTGGTATATCTTCATCGATTGCTTTTAAACATTTTAAATTACGACGATCATTGAGTTTTGTAATTATTATGTGAGATGATTGGTGATGTTGCTCAATATTTATTGATAATGCCATTAAACAGAATAGAAATATTGTAAAACTGACGAACAATAGACCCAACCAACTTGCTGCAGTTATATCATCTGTAAAAATAAAGTTTGTATTTGAAATTTTTGTTCTTTCATGGTCATTATTATATAAATTTTAATGTATTGCGACAATACCATGATCATTATTTAAGAATACTGACCGTATCATTATTGTTAAGCATTTTATTGGCTGTTAAAGTGGATTTAAATTATTGTTATAGATTATTAGATCAGCATAATAGTTCTGTGAACTAGTATACTTAGAAAAAAATAACTACACATTTTTCTAGCACGTAGAAATGGAAGGGGTAGTGTCTAAAAGATAAATTATTTTATTTTTCCTCATTTATCATTTTATTTCACATCAGTTACAAAAATCTACGTTAATTCTTAACTTGCTATAAAAAAAATATTTTTTTTTAGATAGTTTTCAGAGGAACAAGGGTACAAAAAATTACACATATGACCATTTTGTATTGAGTGACAAAACCGAATTTTCCTACTTTGCGTAGAAGAAAACAGGGAATTTTTGGAGATTTTTCCCAATAGATTGGTTGTAATTAAAATTTAAAGTTTTCCTTTATTTCATTTCACATCGATTGCAAAAAACTGCATCTTTCTAGCATATATTGGGAAGTAGTTGATATTTTTGGGGATTTTCCTTAAGGGAGCGGTGACGAAAAGAATATTTCTAATTTACTATTACCTAAACTAAATTTCCTGAAATTGATAAACATCTCTACCAAATTTCATTAACGTTGGAAACGCATTCAAAAGTTACAGTGAATTTTATAAAATTAACGCTTTGAGGTTTGTGTATTCGTTTACTTGTAAAAAAAATCTTTATTTAACACTCTGTAAGTGTTTTTATGCGTTTTTCATATGAATCATACGATATTACTTAATCATGAACACGATATTTTAATTTATCAAGGTCTTGAAATTTTCATGAAAATATACAGACACTACAATATGACTAATTTCAATTTTTATTTAAAAAAACAAAACAATAATATATCATCTAGAACTTACTTGGCCATTTCGTTATTACTGCTGTTGCACCAGCTGCAATACGTTCTGACCGTCGACTATTTTTATCATTATCTTCTAAATACACAAGTAATAGTGGATATTTTTCTTCAGTTTTCATCATTGAGTAAACTGAAATAATAAAATTTGACATTAATTGAGCATATAAGTAAAATTAAGTACTAATCAACCAAAAAATTTTTTACAAACAAATTTTAAATAATTATTTAGAAGTATGCAAAAAATTTGAGAGCTGAAATCACTTGAGAGCTTTAATAATAAAGATTTATATGATAAGATAATATGATATTTGCATTTCAAAAACTTCGAATAGGAAAATGATAGATTGAAAATTCATTATGTTGAGACTTGGGCGACTAATATTTTTTTTTGAATTTGTAAATATATTTATTTTTTTAGTATTATGCCAATTTATATTGATTTTTGTATAAAAAAGTTTAAATTTTTAATGGTATCTATCAAAATAATGTTTATGGCTGGGGTTGCAAACTTTACATCGATGTTTTCAAAACATTATAGATTTGACTCAGACATATGCCGCATTGTTGTGTTGCAGGTTTTGTTGTTTGAACGTGCTTGTATAAGCATTAAAGAAACGGTTTGTATACTATAATTTACAATGCGTCAAGTCCTTTTTTGTGTGTTTTTTATTATTAGAAAGTCAAAATCGGAATTTTTAATTGGAAAACCTAAGATCTCCCTATAAAACTACACCAATCAATATTTATTTTCTTAAACTATTGGTATAAAACAGTAGGTACATCGAAAATCCACACTGATAGTTCTATAATATCGATTTTTTCCATTATAAAATCGATGTTTTTATAAGCGTTATTATTCCATCCCTATTTAAGACTATCATATAAAAATATATAAATTTATTATCATTTGTAGTAGATTTTGGATTAAAAATCTTAATCTTATCAAATAATTTGAAAAATGCACAGCACAGATTTTATGATTTTTGCTGCTTGAATTCTTATATTTATAAATTATATTTTAACCCTTTTAACTTTCTATCTGTATGTCAATTACACCTCGTAAATTATACGACAAATGTTATTGGAAATATAATTCAGTATGCATCATTTTCTCTATCTTTGGATACAAGGAAAACAATGTTAAAATATTCTCAACTATAAGAGAGGATCCGAACTACTAAAGGTTTAAAAACGTTTGTTTACATATTTTTATGTACTTACGTGTAAAAATTAAATTGAAAACTTCTATATCAGGAATATTTTAACATTGTTATCCCTATATCAAAAGATGCAGAAAACGGTCTGTATAATTTGAAATAAATAATACAATTTGTTGACTTATACACTGTGTAATTTTTTTGATTGGACTTTATAGTTTATTATTGTACATTTAACAGCAAATTATATTAAATTATATATATAAGATAGAGATAAATATAATATTGTTCGTTTTGTTAGGAGTTACTCTGTATTTCTGCGAATTTAAAAACAACTAATATATTTTTGATTTTTAAAAAATTAAAATTATTTATGAATAAATTCTTCTTGTATTAAGTTGTTAGAATAATAAAATTTTCTTATTTTTGTAAATAATTTTTAATTTTATTGTAGAAGGATATTATTTTAAATAATGATTATCGCTTACATATCTTATATTTACATATCTTATTCTCTTCTACGAGTACTATTACAGTCATGCAGTTATCCGATAAACACATCCGCCCTTATACAATTTTATCAGCAAATAACAATAAAAATAAATCCCTATGTTATCAAATTTACACAAAAATATTTTTCTTATTGAAACAATTCAAATTACTTACGGTATATTTTACAATAATTTTTATCAATATTATCAATTGATGCATTTACGTACTTCATTTGTTTTGAATAAAAATGTCATTTGTATAACAATACATTATTATTGTATTTCAAGTGCTAATAATAACAGGAAATCAAAATATCATACTAGGTACTCACCTTAAAATAAATTTTAATAAAAAAAAACTGCAATGATTTATGGCTTCAAGTGTTATTATATACAAAACAAAAAAATTTTATTTCATTTTGTCAAGTAATTCACAAACGATAAAGAAACTCATTACGTTATCAGATAACATGAAATACTTGTAAATACAGACAGAAAAAAACCGAGAAAATTAATTGTAACGTTTTGACACCACACGTTATTTAAAATGCATTGGAAATTATCAAAAGTATAGAAATTATTAATTAATTTTTAAAACAAATGAATTTTTTTGACATGTAACTTGAATATTATAACTAACTAGAATAATAAAATTTTAGTGTTCCGTATCAAAATATATTTACATATATATATTTACATTCCATTTACTCGTATGAAAAAAAAAAATATTTGAACATGAAATTGCTTTCTGGTAAAATGAATCTGTGTATTTAAAACTATAAATTCTACGATTTTTATGGTTAAGCTGTTTACCAGATTTAATTTTTTTAACGTAAAACATTCATTTTAAACTTGACAAATTAAATAATTTATCATAAAAGCTCGCATTATTTTTGTTACCAAACAAAATTTTTATAAAAAATAATCGCATATTGCATGGCATAGCAATTTTAGTTTTTTTTAAATCTTTAATTCAAGCGTCTTTACTTCACAAACAGCTAAGCTATTTTTTTAAAGTGTTTAAAAATAAAGTGTAAAAAAGTAATCTTTAACAGCTTATAACATTTTAAATATAGCAAATTCAGTACCTATTAGTAAAATAATACTCTAATATAAAATGAAAGTAATACAAAATTTTTCGGTTCAAGATACTGAACCATTTATTTTCGATTTACACTTACCGTTTTCTTAAAATATCAAATTTTTATTAAATTTTACAACTTTTTAACATTTTTAAATATAATCTTACAAGCAGATACAGCTTTACGGTTTGCGGCAATGTTTTAAGGGCCGTATTACGAATATTTGTAACATACCTTTAATTAGAACATGCCAAAAATCACTCGGTAAAAATCACTCCGACAAAAACCACTTGATGCAAAAACAACTAGGTGCAAAAACCATTACTAAAATTTTCGTTGTTTCCAATTTCGATAAAATGTTTCGATGTTTATAAGGCTAGTTTTATCTGTAGATACCAAAAATAAAATCCATTTAACAATTGGATGTGTATTTTTTGAGATCTCGCCTGAAACTTAATACAGTGGTTGATATTTCGAACAAATTTGTCTATAACTGGACATCCAATCATGAAATAAGTTTTATTTTTGGTTTTCCTAGTCCATAAATACAGCAAAAGAAAATTTTTTTTTGGTGTTTTGGCGATTTTTAATAGTTTGTCAGAATCACAAAATACATGTAATGTGTTTATTTCAAATTAAAAAATACACGATTTTTATCGTGTATTTTATATTTTATTGAGTTTTTTCAAACGCCATAAAAATTGTGAAAAAAAAAAAAACATGAAAGATTTAGATAGCCGGGTGATTTGACTATACTATGAATGTATTTTATTTTAGCCACTAAATAACTACCCACGATAAAACTATTATATAAAAATGTAGACATTTTGTCCTAATTTTAATTATAAATTCATAATTAATAACCTAAAAAACTCCAGGTACAACATTTGTCAGTCGTTTTTGATGGAACCTACAAAATTCCTTAAAATATTGCCGCAAACAGTTATTCAGTAAAAAATACCGATTATAATGAAAATTGTAAAAAAAGATTTTCAATAAAATTATGTTTATTGTAAAAGCTATAATGTTTAATAAATTTTGATATTTTACAGAAAAGGTAAGCGGTAAATTGCAAATAAAGAATTCTTCAATGAGAAATTTTGAGTTATTTTCAATTTACAATAAGGTATTGGGTAGCAAAAAAAATTATTTTAAAAATTGTAAAAAATAAACAAGATTATGAAATAGTATTAAAATGTACGTACACAAATTAGTAGGACATAAACAAAAATCTTTTGTTCTACATTTTATGTAAATAAAATATATATTTTTTTTTCTAGAAATATTATTTTAATTAATTTAAATGCTGAGTTTGCATTACTTTAAAACTGAATCAAGTTTCATTCATTTTTGTAACTAAATTAATTGTCAAATAATACAGAGTGGCGTGAATAAATTTTCAAATTTAAATCTTTTGAACTGTGTATTTCGATTACAAATTTATGTTTCTTAATCAGTAAGAAAATGTCCATACAATAACATAAAAATAAGATCAAGGTAAAATACAGTTTTTATCGAAAAAAAAAACTTTCTACAAACCCTCTGTTTTCATTTAAAAGTTTGTAAATATTTAATTTCATAACATTTGGGTAGCTATTTTTTCTCCAAAATGGAAATAATTATAATCTTCAAATATATGTAGGTATTAGAAATTGTTATTAGTATAGATGTCACTTTTTTAGGTACAGATGATTGCATAAATTAATATCGCGACCTTTTTTTTTATTATATGTTGTACAATATATATTTATTTATTTTTTTAATTTATTTTAAGTCACTTTTTAACTGCAAAGGTCATCGGCGACTACAGTAATTGTACAATAATTTATTATACAAATTTAATAATATTTCTGTTTCAAAATAATTTTGAATATCAGTTGTAACATGGTTTCTTCTTTTATCGAAATCAAGAAAGCAGTATACAATTGGAAATTTTTAATTTGCTTGTGTTTCAAGTATACTTACTGTTTGGAATAAAACTTATATTCGATAATAATATTAACATTTCTACAAACTTGCGGTCAAATACATATTTGCTTATTCAGTTTTCGTACGTATATATATATATATATTTAACAATGTGCCTGTTGGATGTCATTCAATGATCTCAAAGCTTGTATATAGCTTTGAGATCAAAGCTGTTACTACTAATCTGGTATAATCTGTACATTGTTTGTAGTGAGAGATCCAAAAACATGTTTATTTTACAGTTTGTTACTAAACCTTGGTTTAATGTAAACAATATTTTACTTTATCTTAGTTTTTAGTTTTAATAAGTCGAGATAACTACTGACAGAAAACATAATTATTTGACTGCAAATATTTGAATATTAAACTGATCATATTTGTTGAAATTATTAAAATACACAAAATATATTCATACAGACTATGAACTCTGAAGTACTACACGTAGTAAGTTATAAAATCAAGCACAATAAAACTACGCGTTTTATATATGAAAGCCCAAAACGCTTTCTTAAAATTATAAAATATATTAATTTTGTGGTGTATTTTATAATTTTTTCTGTTTAAAATGAATGTTTTAGATAGATAAACAATATTAATTTTGATAAACAACTGAACACAGTATCACAATCGGATATTTAATGATTTAAATAGGTATAAAGAATCAATTCATTTTTGTTTTTTAGAATAAATTTTATTTTATTTTTTTTTAATTTTTGTACAAAAATATCTCCAAATTAATACCAAAATTTTGCATGGAGAATTTTCAAGTAAAAACGGAGGAAGAGTTTTTTCCCGGGAAAAATTTTTTAAGTACAACACAAAATTTTATTTTATATTCAGGAGCTTTTTTCTCGAAAAATTTGAGTGAAATATTTCAACGTATAATTTTAGTTGAATTGGTGTTTTACGCTTGTTCAAGTATTAACCCGTGTTAATATAAGTATAGTATTTACTAAATAATTTTAGGATTTCTTTGGATGTTAAAGTGTTAAAATACAGTAAAAATCAAGAGTGGTAAATTCCAACAAACTGGATACTTGTAATCTAATAAAAATTTATAAATGACTTTAAAATAGTTTAGCTATAATAATGTTAATGATTAAATATATCAATTACTATACGTATGTGTAACACTAATTAATTAGAGTAATGTAGAAATGAATAAATAATAATAGTTATCAAATCATGTATAGGATCACGTGGGCTACAGTGTGTTTCTATAACGCATAAGATATTAGAATATATATATATATATATATATATATATATCTATATATTTATATATCTATATATCTATATATCTATATATCTATATATCTAAATATATATATATATAGATATATAAATATATAGATATATAGATATATAAATATATAGATATATATATATATATTTATGAAGATATTAGCCCGTACTTAGAACTTACACTTGAAAATATTACAAGATAATAAATTTGATAAATTATACTTTTTTTTTATTACTTTTTGTATTTTTCTACGTACCTTTGAACAATTATGAAAAATTGAAAAAATATTTTGACCAGTAGTACATATGATAATTTTGTATACGTAGTTTTTGATATATCGTTGAAATCTTTTTCGAGTATCAATATATCAGGTTGTTTTCAAGTAATATATCAGAAACATAGTCATACATTCTAGTATTGAGTATAATGAGTGTTATTTTTGTAAATTTTAGATCATAATTCCTATTAAAAAAATTCTAATAAATATTTTATAGGATTTTTTGATAATGTAAAAATTAAAAAAATCGTGTGATTAATAAATATAAAAAGTTTGCCTTTGCGGTAAAATTTTACTGATGATAACTACATTGTAGTCGAAATATAAAAAATGCAGAATATTTTATATTGAATATTACTGTAATACAAGTATATTTAGTATTTTTATTTTAGTTATATTCATACTTATTTATGATTATTATAATTATTAATTTTGTACTCAACATTTATCAAATAAAATGTTTAATTAAAAATCAATTTTTAAAAACAAGTTTTTATATAATCTTTAAATATTGTATTCAAAT
Organism: Chrysopa pallens; assembly: GCA_020423425.1. Taxonomy (NCBI): domain Eukaryota; kingdom Metazoa; phylum Arthropoda; class Insecta; order Neuroptera; family Chrysopidae; genus Chrysopa; species Chrysopa pallens. The sequence goes on from CM035593.1 coordinate 33,980,187, forward strand.
GAAAATAATAACTTAATGATTATAAAGTCTAAAAATGGTTTTTAATAATTAATTTTCCATTATTATTTTTAACTTCAAATTTTTATTAAAATGCGTCTTGATTAAATGCGTTGGAAAATTAATCACGAGACTCCGAAATTAAAAGTATTCTTTTACGTCGATTTTTTTTTAATCATTTTACAGCATAACTTCCTAGTTTGCATAGAAAAAACCCTTGGTTTTGTTGAAGCTTTTTATTGCAAAGGGAGGGGATGAAATTAAAAACATTTTGTTTTACTCTGATTTCCTCTTATCTTTCCACATCGATTACAAAAAACCGAATGTTTCTTGCTTGTATATGAAAAACTTTAATTTTGGAGTCTTTAAGCTGCAAAATGCATCAAAACTGAACCTCCAAGCGCAAAACTTTGTAGGAAGGGGAAATGGTTCAAAATTCATCTTTCAAGATTTAATACATATTAATAAGGCAAAGTAAACCCTTAGAATAATTTAAAAAGGTATATATCGAATATATAATAGTCGAACAGTTGAAAGATAAGCACATTCTTTATTTCCTAAATAATTTCAATTTTAGATATTGTATGAAGAAAATGCCATATAAAATAATATTTAAAAATATATGCGTAAATATTGAGCTGATTGCACCGATCAACAATTTTTACAACTGGTAAATGAGAATGAGCCATCCGTTTTCTATAAATTTTCGTAGACACATAATTACTTAAAAGTATTAAATAATGATTTTACCCACCTTTAAAATTTAACGCGACAAACAATTAATTATTTTGTCCAAACTCAAAACAATTTTCATTCTTTTATATTATTAGCATTCACTATGAACATTGTTAAGTTTTTCAACATCCAATTATTTTCGTTCATAAATATCATCACAAAATCACACGCGTTTTTTGTTTTAAACTAGTTTATAGTAATTTAAATACGGTAATGACAACTTTATACATAAATTGTCGTTTATCATTGATAATTATGGTGATAGATTGGGTTCCACTTTATATATAAAATAAATAAATATTCTTTGGTTGAGTCAACTTTTGCTGTAGTTTGAAATTCATTTACTAAGCAGATTATTTGTTACACTATAGACTTTGTGTGTATTATCAGTAGTACCGCGCAATGCATTACCTTAACTACTTTACAATTGATTTGTAAATGTAAAATTAAAAAAAAATTTAAATAAATGAGTTTAAATAAATATATTGTAAAATTTTATGTTTAGTCAAGGCGTCGGGCTAATTTACTATTTAAATTTTTTTATTTTTTATTTTTTTAATTTCTGGCTTTATCTAGTTTCAGCTATATAGCCATTAACCAAAGAGGATTATTATTAAGATTATTATTATTTTTATACAACAACAGTACCCAGTACTGCTAGATGGTCACCCATCCAAATACAGATTGTGACTGCTGTTGGTTAACTTTTATTGATTGGTCTAAGTCTGTCATTACGTTACGTCAGTCATTGACCGTTAAATTGTGTTCTTTTATTACTTTGATTACAAAATAATATTTTATCAATCAAATGATACATAAGTCGATGAATGGTATATGATATAACATAGGAATCATTAAAAAAAAAATATTAACAAATTTTCAACCAAATTTCTGCGATCACTCTTTGTTGAAAATTAACTAAATTATCATTATCTAATAATTTTTCAATAGTTTTTGTTTTATCATCATTAATTAAACACGTAACAACATTTTCCGTAATTTTAAAATTCCCTGCAGATGGACAACCTTACAGACGGACACACGTGTAATAGGATAGATGACTATTGGTATAGTTATGTGATTCTATGCCTATTCAAGTGATTTCCAGATTTCCACAACAGGGAAATTGGAGCTGCTTTCAAACCGCTTAAACTATCATGGAACAATACGTTGTTGGAACGTTTGACTGTCGATCAAACGAAAAGTATTATTGTAGCCCCATAACAAATCTTAAAGATTTCATTTTAATCTGGCAATTGTAGCTTTTTACTATTTAGATAATTTCTGTGAATTACTTTTAAAAATTCGCCCAGCGCCTGTACTAAATAATCAGTATAGTTGTGTCATATAAAGATTCATTGCCAATATTTATTATATTCATGTTGCGCGCATTATTTTGCACTTTTATGATAATCGGTTGTGAATATACGACAGTACTTTCGTTTTGCCACCAAGAGCACCATTTTTCAATCTTCTGGACGACGAATAATTTTGATTTTTTATTAAAAATTTATGAAAATAATTATTTTGTATTTGATTGTGATGCGTAAAATGCAATGAAATCTATCCTTAAATCTGCTGTACAAAGAGAGTATACTACATATAAAAAGATATTTTACTATCTAATAATATTAATTTTGTCTTTGTCCTGTGTAAATGTGCATTTTTAGTTATATTTTTATGCACGGGACGATAATAATTATTTTAATAGGAAACTTCGCATACTCCCTAAAGTTTTCAAAGTACTTCGAACGGTAGAAAATTGATCTTTTGGTATCACAACTACCATCTCCCCTACCTCCACGTCAGTAAGACTTAGTACATTGTGAATAGATTATGTTAATTATTACATTTTATATAATGCATTTTGTTATAATGGAAATACAATTTTCTGCGAACCCTACGAGACCATTACATTAAATTATTAAAAAATTAATTTCTGCTTACTCTATGTTGACTAGGTCCACTTAATATGATTGAATTTAAAAAAAAAATTGACTTGTTTGCCAATTCATAGTTATTTATATCCTAAGAATAGTTTTCTAACTTGATTACAATGATTTTTAAAATGTGGATCTTTAAAAGATTCATTTCTTAAAGTCTTATCGATAGATCATTTAGAGATAGATAGATAGATAGATCATTAAATTCGATTTTCAAATTTGAAAGACTTCCAATATTGAGACTTAGATACATGTAAAGTACTTATAAACAATTTATCCTGTTAATTGTTACCCCTACTTATTCTATATTTTTGAAATTGAAACTATTGGGAAGAATTAATTAATTTTCAAGGTGAAATACATTTGTATAGTAAATAAAATTTATAAAATTCAATTAAAAGTGTTTTGAAAATATAATTCGAATAAAATTTATTACCATGAAATTTAAATCTTGCTCAAACTTATTGTAATTGAAAAAAAAAAATTTGGTTGACTTATGTAAATTTTAGATAAGAAAAATTTATTATATTGTTTATATCGCCCATTATTTTGGACTTTGAAAAGAAATATTATTAAAATTATTGGTTTGATGGTTTATTACTTTATTGTATAATTTATATTAAAAGAAATTACCAATCATTTTTACCTGTGATTTTATATCTAAGCTTAGAAATAAAAATCGCCGTTAAAGTCAGTCCGCCCGTTATCAAAATAATTAAAAAACGAAAGGAGATAGTAATTTTGGTAATAAATTATAAGCATAAAAAGTGAGTTTGAGCAAAATCAGTCTATTGGATCTAATGGATCCATGATGCAACCTTTTAACCACCGGAGAAAAGAACAATTTGAGTTCAAAAAAATGTTCATTTTTTTAAATAAACAACTTTTGTAATATTTATTCGTAAAAAGTTTGTATTTATCACAATTTTAGCTCAAATATAGTCAATAAACATTAAAATAATTACAATACATATTATTATTATTATACATGTATTTATAAGTATATAGACTGGATATTTTTATTATTTTATGAATGCTAATTAAAAATAGTGCAAACAATGATTCTTAATCAAATGTCGAGTATCTTAATATTTAATAAATTCGTTAATGAAAATTCTACATAGGAAAAACGACGCTAAACGCCTGCGTCAATTTGATTATATATTAAAAGAGAGCGTCGTTATGTCACTATGACAACGTTATATCTCGTGGTAACGATATGGTATGACCACTAGCGAATATTCGTATTGTATAAAATGATTTCAGTGAACGAGAATATGTGAATGCGTATTGAACGTTACTGTTGAACGTATTTGAAAAACGTTATTTACGTCAAGAACTGTTTTTATTAGTACATTTAAAATCGAACGAATAAAGTGTTTAAAAAAATTTATATATTTATTATAGATATATGAAAATTATTTAAAAGAAAATCCAATTTGGTGACAATTGAATGAAAATTTTTGTGCATTATTTGTTTTTTGTATTTTTAAGTTTTGAGCTTAAATTATGTGATTTTGTTTGTGTAGTGGACAAATATTTTAAATTATAACATTTTTAATGGTATGTATGTATAATTAATTATTTTTTCAATTTTATTTTTCGAATGAAAATTTTTTTAAACAGGAGTACATAGTAAAATATTTATTTTTAGACAATTTTGAAAATGCGTGGGGCTTGGCTACTATCATTTTATAATATTTATATTGAAAAATATTTTAATTTAAGGAAGGTCGTTCGACAGTAACAGATAAAACAAGTGTATGATGATTTTAAGTATGTTATAGTTAACGAAACATATTATATAAAACAAAAATTTGGGTACCTACCTTGTCGATCAATTAACAGCGTAATTATGAATTAAAAATAACACTGGATAACTTTAAAAGAAGTTTAATAATTAAGGTTTTATAATTATTAATGAACACTCTAGGATTTTTCGAATAAATTTCGATTTTTTCAAAAAATTAATTAATTAAGGTTATTTTGGGTATTTTTTTTTTATTAATAATTACTCTTTTAATTGATCGGCAAGGTACGCAAATTTTTGTTTTATATAATGTTTCGTTAACTATATATAATATACTAAAAAGTCGGATCATTATTTACTAATTTATTTGTTTCTATTACTGCCGAAGGACCTTCCTTAATTATGAACATGTTGATACAGAATTCTTTAGTTTAAATATAGACGATAAGCACTTAAAATTTTTTTAAATCACTTAAACAAATTTTTTAACGTATCACGTTTGATGTGACGTGATATTATTGTACTCAAAAATTTTCCTACGCAATTTTTGTTGTTATTTATTTTATATTTATTAACTATTTGAAATAAGATTTCTATGTGTAGATAGATAAATTTCTTTGTAGGGGAAATCAGGATTGAATGTCAATTTTTGTTCTTTCAAAGCTATTTAAATGGTATTTAAGTTGCTTCAAACGATATTTTGCCAGGTAACTCTTTAAAAGTTTGTATAGATTAAAGAATTTTATGAATACCGCCTCCAAGAAACTTTTGCTTCTTCTGAATTTTTGACTTAATCAATAGAACTTACTAAATTTGATATGGGCTTTATCTCTCTAGCTACTTTTACTAAAAGTCATCCTCAATCAGCCTTTCTTTCGAATGTAGAGGAATTTTGAATAAATACTTAAGCAAAAATTAATTTAATTATACTAACAATACATTATGTTAAAAGCAAGACAGACAAAAAGACATTGAGGTAATTGGACCCAAACAGTGCAGATTTTTAAAATTATTACTTAAGGTAGGATGCACAGAAAATGAGACATCTTTAATAAAGACATACTCTAAATAAATATACATTAGAGATTGTCTTGATTATATATGTCTTATTCCGCTTCTCTAAGTTTATACTTTTCAAATAATCATCGTTACCTACTTGAAACTAAATATACAATCAAATAATCATGCAAAGAATAACCCGAAAATACATTTTTGTTTTGTTCTTTCAAAGTGTACTCTGTTTTATACAGTATCCATTTTTCTCTTTGTGTGATGCACGACAACGTAATCTAGAATTGGGTTGGAAATCATTAAGATACTACTTAAGATATACCGTTGGTGACAACTTACCCGTGAGACATTTAACCCAAGTCTCCCTACTTATTTTTATTATATAAAATTAATCTGATTTAAATTTTCATATAAATTTTAAAACAATTTATTTATGTCATTTCTTTCAATGATTTGTTTGTGGAAATTTATCAAAATTTTTATTTATAGGTTTTAATTATTCCCCTGATATTGTTTATATCCAATGTCTCAATTAATATTAAATTTTAAAATTGTTTTCAATTTTATTTTCAATTTAAAATATTTAATCTTTTAATATTTATTGTTTCTTTCAAAAGTTTTTGTTTCTTTGAATAACGTTAATCTCAAGTAGTAACGTTCAAATAATGTGAACTTATAAATGTTAAATTGTATAAGTATGTCACTCTCATCAAAAAATTTTGGGTATATTCCAAAGAATTTCTGAATTTATAAATTTTTATTTTAAGAAAAACTACCATTTATTGTTCACCGACCCTATCTTAAAATTTCGCAAATAACCTTCGGTAATGTAGGTACCTGTAAGTGCTGGATCGGCAACTTTTTTTTTTGATATTTGATATCCAAGAACCCTCTGGTATTACAAGTGATAAATTCGTTTACATGCAAAAAAAAGTATATAATTAACTTTAAATACAATGCTAAAATTACATTAATCGTCAATTCTAACCTTGTGAGACAATTTTCGGAATGCATGAAAACAAAATGCACACCAATTTTTTCAATAATTTCCTTTTGATAAAAAAATCTATAGATGAAACAAAATTAAAATAATGTGTTTAGACGTGGCAATGTATGCTAGGCATACATTGCTTGCGTGGCAAGGAATATAATTTTCACTCGATACTTCAATTTTTATTCAATATTAAAATGTAGTACAGCATTTGCCCTTCCCGTACATAAAATCGATGGATAGCTTTCACGAAATTATTTATTTAAGGATAATTTATTTAAGGATTGATATAAAAAATGAGACCTATATAAATCACTATAGTAAAATACATTGTAAATATTTTCGATAACAAATTATTCAATTCAAATAATTATAAAAATTTAACAAAATTCATATGCACCATCTTTCCATGAAAATAGAGGGCCGCAGCGCGTGAAAAAATATTTCTCAAAAATGCTTCTATAAATGTAAAATAAAATTACACCAGATTCCAATCACATTTGGATGCTTTTTTGCTCGCGAAAATAGAACGATATACATGTATATTGCATTAGAGACTGTCTTTATTATTGAGGTATAATTTTTTGTGTCAGTCTCTTTGTAATTTTAGAATACATGAAGACTTAACTCTGTAACATGCAACCTTCTGGATGAGAATTATTGCTTCTACTATTTGTAATGTTATTTCAAAAAGTATAAAATTTTGAATTTATTACGTGTTTTAAATTTGTTAATTTTAAATAATTCTATTTAGTAAATGCATACGCGTGAAATGAATTATTTACTTTATGTAAGTTTATTTTGGCTCGATTTTGTAAAGCGATAAAATAATTTTCATAAATACAGGAAAAATTAAAAACTATTTCAGATATAATAAATTATAAATTTAATGACTTTTTTGTATAAATTTTAAATACATTTTGAGATATAATTTATATTTTGATAATCATAATTACTGGGATAATAATTTAAAAAAAAATTAATTAGCAATTAGGCTTCAATGTTGAGCCAGCTAGCTAAACCAAATTTACTCAAATAATTTGACTACCACGCTATTTATCGAATTCGTGCCATGTAACATTATCTTTCACAAAGCAAATAGATTGAGAGAATATGCTCCTAATTCGTCAACTCATGCAACAACTGAAAAAAAAGAATTCTTTTAAAGAGAATTGTCACAATTAGAAATGAAGCTCGCATTTTGGTGTTTTGGCCAAGTTTTAATAGTTTTTGTCACTTAACAACCCTGAAGTACATTAAGTACGTACTTCTCTTCTTATGCTTCTTGATAATGCATTGTAATTTAGTGTATCTTGAATCTTAATTAGACCTTTAATAGTGAATTTTGTTGAACAACATATTTTTATGACTGTTTTTATGTGATTGTAACCATTAAAAAACTGTCAAAAAGTTCGAAATTTTTTTTCCATTTTTTATGGGTTTTCTACGATAATTAAGATGTAAAAAATTCAAAAAAAACATTTATTCCACAATCGATGGACTAGTTTTTGAGATATTGCACGAAATACATCCTCTAAATCGGCCTCCGAATCGGGTTTTTGGTGATATCTCAAAAACTACGCATCCAATCGTTTAATAGATGTTTTTTTGAAATCTACGGATCAAACTATAATTATAAAGATATTAAAAAATCGGATAGAAATTTATTTTTCGAATTTACCCAATTGTTTTAAGGGCCCTTTGAAAAAATAGAAAAAACCGTTTTCGGTATTATTTATTTTTTTCCGATTTAGATAAACTTATTGTTCTAGGGTAATTTTGACTCACGGATTTCAAAAATATAATCTATTGAACGATTGGATGCGTAGTTTTTGAGATATCGCTAGATATCCGCCCTATATATAGTCCGATTAATCGGATGTATTTCATGCAATAACTCGAAAACAAGTCGACCGATCTTAAAACAAATATTATTTTTGAATTTTTTACACCCTAATTACCTTAGAAAACTTATAAACAGCGAACGAAAAATTTTGAATATTTCGTTGGTTTTTTAAGGTTTTCTTATATTTTCTTTCCAAGAAAATTGATCATTTTAAATATACCTAGATAATTACGTTGAAACATAGCACTCCAGTAATTTGAACACTAATTTTCAGTTAATATACTGCTCTTAATTCAATTTTCAGCTTATAGAAAGTAGTTGAAACGTAGATGGGTTTTTTACCACTTTATTGTCCCCTCGACAAACGCTAACGAATTAGCATGACTGATAGGGCTATTTCTATACACCATTAATGTGTTACAATTTCAGAAAATCAGAAAATGCTTGTATTTTTTGTCGCTCACTTCTCCGGCTATTTCTTTCAATTTTCTGAAATATAATTATCATGTATTTAAAAACTATTTAAAATTATCAAAATTAAAATATTAAGTTTTTTTATTAATAATAAAATTTTTAATATAGAAACCATCGTTTGTATAAATTGTAATAAATTTTTAATTTTTTTACAATTAGAATATTTTTAAATTTGAGATTACGTTGAAATTTGAATCAGCTTATTTTGGAAAGGAATAACTATTGATTCTCATCAATGAAAAATATGATAATAGAAAACTTCGAAATTTATGTTATAGCTCAATTTACCTGTTTAAATTTGGCATTCTACCATCTTGCGTTGGGTGAAAGAGAATTTTTGAAAAATGATTGGAAGAGCCCGAAATTTAAATGATTATTTATTATTTAAAAGAAGAAAATTACTTCATTTCCCAAATTTTTCCACTAGAAAATGCGGAGATAACTTTGTAAAGTGCTAATCTCCAAAACGATCTCAACGAAATTTGGGAAAGGTTGTTAAGACTTAGGCTATCTATGCCGTCTCCCACTGGAAAAGTGAGTGCTTTTTCTCATGATTATTACTAAACTTAATTCTTCTTATACTGTCTTTAAAGTGAAACAAAGGAAACTGGAATTTTGAATTTTCAATGCTTTTTAAGAAAACGACTATAAATGAATTAACACGTAATTTGCGTATTTTTTCAATTTTTCTTTATAGGAATTTACCATTTCATTTAACTGCTCAAATGTTCTGATTCTATTTCTGGTAATATTTTTACTATTTTTCAAGCACTAATTGAGAAAATGTTGTGTGAAATCATAATGTAGTTTATAATTTTATGCGGTTCGTATCTACATATATTTAACTAACCATCTTTCCATTAATAAAATTATTTTTTTTGATTTAATTAAAATAATATTTTCATATAAATTTTCTAGATATAAACTATAAAAGTGTCATGATAAAATAAATATGTGCTGTTTTTTACCTACCTCTGTACGTACACCTCTTGATAACAAATTTTTTACCTAAAAATGTAATTAGTTTAAGTGTCATGTACTTTGATTTAAAAGATTATACGAGAATGATAAATTTTTATAAAATATTAGTGATACGCTTATTAAAAATTATTATTAAATCACGTTCTAGTAATAGTTTTTGTATACAAAAATTTATGTGCTTTAATATGAATTTTTATATAAAATATGGGTGAACTTTTCAAGGATATTTATAGTATAATTTTTGAACTGTAAACAGAATTTACTTATGCATAAAATTTAATTAATATTATCAAAATACGAATGTAAAATCTATTTGAATTTTGATAAGAAGTGTCCCTTATGTATAGTTTAATGAAGGGTCGACACAATCGATCGTAGCGTTTCGAGTAGCATGAAATAATTATAAAATATTCTTATTCTAGAATTAAGTAAGAGAAGAAATAATTTTAGTCATATTTTTAAATTCAAATGATAATTCTTTTTAATTTTTTTAATAAATATTAACAAATTTCCAGTATAAAATAATGTAATGTATGAATTCTAGTATATATAGTGTATTGTTAAAAATGAAGATCCGCGGATACGGATATGAATAATCAGTGATAGGGATATCGATAGACAAACAACCCGGCCAATAGACAGACAAACACGAAATGAAAGTTACTAAAGAGGTTTTTCAAACGTCGATTTGTACCAAAATTTTGGTAATTTGAACAAAAATTTTTCTTTTCCACAAAACTAAACATAATATCTTCGAAAGCTTCTTAATTGCCGAATTTTTCATGTCTTCTCTTCTATTCATGCGTATCATTGATTTCGATATAGCACATATAAAAGCTGATATATGGCTATACACGTGCTCATAAAATTAACCTTGACAAGTATCCTCTTCTAATAGTTCATATGTATTTATAGATTAGTCGTTTATATTACCGAATTAATTATTTGTGTAAACCACACGACTTTATTGCGAAACTTTATAGAACTACACGGATTAACCAACAGAGTTTATCACAATTTTGTATAACAAATGCGAACCAGGTAGTATACTTATTACCATAGTAAATGGAATATTTCTTTTAGCTTGACACTTGTAAAAAATAATTTTTTTTGCTCTAATTTAAAAAATTGTTATAGATAACGACGTTTTTGGAACCTCTTGAGCAATCTTTTTTTTTTCGTATATATATCATTCAATCGAATAAAAATTGATTCATTAATTTTAATGCGCTTGGCTCATTCGGTGGCTCGTATAATAAAGGCAATGACTTATGTGATAAGAAATTTATCAGCCAAGATAAACTGGAAACCATGATCAGAAATTATACAAATGTATTAAAATCGATAAAGTCACGGAAAAATAAGTTTAATTTCAAACCAGCAGTGGTTTTAAGTATTCAATTTAAAATAAACTTTAAAAATACCAACAAAATACACTTTAAAATTAAAATGTAGATTACCAAACTTTAAAAATAAATTAAAGCTTGGAACACTCCATACCTTTTAAATATATAGACTAATTATAGAAATGCATGTAGAGAGCATTTCAAGTTTATTTATTTATTTTTTTAATTGAATGATATATAAGACTAAATATTATTTTGTACTTTTTAGTTTATATATCAATAAAGTTTGTGTGTTGTATTTTTTTAAACTTAAAACCCAATATCATATAATAAAAACTTGGAAGATATTTTTGTCTGAAAATATGTACCTTTTAGTGTACCATATACGATAGATAATATATAAAATCAAATTTAATTTATTTTATGCATTTTCTCAAATTCGTATCCACACTAAAACACAATATTAAAACAAATCTACGGAACAGCTTTGAACCTTTATAGTATTCAAATTATGCAAACTAATTTAAATTTGTGAACGAATAATAATTATTGTAAACTATCTTACAATTTATAATTGTCAATACATCACATTACCACAAATTTTAATCAACGAAATTACTTTAAAATCCAATTATTAGTAATATTACGTTTTATATTAGAACTATTATTTCGTATAATACCAGTGTATATATATTTTTTTTGAATTATTTGCCGAAAAATTTTCTTGATATAATCTTAAAGTTAATTAAATTCTCAAATCAATAACTCACATGATGGGTCGCAATAAGCCAATCTTTAAAGCTTGGCACAATTTAGTACAATTGCTAAATTTTTAAATAATCAAATATATCTTAATAACTCCCCTTTATTAAATTTGAAATTATAAATATCGAAAAAATTAATTCAGTCAAAGTTTCTTCATTCCAATAATCTTATTTACTGTCGCTATATATTTCCAAAATAATAGAATAAGTATTTATTACCCTGATAATGCTTTTAAAGTCGAAAATACACTCGATATTCTTGAAAATATTTTTAAAGTGAAAGTTAATTAACAGTTTCCATTATTATTTTATAGAATTTTCAAAAAATAATTTATACATCAATAAATTTTCTAAAAAATAATGATCGAAATGTATTGAAATTTGTTATACACAAAGTCGACATAAAAAAAGAGGTCGTGTTAAGGAGTTTTTCGCTAGAAAACAAAATAAATTTTTAATAGTATATAATCAATAGGTATTTTATTGTATGAGAATTTTTTTATTTGCAAACCTGTAGACATCAGATAAGGAAAAAATTTTTTTACGTAAATATTAAAATAAATTGTCTCTTATGATTTAAAATATTTCATGAAATTTTGAATCATTTTCCAATCTAGAGGGGCAAAATTCCTAAAATTGGCTCTATATTCAAAATATAATTATGAAATAAAAATTTAAACAGAAGTAAATAAGTTCCTTTTGACTACTTATAATAACTATTTTTTTTTTTATATACACAAAAATCCGTTATACTTTTTATGGCTCATAATAAATATAATTGTATACAATCATAATTACAACCTTTAATAGAAACACGGAACTTACTAACGACTTACGGTCGGTCGTGTAAAGTAAGTACCTATATTATGTTTTTTTTTATTAATTAAATGGCATTTTAGTGAATGATTACATTGTAATAAAAACAACATGAATATTTATGATTTAAAAAAAAAAAAAAACAAAGTAAAATTTTTCGCTTATTTTATGCAAAGTTTATGTTTTTCAAGTAATAAAATGTTACCATTAACGTATTATATATATATTCCAATTTTGTGGTATATAAATAATGTATTTGATATTTTGTAAATATGAATACAAATAAACTAAAAATTATATTTGTAAAAATAGTGTTTTGGTTGTACATCAACTTGCAAATAATCCACCAGACTGGAATTAATATGGATTGAAAGTTTTATGACATAAAACAAATATTATTAGATAAATATAATTATTAAAGTCAATAGTAATTTTAAACGATTGATGACTGTAAAATGGTTAGATTGGAATTTTGTCAAAAAAAAAAATTTTTTTTAAATGATGTCATGTGTTAAGTAATAACATGAAATTCACTAGGTCTATGATTTTAGAAATAAAAAATCATTTATTGGTTGGAAAATGATGTCATTTGTTTCAAAACCCCATTTATAATAAGTTTTTATATTCGACATATATACAGTATACCAGGTAATCATAAAATTAATCCATTTCCGTCAATCCACCGGTCCGTTATTCATCAAGATAAATCTAAAATGAAAAAAGGCTGCGAGCCGAACTTTCGGTGTTATATTCTATGAATGAGAAAAATTGACCCATAGGGATCCAACAACAATAAAAAATTGTTTCTTTAAAACTGACAGCTGTTTAGATTCGTCACATTTTCAGCTCCAATTTAGCTAATAAATACGAATTATTCATATGTATTGAATGGACTGCATATTTACAGTATTTAATGAATCATTCATCGGGTATATAAACAATTAATACTGTTAGTTATTATCTATACTTGGTAATATATAATTCATTTAATACAAGAAAAATCAACTATACATATAAATGATAAAAAAAACATGCCAATTTTTTGCCCAAACAAATCCATCCATTTGTCATTGTGCGTTGCTGGGCAACATCCTTTGAAATCTTTACTTGAAAAACATTTGAATACTTTAATGCAGTAATTCATACAATTTTTTACGTACTATATATACCTTAATATATGTTTTTGTTGAAGTGATATATAAAAATACTTGATTTATTTTATATTAAATTCAGGATATTTAAATGTTATATTAACAATACTGTTGTCTTTGTTTGATATCTAACTTGAAAACTTTTCAGTTTTTGTATTGCTTTTGAAGTTAACCGTTTTTTTCTTCTTTAAGGATGTTTGGGAGATATATGAAAAAGCTATGAGTGGAATGAAAATTTAATAGAACCTACATTTTTCCATTTTAAATTACCTGTAATTTTACTCATATTCGAGATCGTTTGCCGAACAAATTAAATTTATTTTATTCACTGAAAAAAGCTACCAGAAATTTAAAACTGCTATAATAAGTAACTTGTATTTGAGAGAAATAATTGAGCATAAAGTCATTAGCAATTGTCTCTTCTAACTCATTTTGAAATCGTTTTAATTCGTTTAAATAAAATTTGTGGAATATTATTTCATTCTGCCATCAAGACAGGCATGATTTTGGAAATTAAAGAATTTAATTAATACAAAAATCTTAATTAATATTTTTAAATGTAATGGTTTAATTTGACAGTTTATAGATAAAGAACGAATGTTATCACAAACACTATGTACTATATAGAGAGCAATATATCACCTTTGAATATGTACCAACATTAGAATTATCTCAATATTTTACGGTGTTGACTAGATTTCATACAATAAAATAATTTAAGATTTTTAATGTATGAAAAAAATGAAATTTGTAAAAAAAATATTAAATCATATTCCTTACTTTTCTTAATGTATTCTAAAATAATTTAACCATAAGTTACAACTTAAAAAAATCGAATATATTTTTCTGTTTTAAGTTGAATTCAAGTCTAGATGCTGAAGTTTTTTATAAAAGATTTAAAATATTGATAATTTAACTCAAAAAGACATTGAAAACAAAAAAATTTATTATAATTTTGTAATATACGAGTCCAAGATTTTATGAAACTGAATTTGGAAATTTTTATGTAATTGTAATCCTTAATTCAAATAATGAGTTCCATAAACTTTTTCCGTTATTTATATCTCCCAAACATCCTTAATATTATATTTATTCAAAGCGTGGTGAGAATATTTCCGGATTTACATTTTACTTTGAAAAGTGTTTTTTTAACATAAAACATGAATTTTCTTAATATTTTTATATGAAAAACTTAAAAGTTTTTCTTACTAAACAAGAGTATTATATTTAAATTGTCTATATTTTTAAATACATTCTTTATATTTTTGTTTCCTAAATAAAAATAAGCAAATCGTCAAATGTGAAAGAGTGAACGAAAGGGTTATGTAGGAGTTAGAATAGTAGGTAAATTAGTTTTGGAAAATGTAATATATTTAAATTTTCGCGAATAAATTATTAAAAAATAATTAATGTTAATCTTAATAATTAATGTTAATTAATAATCTTAATGTTATGAAATAATCAAATCATATTTTGATTTTTACGTTAGATTTTTTTTGGGAAAAACTGTTTGACTCTTGTCAATATTGTGCATACCAAATTTTATAACATTTGGATAATTATTTTTTAAATTATTTATGCGCGAAAATTGAAAGATATTACACCAAGGTGTTTGCTTATAATAGGGGTAACAATATCCCTTAAGATGAAGTTTATTGTATAATTATTTTTTTTTAATGAATGACCACGTATAACTTATTATAGAGTAAGCCTATTTGAAAGATTAGTTTTTATTGGATTGGGTGAGTATACACCAAAATTGCTCCTATTTAAATTTGCAAAAAATTGACCATAAGGTTGGTACAGAACAATTTTATGGTGATTGTGTATATAATAAATTGTGAATAGGTAAGTTTTGTTCTGTATGATTTGAGAAAAATAGAAGATTTTTCTGAATTACAGAAGTCATGTGGTTCTTTTTTGAATTTTCCAAAGTTTTTTAAACGATTTTCACCAATGTAGAGTCCCGATACAAAACACACCTACGTGAACATTTAATGTTTTTAAAAATTTAAAAGTTAACGTTTTTTATCGTATTTTTAGGTCTTTTATTTTATTTATCTAAGTAAGAATTTCATTTTAAACTCAATACATTATAAATTGGTTCATAAAAACCATATATTTTTAAATTTTATTTGACTGTGACTAGATTTTTCCCTGTTACTCATCTAATCTTAACATACATTATTATACTGAATCCTAATCATATTTGAATACACTTTCCAAAATATTTTTTTGAAGTACCCTTATTCTATAATAATAATATGATGTAGCTAATAATATCATTATATAAAATACATACAAAAGAATAAATAATAAGGCATAAAAGCTTATTTAGTTTCAAGAGTATCAACAGCAAAAACAACTACAAAAAAAAAATGGATACTGTGTTAATAGTAAATTAGGTTTATAAGTTGTTTTATATGACACAACATACACACATACATACACTTTGTGACGACGACACTTATGTGAGTGAGCAAAGCGAATGAGAGTTGATACTCTCCGAAGTGGTTTCTGTGTATTATAGATGTGTAGTACAGATGGATGGATGAAAAGTCTTCACGAAGCCGACACCACTTACTTAATTCATTCAATGCTGTTATAGCGAACAAAGTTCGTTTATATCGTTAAAGCACATATATGCATAATATGTTATACAAATACAGTATCATTTAGGAAGAAGTGAGTTATATTTACCCAAGGCCCAATAACATTAGAATAGGTGACTACTTTAAGTATTATATATCGAAGACCGAACTTTCATTAAAAAAAAAACTTGGCCTGCTAAATTTATTGTGAACCAAAATGAGTTTGCACGACTATAAAGTTCGCGGTATTATCTACTGTTTGGTATAAGAAAAAACGACCATATTTACTTATAAAGAGTAAGAAATGCTATACACGAAAAAATGAAAAATGTATTTTGGCAACGAAATACTGGTATACCCTTAGTTTTGCACTGTTATTGTTCCCCCAACCACGTGTTATTGTGGTCTTGTAAAATATTTTCGTGGTTTTACCAAATATTTAAGTATGTAAACAATTCTAATTCTGAATATTAAGGACTTGGCAGTTTTATTGAGAGAAGTAGAAAATATGGTACTAGTTATACCTTTAAAATGTTAAGTAAAATAAAGCTATTTAACCGGATTTTTAAAATTTTGATTAGATAACAAATACAAAAATTATTCAGTTTTTTCTTCGTCCTGTAAGCTTTAAGGTTAACGAATCAAGCCAACGTTGTGTTGTTTAGGAGATTTTTCCCAAAGTGGGGTGAGAGAGCAGTGAAATACAAAAATTAAAGTTTTGTTATAATTTCTGGTCATGTAATTTCATTTCACAATGGTTGAACAATTTCTTTATTTTTCTAACATGTATGGGAAAAAGTTGGAACTTTTCTTTAAAGATGGGTGAAATATCCTGAATATGATAAATGTCTTTACCATATTCCATCAAAGTGAACAAAAAATAGTTACCAGCCAAAAATGACCATGAACAAGTGAAAATAACAACTAATAGCGTTAGTAACATAAATGCTTTGTATAATAAATGGTCGTGCTTCAATACTTCATAGACTTTTTTGAAGTTTGGTTTTCTTAAAAAATTTACATTCCAACTGAATCATCGTGTAAGTTTATAGAATATTGAAGATATCAAAGAGATGACAAATTGTAACGCGATTTACTCGTCTCCATGATAGTTTAGCATGGTTTTAGATTACTAAATTATAGTACCTACGTGTATAAAGGATCCACTTTACATCAGAACGACTGCTATGACATGTTCTATAAAAATAAAATTTTAATGAAAATATCGAGAAAAATGATTGCATATAGAAAAACGTTTTAATAGAAAAGAACGACAACATAAAAATTATAAAACGGTTAATTATTTAAAATTTGTTTTTCTTCATGGAAAAAAACAATATATTTTTTACTACCCATCATATAAATATGCATTTTTAAAATAACCCTAAAGATTGTAATGCTAGCAAATATTGTACGATTAAAAAAAAACATTGGTATACTTGTTCATAGAATCACTTAATAAGTCCATTTTTGTATGCCCGACCGTCTGTCATCAAGATCGATAAAAAAAAGAGATCGATGAAAATCAATCAATTGAGATTCACGGCTCATTTGTTTACCTATAAAATATACAAAAAGTTTCGGTAAAGAAAAAAAACTTTTTTTTGAAACATTTTTTCATATACTGTTTAGATTTACCATAATGTCAGTTGAATACAGCTAAATTTCTTATCCATACATAAAACCCATGATTATGTCCAATATGTCTATGCGTTGAGATTGAACAATAATGGTTTCAATATTTTATTTATATCATAATAATGCAGTTCTATTTTCTTAGTGCTTCCCTTTATTTTTGTCGAATGAGAAACAATATTTCATTTAGTTGACTAACCGTATGATATTGCAATCACTTAATTTAATAGTTCAATTCCCTAAAGACCTAATTGAGAAACGCATTAATCTAAATTATTACGGAATATTCCCTAAAGAACTTTATATAAGTGGTTGTGCACGAAATCATTTTTGATGATACCAAATTGTAGACGAAAAACATAAATACTGTTTTTTATTTTAGGTTTTTACAAAAAAACTCAGACGATATAAAAAATCGTGAATTTTCAATTTTACAAACTTATTATACTTAATACTTTCAATTTTACATTTTTCTCAGAAATGCTTAAAAAAAAACTCACCAAGTGGAATCACCTTGGTGGATATATGTGTTTTAAATTAACAATTAAATACAATTTTAAATTAACGTATTAAACTCTTGTATAAAAATATTTGATTTAACAAATAAGTTCATGTCTTTAAGACTGGAATGGATATATTAAAATACAAATTGGGCCACCTCGAATTGAGGAATTCAGGTTTAAGTGTCTTTCTATACTTAGCAAACAAAATCGGTTTATAAGTTTTCTCCTACATAATAAAAAACCTTTCAAATATGGCGATTTTTCAAATTGTTATTACTTTTGTAATCATTGATTGAAAGATTGAAAGAGAAGATGCTACTTAGTAAGTTTAATATTGGCCTCTTATAAACCTGGTTTCTGAGAAATAAATAGTTTTTGAGAAATTCTATTTTTTGTTGTGACACTTTCTATAAACCTGAAGTCCCTAGTTCGAATTATCAATCGACTCTTGAAGAATTTTATACTTACATTAACTAAATAGTAAAATTAAATATTTTAATTTAATTTGCTTAACAAATATATTTAATATTGCTTTTAATTGGTAATTTAAAACACTTGTACACCCCGAGGTGGTGCCAACCGGTGATTTTTGTAAAAGCTTTTCGAAGAACAACGGCTAATCTTACATATAATGTACATTTTTAAACGAACGATTTTATCATTTTCCGAATGGAATTTTACTACGTTGACTTTATATAAATAATTTCACAGTAGGCTAAACACGCACAGAAGCAGACATGACCGATCGAATCAATATCGAAAATTATTTGCTAGATTTTAATGTTATTGTTTAATCCAAAATATTATTATTTCTGTTTACTTGTTCAATTTATATTGAATATAATATTTTGTTTATATCTCTGAATATTATTAAATGATTGATTCAAATAACTGTTGTATTGTTTTCATAATATTGGGCGTTTACTTTTATGGTGTTTAAATAGTAAATAAAAAATTACTGATGTACTAAAAATCAAATAAAAATTTACTTATTTTTGTTGGTTTGAATCCTTGTCCAAGAACAACATTACATTGGAAAGACTTTGGAGTTTGAACTCAGTGATGGATATCGACGGCTCGCTAGACCAAATATAAAATCTTTTGAGTTTCTTAACATGCCATCGATTGAGAGCAAGGCCTACGTCATAGAATAAAGACTGAAATTTTATGCTATAAGTTCGCAATAGTAAGTGTAGAGAAAAATATTTATGGATTATAATTTTCCACCCCTAGTGTCTTTGGGAGGGAAGGAGTAAAAAACGCTAAAATAAATGATTTCTTTCCGATCATTCAAAAAAAAATTTTATTTAAAAAAACAAATCTAAAATTATAAATCATTAAATTTTAAATAAAAATGGTACGGATATAATGATTATTTTAAGATGTCCCAAGTTATTATGTACGATCGGTACCTAAATTATGTTCTGTATATTATATTCAATATAAAATGTGTAATATCGGCAACGATAAGTGAACTGAAAAATATCTATCTGTTACGCAACTTGATCCAGTTACTATGTACATACGTGCATACAACGCAATATATTTTATATGTTATGCCATTCCAATAAAATCCCCTTACTCACTCCCTTACCCATAAATATCCACCCCCCGTGTTCATATATATATATGCCTATATAATATCTATATAGATATATATGTTTGAATATAATAATCTAATCTTTTCATATATTTACTGATTTCCTTTGAGAATTCCATATAGAACAACGATGTGTAGATGGCGTATGCTTTTTATATAATGATTAATCCCTTCGTTATATTTTATAAATTATTTGATTTGATTTGATTATGAAGTTCTTTCGTTACTTGTTGTAATAATTTAAAATTATTGGCTCCATCCCGTAAATCGGGATATTAAAATTTCGTTTACACGTGTATGTTTCTTTGGACGGCAGTTTTCAAATTGTGTAGGAACTCACTGTGATAAACAATTTCAAATTTTCATCAGATTCCAATGTTATTAGCTACTTTTAACAAGAGAAGATGAAAAAATAAAACTTTATTTAAATCGCAAAAAATTCGATTCTTTAATTTTTCTTAATATTTCTATTCCAGTGAATTTCAATACTTGTTTATTTGTCATATCCGACATATATACAATTATATTAAATTTAATCAAAAATTTGTTTAGAAAATATTAATGGCATTCATAAATTTGCGAATAGATGCTCATAATGATATTTAAAAAATTGAATAGAAATAGTGGACTGAAATTTGAAGGCGTACTCTAGACATTAAAGTATGGATGACTGATCCACTTTTAAATGATAGGATAGTTTTAAGGACAAAAAATTTTTCATAAATTGTTACGATTTGCCTAAATTTGTGCTTTAAATTACATATTATACATACAACATTTCTTAACTATATATTTAGTGTATTTTATGTTATCAATGTTAGGAATTAAAAATAGTTTATTGTATATTTATATTCAACCATATTGAGTATTCAAACAAGTAACACTAATAATTGTTAATTTTCTCCTGTTTGGTAGAGTGACAAAAAATACTTTTTCAAATACTCTTGATAGAAACGGATATTAATTTTTCTTGATTATCAAATTATTTTAAAAATGATTGATCTGACCTCTAAGGATCATTTATTCCAAGCTTTATTATAATTAAGATATATTGATATGATTTGTATTCAACCATATTGAGTATTCAAACAAGTAACACTAATAATTGTTAATTTTCTCCTGTTTGGTAGAGTGACAAAAAATACTTTTTCAAATACTCTTGATAGAAACGGATATTAATTTTTCTTGATTATCAAATTATTTTAAAAATGATTGATCTGACCTCTAAGGATCATTTATTCCAAGCTTTATTATAATTAAGATATATTGATATGATTTGTAGTAATTAGAAAGGGTTATTTTTATTTACAAATAGCCTTTCGAACAAAAAAAGGGTTAGTTTATGTTATTTGTACATATGTTTGTATCATTAATTATTTTATAGATTATTAATTGAGTTTGAAAAATTGTGAAGGTCAAATGTTATACATATGATTAGATTTGTTTCGAAAATTTTTGTTAAATAGGTGTTAAATAAATATTTTCTTTATATAGATGGTGTTTAAGAAACTATCATTGCATTTCTTTTAAACTTAAAAATATTTCATTAAATATAATATTTAGAAATTTTCAACAGCTGCACTAATCATAGTTTATAAATCATAGAAGAATAGGAGTATACTAGTAATTGAGAACCAAATCAATTAAATAAATTTTTCACCTTTATGTAAATATTTCTTCATCACTTTAACGTAAAAATCCTTAAAACTGTGTTTTTAAGGAGCGTGATGGTAGCAATGGAAAACTTGATTACTTTATTTCATTGCTCTTCCACCATCTGAAAGTAAATACGCCTATAATTTTTATAACTTTTATTTTATCATAAAATATTGTTTGTAATATTTATAATCTGACGTGTTTATATATATATATATATACAAATAAGAACCGTGATTGATCAACGCATATCTGAACGAAACCTCTGGACGAATTGGGCTTTTTTTTATACACAGATATTTTTACACAGTGACGTTTTAATCGGCTAAGAAAGGTAATTTCTACAGGAGTGGGAAAAATTCCTAGAATTACTTTTGTCAGCAAATATAAAAACACATGTATCGTGATTTTTGAAAAACAACTTCTTCAGGAGTGAATAGAGTTAAGTAGTCTAAAAACTTCATGGGTATTATTTTGAAGATTTGCTGGGACATTAATCACGTAAATGTTATCAATTTTGAAATTTATTACCTTTAAGCAACAGCAAAGTTAAAAACAAAGGTTCAAATTTTTGTTTGTTGTAATTAATAAGAAATTTAGTGGTGTTTTGTATTGACACTTTTTGTTACACGGAGCAAAAGTGGCTTACAGCAATCTTCCCTCAAGGCAAAACACACCTATTATATGCAAACTCACTGGCGCTCGTAATAGTCTACTTGGCCTAGCCCCTTCCCATAGATCCGTCGCTGATATTTATTCCAATTATATTTATACAATTATCGCGATAAGTTATTTTTCAAATTATAGGCCTTATCGCGATAAGTTATTACTTCAAATTATAGTCCGCCATATTTTCTATGTAACTTGTTCACGCGTAAAATCTCACGCCCAGTAGTTTGCTGGTTTTGGCAGGAATAGTGAACAATAATTGTTTATAAACAAATTTTTTTACAAAATATCTGAAATTTTCGTTATACGAGTATTCTCTTAACTTATGGACATCGTGCGTCAAAATGTTTTCATTCGTTTCTCTGGTTACGAATTAAAAGTTTATCTTTGTGAATGGTGTATGATTTAACATAGGAAATTTCTCAAAATTTATTAACTATTTTAAATGAATTATTTATATTTGATTTTAAAAATAATTACTAATACTATTTCTTCAATCATTCTAACAATTTTTAACCCAATAACTTGAATTAAATGTATTTTTTTGTAATTATTCAGTAAATATTTGAACAAATTATTATATTTTCTAGAATGTGAATGTTTTATTATAAATTTTAGACACTCGTGGCGTATCAATCAATCGATTGAAAAGTTCCTACAACGTAATATGCATGCTATGAATAGCTAAAAACTTTTTTGTATAAGGGTTAAATTAAAGCTTTAATTGATCATAGACAAACTAAACGAAAGCGAAGCTGTGGGTAAGAGATAATTCTATACATATTCAGTATAATAAACAGTTCGTTTAAATAAAATATATTTAGATGGTTGAGGCTTTATAAATTTAATAATCCAGACAAAACAATTGACTTTTTTTTTTTTGTAGACAATACGCACAACCACTATAAACAATTCTCTGTTGTTTCTATTAATGATATCTTTGTCTGATGTAAGTATATTAAATAGATAATTTCCATGCGTAAAACGGTTTGATGATAAAATCTTTCTGAACAGAAAGCATGACAGTGCAATATTTTTTGTTCACAATATACATTAAGTAAAAACAACAATAATAATATAAGCGAGACAAAATGAATACGTAATAGAAGTAGAACACTAATTCGATATAATAGAAAACACAACATGAGATCTTGAATAGAAATGATTTGTATTATTTATTTAATTATATAAATTAATAATACTTATATAATAATATAGTATTCTATTCAATTTATTTATGTATATTATTAAATGGAAAATCTTGTAAGACAATGAAAAACACCCTCTTGTATAGACCATAGTGTATATCTACTTGAATTTATTTAATTTTCATAGTCTAGTCGCAAAAGACATTTCTAATTTAAACGTATCTACATTTTAACTTGACTACGGCAAAGTCAAAAGGATATGTTATTATTTTAACATTCTGCTAATGTGTGTGGTTGTTTGTACGTATCTTCTACGCCATAATGGTCAAACTATTGAACTGATTTTGATGAATAGAGTGTTAATTGATTCATTATTATCTTCCGAATGAAATAGACTAAATAATATAAACTTGAAATCAACACGTTGGATACTATAACGTAAAAAAAGGAATTCAAAAAAATTAGTAGGTTGGATATAAAATGCAAGAGCCGAACAGTTCATTTCCAAAACATATATATTAATATCATTTCTACCATGGATTTTTTCTAATCGTCAATGCATATTTTTTCGGATAGAATAATTTTTTATATTTTAAGGGGCACATTTTTTTTTCGAAACCTAGTGTAAGGAAGTTGTAATAGTCCTAAAAAAATAATAATGCTCTTATGCATACTTATAAAACCGTGTATCCTGACTCACTATCAAAGCACAGCCAAAACTTCTAAGCATAGAATGCTGAAGTTTAGAATGTAGATTTATTTCTTTTATCTACTCCTCTTAAATCAATAATAGTGTACTTCAGAGTTTTGAATTTTTAGATTTTAATGAGAAGGCGGGATAATAATTTTTATGGTAGGAATTTCAAGGAAAATGTTTTCGTTATCTCCTCAATTATTCAAGGACGTATGGATTCTCCTAAATCCTACTCTATTTTTTTGCAATAAAAAAAGATCCCGTTTTTTGTTTCATTCTGAGTGAGGTGATTACGCAGAGCTACTGGTCTATCTCTTTCTAAAATAAATTAATTTTCTCTGCCTTCATATGCTAGTCTAACGTACATTAAGTTTTACAATGTGTTTAATATGTAGGGTTTTTCTAAATAACTGCGATAAACTTTTTGAAATGAATCCTCTGAGAGTTATTATTGTAGAAAAAAAACTTTTTGTTGATTCTACCAGACAGAGAATTATTCTATTAATATTTACGAATTTATTTTTTGAACAGTTATAGATGTTTATCGTAGTAAATATTTTCTGAATTTTTAGAAATTATGACAAACGGTCTATCTTACTGTTGTAACTTATTAATCGATTATGAAGTAAAATAAATCCCATTAGCGTTCAGTTGAATTTGATTAGTTTTTAAAGTAGATTGTCGTTTGCAGAAGATATTTTGATAATGTATCTAGATACAGATACATATATTATTTTAATTATTTGTCATACTTGCAAGATACTAAAAAAAAAGCTTTTATTTTTTATATATTATTTTTTATATTATTATTTCTTTGTAATAATAAAAAATAATTTTATATATAGTGATTATATAAAATTTGATTCCAACAAGACAATCTACTTATTAATTGATTCAAAAGTCAAACAAAAATTATTGAATAATTACAAAAAGACATTTAATTGAAGTAATTAGGTTGAAAATTATAAGAATGATTTGATAAAATTGTATTAATAAATATTTTTAATTGCAAATATAAATAATTAATCATTTAAATTAGTTATAAATTTTGAAAAAATTTATAATGTTATAGTCATACACCATTCACTGAGTTATATATCATTTGATTCATAAACTACTATTTCGTAATCATAGAAACGAATGAAAACATTTAGATTCGCGGTGCCCATGAGTGATTATAGATTTACTCATTTCCGCATGTTTAACTGTCCATCAATCCATCAAGATAATTTAAAAATGAAAAAATAAAGCGTGTTGAAATTTTCGTGGCGTATTCTTGATGTAAAAAGTAAGTTTAGCTTCGTGAATGTTCAAAATCGGTTAATTGGATTTAATATGACCTAAAGACACTTACGTTTTTTTTTACAAACTTTTATTGGGGACTTTTTTTCGTAAACTTTTCGGATTCGCAACAGTTTAGCTAATGATTATAGCTAGTTTAAACATCCTCAGCCATTTGTCAAGTACTTAAACTATTCAAACTGTTAGCTGTTATGTTCACTTGTTGAATGTATAACCGATAGAATTGAATAAGTAGAACATGGGCCGTTTCCTTGCTTCTTTGTCAAGAGATACTCATTTGATTCTCAAAAATTTCGCTTTGCAAAAAATTGAAGATAAAACTTCAAACTATTATAAATGAAAAAAAAACTAATTTATACAGTAACTTGAAATAGAATAAATTAAATATTAATAGCAATTTATCATTTAATATTGCTAAAAATATTTATAATTTTAACGTGAGATGACAAATAGTCCTGGAAAATAATAATTTACATAACAAATGTGCCCATTGAACTATATATATTTAATCCAACAAATAATTATCATAGAAATTACACTAAAGAAATTTTGGAATGAGAGGTAATTAAATAACAAAAACTAATGGTACATACTCTAGTTAGTACTCGCAGTCACAAAACATATTATTATTACTATTACAACAATATTATTAATTCAAATATTGTTTTGAGAAAAACAGAACCGTTGAGTCATAATGAAACAATAAATGAGAGACTTTTCTCATTACCCATCCATACACAAATACGTATTATTATATTTATACATATACATAGTCGACACAAAAATAAATAAATTAATTCAAATTTGTATTCTGTACAATAGCTTGGAATGGAAAACGATGAAAAAAAATAAAATAAAACAAATGTAAAATTTTATTATTATATAGAATAAATATAATCAAATAGTAAAGGATAATATTATGTGAATGAACAATTGGATGATGAAGGATAATATATGTATTGTGTTAATCAGAAAATGTGGATCTGATGAAGTTACAATGATATGGAACTGGTATCTTTGAAAACGTATTAAACTATAGAACCTTAAGTATCATTATCAAAATATTTGAGAGAATCCTAAAAATGTCCAATATATTCGTTGATGAATATCCTGCCTGTACTGCAAGATTAGCGTTACGAAAATCTGTATACAAAGTTGACTTTCACCCATTAAGGTAATAGGGTTAATCCTGGGCACATTAACGTAATGGAGTCCCTATAACTTTGACAGAGCTCGCACAATTTTTTTTTGTTTTTTTTTTTCCTAATTAAATTTTGTATTTATTTTTTTCAAATATTTTTCGTTTTTTTTATAAAACATGCGAATAATTGATGAAATGATGAATTTCAAACATAACGAAAGGTGTCCAAAGTGCTCAGTTGGAAAGAGAGACTGGTCTGTAAAGCCGCGGTTATTACAGGGCAATGATTACAAGTTATGCGAATCGTTTGGTTTTATGATTTCTGTTGTAGGAGCTGTAACAGTCACGGGCGAAAGAAACGATGATAAGTTATTTTTTCCTAACCTCTCTCTTATTCAAATTTGTCGATGCTAAACTTTTATACTGTTTTATAACAAATTATAAGGTTTAAGGAGTAATATAATGAGTCTTCCAAGGGGGTAGATATTGTAATGGAAATTTGGGAATTCGTTCAACTTACTTGTAAGGTATGGAAGCAGTTTTTTTTCACCAGAGAAACACCGAAACAGGGTTTGAAAGATATCAACTTTTATCCTTTATTTTTAATTCTAAAAGGTTTGATGAATTTGCATGAATGAGAATTTATTTTTTATTTACAAAAAAAAAAAACATACATCTTTCGAAAACTGTTATAATGATAGAGAAATATTTTCTGAACTGATTTAAACGAGATTTTTTAACCGATTGAAGAAATTTTGTTTTATTCGATAAATTAAATCTTCCATTTAAGACGCAGTTTCCTAATTACTTTGCAACGTGGGTATGTATTATTTTGTAACCATTAAAACTTTTTTGGCTTATCAATTATGATATAAAATATTGGACAATTTTTGTTCACGTAGAAATATTGATCAAAATATGAGATTATACTGTGAAACACAGTGTTTTTTCTAAGATACTAAGCACATAGTTTTTTTTCCATAGTGAAGATTCGCCTATGCTGAACGTCTCGGGATGCTTCTGTTATTTCATTGAAAATTACATAAAAATTATTTATTGAACATATTGAAAGTTGACGATTATACAACTACGATAAGCTTCAATTTCAAAATTCTTTAAAAATATAGGTTATTCGAATAGTTAAAAAGTGCATGAATATAAAATACTTTATGACACATTCAGATGCTAAAAATAGTTTCAGAACAACTAAGAAAATAGTTTTCAATAAGATTAAATTTTCCTGAACTTGATTTTACATATTCAATGATATAATATGTGTATAAATGTATGTGTTAGCTGAAAAATATAAAAAGAAAATAAAAAAAAAAAAACAACGTATACATGGTTCTACATTCGTTGATTTCATATTGGAGCCAGGCCAAGAATTAAATTTGGAATGTTTTTACAATAATGAATATAGAGTGTAACTTTATGTGTGTATGGAGTACCTACCTACCTACCTACCTACTTACCTACTACTATACAGCATCCTATCTACCTATTCAGATACTATAAACATTGGCAGATTGGTGGGTATGTAGTATATACGGTTTATGTACTCAAGTACAAAGTGTATACGCCCGTTGTTCGAAGTGGGTAGGGTATTAAGTGATCTATGATCATGCTATGAATACACGAATAAATGAAATACTTGATTTACAAAAATTTTAAAATTTTATCCGCAACGTGCACAGTGCATGATAGGTAGAATGTAGTTATTTGATGCGCCACCAGTGTCAAATGTCAAATGAAAATTTTGTATTATTACCAAAAATGACTAAGAAAAATTACAAAAAAATAATAAGGTTTAGCATGATTAAAAAAAAAAATTATTTCTTAATAAAAAGTAACAAAAAATAAATATTTTCGCAAAATAAACACGATTTCTTGCCATAGAATTACATTAAAACTTATTTTATTCCTGTAAAATCTCCCATTTTTGGTGATGTAATATTGAGAATACTGGTATACCACATGGAGAACAAAACATAACCTAATACTCAAATATTTTTTTACTAATTAAAATAACTAATAATTCTTACCAAAATGACGTCACACATTGGGCGCCGAGTGTTTTAGATCAAGTGATATACAAAAAAATATCGAATTTTAATTTAAAGATAATACATTTATCATGTGCTTTTATGACTTACGTTGAAAATTGTTAAAACAAGAGCAGAATTTGCAATCGTAACATAATTATTAAGATGAATAATTATTAAATATAATAAATCTATAAATTTAAATCATCAATTTTTCTTGTAAAATAATAGATCAATCATAGAATTCACATTTGCTTGACGGTGTTATACTTCGTAACTACAGCAACACCGTAGATTTTTTCAAAAATTGCAAAAAATGTGAATGTGACAGTGCAAAATACTTCACATAAAATGCAAAGTGTTATCTTAAAATTTGTAACGGTTAGAAATATTAAAAATGCAGTAAAAAATTTATTAATTACTTTTTAATTTGTTATAGGTACTCATAAAATCACATAATCGATTTCATCTATTTGTCTATCTATTGAGATAAAGAATTATTGATTCTTTAACTGTTTCGATACAAATTTTTATGTATCTGACAAATAAAAGAAGTGAAAATTCTAGATTTCTAGAGTAATAATTTGAAATGTGGTTTGCTTTCTGATAAGAAACTGCCAAATGGAATTATTTTTCCCATATTAATTTTTCAATTTAATCACAAAACTGATTAAAATTTTACTAATCAAAATGAAGTAATTAGGTCACACAGTACAAATTTGTAAGTTTCAGTAGTCTATTTGTAACATCAATAATAAATAGTACAAAGGATAAATAAAATATCTCTGTGTTTTTATTTTCTATCGAACATGAAAGTAAAAAAAAAAAAATTAAATTAAAATTGATTAAAATTCATTGCTACTAATCCAAATAAATATAGGTCGTTCTGTAGTTGTCTGTATAGACAGACGTAGTACTACGTATGTAGTACATAAGTAAGTATCAATAGTTATCGACTTGTAGTGTTTGTAAGCGGTACAAGAGATGTAAAATATCTATTTGATAAACCAATTATATTCAATAGGTTAACATGGGATATTTGTTTAAGTTTGTATTCAACTACTTCCAATTTATTTTTGCATGATGTAAGCAGAAATTAAATTTTGACATTAAGTTAGTTGTGCTGTTGAGGAATTTTAATTTACTCATAAAGGATATAAATATAGAATTACCATAAAAATTTGAAGTCGATTGACCGTATTATATTCGAGCTATTTATAATCAAAGTTCGGACTTAATTAAAATAAATTACTCACCGTTTCGTTATTAATATATAGCAACTGAAAGTTCAACAGAACGTCAAAAAATATACTAGTTTAACCGTATGTGTGTATACGTATATATGAATAGTGCAGTAGTATGTTGGTAATTTTTTCTCCTGGTCAGTATCAGACAAATATTACTTATTTTTACTACAAGCTAATCTACTCTTACTATAATTATTATTATTTTTCCAGAGCAACTACCTTAAAAGAGCTACATTAGTTTGAAAAATTTAAAAAAAGTTGAAAATGTTACATTGGATTTAAAAATTTGATTATTATTCCATGATTTGGTAACATGCGTGTACAATTCCTAAGATTAATTCATGTGAAGAAACGAAGAATATGTTATTATTCAGTGTTTTAAGTTTTACATGGAAAACAGTTTTGCAAATTACACCAAAAATAGTTCGTACTTTTTTGTTAGATATATATGCCTACTAACAGAAATATTGAGAATTTTTTATTACATTCGAGAAAATTTGCGTTTGTTGCCTTCAAAACCCATGTAATACTACTACTAATTGAAAAAAACAATTCTACATTTCTAATTAAAAAAACTAGTAAGAATTACACCTAACAGAGCTAGTTTTTTTTAAAAATATTCTGTGTTTGCTGTTATAACTAGGTACGAACAATGTTAAAATAGACAAATTGCGTCTACAAATTTAGACGAATACTTTACGAGAAAATAATTCAAACATGAGTTTTAAAAAGAATTTTTGAATTTTTATTTTTCTTTAAATCGTAAACCTGAATATTTTAAATAAGATAATTTGCTTACTTAATTTACGTATCGTCTAGTTAAATGATTATTTGGCTAATTTAATTTACGATCACTACTGTATATTAATATTACCACATAGGTGTAAACAGCGAATTAACTGTATTCGGAATGAAATTTTATTAATGTACTTTTTTATTTAGCATTGCAATGTGTCTTATTTATCTAAAATTATCCATTTTTTCTATACAGTTTTAATCAATTAATATTATTTTCGTGAATTGTTATTCTAAGATATATCGCGTCTTCATATGTTTAATATATTTTCTACCAAAGTGCATGCCGAGACAAGAATATTGAGTCAAATTTTATGCCTTTAGATTAAATTTAATAAATCTTCACGTATTTTTTTTATATCTATTTAGTTCACTCAAAAATATTTTAACTATTGAATCATGACTATTTATGACGTTGCAACCATCTTTATAGTCCTAAATTGTATCGTATCCTTCGAATAATTTTTAATAAACTTGGTTTTTAACCCCAAAAAAAGGTAAAATATTTTCAATTACCCTTGATAAAACATTGTATACTACTAAATTTTTTTCTTATGTTTTAAGAAACACGTTTAGTAACTTTACGACTAACTATTACCCAAATACTTACTATACAGCAAATAAACGTTTTTGTATTCAATTTTCATGTGGTAAAATATACGAATATGGTATGTTGGCGAAGGATGGGAAGGGGGTGTTCTAAGATTACGAACATAGAGAAAATTTTATGACCACACACAAATAAAACGTAAAAATTGTGTGTTCATAAAACTTAAATATATGCAATCTTTTACTTCCATTCATTTCATTGTCCGACATGAAATGTACATAAAATGATTCATACATACACTTTTATTGCTTTTTTGGAGTCATAAAAGAAACCTTCACAAATTGTGATAATAGGGTAATTTTTTTGTACATATTTCTAAACATATTAAATTTTTAGATTTTCGCAAATTTTTAATTTAATTCAATTACTTCGTTTAAGTATATGGTAATATTTATACGCCAACGACTATTTTGTGTAATAAATAAATGAAGAAAACAATTTGCAAAGTTATTTGATGTTGTTGGTTACAGAGTTATCCGAAAATTATGAGGTATGTCGTCATTAACTCCTGTATAAATTTTTTGCAAAAGTGTTAAAAAGGGTACATTATTAAATATCAAATGAAATACACATATTGACTCACTGTAAAATGGAAAGAATAATGACGAATTACCTAATTTTTTGATATTTTTAAAATACTTACTTATTTCGAATTATAAGTAAAAATTGTATGCCTATGACAATTAATGATAATCATTGCCTTTCGCACTTAAAAAATTTCAAATCCTTAGCCTAGTAATTAATGATAAAGCAAATAAATCGATATATTATGAAGACAATATAATATTTGTGTTGATTGAATTTGCTATATTTCACATCAAAATGTGAAACTAGACTCAATACCATAACAAAACTTTGTTTAACATATAATTGTTAATTTTTATAGCTTTAAAAGAAATTACTTCAGATCCATGTTCGTGAAGTAAAGACGCTTCAATTGAAGTAATAAAAAAAATCTAAGTGAATATCTCAATTAATAAACTCGAATCTGTTTTATTGTTGCTAATCTAAATAAGTTCTAATATACTTCAATAGTGATGAATTTTATTGTTTTGACTCGTTTATAATTAGAACCGAAATATTCTTGAAAAAAATTTCATTTTCATATGATCCTAGATAACACAATACGGGGGAGAAAAATAGCACATGTAATATGTCTAGGTAAGACAATTGCGAAACCACATTACTTTAAATTACTGTTGTAAAATAATTTATAACCCTTACCATCTTCAATATCATCTTGAAACATTTCAAGTATATAAATTAAAGTTACCCCTTGCATACTTCGTATTTCAATACGGCTGTTAATATTCCCTAAAAAGCTTTTTAATTTTAAATTTATAATCATTTTGAACCCTATAATAACGTTTGAAAGAAATATCATCAAACAGTCAGTAAATATAAATATTCGTTGGTTATTACCTAACTCTTTGAATTATAAATAAGCAGCCAATATGACTTTTAGAGATCAGATCAATAGCTTTCGATTCACTTTATAATGCTTTTTTCAAGGTTTATAACTTGAAGGTTTATTCTTCTTGCTTAACAGATCAACATGTTTTTTTTTTTTTAGAATTTTTTTTCTGTAGATCTCATATTTTTACTAATTATAATGCCATCACTATTTGGGTGGAATCATTCAACTTAATTTTGAGGCAGATATCTTCAACGGATTTAGCAGAAAGTGCGTGACGTTATTCTAAATTCAACATGGTAAAACACCAAAAATTTCGGACGAGTTATTTTTAATACAATCCTACAATATGGTTATCAAATGAAAGGGCATACTACGTTACTATAAATCTTCAACTATAAGTAAATGTTATAAAAGGCTGTATAACATACAATTGTGGTCTTTTAGCCCAGTCATAAATAAAAATAAAAAATTAAATAAATTTAAAAAAAAAAACTATTTAAAAAACAAGCTTTTATTAAAATGCTCTAAAAAGAAAGAAATAAACATTTACTTTAAAACTTTTATTATCAACTTGTAACGTCATTACACAATTTATACGATATAAAAACTTGTAAGGAGATTTACTTGTGTAGTTAAACAAATGAATTAAATAACTTGATGTTAATAATTAAAATTTTCAAACTATTTAAATACAAGTACTTAAATTTCGCGACAAGCTTTTGTATCAAATAAATTGTATAATGACCTTATAAGTTGATAGTAAAAGTAACAGAAACTTATAGGACGGAAGAAAATTTAGTATTTTTCAGTAAATAGTAACAAAGTGCAATTCTTCTGAAAACACTACTTTCCTACTCCAAAAACAAGAAAGTATATATACAAAATGGTTATGCATTTATTTAATCAAAGAATATGGTGGAATGTATTTAAAATTTAACCCTATCCAATCCTTATGAATTTCTTCATATTTATTCTTACGATTCGATTAATAATTTAAATGAATCATTCCAGGCTGTCAAACTATACAAAGTTATTTGTATCTCTTAACTCACACTGTATATGTAATTTATAAGTTAACCGATATAGAAGTGGTCTTGAAGAATATGTATATTGAAGGGAAACTTTACCATCGACAAAAATTATTATGTATATAAAAAAATAATGGTAGAAATTTTCATTAACAAGTTAAAAAATTTTATAATCAAATAATGACTCATAAGTATAAGTGAGTATTAATTGTATACTAGTGTCCTGTTATTAAACAAAACTTACTGCCTTTAAACAAAACAGTATATATGCATGCCTTTAAATAAAACGGTATATTAAACAAAAGAGTATATATGTGTGTGTATGGTAATGTGTGTAATATAAGTCACACCCTTAAATATATGTGTGGCATAGTGTGTGTTTCATATTTTTTTTATTTACGTCTTTTTTATACATAATTAAAAAAAAAAACATTTTCATTCTCTAGCCCGTCTCTATATAAACTATAAATGTGTTAAATTTCGTACTCCTCCGATCGCCCAATTTTCGTAAAAATTTGGTGAATAAAAGAGTAAGGATTAAAAAAAATTATATTAAATATCGAGAATGGTGTTTAGTTCATTTTAGTGAAATGTGAAATATATATATATATATATATCTTTTTTATACATAATTTAAAAAAAAATACGATGAACATACGATGAACAAAGTTTTAATATATGATGAACAAAGTTTTAATATATATTAATTTTGGTAAATAAAATATTAATATATAACGAGTGTTATATGGCCAATTCAATAAGTGGTGCATTCGAGATTTTAATGATTTTGAAAAGGGTTATTTTTGGAGATAATTAACGTCCCAATCCAAAATAAGAATTTTATAGAAATTGTTTAAGAAGACATATTGCTATATGGGAACGAAGTCACCCAACAGCATTGGGTAAACTCAAAATAGAAAATTTTAGAGTCGATTCCAATTGCTTCTCTTTAAAACCAGCTAATAAATATTTTTATGTCAATGGAAATGATATTCACTGTACATTTGTATGTGTATATGAAAGCTTTTAAAATTGAAGCTTTCATCTATACATATAGTTATAATACGTTAGTATATGATGTACCTAACCAGTTTTATACGCACTATGCATCACTTCTCTTTTATGAAAATCCCAATGGTTTTTCTTTTATGAATGTCGTTTTCTGTTTTTATTATACATACATCAAGTAGAAGAAGCATCCAATATAGGTTTTATGTTTTGATTATAAATAAATCTTATATCAAAAACATTGTTTTATGATTAGGTTGGTTAAATTGGTTTTCAATTTGTTGAGATTATTAATTAAAAAGTTTATCATTAAAAGCATAATAGTTGTCTGAGAACTTATAGTATACGTTTTGTCATATAAGCTGTTGTTGGTATTTGATGTTCTTCAATTCAAATTAATTGTAAAGGTTTTTGACGAGATTATGCTTGGCTAAGGATGCTACCGAATGCTAGAAGCTTTTTAGTGTCCAAGGGAGTAAGGGCACTAACACCTTTACCTGTTTGACTACTTGGACTAGAGGTTTCAGGTTCGATCCAAGCAGCGAAGTTTTATCAATTATAAAAAATAAATAAATAATGGGGTTGTTAAGTGATTACAATATAGTCAATTGGATACGAACGAAATAACCGGCTCCATCAACGACATAATAACCATATAATTGTCAGCTTATGTTAGGTGGCATCTATGCCTTCAGGTGATGTAGTGGTTCTAAAGAGGGTACACAGGACAAATAGGTCTAGGTACAAGAGACGTGGTTGCAGTTCACTTCTTATTATACTCTAGTAGCGTCGTAGTTTCCTAGGTTTCTCAAGGATTCTATTAGCCTCCATATTGCTGTTAATTTTACAAGTGAAGAAAACAACCAACAGTGTTAATTGTTTAAATATCTGAATTATGGTAAGTATCAATGTATGAGCTGATTAATCCCCAGAAAATAATTTATTGATTTTTTTACATTTTCAAGAAAAAATAAATAAAAAGCAAAACTTTTTAAATGGGTTTTCAAATATCGTTTGAAATTTGTCCGAAATATTGACCACTATATCGACTATACCGATGATATCTCAAAAACTATAAATCCAATCACTAAATGATTATTATTTTTGAAATCTACCTACGAGGTCAAACTCCCATTGTTAAAATAAATTTATTAAAATCAGAAATTAAAAATTTTTCTGATTTTACTTCATGAATATACGATAAATTGTAAAAAAATTTATTTTGATAAAATTATCAAGAAATTTGATGCATAGATTTCAAAAATAAGACACATTTAACAAATTTTTAAATGCGTAATTTTTGTGATATAGACAAATTTCAAACGATATATCGAAAATTATCAATTTAATCGTAATGGCTATCATTACTAAACCTAGTAATTTTAGATCTTACTTATCCTAGCAATAAAATGTTTTTTGGATTTTTGTGTAATTTTTAATATTAATCACGGCATTAGCATCATTTTCGATCGTTCGATAAGGATTTTTATTTTAATATTTGTACAATTTTAACTTATTAAGGATTTTAATCTTTCTTTACTAACAAAGGATTGGTAATTAGTGTCTATCCAGCGTAGATATTTGTTTTGTTATGTAATAGTTTTCTTTCTCAATTTTTTTTCCTTTTTTCTTTCTCAATTTTATGAAAGACAAGCTGTAGAAAGAATAAGAATCGATGACAGACGTTAACATTAATATTTGAAACTTGATATGAATAATAAATATATACTAAATGAGCTTACTTCTTGTATCCTATGTTTATTGATTCCGATTCCCAATGCTTTTTATTCATTATTTTTGCAAACGAATTACGTACAATATGTCCTTTATATATGGAGAAAATTTTACCCTTAACTAAAAGAAACGCCATAAACCGTCAGATAAAAAAATAAGATAAGACTGAATTTGTATTTTGTATAATAAATTTTATCTATAAATAGTAATTTTTTTTTTTAATATCTAAAAATATCTTTTGTTAATTTGTCCGTAAAGCCTAAACTGCGTATGAAATTTTTGTTAAAATGGCCAAAAATCTACAGGGTTAATAGAAACATATAGCTTTTTTAAATAATAAATATATATATATATATATATATATATATATATATAATATATATATATATATATATATATATATATTTATATATAATGTAGTTCAAAAACAGTTTAAACAATCAGTAACTTTTTTGTAAGTTTTGTAATTTATTTTTATCTCTTTGCCTGGTCTTCAAAAATATTCTTTATAGTATTGTTCATACACCATGATTTGTACAAAAGGCGGTTGCTTATGAGCCTTTTTATTGTAAAAAAAGGCAGTTTGGTATTGAAACGAAAGATTGAAGAAAAAGACAAAAATGACATATTGGATTATGCTAAGAGTAATAAATTGAAAAATGCATAATAAATACGCGTTCTTTTATACGATTTTCGAACAAAGAATAAAGTTGGATTATTTTAAATTTAGTGAATGATTTTTGGACTATGATAGAGAAACGACATGATATTAAGACGAATCATGAAATCTTTTAAGTCCATATCTGCCTTAATATTAAAAAATTTTTGCTCAGATACTTAATTCTGAAATTCTGATTTAATAAAGCAGAATAATTGAACAAATTCGGCTTTTTATTTCATTCAAAGTGAAAAATTAGAATTTATTAAACGAAAGTTGTTAACAAAATCTATTTAAACTAGATTCCTTTATATTATGGTTTATATTCGAATCACTAATAATCTTTATTTTGAAAACCTTTTAATGTACAAATTTATAAGCTACAATAACAAACTTTATTAGTTTAGAGTATTCTATTATAGATGTTATGAAATCAAAAATAAATGAGAAAATCATTTTAAAGGTAAAAGTTACTGACAATAATTAGTTTATCAACCTTTCAATAAACTTTAATTTCCAATTATTATATAATCTTTTGAATTGGAATCTACTTATCGATGTTAATTATTAATAACTGATAATAATGTAAAAGGATTATTAAAATAAATTATTATAATCATTGCATTACATTCAATTTTATTGTAAAATATGTCGCAGACATAAAACATGTCTAAATACTACAGGATGGTTCTATCTTGTCGAATGTTGACTTTTAGGGGAACGTTAATAAGATAAGAAATAAACAATAATATAATGAGGAAAAAATGGACTCCAGGTTTAAAACAATTTAGTAAAAACTTTGATCTAAATATTTTTCTTTACATACTGAACAAGAACGGATTAAAATTCAGATAAATATTTTTCATGATATCCCAGTTTTACTGAAGGGCTTCCTGCAATGCACCTTGGCTAAATGCAAGCTTAATACAGCACCTTTATTTCATATAGCACTAGGATTGTTTTTCCCAAAATTGACTACAGCTATAATTCCATTCTCATTATCCTTGATCGAAGAATTTTTATTGAAAAACTTTTTTCAATTTTTTAAAATAAAAAACTAAAGAAAGAGATAGGTGTAAGTATTTTTAAAATATATTTATTTTGTTTTAAAAATAAATTCATTCATGTTAGATAAAATTTATTACATGATCAAAACCAATTTTGTATCCTCCACAATCAAACTCAAACTGACAAGATCGTACAAAATGGCAAAATAAATAAATATTTAAAAAAAAAAACACATCTTTGGTGTTGAATTGACTAGCGATCCGAATAATAAGATGTTATTTTCGTTATTATATTATGTACAGCCTATGTACATTGAATAAAGTTATTTAAACTTCTTTTCTGAGTATGCATTCTTCCTAAAGAAATGATGATGAAAAAAGCTAAAAATTGTCAAAATAATAATATTGGGGTAACAAAAATTGAAATTGGTTTTCAATATTTATATCATACTCGTTTTGCTTTTTATACACTTTATATGAGATTCTTCAAACTGCATGGTAAAAGGTTAATAACAAATGCATTCCAAAGAAGATCAAAAGTTCTTGCCAAAGAAGGGAAGATTTACCAGTCGATATAATTAAGAATACAAATTTATTCCTTCGTCTGCTGGTACACCTCAAAAGAATCAAATACTATGTTCTTTTTACAATACCATTTTTCTGGAAACGCATGTAAATAAAAGTTACCGATATCGTTTCTATTTTGGAAACTAACACCTGTTTCCTTTTTTTAATTAATTAATTTCCAGAATAATCTCAATAATTGTAATAATTACTACTTATATGGGTTTATTAAAATCTAACTGATATAATAAATCTTCAACAATGCTTTGCTTTTCTAACATATTCTTCACATTCATAAAACACGTAGGTATATTAAAATTAATAATTACAACATACTACACTTTAATTAAATTAGATAGGTACCCATGCTTCAATACGTATGTGTAAATATAGGCTGTCCTCCAACAACACACTAAAATGGTAGATTCGATTTTAAAATAAAGTAGAAATCGAGGATGCCAAGTTTTGGTTAATATTTTCAAAAGAATAGTGTGTTTTAAAAAATCTATTTAAGAATACATTCTTGTCGAATTCTTGTTTAAGATAAAATTTAGAAAAGCCTTTCGTAAATTTTGAATCGGTAATCATTTGTTGTCAAATTCATGATTCGTGAATACACGATTGTTTCTAGTAGGATTTTTTCAATTCTTGATGTATATTTTCGATTCTATATGTGAAATAGACTGTTCAATATTTTCAGGAGTTCCTTGGAATAAAATTAATTTTAAAATCTCACATTTTTGGCACTTAATTAATTTATTTTTTTGTATAGTAAAAATTAGTTAAAGTATTTTCATAAAAGTCCTGTTAGTCCTGGAAGCCTATTTTTGAAATAAACCAAGAGGAAGGCTGAAAAGAAGATTGCTAGACGATATTGTAAAATCTTGAAGGATTTAAAATCTATGAATGTAGCACATTGAAAAGAGGAGAATAAAAACAGAGTCGATTAGAATGAAATTTTGAGGTATCAAAAAGCTCAACCTAACCTGTAGACCCAAAGATGAAGATTGTTTTTTAGAGAAACATATTACAACTGTTCAAATATTTATTAGAATTAAAGTTTATAAGCAGAATAAACTAATTGGTAAGCGAATAGTCCTTTCATTCGACTCACAACTCTATCTTTGAAATTACCTATCTCTGAAATTAATTGTTGTTCCTCATAGTCGCGGTAAGTGGAAGTTTTTAATAAGAATATTAGTACATATCTATATATTAATATTTGAAGCGAAAACAATCTACTCCTTTTTAAGAAAATTAGGTTTCTACCCCTGTTTAAAATTACGCACAAAAAATACATTCAAACGATAAAAATCAATACACACAGTATGGATCACGCATATATAAGAGGTGTGGTTTATATTACACACACTACTATGCATACGCATGTATACTCTTTTGTTTAATATACTGATTTGTTTACGTATACATACTGTTCTTCAGTGAGATTCACTTTTTGAGTGATTATGGTTGAATTTTTATCGCTGTAACGAGACTCTAGTATAAAAAAACTATGCTGAAGAAGTGTAGGACAAATTATGTTCTTGGTAAGAAGACGGTGTCACCGTAAGTGAGGTCTAACACTAATCTTACAATTGCAGATATTATAAATTTTTTCTGAAGCTGTCCTGTAGTTATATCAAATTCATACACATTCAGTGTTAAACAGGTATTAAGTAAAGGTATTTATAAGTATTAAAATAATAATACTTACATATGCTATTATTACTAAAGGTTTATAATATACATATATTGTGGAAGTGTATACTCTTTAATATCATGTATGTATTGTGTTTATATGCTGTTAAAATGTTAAAACAGCAAGATACAAAATGAACAGTTTGTTATAACACTCAAATAAAATTATACGCAATTGTATAATGATCACGTTCTGTATACAAGAAAAAAAAAAATAAATACGAAACATTAAATAGGTTAAATTTCTTTAACCTAATTCACGATCGTAGACTTTATTAAGTTTTTATTTTTTCCTTTTTATTTGATATTATTTATGTTACAAATCTACACTAATAGTTCTGGGAACTGTAAACTTCCTTCCGAAATAAATAAATGGAGAAGTTTACTATAACTAGCAATAAGAAATTTCTAAATAGATTGTTAGATTTAAATCAATGGAATGTAAAATCGCTGAATTAAAACTTTGTCCTTCAGTCTATAAATACGTAAGTCGTTTTTCGGTCGACAAAAAGAGATTATTTGAATTTCGAAAACCCAAAGAATTTGAAAATATCAACAGTAAGTATCTTCTCCCATTCTTATTTTTAACATCCTATTCACCCACTCCTCAATTGTACCTTGACTGCATTTCGCTTTTGCAGCGAATTATTTCAGCTCCTAATTATATGCTAATTTCAGCTTCTAATATTATGCTAAACTTCGCACATCATGCATGAAATATTATTATTCTTGAATATTTGGACATTTCTGAATGGCAAAAGTAAAACGACTAAGTCCCTAAAATCCATGATTCGAGAAATTAAGTGATGAAACTATTGTCACCGATAATTCGGTAAGACATGTGTCCGTCACTGTAAGTAATAAAGAAAGTTATTATAACTGAAAAGTGCTGGCTCATTTTTTTTTGGCGCAAATTGTTTTACAAACGGCGTATATAATAAAATGTGTTCCACTATTGCTAAAATGCAAAAATAATATATTAAACAAATTTTATTTTTTAATTCTGTTTAACTTTTCCGACACTGTAGATTTTAACAATAAAATATTCCTCATACAAACTCAAATTGAACCAAAATTTGACAGCAGTGTTGATTAATGTTTGACTTTTTCATCAAGTTAATAATAATATAAAAAAAAGTCATATTTTTTTTATTTATATATACAATGTCGCAAAAAGAAAATATAAATTTCTAAAGATGTGTACCAACACAAGAAAATGTATTTTTTTTCTGTAAAATAATTCTATTTATTCAATATATATTATATGCATAAGAAGTGAAAATATCAAGGAGGGTAATAAGTACACAATATTTGTAGTCTTTGGTAGTTTTACATTTGTATGTTTATATTGTACAACATTTGGGGAGTAGAATTGTAAATATACAATTTAAAACTGTTTTTTTTGTCATGACTCAGGATAAATTTTGAAATATAGTTTATTTTTTGTATACCTTATATACGTTACTACTACCTTTTATACTCAGTATTTTTAGGGTGAAAGTGAATGTACTACGGAATTTGACTTCATAAATTGACGATGCTATTTTTGTCTGTCTTACGTGAGTAATTTTTTACTCCATTACGTCTAAT
Organism: Chrysopa pallens; assembly: GCA_020423425.1. Lineage (NCBI taxonomy): Eukaryota > Metazoa > Arthropoda > Insecta > Neuroptera > Chrysopidae > Chrysopa > Chrysopa pallens. The sequence goes on from CM035593.1 coordinate 34,022,329, forward strand.
AAATTTTCATTTATTCGTTCGATAGTTTTTGGATATCGTTGAAATTAACAGAATGTAAGATTTCTAAGTGCCAACGTGATCGACTTGCTATTCTATGCGTATGTGCTTATTTCTGTTGACAAAAAAACAATATTTTGTGGTTAGTGCTGGGTTTGGGTGAAAATTTAGTGTAGTTTATCCCTTCGAAATTGAAGAATAATTGAAAAATTGAACTGGTAAATTTGTAAAATCTTTAAATACTTTTATGCATGACTATCTTTGTGTCACCAATATTCCTGAAGTCTGTATCTTCCTTATTTTTTAGGATTTAAAATGATTAACATCAATCTCTTCTTCTTGAAGTAAAGGCGCTTCAAATGAGGTAAAACTGAAGTAATAATTACCATTTAAAAATCACGATTTATTTTATATTTCTTATCTAAAGAGGGATTATCCACAACTGCAATTGACATAAAAAAGTGTGGTTCAAACAAGCTGTTGACTTAATAACTCAAACAATACTTATCCAAATTTTTTGAAATTTGGTGGCACAATAACGATGTGAAAAAAATGTCTAAAGTAAAAAACAAAATTTTATATTGAAAATAATTTTTTCGAGAAAAACCCATCGACTAGCATTTTGTTTTCATGCCAATATTGTGCAGACCAAATTTGAATACATTTGAATACAGTTTGGATTTTTTGAGTTATTCGGGCGCGAAAATTGAATTTACATAATGAAGTGTACTTTAGTATGTGATAACCCCCTTTAGTTATCTATACCATTACTAAATCAAAATTTTCTTTTACAGTGTACTTTCTTCTGGTGGTTACAAGCCAAGGATAGAAGGTAATTATCTAAAATTTAATTTTCTATTTTGTATGTATGCTAACGAAAACGTATTTATTTTGCTACAAGGCATCAATATAGGTACTTTCTAAGAAACATCATGTAAGAAATAATATTGATCATTGTAATTTTTACCCTCGGCATATGAAATTTGTGTACATAGAGCTTTTTAAGGTTCATTTGTATTCCAAACAAGAAATATATTTAACAATTTACAAACATAATCAAAATCGTATTCATCCAAAGAGTAGGTAAGGTAATAATACTGTATAGCATATATTTGTAAGTATAAAAATGTATATATAATGTATTATTAGTCCAAGAATCGACCTTAGAATCCCTTTCTGCTATCGATTGAGCTTATGTACGGTTTATAAAATTATGGTTGTATTTGATCATAAATTTTACATATTTCATCTTTAAATGCGGTTGTGGCTATTATGAATTCCAGAGGTAAGAGTGTTTATTAACAAAGCCTACAAAATATGGTGGACGCGCAATGCAATGTTATAATTAAGTTTTATAACTATACCATAATTTTGTCGTGTTATATTATGCCATAAAATTGTGTTGATATCAATTTTCCACATGTGTACTCAATTTCAGTTTAATCGAAAACCAAGAACAAGGCCTTATTTAACTTGTATATGCCGCTGTAATTTTCGAATACATTGTACGTTTTTTATGAAATTTAATAGACATGATTATCACATTGAGGAAATTTACTGAATAATTATATGAGAAATCATCTATTTTCTATACTTCTAGTACGTAGAAGCAGTCTTTGTTTAATATTTATGTTTTCTTTTGAATATCTTCCTTCCTTTTTCGAGCAATGGAGAAAAATGTGATTTGCACTCACACTTGTTACACATTTTTTTTTTTTTGAATTTAAAATACAGTTATGACGCCTGAAGAAAAATTTTATATAAATCTCGTAATCGCTATCGAAGTCTTTCCGATTAAGTTTTGCATAATGATCCAAAAAAAAAAAAAACGCACCGATATAAATACTTCTTGTATTTTAAAATTAAAAATGCACGATTTATATGGTATATTTTTAATTTTTTGGGTTTAAAATGAATGTTTTATTTTATTTTATCACAAAAAGTGTATTTTTGTGATTGTCGGCCAATTTGGTCATGTTCAGAAAAATACTAAACAATCATTTAAAAAAACAGCATATGAAATTTAAATTATTAATTAAATTGCCAGTTGTCTTAATTTTGAATATAAAACTTTAATTTATTTTAAAATTTACATAAATTGTTTAAATCACAATAGTTGAATGACTGAAAATAATGGCTAATGGTACAAGTTTTGTTTGGTCATTTCGAACGATTTCGTTACTATTTCTTCGGCTTTTATAATCATTAGAAATATTATAATATCATATCATAATAATTTTGTATCACCTGACAGTTACATAATTTTAATTGCATTGAATTAAAAAATAATTTTGTTATTAAAAGTACAATTTTAGTGGTAAAAGCTATATAATTGTAGTTTTTATATATTATAGATTTAGGGCACAGCGGTTTTCTTTTTGGACTTGACTATATACAAGATTTATTTGAAATGTATTTGGAAATATTTTTGTTCCCATAATTACTCCCTGACTATATATCTAGAGCAAACAAACCTATTCAGTATTCATTAAATTTTGAATCATTTTTTGTTGTTGTTTTGTATATATGTTATTATTATTGAACAACTCAAGATAATAATATTTTCTTTGTTTATTTTCCCTATAAATTGTGTGTATTGAATAAAGATAAAATACAAAAAAAAAACACAAACTCACGTATATTTATAAACGTGAAATGTTTGTCATTCTTAATGTCATTCATTTTAAGAAGATTATATCAGGAAGCTATTAGTTTTGAATAGCTATAATAATTATGTAGGAAAATAATTGACAATGTGAGGGTATTTTTCCACTATTATTAATACGTTTTTCTATACATTTAGAATTCTTTGAATACCTACCTACCATATGCTATGCTATATTTTTGCTGTGGCTATTAATACTTTTTGTGTGGGTATGTTTGTGTACTCATCACAATTTTAGTATATATTTTTATGTTATTTATGAGAAGGTATTGTTGTAAATATTTGAAATTTCTTTGAATTGAACGTCAGAGAATTGATGATAATTGTATTGGTTCAAAAAACATATATTGATTTGATTTATTTTGGTTCTTAATCTGAATATCATAAGAAATGTTTTATTATTGTCAGATTACGGTATTTAACGGACGGTAAAATTCGTTGAGTCCCGTAATATAAATGAGTGGCTTGTTAATTATCGAGAAAAAAACATTCTAATATTTTCTAGAAAGAAAAAAAAAAGAGAATTAAACTCACTTTTCATGTTTAAAATACGATACCAAAATTTCAGCTCGCTATCTCGTTTTGTTTTTAAGTTATCGTGACGACGGACTGACGGACGGACAGTCTAAAATCGATTAATTCTATTAACACCTATACCAAAATTTTTTGTGCGGTCAATATTAGGTAGTGTTTCAAACTTTAGGCTAAAATTAATATACTCTGATATATTATGCATGTCGAGTATAATAAGTAGGAAGTACGAAATTATGACTTTTTCGTAAACAATTTTGCAAACGATTGAAAATTGATTATCAAATTCCCCAAGCTTATTAAAGTAAAAATTATAAATCACGCTTCGGGTTTCAGACAACCACATTTACCAAATAAAATACTACATACGTATAGATATTTGTGTTATAATAAATATATATATATATATACAAGAGTAGGTATATAAGGGTAAGTTTAAGTATTAACAATTGTTTGAGGGTTGAGGATTGTATCTATAGCTACATATACATACATTTTACATTTATTGTTGTATATATCATTCTGATAGAAAGTGTTTATTTGGTAAAGAAAGTCTAAATGAAAAAATTCTATGAGTACCTTACGCATATTTCTGATGTACGTATCAATTTACCCAACGTATATATGAGGGTATATTAAATATAATCTATAGTCTTTTATGCTAGAAAATATCAAAAGTATTTAGAAAATTTTGATATAGCTTATTTTAATTAGTCTGTTAGTTTGCCTGTCCGCCTACATGCCCATTCTTCAGAAAACATAAAGTTGTAAAGGGGTATCGAGCAGAACTTTTAATAGCGAATTCTAGACATTAAAAAATGAGTTTAAGTTCGTATGTGAGCAAAATGAGCTAAACTAGTCATTATGTTTCCTTTAATATATTTTTTCGTTTAATTTTAGTTATTCGTCAATTTTAATTTGATATAGATTGAATCTCAAAATCTGTATACAATATATAATATAATAATCTTTATGCATACATGAAATCCATAGCTGACTAATCTATCAATGCATCATAGTTCAAACGACTGAAAGGATTGGATTGAAATTAGACACATAGGTTATTATTATGACGTTGGCATCCACCTAGAAAGGACTTTTAACATAACTCTGGGGTAATAAATCCCACAGGCTCGTACTAACTTGACCTTATATATCATTTGGGCAGGTTTATCGCAAGTTAAACGTTAGGGTTCAAAATTCCACGTACCCGTACTAGCTTGAATCTAAATATCACTTGAGTAGTTAAATCAAAGTTTGAACGTGCGGGTTTAAAAACCCCGCAGATTAATACTAGCTTCACCCCAAACAAAATGTCTGTAGTTCAATCATAGATATAATTCCCAAAAACACGCAGACCAATACTTACTCGACCCACATTATTATTCAGGCAGTTTAATCACAGTTTGTTCGTGAGAGCCAAAAGATCTGCATAACCGTACTACCTCCATCCCTCAAATAGCATTTTGGTTGTTTAATTGCAGGTTAAAAACAAACTAACTTACCGGCTTACAGCTATTAACAAGAATCAATAATAGATCAACATAAACACAGTTTACATTTAATTTTATATAATTAACATTACAACCAGACATGAATGTTTTAAATATTTCGGGTTAATTGTGATTGTTTTGTAACGAGTTGTTTTGAGCGACATGGTTTTGGGCGAAGTGGTTTTTGCACCGATTTGTGTTTGTCGAGGTGATTTTTACCGAGTGAATGTTAACGTGTAGATAATTTTTTTTTTAAACCTAATTCTATAACGCTAAGTTTAAAGGCTAAAACTAATCAATCACAATCGAGCGAAGTTTGGGACAAAAGCTAGTATACAGTAATTAACTTAATAAAAAAGGTATTGGCTTGCGATGTAAAGGTTAAATCCACTTCGGCTTGTATAACTTACATATCTATTCGTTACGATAAGTGCGAACAGCAACATGCACAAGCATGAAGAACCACTACCACATTTGCTTGCTATACACAATACAACACAACTATACAATTTGTATTATCATTGTAAATATTTTCCTTGACAAACTTAATTCCTTATATACATATACATACTCACGCTAGTTCCTATTTGTTTGGCTTACAACTACTGTAACGATTGTGTTTTCTAAATACAATAGAAAATTCATTTTCTAGTTGCATTTTCAAATAATAGTTTTATGTATTTGTTTGAGTGTATTATTGTAGAATAGTTTATTGTTTATTTTATTCATACTTGGAAAGGAGCTTTATGGTTGTGAAAAGTAGAGAAAGTTTTTTTTTTCTATGGTTAATGCATCGATATTTATTTTAGTAAATGGATACAGGCTTAAAGTAAAATTGCATAGTTTGAAAAACAAATAAACTGGAAGTAAAGTTTGAGGAGGAAAATGACTCCAGAATATTTCGAAAAATAATGATTTGAGAAAAAAAGTGAAATACAAAATAGTTAAAAGGGTTTACTAAATGAAAATCTGGTAAACGATATTCAAAGGGAAAATTTTGGTTTTCATCGAACATGAGTGAGCGTTTAATCGATTGTGTTTCGAATAGATTATTTCTTTTCCAAGATTTTTTATGCACAGTGCAACTATAAATTTCACGAGGTACTTGAATGCTGCAAAAGATGGTATTACTAAGAAATTACCCATCAATTTTTGCCAATCTTAAAACAAAACTGTGTCCTTTATCGCTCCTTCAATTCATTAGCATCTTTATGACAAGTAATTAGCTGTGAACTTTTGTTGGACGACCATTTTTTCTGAATAGATCCAGTGTTATAGTTGGACATGCATATAGGGATTACTTGTGTCATTTTGTAATCCACATAGTGAATCGTTGTAACTGGCTTGGAGATGATAATCAATAGTATTAAAAATAATTGGCCGAATCTGTTCTTTTCTACTAGACTCGAAATTATGATACAACGCAACTTAGGTTGCATTTACCTATGGCTTATTAAAATAGATCAGCTTAAAGATATATGGGAAAGGGAATTGGAATTTTCAGGGCTTGTATGATAATCAAATATATGATTATATCTTTTTCAATTTTTGAAAGGGTTTTTGCGTGAGTAATTTATTTATCCTTTAAATAATATGAATAATTCGTATTTCATCGAATGGTTGCGAGCTAGAATTCGAGCAAATTTTTCCATACACTGGCTTCTCATCTACGTTTTACACAGAAATCGTTGATAATATTACACAACCGAAAAAAAGACAATTTAAACAAAAAAATAATTTTTTATCTTTTGAGGCTTATATCTGCATATGTGCTTTTGAGGCTTATATCTGCATATGTTTATAATGAAATTCGTTTTAATATAATTAATGTTAACAAATTTATTTTTTATTTTTTTTATTTGTTAAAATTACAATTCAAAAATTATTTTATGTATTTATTATTATTATTTATGGGTTTTTTTATTTTATTAATTTTTTTTTTTTGAAAATATTTTATATTAAGAACATTGATAAAATATGTCGATTTACTATAATATAGAAAATATATCATTTTTTTCCTTTTAATCGTTATGTTTAATTTATTGTAAAAAACAACTACTCTAGTCGACAAGTGAAATATCTGTGGAAAAAAGTAAAGGCAGAAAAATATGGGAGACAGCAGATTCGATGTAGAATAAAATTCTGAGAAAAGCTTTTTTTAATTTTGTACAAAGAAAAATTGCTATTTTTATAAACAAAAACTACAAAAAATACGTTCTTAAAATTTTTTAGTAATCTTATCATTGAAGGCTTTCCAGAAAATATTCCCCTTAGAAAAATAAAAAAGTGTAGGAAAAATTTTTTCCCAACATTTTTCGATATTTAATTTTCTTATTTTTAGTAAATAAATTTTTTTAAATTATTTTTATATAGCTCTAAACAATAAGAAATTGAAATAATCGGAAAATATAAGGAAAAAAATTTGACTACATTTTGGAATTCTCTTTTTTGAATTCTTTTAAATGTTCATAAAACATATCATAAACTTCTGGAATTAAAAATCTAAGAAGGATATTCTTTAAGAAGATCTCCAAAAAGTTTTTAGATGTTTTGCAAAATTATTGAAACTTCTATATTAATTTTTATACATTCGGTACATGTACTTAACAACTTAATACAAGGGTACAACAACTTAATCAGGAAGATTTTTATTATTTTAAAACCAATCAAACATAAATATACTTAAAAGTAAGAATAAATTTTACATCGAATATTTATATCATTGACCTAATAAACTATAACATTCTAAAGTCGGTGCTTATCGTACTTTAAAAATACGATATAAAATTTTACTTGGTTAAAATAGCCATTTTATTTTGTTAAGCTTTGCTGCAATAAGAATAAATAAAGTACTTTATATTTTTACTAAAATTTACATTAACGGCTCATATAATTCGATTATATTTAAGTGTTTTCTATATACTACTTATAAATACAGTTTAAGATATAAAAAGTTTTTAGAGAAAAAGTGCAAAAAACAACATTAATGATGCTGGTGTATATTGGGAAACAAAATATATATCAGAATAAAAGGGCAGAAGCAATAATGTTAAAAACGGAAACAATAAAACATTACAAGTATAGTAGAAATACATACAGTTAAATCTAACTATCCTAGAGCTAACTAGAAAGAAGGAACATCCATTAAGAACAGACATCATTAGTAATAGTTGAGTTCCTTGAACCAAGGTCATACTACATATACGATGGAAACGATACGATGCCATTAGAGTTGAATGAATTTGATGATGTTAAAGAAAACAGTATATAACTAACACCTCCCATCCATTGTCATCACCCCGTACATAAACCATCCATCTAGTGATGACTAAGCTCTCTATTGTGTATATTTTAATATAGTCCAGAAAAACTGGCATATTGTCGGCCTGACTCTTTAATCTGCTAAGCGCTATTCTGCAAAGTTTACAAAAAAAACTGAAGAATATTTGTATTGATTATGTTATCAAAATTTGGTTTGGTTACCGTTGGATAGTTTAATTTTGCTAAACATTTCAAATGTATAACTAGTACCACATATTATATTGATATTTTCAAAATTCTGGAAAACAAAAGTAAACAGCGGGGAATAAGGCGGATTTATACTTCCCTCAATAAAATAATATGATGCGTTAAACTGCCAAGTTCTTAATATTCAGATTCAGAATTGAAAATTGTATTAAAAACATTAGCCTTACGAACAAAATAATCAAAGATAAGAAAGTAATATTATTTATAATTAATTGAGAATTTAGCAGTACAAATTGTAAAACTGTGAATTTAGCAGTATTTCGTTGTCAAAATGACTTTTTCATTTTTTGTACATAGTATTTCTCACTCTTTATAATTGAATATCATTGTTTTTCTTATATATCTCTAGAAGGTAGTGTGCAGGATATCGGTCATTCAATATTTTTGGCAATTCTTCTTTTAGATTTTCCAATAAAAAACTTCTGGTTTGAATTAAATTTTAAATTCGGTCATAAATATACTCTCTTCCGTTACCTTCATGGTAGTTTGCATCCGTTTTTAAGCTTTTCTAGATAAAAGTCTGAAGCACGTGAAAGAAAAATTCTAATTTACAAACAGTTTTAATACGCTCCAAACGCCTTGATCAAATTTCTTAATAAGCATAAAAACGCATAATAAACAATAAGCATAAAATTTTAACTATATTGAAGTAATTATCAATCAGTGTTGTAACTGGCCTAATTATATATGGGCAAGTGTGGTCAGCACTTCACACAGCGGTATTAAAAGACCTTTGACATGGTAAAATATTTTAAAAAGCACGAAATCAGTATTGCCATACTTTTGAAACTTTGTATGAGGCTTAAAAATTTTATGTTTCTTTTTTATGGGTACTTGAAACAGTTTAATGGTTCTCCTCAGAATATTTAATAATACGAATAAGGATTAAAAATCTTCCAACTTTTTTGGATGAAATATTCTGTTTTTCAGAAATTTAAAAGTAAAAATGATTCATTGTAGCCTTAATGCATGGCGCCCCATAGCATGATAGATGAACTAAATGGCTTTTGAGATTTTATAGTTAACATTTATCGAGGAAAAATAAAATTAGTATATCAATTATTGAGAAAATATAATATTTTCTCGAACTATATGGAAATTATACAACAAAATTTATTTTAAATATTGAATTTTCCATTATTGTTATGTGTCCTGTTGTTTTGTTTTTTTTGTTCACCCTACTACAATCTATTATCTTATATATTTACATAGTTCTCATATTTTTAAATGAAGGTTTTATTACTAGGTATGTTAACTTGTGTTTCTTGTAATTTTTCTAAGGGGTAATAAAATTCATTTGCTTTTTTGTTAATGAATATATCATATTTCATCTGTAGATTGAGGTGGGATATTATTTTCAATTTTAACTGACAGCAATTACTCTAAAGGCTTTCACAAAAATATTGAACAGAACGATTTTATAATAGACTGCTGAACAGAGTAAAAAGTATAAAAAAAAAAAAAAAACAATAAGTTGATTTAAAGCTATAAAATTGGCATTTGGATGCCTGTATCAGTTTTTGTTATGTAAATAAGCATTTCATAATTTGTAAAATTAGTTAATTGTAATTGACAGAAGGAAGTGGAGTCTGTTTTAATTAGACAATTTATAATTTCATTTGTCTTTGCGTTTTTAATAAAATTTGGTACACATATTGATCACACTCTAGACATTTTATGCATTCTCATCATAAATTTGGATCATTTGGAGATTCAGAAGTCCCTCATGCATGCAATTTGTTGAAGATTCAAATATAAGTAGTAAATTTAGTTAACATACAACTAATTTGTATGGTAAATAAATGCAGCTCTATGTTGAGAAGATGGTGTTATTGAAATTAAAGTCTACCATACACGGAGCTGCTAGTTACTCTTCGTTTTGTCAATATGGTGCCGCTTTTTGAGCAGTATAGTCTATAATCAATAACGAGTGAATATTTTGGACAAGTTTTCTTTATTTTAGATTGAGAAATTCAAATCTGTGAATTTTAAACCTGTGGATTTTACATTTAAATTAAAATCACTCAAAAATCAATGTAACAATTATTTTATTGGAAATTATTATAAAAACCTAGCCAAGCTGTTTAACACAATACAATTAATTAAAAGATAGTGGGAAATTAAATAATAGTGTAATCAGTCGCCTATAATTAGTTGAAAAGATGCATCTATAAAAGAATAAAACTTTTGGCTAGTTATGAATATTGAATAAAAAAATAAGTTTTTAAAATTCATAAAATTTATAGAAAATATTTCATTTGATCACACGTTTTCATTGTTAAAACAGTTTACGTAATTTTCTCAACTTGATGCCGTTTGATTTTTAACTGCACTTTTAAGTAAAACATATTTAATAGAATATTCGATGGATGAGTGAATATCGAGTTTTAGACTTACAAAATTAGGATAACATTTGTTTAAATTAGCTAGAAACAACATGCTATTATCTTTCCTTTCATTCGATTTTCATTAATTGGTCTGGAACTAATTAAAGAACATTATTATTCGTTGAAAGTATACAGTTCAAATTGACAAGCAACATTCTTCCTTTTTTGTTTAAAATAATTTTTAATGAAAGGGAAATTTAGTAAGATGCGTGCTCATTTCAATTTATATTTTCAAACAAAACCAAAAGGTGTGGTTTAATATTTGTTCAGAGCTTATATTCATGAAATATACATTTCGTTGCATGAAATGTATAATTTCATTAAAATTGCATGACACTTTAATTTTTTTAAATAAACAGTTTTGATATATCATCAGGTGATTTCAAAGGTATAAAAGAGAAAATAAATGAATAAATTAAGGTAGTACTAACATGAGTCGTTTTGGGGATGGATTATTTTAATGTTTTTAAGTAGAGATATACCATATATATATTTTAACCTATTTTAGATAGATCTTGAAATTATTAGACAACTTCGCATAGTAATTTCAACTACAAAATAGTAAATAAAAGAAAGTGAAGAAAATTTATGTACAAAGTTCGTAATGCCACTGCTATGCCCACTGGTCCTGTGCTTCTATACACAACATTTGAAAATTTTGCCACCTACGACTTCTATATTCTATAAACCAATTTTTTATATAGTACTTTAGAATCTCAAGAGTAGTAAAGATATTTCTAATCCGGATTTTGCGTACAAAACAAAAGAAGTATCACCAAAATTTCAGTTTCTATATCGTTTTAGTTAGTGAATAAGAAAATTTCGATTTTTACAGTTTCATATAAAAATAAAATAGAAAAAATAACTATTACTTTTGCGGATCTTCGGAAAAACAGTGTACTGATTTTTGTGAATATAATAAATATCTCATTCGAAACACTTAAAAACACACCAAAATTTGGTCCGATTTTGGTGTGATACACTTACGAACAAACATGATTTCAATTTTTACATACATTTAAAATTGTATACATCTAACACAATCCTAAAAACCCTTAACCATAAAATATTAAAATTTATGATTACTGATGACGCCTTTATTGTAATATGCACCAAACTGAACACCTTTTTTTCTTTTTAAAAAGTAGCGGGGTCGAAAATTTTCTATATCCTGCAAGGATAAAAAAATCATTGAAATTTATGGATATCAATAAAAATATGTTTTAAATTATGCTTGAATCCAGTTGACCAGCTTAAAAGCTTATTATATTATGTGGAGTCCAGTAACAGATAAAATATAAAACTTTATAAAGCTATTCATTAATAATATTTTTCGTATACTAAACTTCGTTCTTAGGATATAAAAAGTTTTCAGACTGTGGTATTTCGATTTTAAACAGCTCTAATGTTCGATTTACCTTAATAGATTTGAAAAAGTAAAGCAAATCATAGAATAAGGTGTGCTATGTTATATCTAGAGTAAAGTACATTGTTATGACGTAATACTATAATCGTTGCAATTTATAATAAATATGGTTTTGACAGTGAAAATATGATATTTTATTGTATTTTTAAAAATATGCACAAAAAAAAAGTCATATAGTGAAGAACAACACTACATTGTTTGTTATAATATTACATAATAAATTACAGTAAAACATTTTTAAAGTATTTTATAGAATACTTGAATAGGAAATAAATATCAAAGACCACTTTTAAATTTGAATTTAGGATTTTCACTTCTTCATTTGCATTATACTTACTAATTTATAACGCAAAGAAAATATTTTAAACAAATATTTATGTATTTCAAATTTTCTTTTTGTGTTTGAAGTATTCTCGACTAAGCACTGACTGGCTGTTATGTTAAGACTGAAATTTTTCGTAATTATTACAGTGTTGGGAGAAAAGCTAAGTTGATAAAAAGATAATTAAACACATTTTGTAATTAAAACTTTTATAAAACTTATTTTAATACTTATCGATTAAAGAAAAACAAAAATTCGTTTTTTATTTTTCATTTTTCGTAATATTTTATCAAAACATAAATCTACACTTTTCATATTTAAAGCTTTTAATATGATTATGGTGTTTTTTTTATAATAAAAGTGTTAGAATATTTTCACATTTTTCTGAACACATTTAAAAATAAAATTCGTTTTGCATTCACTGCGTAAACTAAATATATTTCCTAACAAAAATAATTAAAACTTAATAATAATAATTTTTATTATTCTTGTTCCGAAATACGTACCTCCAACACGAATTTCTTTTTAAATGTGTACAGAAAAATATTAAAATCTAATAGGTACCAAGTCTTGTATTTAAAACTTATAAACTAAACCCTTACAATATGAAAAAAGTGCAATAATAACAAACTTCATTCTCTCAAGACGAAGCTGGTGCTTGGACATTAAAAACATCGATTGACATTTAAAGGAATTTTTCCAAAATTTTAATATCGCTATCATCGGTACAAAACCAATGTATGTTTCTTTGGAAGGAAATTGAGTAAAAAGAGAAAGTAACAAAAATATGCTAAGAAGAGTAAACACACACTTTTTACATATTCTTCTTTCATATTTTAAAATGGATTATTTAAAGTACTTAAGATATGTTTTTTCTTTTTATTTATAGATATGTAGGTAAATACAGAGTGTTAAAAAGTGTATATTTATTATTAAAGTCTTTTTCTTAAGCTATTCATGGGGCTGATAAAATTTGCTAAATCTGCTAGTGATATCCAAAAAAAAAAACAAAAAATAAATAAATATAATAACGCGCACAATATATTAGTAAATGTCTGCAAAGTATTTATTCCCATCGGAACAACGCAAAATTAACTTATAGAGAAAAATTAAGTTAAAATAATGACAGAAACTTCATCAACTTACCGTGTTTGGTACTTAAATTAAATCTTGACTGAAAAATTTTGCATACTTTTGTATAATTATAATGAAAATATTCAACAATTTCAAACTAATTATTTATTATTTTCTTAATCAATTTCCACAATACCTTTGAGATACATAATGAACCGGCTAACTATACACACGCATAAATAACCATCTTTTGAATATTCATTTAAGATAAAAAATTTTTATTTACTATAAATTTATCATAATAAATATTTTTTTGTTGTTGACGAATTTTAATCCGTGTTATATAATCATTATTAAATAAAAAGATTAAATTTTTATGAAAATTATAAACATGGGCGTATGTAAATTTTAAGAAGTGAATTGAAGTACAATAAGTCCATCAAAGTTTCGGTTAAAAAAGCAAATCCAAGTATATTAGCTGGGGTATATATAAAAAATAACTTTAGAGATTAAAAGTGTTTAACGAGTTTTAAATCAGAGTCTTACAAAGTTTTTCTTGAAGAATTCATAGTAATTTTTTGGAAAAATTATTGAAATGATTCACAAATTTTAATTCACTTGTTTGGCCCAGAATGGATTCTTTCCGTATTTGAATTAACATTATGACGGACGAACCAATATTTTATTTGTGCCTTCAATATTTTCAAGCGTTACAAACCTTAGACTAAATTCAATATACCCTCATTAATTTATATATATATTTCGAGTATAAAAAAATTATAAAATAGTTTAAAAAAACTAAAAAAACACGCTCTATCTTTATTACTCTCATGCAAAGTATCCGTTCATATGCGTTCTGCAGCCAACTTCAGAGAGTTACCTACAGACAAACAAACATACGAGTGAAGCTAATAAAAGCGTGTTAATAATAAATAATATTATTTTATTTTCTCATATTTCCAATTAGCATTAATGGTCTTTCGTGTGATCTAAATGGCTTTTGGCTCGTTAATATGTACTCAAATTAACGTATTAATTTTATTGGTAGACTCTGTATCTATGTGAATAAAATTCCAATGGTATACTATAGCTTCAATGAATCATGAAGAAAACTTAAAAAGATTTTTGTTTAAAAACGAAAGCGGAAATATTTTTTAAGAATATATTCTATATGGTGTTTGAACAAAAAGATTTTTATCATTTTTTTTCTTTTAGTCAACATTAAAAGATACGTTTAAGTATTTATAATGTGGTATATATATAGAATTTGTTGACAATTCCATTTCAATGAGAAATTTGCTATACAAAAAAATTTTTTTCTATAAAAATAAAACATAAAATTTTTTACTGTGGAATTATATTTACCATTCTATTTCTTTTGATTTAATCAAGTACTACTTTTGTGAAATTTGAAAATTAGATCATATAATATTAAACAATAAATAGGTATGTGATTCAATATACCCTTCGGAAAATTTATACCTAAAAATTGTATTGCACTGTTTAGTTGAAAATTTATAGAACAAACGGAGGTTGAAAAATAATTGAAAATGAATAGATGAACAATAATTTTATATTTAACAGAATAAATAAGGTCATGTGACTGTCTATGGGCTTAACTGCCATCTATTACCATGATAAGGTTGATTTGCATGATCCAATTTAAACAGTCTGTAAAAATAAGCTAAAATAAAAAAAAAACGTGTAAAATTTAATTGGCAAATTTCGAATTTTACATTTAAGCAGATTATTAATTATATTTCTTTTCTCAATAAATTTTTTCAATTTCAAATTGGATATCTAATCGTATAAAGAATATTAAAACACTTAACTTTAATTATATAAGTTAATAATTATATTTAAATAAACATTATTATTTTCCTGATTTAAAATTTGGTAATGCCAAAATATGTTTCAAAATATTATATTTTTAATGTCTTGATATGTTTGTAACCTTTATATTTATCTTTTCCCATTATTAAAACTCCACAAATTTAATTCTATCAAAAAATAAATTAAGTTTCATTATTTAAATGTTGAGGAGAAAATGAGTTTACGACAATATCCTTCAGCCGTTTGGAGATCTTTTAGCGAGATTATGATTATGATTATGAAGCCAAGAATTATGATTTACTCAAAATTATCTACCAACTCTAATAGAAGATAATTTTTACTCATAATAACTTGAGAAGAAAAACTGATATCGATATTTGACCAATATTGTTCCAGTTAAAACCACACACTTGTGCATCCCTTTGGCAGAGTACTTTTTACTTGGTGTATGTACTTTTCGTTCACTAATACTAACTAGAAAATTGTAAAATTCAATTTGATAACTGTGATATTACTATAGTTTCCTCATAGAATAATAAAATTATGAATATAAAAATAAATAATAGTTTAAAAAACCTAAAAAATACGCTTTTATAGAAAATTCAATTAAAAAATGAAAAATAAATAATAGTTTAAAAAAATACGCTTTTATAGAAAATTACACTAAAAAATGAATCTTAATCAATTTGAATTAAAAATAGTGTAAGAAAAACTGATTTTATTATAAAAAAAGCATGGAGTGCGTGGTATCAATAGTTATAAATATTTTATAAACAGATATGAGTAGAAGGATTATTTTGATAATATCCTGAAAAGCACCCCACGCTTTTTTTACAATAAAATCATTTTTTCAAAAACTATTTTTAATTCAAATTTATAAAGATCTATTTTCTATTTTTTAATGGGTTTTCTTTAAAAGCGTATTTTTTTAGGATTTTTTAAACAATTATTTATTAGCTAGCCAATTTAAATTTCAAGATCGTTATAAACCTGTGCCAGGAAAACAAAAAATCGCAAATCCTGATTATCCTAGAAAGGATAAGGATAATGGGATCCTCATATTCTTGTTTGTCTCATATCAATGCTTTGCTTCATATCAACTGAAAATGTTTCTTAATGGGGCACGTTTGACGACTAGACATTTTTTATGATCAAAAATAGTTAATATTATTTTAATATGTAGATCGAGTATTGCATTGTATATAAACACAATGACGAAGAAAAATGGAAACTGTTATATATTACAAATGTATTATATTTTTTTTTTTTGTTTTATTCCTTTTATTCTATTTTTTAACAATAAATTTTCCGTACAGGGTGATTCCAAAATAGAAACATTGTAAATTTTTTTGGTTCACAGTGAAAATCACCTAAGAATTCAGTTAGAATAAGAAATCAAAGAATTCGGTCTCGATTCTTATTATATGTTAGAAATTTTACTTAGTCAATTACTAAAAAATTGTGAACTAAGCTCTACAATTAGATACAGCTGTGTAGTTTATTTTACATTAAGCGTTTGATTGGTGGAAATCATGCATACATTTTTCGGATACACGTGTATGAAATTTTAATTAATGTTTTTAGATTCGGTTAAAAACGGCTTAAAAATTCGTACTTTAAATTTTTGAGGTCACTGATTACGAATTTAGAATTAAAATTAGCATAAAAATCTAAATTTTGATATAAAATGCGTTTCAGATTATCGTGTTTAGTTTAGTTTATTTATTGGTGAAAATCAAATGTATTCTTACTACATTACGTGGTATTAAGATTTCAAAGTATTATGATTGTATGAAAAACCAGTCGATTTCTTAGTCAAAAAATAACAACAAATGTTTTTTATTACTCTTAGGTTTTCTGGGATAATTCAGTTCTCTAAACACCACAATCAAGTCTTATTCTTCGATTGGATGAATAGTTTTTAAAATATTTCTTGAAATTGTACCAGAATATTGACCTACGGATCGGATTTCAGACAGTTTTTCAAAATTTATGCATCGAATTGTTTACTGGATGTTATCTTTGAAATTTACAGGTAAAGATACCCTTATAAACATAATATTATCGAAATCAGAGGCCAAAATTGTAACTCGATTTTAGCAAGGTAAAAATGCTTAACAAGGTAAAAGAAAATTACAATAAATCGAGAACTTTTTTCATTTCAGATCCCGATAAAATTACATTTATATGGGTACTTTGACTTGTAAATTTCAAAAGTTTAAATTTCAAATCGTATCGAGTGAAGAATCTATCAGACAAATTACAAACTAGCCTTGAATTTTTTTTCGATTTTCTTGATCTATGATTATTTTTATGCGTGGTGAATTTATTTTAGATAATTGAATGCGTAATACTTATAAACCACCCATTATATTATTAATACATATACATATCCGTTATTTAAATACGAAAAACGAGAATACTGACATTGATATATTCTAACATAACTTATACAAAATGAAAAGCCAACCCTTTTCTTCGTAGTAGCACACAGAATGCACAAGTTCGTATATACACTACAAACATATGTCTTATTCACAAATCTATGTATCCATAATCTTTTAGTTTTAAATTAAAATAGATTTATTTATAACCATATTGTTTTAAAACCATATATTCATGTGAAGCAAGTACATGCTATAAATATAATAAGTCAAAATATTTAATTCAACTTTTTATACTTGGAATGTGTATTATTTGTGGGCCCCAAAATTGGGGAACGCCACGTTTCTCTTCAAAAATTACCCACTAAAGATTGTTTTTTGTTCATTAAATTTTTTATAATTAGAATGGGTACTGTTATACGGATCTCTTGATCAGGGTATTGTGGCGCAGAGATACTCCAACAAACTGCTAAGCTAAAAAAATACTAAACATCTTCGAAATTTATTTGACATTTCTAAAAGTTAACAAGAATCACTAATTATTCAATTTGATGGCTAGTTTTTCAGATTTGAGTAGAAATAGTTTCAAGATATTCGCTTCCGATTAGGTTTTCAGTTGATACTGATTTTTTTCAATTCTTTCAATGTGGTAACCTCTTAAAGAAAATTGTGAAAAATCAAGCAAACAGTTGTACCATAACTTCCATAAATGTTGTTTATAAGATAAGGTAAAAGTTTCGCATTTGTTTAACGATAATAGGTGTATTATTTTAACCTTTAACCTTTAATTTTAGTTCTAAACCAATAACTCAATCAAATTGCAAAATATGTCTCGAAAAGTAAGTACTCAATCGGTGTCTCATTGTTATTTTTGGTTTAAAAAAGACTTAAAAATCTCTCATGTTGACTAAAGAATATTTTTAATTTTATTTGAATATTTGAAAAAGAATATTCAATGTAGGAAAAGAATCAATCAAAATATTCACATATATACATGAACAAATAACGACTTCACTATCTACTCTCTGATTTTTGAAGTAGGTTAAAAATAAGATTATAAAATGTGAATAAATACTTGAAAATTAATACCACGCAAAGTATCATTTAAAATTAATTTTCCTGGAAAATTCTGTAGGTATATATTTGACGATATGAAATACGAGAAAAATTATCTATATATTAAAAATTTGATGAAAACTGTTCCGAGTCTGCCCGTCCGTTGTATCCAGTCGGTTTGCATATTTTTTTAAATCATTGGATTACATCTATCTTTGGCCTTTCTCAAGTTATACTCAACCGCGATGTTGTGAGTTTTATATCCAAATATCTCCAGTTTTAATGAAAATAGGGAGTTCGTTTTGATCCAAGAAAACTCAATGACTCAAGTCCTTTCATTTCAGATCCCTTTCTATTAATTACATTAGGAGAGATGGAGGAGCACAAGGCGCGGACACTTAACTTGACTTTCAACCCTTAGGAGATTTTCTCCAGTCAAAGCTAGATATCTCCTGTTCTAATGAACATAGATAGTTCGTTTTGATCTAAGAACACTTAGTGACTCAAAACTTATTATTTCATTGGTCTTGAATCACGGCTATTTAACGCTCACATTGGATGAGCTGAAGATAACCGAGAGCGCAACAGGTGATGGGTATTCCAGTTATTGTATGATTTGAATGATTAAGAGTATCAGGCCGGAAATGCCACAGCTGTTTAGAATTTAAGATTCTAAATAATTTAATTCACCGATTTATTGATTACAGTAATATTGAATTTATAAATATATGTTGTTGTACTTCTACAGCACTGGAGTGCCGGGTACCAGCTAGTAATTTTCTACAATCTTTTAAGCATGGTGCTGCCCTAGAGCTAGAGCTTCGATATTACATCACATAAAACGATAATTAATTAGTTTTTCGTTAAAAAACTTTTTTCGAATATAATACAATATAATTATAACATACACACGTATACAAAAAATAAAGTCCAAAGTGTCATAAAATAATGATTAATGGATTTTTACATTATTATTTTATTATAAAATATTTATTAAAAACTTTACAAATTGTTGTAAATTTTGCAATTATTATTTATAATTTTCGTACTAAAATAATTATTAATTAATAAAGTTTTTAACATAAAAAAAAAACATACGGCATTTAATAATATTTATAGAAATTCATTGAAAATAATTCTTACTCAGATTTTTAATTGAGAGCTCGGCAAATATGAATTTTATTAGAAGAAATCAAATAAAAAAATTTAAGATCCAAGAATTGACTATAGAATAAAATTTACAAAGAGGATATATGATATGTATGGCGTTATCTAAAGTACATAAAATTTTGACTCTGAAGAGATGCAAAATAATCTTTAAGACAAATACTTAAGACTATTTGTGTTTTTTAATCAATTTTAATTTATTTTTGGAGATTTTTATGGTAGCCTTTAACGAATTTCAGGTTAGATTCTATACCTGATTTAATAGATAAAATTTCCAAAGCTGAAAGAAATTTCTTCCTGGCTCATTGTATTTCGTAAAAAAGATATTTTCTGTACCGCTACTATATATTAAATAAAATTTTTGGTTTTCAAAAGTAGTTAGAGTGTAGTTAAACCAAAAATAACACTGGATTTTAGGAAGAATTTGCGATCTATAAATTGAAGTATTGCCTTACCTATTTATTATTCTAGTAGAAAGGCTTGAATTATGGAGATAAATCAAGCCACGTACAAATTTCTAAGCAATGTATTTATAGATGATTATATGATATTTATTGATTATTTTAGTCTGAAATATTTCTTTTTATATAGAAAAAAATCAGGAGATGCCAAAACTGAAATAAACTTAGTTTTCCTTTTTTGAGAAAAAATTCATTATTTTTACAATTTTATTTGAAAAATTTATTTACACTTTCCTTTCAACACAACAGTGATAAAATACTACGCATACACAAAAATTTATAACACGAAAAAAAAATACAGGAAAAATACATATCTATAGCGTATACTGTGACACGGTCATCGTATTATTCTTTTACAGATCATTTGATTTGGACTACTTCGCTCTCTCACTCTATACGTATAAAAATCCCTAAATGCAAGACATGTGGACGTCAGATTGTTAAATTCCGTCATATATAATAGGCTAGTCTTATTAAAATTTCATAGACATTACTTGTTCTAAAGAAAAATTTCAAATATAAAAAGGTCCCTTTTTAAATAGGCATGCGAATTTCTCAGAAACTAATTATATCTCAGAAATCGGATATCGGCCACTTAATGAGGATATAAAAGAGCATCTTTTCGGATTTTTTGATACCATCAACAAATTTGTGTAAAAGCTATTGAAATTTTAAGTCTCCATATTTTTAAAGTTTCTTAGTGTTTATGACAAAACTCATATATTGATTTTACTAACTGCGAACAACATTTTATAGGCTTTTTAAATATCTTTAACCTATATGTCTGAAGATTTTTCTCTTCAAAGCTTAGTGTGGCAGATAATTTGAAAAAATCGCAAAATCTCTTTTTCATAACTTGAACCGGGTGCCATTTTTCCGAAAATCAAGCTGGGATTTTATTTATTCCATACTTTGGCTGTATTGTAACACATTTTGGTGTGCGTTAGTATTGAAGTCATCTTTAATTAGCTAGGTAAGTGCCCATAGAGTTAAGAGCATTAAGAAGACTGCACCTGATGAACAAATGGTTCGAACAAAAAATTTGTATTCGCATTTGTGTTTGTGTTTTCAAAATGATTAAAAGGATATCTGTCCAAAATTTTCGCTCGTTAAACCGTTTGCATATTCATCATTATCTATTCAACTTGAAAATTAATAAAAACTATAAAGATGATTCTTTAATTTTGAACATTTGCGGAAAACAATAAGAAATAATAATAAATTATTTTAACGCTTTAAATTAAGAAACTATACGTATTATGAAAAAAGCCAAATTTTGTGTTACAAATATTTTAATTTTTCCGAATGTGATACGATTTAAAGTATTCTTGCTGTAAAATAATCGTATATACGTTGTGTTGTATATATATAGAAGAATACTAGAATAGCAGAATAGTCTCCGGAATTATACGCATGTACAACACTGATGTACCTAATACAAGCAATGCATAACAAATAACTATATCGGATTTGAGAGAGCAACCGTATATAGCCCATAGTAGCAGCGAAGAACATAATAGTATCAAAAACCTGTTCGTTATTACGTGATACACATTTTAAGTTGTATAGTTTTTCCTATTGTATAACGAATGAAAAAAAACTCTATATTTCATGGTAGAATACATTTTTAGAAACGACAAATATATATATATATATATATATATATATATATATATATATATATATATATATATATATATATATATATATATATATATATATATATATATATATATATATATATATATATATATATATATATATATATATATATATATAGGCATCATCGTCAATTTTAACCGAAGACCGTACAAGCTTTGTTTCCAAAATATAATAACTTATGTATGTACACATATGTACATTTAATTCGAATTTATCGCTCAAAAATTTTAAGGAATAATATCCATTGAACTCTTCTTAGCTTCTCTAAATACATTTGGAGAACTTTTTTACTATCTTTGGAACTCAATTCTGAGGTAATATCAGAATGACATTCAAAAAAATTTGGAACTAAATATGAACCACACCCCCCACCCCGAACACATGAACCATAAAAAAACCAAATATAGTTTGATATGGTTGAAACCGCTCATAAAATTTATTTGAAGCTAGTTTGAAATTTCCAATTTTTGCTGGTTACTGTCTCAATATTTTACCTTGAAACCTGTGAAATACGGATTAAAACAGAAATAAAAAAGCAGATCGTGAGTTAAGCTTTAATGGTATTACCGTATTAATAAATATTATTTATTAATACGGTTTCTTAAATATTGGTATCACCTGCCATGGAAGGTTATGTTTTCCGTGCGTTACATACATATGTTTGTAAATTGCTTTACCTCGTCTCTTCCAAATGGCTAAATGGATTTTGCTTATTAAGGTTTTTGGCGCGAAATAGTAACACGTTATTAAAAAAAAAATTGATCAAATTTATCCAGTAGGATATCAAATTAAAAGCAATTAAAAGGAGATTACGAATATATAAAAGTTATTAGAAATAATAAATTGATTTAAAAGTTTGTAAACCAAGGTAGTAAAAAGTCTAAAATAAAATTAAAAAAGCTGGCAATTTTAACGTAATTAACTAAAAAGTACCGTGATGCACCCACCCAAACATTGCAGTCGGTTTTTGGATCTTTTAAACTATTTATTTTTTATACATTTGTATAATAAACAATATTCAAGTTATTTCAGTATATATATTAAAATTATAAATATATTAAAAATTATTCTAATCCTTTATACTAAATCCAGAGAAATAAAGGTTTTCATTAAAAATAAAAACAAATATTTCTGATGTTTTAAGAACTGTAAACCACACACCGTATTGGTGTATTGTCTGTATATAAAAACCACAAATGTATTCTGTTTTCTAGAAAGCATAATATTTTTGGTTGACCATTTAAAAATACAAAAGTGAAATAATAAAGTAATACTGACTAATACGTAAAAGCCCCATTTTGTACGATCATATCGTCGCCTATTTATTATACTTGTGCTATGTTGTCAAAAGTTCTTTTTGGATATGTATTGATTTATTTCATTGTTTGTTGAATACCCAGCAGTTATAATAAATTTCTTAAAAATTGAGGTAGAACTGACTAGTAAAATAATTTCTTCTGGCAATTAAAGACTGGAAGAGTCAGATTTTTATCAAATTATTATAAAATACACAATTAATAAATAAATAAAATACATACATATAATAATAATATCATGTATCATACATTCAATTTTTTTTGAATTTTGAACTGTATGGACTGCATATTTAAAGTATTTTATGAATGTTAATAATTAAAAATATTTCAACTGAAACTGAAGCATGTGGTGAGTTTTTTACTTCTAATTTTTATGGTTTAAAAGTTGGGAAAAGGACCGATTTTGCTCATTCCCGAACTTAAGATGACGGACAGGTGGATACGCGGAAATGGACTAGGTTAGTGATTTTATAAACAATTATACCAAAATTTTGCTTGTAGCTTCAATGTTTTCTAGCGTAACAAACTTTAGACTAAAATTATTATACAATCACATTGTTTTTATATGTCGACGATAAAATTTTAGAAACATGAATAGGATTGTTTATCTATGTATGCTGTTTGTTCTGTTGTTCGGATATGATGACTGATTTTAATGAAATTCACATCCATAAAATTAGGTACAAAATAATTTTAATTTTTTTGTTTTTTTTGCACCTTGAAACATGAAGGTAACACGAAATTTTCGTGATTTAGAGCGAGAATAGAAACTTTATATGAGAATAATTGTTAATAACTATAATGAATGATAGTGGATAAAATATTAAATTACAAGTGTAGAAAATAAATAAGATGGTTGAACTAGCGTATAATTGAAAACACGAAAGTGATGTAAAACTGTTAGAGTATTATTATTATTATTATTACAAGACATGTTTGTGTGTTTTTGCTTTTTGTTACGAAGAAAATTACTTCAATTAAAGTGTTCTTGTTTCATTTATTATAACGTGTATGTGTTATTATAGAGAAATGTTTTGTTTTAGAAAACTGACCTAATATCTTGTTCTTGTATAGATTAGATGCCTGAAATATATAATTATTTATTTACTATTGCATGCTAAACATATGAGACTTGTAAATCATTGAATCTAGTTGCTTTAAATCCACTAAAATATGAAGATAACAACTAAAAATGTTAATTGTTTAAGTACGTGACATATGGTTGAATTCCTTTATTTTTTATTTAGAATAGAAATTATTCTAAATATGCAGTCCATAAAAATATAAGTATTGTAATATTACGGTGAATCTGCACAGTTTACGAAAATATGTTTCAAAATAAAGAAAAATTTTTATATTTAACTTTTCTATTTCTTATTGTTTATGAGTTAGTGTCCATTGGATTCAATTGGTCGATTTTGTTCATTCACGCACTTAAACTAAGAAAAAGTATATCCATAACAAAATAGTCTTAATATCTTTAATATATTTCGGATATCAGCAGTAGCTTTAGAACTTAACAACTCACACGGAAGCAAAAAAATAACTTCATCTTCTCGTTTTCGTACAGAAAAGGATCAATATGAAACATATTTTGTTGAATTTTAAAATCTTGGTATATTTGGATACCAACAGGTTGGGGAGATTAAAAAAAAATTACCGATTGAACCGATTTTGAAGATTCTTTTTTTGTAACAGAGAAGATATCCCAAGGGTCGTGTCATGATATGGAAAAATCAGATGTCCCAAAAGGAGAAGAAGGGGTAAGGACTTTTTGTAGTGATTAAATTTCATCCAAAGAAAAACTTTTCATGGTTACAACACTAAAAAGTTAAATATAACAACTTTTAACAAAGAAATGAACTAAAAAGTTAAAAATTAATTTTAAATTAAAAATTTCTATAAAAAAATTGTTTGTCACCAATTACGTTTTGAAATTTTAGCCTTAGCAAAAAAATTGATTGGTTGGTGTCGGTATTTGATCGCATTTTGCATAAAAATTTAAAAGTATTTTTTACTTATTATTTAATTTTTTGAAGGCAATTGTTTTTTTTTTTTTTTTAATTTTATAATTTTAAAAAGTTGAAACTTTTGGTAATTTCACCCGAAAGGTGGGTAAGATGATTGTAGTTTTTCCATTTCCCCCTCATTATGGTATTTCATTTCACATTGATAGCTGAATATGTTGTTCTTACTGATGATACATCAAAATATTTTCCCCGAAATACTGGACATCATCCCCGTATCTTTTGGGTATGATGTATTCTTTGTCAAATATTGTTTCATCGACAGTATTCCTGTATTATGTAGTTTATTACTATTTATCATATAATTTAATCTTAAATGAAAATCATTAAAACCTGTTAATAAAAGTTTTATGTATGATAAAACTTGATGAAAACTAAATTTTATATATGATATTATTTAAACTATGATCATTATGTAACGTGAAGTTGATATAATAGTTGTGTGTGAATAAATTAAAAATAGGTGTTGAATGTTTCTAGTTTATAACACACAGTGGAATATTTGTACACCTTTATAAATCTAATATACCTGTATATATAATATAAACTCACTCACTATGATGTTTCAATTGTGCCCGCAGCTTACATTGCATATGTAAAATAAATGTTATAAATACTAAAACTAAAACATTATATAAATGTTATATGGTTTAATGTATCGTATGAATATACAAGTACTTTGAAAATTATTCAATCGAGTTTTAAGTTTAATTTAATCTGGAATAAAAAATTTTAAAAAATAGAACTGTCTTAAAAAATGAACTACAAATTCAAAAATAATTTTAAATTAAAAACTTCTATAAATATTTTCCTTGCCAAATGTAACCAATTACCTTTTGAAGTCAACGCCAACCAAGCAATTTTTTAGCTAAGGATAAGATTGGCAACGACGCCGAAGGGTCACAAAGAAATTATTTATAGAAGTTTTTAATTTTAAAATTATTTTTTTATTTTTAGTTTATTTTCATCACTAAAATTTATGATGACCCTTCTCTTCCATAAGTGATATCTGATTCTGGTACGACCCTTAGAATGTCTAGTTTCCAAGAAAAAAAAAGAATCATCAAAATCGATTCATAGGCGACGAAGTTATCCGCGAATACATACAAAAAAATATATATGTATACACACTGTCGAAATGAGAAATCTTTTGCCACATTTACTAGAACTAGCAACGAAGAAGAAGTTATTAGACAGAAGGTTTAACATTGCGTGGAAAAAGTTTTGGGCACAAAATGAAATGCAGAAGGGAAGATACTCCTCAGAACTAAAAAAGATCGTAATAAACACATTCTAATGCGAAGAGTTACATACGAATGTGAAACGTGAATCTACACAAATAAAATAAAAAACAAGCTAGTAACCACACAAAGAGCAATGGAAAGAATCTTAAGGCTAAAAAAAGTGAAAACATAAGAATAAAAAACCAAGCTGAATAATGCTCTCGCGCTTGCTCTAAAACAAAAGTGGAAAGGAGCTGGGCATATATCCAGAATAAAATTTAAAAAAATGGACTTGAAAATTATAAAAAAATCAGCTGGAACGAAAACGTTGGGGGACTTCAGAGACTTAATAGACGGTGGGCAGATAGGGACAGTGGACAGTTGTAAATTATTTTCATACAACCGAAATGTAACTAAATTCGAAATTAATAAAGCTTTATAATGATTATTTTAAGTTACACCCGATATATACGAAATATTAAATGTGTCTTTTTCTGGATCTATCAGACAGACACACCCTCTATCGCACTGTCATATTTTTAAGATATACTTTATAATTTTACATTTATGCGTAAATGTACCTACATTTTATCAGCACTTCTGTAACGTGGTAAAATAGAACAATGTTTCATAAAAATTAACGAAGTATGACACATCATCAGTTTTAAATACATTTTCTTGAATTATATTAGGGAAAACCACAAGTGAACGAGGGAAAATATATATTTCCTATTTTAAAAGGAAAGGAGGTTAATTTCCTGCATGCTACGTATCGATTATTTTCTGTTTACTATAAAAATTGTAAAAACACTGTAAATGTTCACATTCTGAATTTGTTTGTGTAAATAAATGATAAAACTAATGTTGATCCACTAGCTTAGGCTGTTTGTTGTCTGTCATGCAGCCAGTATTAGCATTTTTGATATAAATTTGTGCTAGTGAATCATACGATTGAACGCAGACCAAATTTACTTATGCCAAAAAAGAAATACGATGATTTAATCTTTGTGTTTGGTATTCTAAAAGTAAACTTTCTATATTACATACTATGTTTTAATATTTTTAAATAAAAATTTGGTGTAATGAAAAAGTGCCAAATTAACACATTCCTAATACATGCCTCTCACTTTCATCCCTTCTATCATATATCTACTTATCCAAACAATATTTGGTAATGAAAAATTTAACCTAGTTAAATGTATCAACGAATTTCAGTTTTTACGTGATATTTTATTGGAAAAATGTTCTATAATGTAAAATTCACATGGTACGTTATTCACGTATTTTATCTCTGTCTCTATAAATGATTCCAAGAGACCCGTTTGAAACAAGAAAAGATCTATTTGTGATTGAGATGCAAAGCGGAATGCAAAGTAAATACAAATAAAGAGCGATATAGTAGTAAGAGTAAATGTTGCACAAAGATTGATTCCTTACAGATAAAGAGCTGGAATTGGAACTGCCCCCTGTTACAAGACATCCATACAAATTTAACCGTTGGCGACTATATATTCATGTTAATACTCATTTTTCACATGATTTTTGCAGAAACCGACATGTTCTGGCCTTATCATTCTTTCTACCAGAGCAGGCGAGTGTCCTCAGAAATATGGCATCTCTAGGGAGTATCGGTAGAAACAGGACTGAAATGAAAACTTTATTTAAATTACTTAATGTTTACGTGTGAGTTTGAACTAAAGGGAAATATTTAACCACATGAAAATGTTGTTTTGCTTGGTTGAGTACATGTGATTGTTTTAAGGTGATAATATAAAAGTATAGAAGAATTAGAAGAAAGGGAAGTGAAAACATTTCATTACATCCCAAACGTATATACATACACACATACACACACACACACCAAAGAATTGAACGAGTGGATTCATTCATCCGCATAGAATTGTGGGTGTTTATATATAGAATAATGTTTTATGAAAACCTCGATATAAATCTTAGCTTATATGTGACATTCCATGTCTCTCACCTTTATAAAATAAAATAGTTTTAAAATAACATAAAATATATGTGTGATAGTAGTTAAACCATGTTGAAAAAAACTATATGGTAAGTATTCATATAGAAAATCAGATAAAATATTTGAAAGTGGTAGGTTTTGTTTTGTTCTCAATGTATTCTGAATATTACATACCGATATACCTTTGTGACCCACACCGTTAATACAGGAATAAAAACGATAATATTTATTTTTAATAAGACTTTTTATTAAGAATTACCGATATTTTAAAGTACTTTTTAAAACATGGTAAACTAACCAATTAATTTATTTTATATAAAAAATTTTGTTAATTATGTGCTTAAAATAATAATCATATTTATATTTTATTAGAAAATATAAACAAAAATTAACAAATATAATAAAGAGTCGCGCTGAATTTTGATTTAAAAATAAAGCGCTAATAGTCTTAACGTAGGTTTTATATATGACTCCACATGTTTAATTTCAAAATTTAAGTAATTTTAATTGTTTAGAATCTGAGACACTCCTCATAAATTACAACAATCTCTCGCTTTGTACCTCATGAAAATTTCACGAAACATACGGGGTATAAAACATTCCATGAAAGTATCAGAAAATGGCATGTTTGCGTTTGTAATACAAATTTATATTTTTTAATTGTGTTTTGGATGTATACAATTTTTTTTTGTGCGATAATTTCCAAAAATATTATTCGTATTATTTGATTAATTATTTGGCGTTTTGAGATTTGGGAGGGGACGCCCACGTTTGTGCCCTGGGCGACAGAAAGTGTAGATCCGTCTCCGATTCAATATTAGTCAAATTGGATCGTAGCACAGATGATTTTAGTGAGGAAAGCACAAAGCTTAGAATTTCGTAGTAAATATTAGTAATATTGAAATCGATTGACTAACAAAAGACTGGTTATTAATTATTGTAAATTCAATTGTCTAATAAAATATTCAATTTTGGAAATTTAGGCTTAAAGTTTAATTCGAAAGTATATATCTCAGAAATAAGTTAAACCAATCATAGAACTTTCAAATTACCTTAGTTTATGTGTATACTTATTTTATGCCAAGTAATGCGTAAAGCCAATTTATTCTCTAACTTTGAATTGTTGTTTTGTTTGATAAAATTAATGTTTTTTAAGAATTATTTTTCCTTCATGAACTCTATATTAAAATGAAAGATTTTTTAAAATATATATTCGTAAATTTATAATGTTATTTGTTTACTGTAAAAGTTTTATTACATGTACATTTTGCTATTAATGAAATGCTATGACGTCTGTTTTTTTTTCGAATTGAATACTTACACGCTTTCAGATTTATTTTTCGTTATATAAATGTGACAATAGTCAAAATATAAAAATTTTACAATTTATGACATGGTGTGTTTTATTAAGTTTAAAATTTTTAATTTATCGTATATTTTTCAAAAAATACATTTCAGTTTATTGTTACAGTATTATTTGATTTATTTAAGTACTTTAGGGATCTCTAAAAATGGTGTTCTGTGATTTCAAAAATGTTTATGCAAATTTCAATCAAAATTAAAAAGACAGTAACAAATTATTGGAAAATTGTTGTTTTGTTGAATCACTTTTTTTTTTTTTTTATAAATTGTTAAATCACATTTGGTTTAAGATTTTCAAGAGGATCGAATTCATTAAGAACCCTCAACCATAACTGGGGAATTGTTCATTTTAATGACAGAAAAATTGAATAAGAAATTAAAATGTTCTGTGTCATTGTGAAACTTTTAAATATAATAAATAAAATAGAATAATACATCGAATGAGATGTTACATTGAAGTCTATTAAAATTTTTACATCTAGTATTGTATACAAATTCTCTACATATATGAAAATGTCACAAAACATATTTCCGTTACTTCAATAATATTATGCTGATGAATATTATTATGCCTTGTTATAACTTTATAGACATTTATATAAATCATTTTATATTATTTCATTTATCACATATAAATATGAAATTGTATAATATTGATCAGGAAAACTTGACTCATTTATTACAATTTATTGGATGATATTGGATGATTCATACTTAAATTTTCGTTTCATACTTTGATTTTGGAATAAATAACGGAAGAAGTCACTTGCAACGTGCAAGTGACAATTTCTTACAGTCCCTGCAGTTTAATTCAATATTACAACACTCTTTTATATTGGCTGTTTAAAATATATAAATGAATGTTAAGAATGAACAAATTTTCCTATAAACAAATTTTGTCTTTCTTTATCTTTTGGTTGGATATGAATGATCAAAATTGAGCGGTCCATATGTGTACTTGTTATAGTATACGTACATATATGTCTATTAAGTAATACCGATAGTTATCTTTCAATCATTTTAGTTACTTTTTTGCAATTTTTTTTTTTTTTTATAAGGATAAAATAAGGGCTACTCTTAGTGTCATATAGCGACTGTAGTTTTACCGATGATAATAAAGTTTGTTATTTCGTGTTGAAAATATTTATTGAACAGAATGAAAAAAAATGTTATAAAATCTAAAAAATTTAATGATTTATTTTTTGGAAATATTGTTGCTTGAATTTATTTGAATTGTCATGTAAATGTAAAAAAGAAGCTTTTTTGATACGCAAACTATAAATTTTTAAAAACATAATTATGATGATTGTACGATGTCCCAATTTTCTGTAACTGTTATTAGGCATAAATGTAAAAATTTTGAAAATAATATATATAACAATAGGAATAGAAAATCAGTGCTCTTCAAAATTTATTCATATAATATATAGAAATCGAATTAAGTGTATAGGATGTAAATTACAATTTGGCTCTGAAATAAGTGCCAAACAAACTATAATTTTTTAATTAGAAGGAACTATATTAAAATATTAAAATTAAAAATTTCTTTGCCATTAACGAGTTGTTTTCATCAAAATTATGATTTTAGTTTAAACTCATTGCTTTAACTAACATAATTTTATAGTTATAGAACTGAGCTTAAATCAAAATCGTAATTTTCTTGAAACCAACACTTGACAATGATATACTATAATTTTTTACAGTTTTCGAAGAACTTAGTGAAGCAAGAATAGTTTTAAGTGCAATTATTACTTGAAAAGAATGTTCTTTAAAGTCTAAAAGTTTATCTGAAAAATAGGTTTTATATAATATGTAATTGTTAAAGATATGGCTTTCAATCGTCTGCTTATCTTGATGAAAACTACGTGAAAAAAATGAGTGTTCATGCCATTACACGTTGGCCGTAAAATTGTACATCCTTTTAAGAGCCCGATTTTGTTATTCTACGTCAAAAGGAATATAGAGATATGATATAAATAATATTCCATTTTTTTAAATATCTATTTTTTTTCAATACCATAAATATGATTATCTAAATTTAATAATAGAAGCTATCGCTATTATATACATTATATTTGCTTGTGAAAAGAGGCTATTATAATTTTAGAAGGACCTAAAGAAAATTGTTATATTTTCATTATTTTTAGAAGTTTTTGCCCCAAAGAATTATGAAACTTCATTCGCAAATTTCTTCTACATACTTGCACATTGAGGTAGCAGTACCTTACGGTGATAATTGTTTATTCAACAATAATAATTTTAATCAAGAAAACACATTTGTTTTTTATTATTAATTTTTCAACGAGTTTCAACTATATTATATGCAAACTATTATATTGTATAAAGTTTTATCTCAAAGCACACTGCAGTGAATACAATTGTATCTTTCTGTGTGCTTTTATATTTTACATTTTATTCAGTTACATATCCTGATGTGTGTGTATATATATATATATATATATATATATATATATATATATATATATATATATATATATATATATATATATATATATATATATATATATATATATATATATATATATATATATATATTATGTATGAATCGTATGTATGTGCTTACATACATTTATATAATAATAAAATATATAAACATCAGTAGATACCATAAAGTACACTACATTACATATCAAATATTGTATGTAATATTATTACATTATATTTTCTGTTCTTCAAAATACTAAACTTGACAATTGTTGTGTATTCGAGATTTTATATGACAATAAATGATTATTATGAAAATAAAATGTATAAATATATACCGAAAAATATTAAAATTTCTTATTTCATATTCATTTCATGCATATTAATTTTATTATATGAAATATTGTAATTTGTTTTGTTATTTGAAATCATTAGGATTGAATTTACTCATTAACACAATAGATAAACCTTGCATATAATGTAGGACATAGATGTTTTGGTCTAAAATATACTCCGGATGTGAAATAATAATATTCCTTCAAGTTACAAGGTGTGTATATCTATAGAGTGAAAATAATTTGGATTTATTTATTTATTTAAGTGTAAAATCGGTAGACATATTCTTATGACGCTGGAATTAATGATAATTTTTTAATACTTAGTAGATAAAAATGTACCTGATGATAGCAACTCATTCGGTATGTTGAGCACTAAAATTAAAATAACTACCATCATTAGCTCTTGGGTTCATGTTTTTAAGTTTCGACGTTTTCCATGCACAATCCGACTTCTGAACTCCAATAAATAATAGTCATCTAAATCGAAGTATTCTGTTAAGAGTTATGCACTTACATTGGACAACTATACCTAAAAGCCAAATTGAAAAACCTCTTTCTTCTCTTTTTTCAGTTACAAAGATTATAAATTTATCTGTCACGATACCTTATATTTCATATATTATAATAGAATGGTTGTAATATAATTTTTGTAAATAATTAAAATATTTCGTCTTTTCCTTATTCAAAATAATCATTTTTAGTTTATTTTCAAAGTAAAATTAATAAAATAATAAACATGAATTAACTTCAATTCTTTAGTAAATATATTTCTTAATCACTAGAATTAAATCAATAGAATTAATCTCCATTAATAATCTAATGCAAAAAAATGTGTTTTTTAATGATCCAAAATTAAATATTTTTATTTAAAATAATAATGAATGTAAAAAAATAAAACGATTGATTTTTTGGATGAAAAAAGTACGCATTATCTCAATCTGTAATTAATATTTGATATGTATTTAATCTTCAATATGCATTTTTCTTAAAACAGTGGTAACTATCAGTGGTCACGATTGGTAGGCTTAGGTGAAGGAAGGTGTTTGATATGAATCACCTGTAGTAGGTATAATAAATCTGTAGTAATAAAATAACAAAATTCAATTAAGATATTTTATAAATAAACAGCATGTACATGTTTATTTTAAAATATTTTATTAATTTTAAACAATTTACTGAATCGCATATACATTAATTAGATCATGGTATATATTAGTGATAGACCAAGGTACATACCTTCATTAGATTTTATTAGTCATAGACCACGGTACATATTTCCAAAATTCATGTAGCGTGGTTATCGCTAATGATATTTTTTATTTGTCAAACGTTGCTCGTTCACGGTTATGATACTATTACTTATGCTCCACAATGTTTTAATATTACGACCCTCAAAATTATTGATATAATTTAACTTACGCTTGAATTTTATAAATGTCGCATCAAATTATATTCTCTTTTTTTTTTCGAAGATTGGGATTCAATTTAAAATTGTCCCACAAAAAAGTTGTTTCGTTTTCTTTATGGGTAAAATATTTTTCCAAATTTAATCCAATGTTAGCTTTCTGTGGTTATTTTATGTTAGTTCAGCCGGTGGACTGCTAGGTGACGCATTAGTCTTGGGACAATGGTAGTACTCAATTATTAATAGCTATACGTTGGGCATCATAATACAATATAATATATATAAATATTTGACGGCATATAGATATTAAGCATGGTTTTAAGAACAGCGTGGTTAAGAATATTCAAGCCATGTTTGTTTGATAATTTATAATTGTGATTTAAAGAAATTTCATTGTCGTAACTAGGCATAAGAAAATTTTTTATCATTAATATTAATGCCCATTAACAACTAATTTTTTACATATTATAAATATATTTGTAAATTTAATAAAAAAAAATATTTGTTTTATTTTTTTATAAATAAAAGTAGTGCGGTTTACTAAATATAGTGACATATTAATTTTGTTGCTTGCTGCAATAGACTGTTAAAAAAACCATTAAAACTATTTATATTTTGAATTTATCCGCAAAGTTTAAAATTGTTCGTTCTCTATATATAACGCTTTTATCGATCGAACCAACATAAAATAATCACATAATTTTTTTTACTAATTTCACATATATATTCCATACAGTCTACCACCAAGAATGGGCCCAACTTTGATAAACCACATGCATCGTCTATCATAAAATTCTCGTTTACTTGAAACCTTTTCTTTCCTTTCGTCGATTAACGACTTATTTGTAATATTTGAATTTGCTAGTTATGTATGCAAAAATTAAATATATTTTCTGTCACACTCTGTATTTATATAAATTTAATACAACAATTTTCGTTTTATCTAAATGAAATAATATTTATACATTTTATATAAAATATATATATATATATATATATATATATATATATATATATATATATATATATATATATATATATATATGTATATATATATATATATATATATATATATATATATATATATATATATATATATATATATATATATATATATATATATATATATATATATATATATATATATATTTTATTTATCAATTTTAATGTTACATGGCATATGTTACCATTTTTATCAATTTTTGTATGTCATTTACGTCATCAATCAAATGGCTTTTTTGTTTTCATTTTATTTCCAAAATTTATTTTAATAGTGATGTTGTATTTATAGATAGTAATAAAAATGAAAGAATTACCCTTTGCTGTTTTTAATGTTGTAGGAAACTTGACCGTTAAAATTGTCATAAAAAAGAAACTACAATAAAAGCTTAGAGTATGAAAAGAATTGGTTTTGTCATTTATATCGTTGGACATATTTTTGATATTTTTTTATTGAGTATTGGAGTCGTGATATATTGAAAGTCTATGATTTCTGTTATGGTGTTATAAATTGTCTGTTTGGAATGATTTTCCCATTTTTACGTGATTTTGTTATTCGGTAACACAATAATTTTAATCTGAAATAGATATTTTTAAGATTTTTTTGCAAAATATGTACAGGTTTCGCAAATTCTTTATTATTTAAATAAAAAATGAATAAATTCTTTATTATTTAAATAAAAAATGAATAAATAAAAAATTCGGACATCTATGAAAAAAAATCACAGTGCATATATACTGTTACACCTATAACAGCAAATTTTTTATTAAATTTAACAAATTCATGAATTATCTAAAATCAGTATACAACACACACAAAAATTTATCTTAGTTTCTGGGCTTTCTTATTTAGGGACTTGAGGTATACATCACACAAAAGTAATACAAAGTTTAAGACTGGATTATTTCTGAGATATCATTATATACAATTTCAAGACTACCCAAAATCAC
The DNA here is from genome assembly GCA_020423425.1 of Chrysopa pallens. Taxonomy (NCBI): domain Eukaryota; kingdom Metazoa; phylum Arthropoda; class Insecta; order Neuroptera; family Chrysopidae; genus Chrysopa; species Chrysopa pallens. The sequence goes on from CM035593.1 coordinate 34,058,356, forward strand.
TTTTCACACAAAGTTTTATCGAAATTGAAAGAAAAAATATTTCCGCAATTTTGTTGCAAAAAGTTAAAAACACAAAAATCACACAGCCCAAAAAATATTCTCCAATTTGATAAATCCTAATATATGTATAATGGCACAAAAACTACACAAATTGGATAGACAGTTTTTGAGATCTTAATTGCCATTTCAGTAAAATATATATCGGGGAAGTTTCGAGGTATATATCAGAAACGAGATCATCCAATCGTAAAATGAGTGCTATTCTAGTATACTTTGGATTGACATTCTAAATACCCAAAACTGCAGAATGTTTTTTTTTTTTTTTTTTGGATTAATAAATAATTGGATTAATAAAAAAGCTAATCATCACAAAAAATTGCTTTTTTGACAATATTTAGACTGCAAAACATTCATTTTTGAGAACTTACTTGTTAACGTCACTCTGATCTAGGTACTATTTTATCCAAACTTTAACATTAATCCATCCATGAATTTATTTAAGAATCAACATTGAGTCTGAATCATCAGTTCAGATTGGATAGTGCTATTTCTTGACCATTTAGATTTTCGGTTTAATTAAGATGTGCATTTGAAAACTTTACCTAGGATTAAGAAAGTACAATATCCTTTAATAATTTTTGAAATGTTAAGTAGTAACAACTTAATTATGTAATTTGTGTTAACATTAACATTGGAAATGTATGTCTTCTTCATGTGCCAATAAGCTATTAACTATAAACAACAATTCTTATAAAAGCGTTCTATTAAGTTCAGAAATTATACGATAATATAAATTAATTGAACTCGAATCTTTTATTTTCTGGATGGTGTGTAGGTAGGTGTGCTTTGTAAACAATATACATATTAATGTTATTAATTAATTATATTGTTGACGATGACTTATGTATTATTAATTTATTAAATTCAACCAACATTTACGTTCAGATTTTAAAAGCTGTGTTGTTGTATATACATTAAAGAAAAATTAGAGAAAATATTCTGCTATGCATTCTATACGTTTGAAGTTGTCAGCTTTCAATTATAAATATATACAACGTCTTTGTATAAGATGTAACAGAATATACGATCGAAATATAATATAACCAATAAAATACTATTTATTATTGGTATTTCGGTATTCTGCAATATTTTGTAGTGAAACAGAGTGAAAAATATCTAAAACAGAATGTGTTAAAGTCAACCAAATTTTGTAAAATATTTCTATAATACTATTAGAAGTATAATATTTGGTACCAAACAAAATTCAGCATTTTATTCAAATATTTTCACTATTAGTTGTAATTTTCGCTGTATAAGTACACATGTACACTCGATGTGATTTTGAGAAATTATTCGTGGCTTAGTAATATTTAGTCTTGGAGCTTTTTACTTCTCTGAGATTATGTTTCTCGATTCTATGATTTTTTTTTTTAAATTGTATGGCTGGATGAATTCGTCGCAGATTTTATTCGTAAGAAAATTGGCAAGCCAAATAAATTTTTTTATTTAACGAAAAAACATTAGAAAAACTAGTTATCTGAAGAATATAAAGGTTTTTTAAATTACTTGTAATTGGAGCTGTAATGTATTTGTAATAATTTAGCAAAAGTACTATTTTTTTAGTATTCTGTGTGAATTTTCGTATAAAATTGACAATTTACAAGAAAACTATAAAAATTGTGTTCTTTATTAAATTTAAAAAATACAACAATAAAATGAACTTTTATAGCATTTTATTTTTAAATTGTCAATTTCATACGAAAAATTGATATTTTGCATTTTATTTGGAACAACCAATAATAAAAAAGTAACGCGTTTATAAAATATTGAATACTACATGTAGATGACGAAATCGTGGTTTTAAAAATATCTTATTATTATAAGTAGATTGAATTAATTTGTATAATAAAAAATAAAATTTCTTTTTATATCAGTTGAATAATAGTTTAAATAATTTTTTATTTTTTAGTATAATGGTATACGACGGAATTAACGGTAGAATTGATTCAGATTCTCAACTGTATCATTTTGTATAAGAATGAATATACCAAAGCCGGTTCACTTCGTTAGTATAATAAATGATAGACCATCTATAACAGTTTACACATAGTAATTAATTTTATAATATATTAATACCATACAATATATTATTATATTGTATTCGATATTAGTTACAGAAGAGTATCGAAAAAAAAAATTAGGTTACGATCGTATAGCATGATGCATCAATATATAATTTATCAGTGTATTTGAAAGATTCGATAAATGAGATATGAGAATACATTAAATAGATTGTACAATTACAAGCGAAATAATTGCTTATGTCACAAATCACAAACATTCAGCTCAATTATGGAAATGTTTTGATTTTCTATTTTTTATTCCTTGATGTTATAAATTTAATTGGAGGTGATTGGTGGATCTAAGGGTTTATACTCAAGAGATAATAAATAAGAACAATTTATAAAAAATCAGATGAATTTATACTTTTTCATTTATAGTTATAAGAAATCTAAGTATAAAAGTAACGATGATTAAGCATAAAACAAATACAACACAGAACATGGACTCTTTTGCTTTTCAAAAACAAAAAACGTATTGAACTTCTTAATATCTATTTTTTTTTTACATGCCGTAGATTTTTACATTCGATATTCATAGTATATGCCAGAATATATTAGATTTAGTCTATGGTTTGTTAAGGCATTAACAAAATTTTCGTTAAAGTGTTCATAGAATCACCTAGTTAGTTTATTTCCATTTGCATACCCACCCGCCATCTAGGTCCAAAATAAAAGGAGATAACAAGCTGACCTAAAAAGTGAGTTTATTTTCAATAATCAAAATCATTCTATTGAGTTCAATGAATCCTTTAATCAACAACTTTTAACTTTTAAACCGGAAAAGGTAAAATATTTAAAGGCATAAAAAGATATCTTTTTCAAAACAAGCAACTTTTGTTTGAGACATTTTTTTCGTTTATTGTCTACCTTAATTTTATCTGAAAATGATTCGCCATAATTTGAGATCGTAATTTAAAAAATAGTAATTTAAAAATTCATATATTTTGGAAAGGATAACCATATTATTGTAATTTCTGTTCACAAAAAAAATAATTTTTCAAGTCGAGAAAAAATGGTTGTTATGAAGCCATAGAAAATTTTTGGTTAAAGGTATGTGCATTATTGCTTTGAACACTGTGTATTATACTCAACCATTACATATTCTGAAACTAAATATATAGTAAACGTGCTTTGGTGTAATTATTTTATAATTGATAATTTTAAAATAATAAAACCTTCAACTGCTTTGATTTATTAATTTAAAAACATTATTGAAAAAAGCATACGAAGAATATTTTATTATTAATTTTATACAGAATCAATGACGTTTTATTAAAATATCGTCGTTTATAAATTTATTAATTGTGTTATATTCGTTGCTAAAATAAAACGATAAATTTGATTGGCATATTATTTATTAGTAGCAATATGTAAATCTCATGCAGAACTTAACAAAAACCTCATAGTTCTTGCAGAGAAAAAGAGAAACTTGATCATTACATTCTTCTTAGTTTGCAAAGAGAAAAGTATTCTTAAAGATTATCCAAAAAGAGGGTCGGGAGGTTTACGTAATAAACAAATTTCCTATTTTTTTTATTTCACATCGATTCAAAAAATATTTTCTTCATTTTATCATATAATTATTTGAAAAAAACATCTATTCCAGATTTTCTTTTTGAGCATCGTTGTTTTTAACTTCCGAAGCAAAAAGGCAGCTGTTTATTTATGGATCCAATTGTTTAGGATCTAATGGATTCAATGGACTGATTTTGCTCATTCCCGAACTTAAACTAACCCCAAAAATTGCAAAATCGCTATCTCTTTTTGTTTTTGATTTATCGTGATGACGGACGGACAGTCGGAAATAGACTAATTAGGTGTTCCTATGAACACGTTTACCAAAATTTTATTTGTGCGATTAATATTAAGAAATTTTGGGTATAAAACTTAAGACTAAAATTAATATACTCTGAACATATTATGTAGTTTAGCTTTTAATAGTAGGTAAGTTTTAAAAAAAAATTACATTAATAATAATCAACTGTCTGCAATAATCCGTAACGGAAACATTTAAATATTATATTTATTCATGCATATCATCCATTTTAGAAAATCATCATTACATACAGAATTAGATTTTCTAAATGTGTCTATGAAATAAGTATAAACATAATTCGTATATTTAGATAATTGGTAGCAATTATGTAAATGTATTAAGGGGATATCTATCTTCCTTTTCATATTACTACAATTGCACCAACATTTTATTAAGAATTCTCTTGAATAGTCTCTGATTCATATCCAATGGTATTTCGAAAATTAAAAGATCTAAGAATAAATATTTAACCCTTCTAAAAAGTTACTCACTGTTACTCGAGAGCATAGACAAAATCAAAGATAAAAAAACAAATCTTTTGCTCAATTTAACCAGTTATATACTTCCTTACTCAATCGGTACTCTTTTACCGTGGGTGTAGAAGGTGGCAGTACACTTTGAATCTGTTTGTAGCATATTAAATGGTTTTTATCAAAAAGCTCCCTTCTCACTTTCAACATTCATCATTTTTTAGAGGTCTCTCTCACCTGGTCTTCGCATCATATGTGCCCAAACAAAGAATAATTTTGGGTGAAAGGCTGGAAGATTTCTTTTTTGTGGACCGGGATCATTTGGTTTTGGATTCAATTTCATCGTGTGTTTTCCTCAAAACGTTGGAAGAACTTTCAATTACAAGTTTTAAATTTTCTTCCTATGTTTAGAACGAGTTCTTTCGACGAGTTTTCATTCTGTTTATAATAATTATCCACAAGTAGGGTATATTCTCTTATTATATATAATAAGTATTTTACATGTATAAATATGGTGAGGCTTCTTCGTAATACTGCGTCATTATAATAAATGATGCGGTTATTTGCTAAACATTTGAAGGTAAATTATTGTGGTTACCCTTTTAGAATTTAAGACGTATTCAAATTATTTGTGTTTTGATAGTTTTCAAATTGTGAATACATAAATGTCTTATTATATTTTTGTGCATTTTAGCCTTTTTCCATCTTAATTACATGCCATTTTAGCCTTTTTCCATCTTAATATTCAGAACGGTTTTTTTGTATACAAACGTTTTTTCTCCAGAATAGCAACTTTTAATATAAAATATTTTTGTAAGCCTCGCATATTTGATACATATATGAATAAATGTACGTTGGACACGCTTTTTATTTTGTTTAATATCAAGCACAAATCTTCAAAGTTTCAAACATAAAGTTTAACACGCCAAGTAATCTTAGGATTTGTAAATAAATTTGACCGAATAATTTTATCAAATTATACTAGCACATTTAACTGTTCATTTTTCTCGTAAAGTATGAAATAAAATAAATTTTCACAGTTTAGACTGTTCGTAAATTATCCGAATATTTTTAAAGTTCATATCACAATCACACATAAATACAACAAAGTATGTATTTGAATTCGATTTGATTACCATATTTGACAGGTTTTTGTTAACACGCGTACCACAAAATGTGATTTCTATGCAAATATATCCAATTTACTGTTCCTACATATATACAGACATATTTCTAGTATACTGACCACCACATCAGAGATTAATTATAAACATAAGGGTGGTGAATTTATATACTGAACAGTATTACCTTCCAATCATGCTTGAACTAGACAATAGAATCAATAATACACTACATAATCAGTAAACAGCAATGTTTTGGAACATAATGTCATACAGTTTTTATCAAACCTATTTATTTATAAATTTATAGAAAATTAAAAAAAAAAATTCATTATGTCTCAAGAACTTTTTTTAAATCTATAAAACATGTCAAAATATACTAACCAAAAGATGCTAATTATAATTAGCGATGGATATAATTCATATTGGTCTTTCAAAAAAACGAAACCCAGACCAATATTAGTTATACTCGCGCAAGACGAAGACCAAGACCGAGTATGTAAGACCAAGGATAAAAAACCTAAAAATAACCGCTTTCGATAAATATATGACTCAAAATATGTGTGAGGCAACTGTTATTTTCGTGAATATATTAAAAATATTAATATATAATTGTATACGAGTATTATATAGCCACATTTGAGTTGATGGCACGGAAACAAACAACTATTAACATAGCGCTCAGTTCAAAATCATAACAAAACAAACGGGTGGAATGAGCAAAGTGTATGCATGCAACATGCGCTAAGACAGAAGAGTCAGTATCACATTGAGTAACGCTCTAATTATCTCTTTATTCAGTAAGGTACATAAATACACTTTACGCTTATTACAAATTTAAGACTCTACATAGTTGCAACCATGAAGCTCATTATGATTGTAATGACGTAAAGTATTTTAGAAATTAATTATATTTATATTTATACCCTTAATAATCTTCTAATGATTGATAATGCAATGAAAAAAAAGCACCTAAAAATCAGATAAAATATGCAAGACCAAGCAAGACAAAGAACTGGGGTATATAAGCAAGATAGAGACCAAGACTAAGACTGGAAATATTTGAGCAAGACCAAGACCAAGACTGATTATGCAACACCAAGACCATTACTAATATTGTCTTGTCTTGAAAGGGTTGTTATTTCGAAAACTTAGTTTTTTCACTGCCTTTCTCTATTTGAGCAATCAGGAAAATGTAGGTTTTTGCTTATTTCAAAGTGAGGTCTCTAGTATATAAAATTACAAGTTAATATGCTAAATATAAGCGCATAATTCTATTTATTATGATAAAAAATATGACGTAAAAATAAAAAAGATAAATGCATATTACATTTAAAGTAACAGCAGCTATATTTATAACATTATAGAATGAACTGTTCATTTTTCTAAACCAAAGTTTCCTATAGTATATATAAAATATGGTTGTAGTAATTGTAATATCTTTATATAACTCACCTTCTTGTTGCACATATAAAGTTTATCATCATAAGAAATGAATTATACTGATTATTATTAATTGTTTACGAAAAGTTTATTATAGAATAAGGTGAAAGAGACCACGCTATTTATAAACAAGTTAACTAGAAATAGACGAAGTGTCTACCGTAAAAAATGGGCATCTGGTTGGTTAGAGTATAAATTTTAATGGAAAAGATGGTATGTTTAGACTAGCCACACGTATCATTATATGTGACAATTTAGTGCTTCCACAATTAAATTGTTAGTTTTATAAAAAAAAATTTGAACATTTCGTTTATGTATAGCCGTAGCAATTAATTGTTTTAAATGTTAAATCTCTCAACGGCCGCTTGTCGTCCTTATATTAGGCTGCTCAATTTCGTATTAACTTAGGAATACAAATTTTTCAAAAAAAAAGAACCGCATTTAAAATGCACTATAAATTAAAACAAATTTTTAAAATTAGAAACTTCTATAAATAAGTCGACGCCAGCTAATCAATTTTTTAGCTAAAGATAAGATTAGCACCGACTACGAAACGCCACAAGGAACTAGTTTTTAATTAAATATTATTTTTTACTTTTAAGCGCATTTTTTTAAAGGCAGTTCTGAATAATTTTCATGTTATACCTTTGACTGTTGAATAAAATCCTTGCTCTTCCCTTATCATAGTACAATTCTTGGGATATCTACTTTCCAACAAACAAACAAAAAAACCAATCATCAAAATCGGTTGATAAATAACAAAGTTATCCGCAAACACACAGAAACGAGGACACGTAGAATTGAGAATTGAGAAACCTTGTTTGTTTACATTTAGTTAAATAAACGTCATATGATATGTTGTTTCTACTCTATAAATACTATTTTGTTCAATTTCTAACTTATCGGATGATTTTTTTTTTACGATGGTCTCTTGGACCAATAGCTACTGAGATTTATAAGCTACAAAAATATCATAATCATCATAATTATGATCTTACTAACATTAACACAATTTTAACAAAACTTTTTCATAATTAATTTGTTTCGTAAAGTTTTACTCACATTACTTATTATGATTTGTATATGTATGTGGGGTAAAGTTTTATGTATAAACTACTACTTAAAGGAATGTGAATGTCATACCAAACTTTAATATATATTTTCTTTTTAATATCGTAGCAAAATATCTTTAAATTATTAAATTCTTATGATTTTCCATATGAAGTCTTAAGATAAGATGTTAAGTTAATAACGGACGTTAAGTTAATACGTTAAGTCAAAGGATATTCATATCAAGTGCAAAATTTTAAATTGTAATTAATCTCAATCATCCTTAAAAACTCCCGAGAACAAATTTTTAGTTTTAATAATGAGGAAAATAGTCAACCGTGACGCCATAAAAACCAAAAAAATTATTTTGCTATATAACGCTCAATTTTTATCCAATTTTGAAAAACAAAAAAAGTAATCCTACTTAATATTGTTGGGTCATATTGTTCAAATTTTTTGTTTTATTAAACATTAAATTTCAAGATATTATGGGTAAGGTTATGAAATTTCATATACCGGTTAAAGAAAGCGAACTTATAGCATTACAAATGGAAAGCATGACCCAAAAATAGCGGGTTTCAAAAAAAAGTTCACTCAAATCGTTTATAATTTGGTCATGATATCGAAAAACTGAATTTTTAACATTGTTAAAAATCATTGCCACAAAAACCATTAAAATTATTTTACTCTATATAGTTTAATTTTTATCCAAATTTGGCAAACTAAAAATTAATAATTAATAATTAATAAAACGAAAATTTGTTCTCGGGTGTCTTGAGAGATGAAAGATGATTGAGATTAATTAACCTTTAACACCGCGAGGATAAATTTACGTACTTTTTGTTGGTACACGTATGCTTTTTTCAAGAAAATTCGGACCTCAGAAATCCATCCCCATCATATGTATCCTTCAGCTTCCTCGAAAACAACCGACGGATAAATTTGAACATTTTCACTTCAATGACAAACTTTCTCTTCACACTAATTAATATTTCAATTCAGGTTAGATTTAAATAACTGATTTTTAATTAAAATAATATTGAATAATAAACAATAATCCAAGTGTCAAATTTACATTTATTCCAGCTACTCTGGAATTAAATCATTCTAAAAGTTAATATTGGATAGGAAAAGAAACTATTTTAATTTGTAAGACTTCTTCTATGAATTTTTTTTTTATTTTACGTGAGAAGTTCAAAAGTAAGATCATTTAATTAAAAATTACATTAAAAGCTTGTAGTTGCATTGTGCTTTGACAAAACACGATTAAATTCTATATTTTTAAATTTATAAATATTAAACGTCTACATATGATTCAATAACTACCCTGTCAATTTTTTTTGATAGAATTTTTGCAATTTTCAAATATAAAGAGAGAACAACTTCTTGAAGAAAAATATGAAGATAAAAACATCGAATATAATATAGAAGAGTTTATCCATAGTTGATGACAATCTGTTTGTTTATACAATAAAATCCCTTTATGTATAATATAAAGTAAGTTAAAATGACGAGTTAATAAATCGATTATATGTATAGAGAAGATGATGAAGCTTTAGTAGTTTATACCACATACAACTTGAAGTAAATTGTCAGAGTAAACCAACTGGAAATGACGTGGGTTATATTCGAAATATGTATGGGTATGTTTTTACAGGATGGTCTACCATCAATTATTTATGTTATGATTTATAGTATGAAATTTTGTGTCTCAAATTATTTTTATTATCTTTGTTTAGGCTAAAATATAAATATTTATTTATTTGAAGTATCAGAATATTCTAAAAATTAGCAGCTGTTGATAAAAACTATTTTTAAAATATCTTTCACGGAATCAAGAAATTTAGAACAAAATTCAAAAAATTATTTTGTGCTACCGGATAAAATTGGGAAGTAAAATATCCTTGAGAAAATATCCATCAGGCAATATGCCTGAGGATATTTTGCCCTGGAATTTCGGTCGAGGTTGTTTTGTTCAAGGATTGTCATAGAACCCACTAATTACCTGACAATACCTTTATAGTGTGGCTTAATTACACACCATTTAAAACTGCAAATGTATTGACTCCTTTAATATTTTACTATACACTGTGAATTAAAATATATTTAAAAAAAATTTTTAAATATAAATTTGGGGCTTCATTCAAAACGATTTGCTGGATCAATGTTTAGCGCTTCCTATCCAATGTATGGATTTGGACATCTTTTAAAAATTTCCACACAAGTTTTCCCAAAAAATGAAACTGATTTAAAAACTGCACTCGAAAGTAAAAAGCAATTATATCCTTTGTTAAAAATATAATTCAAAGCTGAGGCCTCCCGAAATGAATGGCAATCAGTTGTATATTTTTATGTGTTCAAGATCAAAAAATCATTCATGTTATACGAATTTTCTTTCAATTTTATATGAGAACTATCCTGTTCATAATACGTACGAGTAGTATCTTGATATTTAGATGGTTCTCTTTAAACATGTATTGCATATAGAATTCTCTTCTATGGTTTATTTACAACTAGTAACCCAGCCCGGTTTCGTATTCTCTATGCTGCATGTTTTTCTGATTTTTACTTCATTGTCATATTTTAAATTAAAATGTTAAATTAAAAGTAATCTTTTATATAATTGTTACATAATTGGGAGAATATATTTAGACACTATTTTATCCTTCTTGAATTTTTGGAATATATTTTTTATGAAACAATTAATTTTATGTGTTAACATTGGTTCGTGAATTTTATATAACTATAAACAATTAATTATTGTAAACAACAAATATTATTATTTATCATAATAAAAAATTTAATTTGTTGACAAATTTTAACCCGTGTTATATAACATTTTTATTAAACATTTCAATTTTTATTAATATTATTTAATAGCAGCGTACGTAAGCTAATTCAAATAAATTAAGCCCATCATTATTTAAGACCAGTACAGTCATACGTTGTTTCAACTAAAATCAAACGATTTATCAGACTTTTTGACACAAATCGTAATCTAAGTTATTCGTGAAGTCCGTCGATTTCAGCAGAAACGAATTCCGTTATTATCGAGGACATACATTCTGACAGAGAAAACATGGACTTTAATTTATACTATATATAGATAAGATTTTCATAAATGTATAGAGTGTTAGTCCATTTATTGTTAAGTAACTAACTTTCAGATATATTATTATGCGGTTTAATATATATACAATGTGTGTTAAGAGAGGATGGATACATGATATACTTATCTTTATCTATTAATGTGAATAAAATAATCTTATATAGTTAGCGTATACAATTTTCTATCGAATACAAATAATACAAAATTGGGTCAAAACATCTTAGATTGTTGTTTTTCATACGCAGTAAAGTTATTTTATTAATAGGTCAAACATCAAATAAATAAAATATTCTCGTATGTAGGTCAGGTTCGAGAAAATCATTAAAGTAAAATTGCTTGTATTCATAGAAGACATCAGAGTATAAGTAATGTAAAGTTTTAGAGAAGTAACATTAACGAACGTGTACTTAATTTTTCTTAACAAGCCAACAATTTTCTTTAAAGATATAAGCATTACACTCAGAGCGAAGTATAAACTCATACAGCTGCCGTAAATCGATATCTTTAAAACGATTGGTAAAGATATATTGTTCAATCATGAAATAGACGAATTGACAAACATATTTTTATTATCTCAAACTGTTTAAATAGTAATACTAATTCCGACTTTTTTTAAGTCATGAAAAAACGTGAAAAAATATCGCCTTCATTTTAAAATTTTTACCTCTAGTTTTAATAAAGACCATAAAATCAGAAAAACAACCAAGTTTACTATATCTAATTATTAAATATCTACTGCTATTGTTTGTGCAATTTCATTCCGAATCTTGATTCATTTTCAAGATATCTTCCACATCATAACAGTATGCTTAGATCATTCTGAGAAAATAATCATTTTATCAAAATGGACCAACCGGAAGTCCTACATTATTCAACTGATATTTTCTTTTTTTATGGTTGTCTCTAGAGATTTTCTGCAGACTAAATATATTCATAAAACATTTTAAATTATGTATCTGTTTTCTGAAACATTTCTGAAATGAGAGGATGGAGGTTCAACTAAATGATCGAAAGTGAGGTTTATGGTAAAACTAGACCATTTTCCATTTCGTATAGTATATGCCTGTCTATCTATATGTGCTTCGCTGTAGCTTTCGAACGCATTGTCTGAGATTTGAATGAAGTTTTTACCTGAATATATAAATGTTACCTAAGAATAAATTAACAACATAACTAGGTTGAAATATATTTAACAATCAGTTTTATATAAAAACAGAAACCATCCTAAATAATAATTTTATTCATGGATTTATCCAATTTTTAAATTTTTCAGAATATTATATACTCAATTATTTAAAGATTTCTCAAACATTTAACAATAATTTCCACAATAGATTTAATAAGATATTAATTCTATTACTTACTTGTTGTATCAGGTAACAATGTTTACTTACATAAAGTAAGTTTACTTATCTAATAGGTACCTGAACTAATTAGTGCAATATTATATCAAACAATAGAGGAGATAGATTCCGTATTCAACAATGTTTAACCTCAATATAATGTATATATGTATATTCATCCAATCGGTATTTTGTTTCTACTGTTTATATAATAACTAATTTATCATATTATTGTTTGTACAATAATAATAGGTCGTAACTAGTAGGTTATCATCAATTTATATAAATGCGAAAATTACAATAATAATTGTATAACAGTACCTATTGATATTGTTTATTTGTATGTATTTCTCATCGATATCGAATATTTACGCTTATTGAATGTAAATTACTATTGACATACTTTTAACAATTGACTGACTATCTTGGATTAATTTAAATAGTTTTACAATTGTAGTTTAACGAACATAGCTTGGAGATTTTTGTAAATGTTTAATTTCATTTGATTCGCTATCAACGTTATTTATCTGTCAGTTTCAATGTCCATTAAAACTGATCTGTATCACTTTCGTTTTAGATTTTTATTGCGTTAGATACAAGCCGTCACTCTAGCGTTTAATAATCTACGGACGTTCTAGCTTTGTATTTATATGCATAATGAACACGTTTTAAAAATGTGTTTTAAAAATGTTCATCTCAACTAACGGTACTTTTTTGTTATTTTACAATTATAGGAACAACTTTATAGATATTATTTATTTGTATTCAAAAAATTCATGAAGTAAGCCTATCTATAATTTGAGCAAAAATTTCCTTCGTAATTTGCACACATGATATTTGGACATCAATTAACAAGAATATAAATTCACAAAACACAACTTTTTATTTCCAAGAATTATAATATACCAATTTGAACTATAATGTAAATACCGTTCCAAACTGATATTCAAACTTAAGCAACAATAGTCGCAGTCAGTACTTGTATGGGTGACCGTTTAGAAAATCTGTGTTCTGTTGTTAAAAGTAAAAACTGTAGTCGCTGATGACCATAGCAGTTAAAAAGTGACTTAAAATAAACTATTTAAAAAAATTAGAACTATCTATGATCATCTGCTCTACGTTATCTCAAACGGACGTCCGTATGTTAATTAATTTTTTGCCATCCATAATAAAATAACCTAAAAAAACTGCTTGAACCTACAGTAAAATATTTACACAAATTTTCGAATTCAAAAATAAATTTTTGTTTGAAAAATGTAAATGCACCAATTATTTTCATTGTAAACAATATTAGATATTTTTAATTAAAATTTTATTATTTTACAAAAAAAATTGAAAGATTAAAGTAAAAAAGCTTGAGAATAATTAATGATCATGTTAACAGAAGCAGTTCGTTAGAAAAAAAATTAATTTATGTAACAAAATATTTAATCGTATACTATAAAAGTGATTCAGTAAAAACTGAAAGTACAATCATGTTTCAGATAAGAATTAGGAGAAGGATAAGTTATAAAGCATAGAAAGCTTAACTGCTTGACAAAACTAAGTTTAACTCTCTGAACTCCTAATCCATATATTTTATTGATTTAATAAATAAAACTGGCAGGGTCAATTTTTCAAAAACTAGCTCGCGACAAGCAGATAGATACTGCATAGTTTTGCAGTTTTCAGTAATGTTTTATAGAAAGTATAAGGAAATTTGATTGGCGAAAATTATGCACAATTTTTTGGTATGCACTTAATCAAAAATTTTACTTCCATTTCTTATTCCGATAAACGGTTGAAAAATTTGTATCTGGTAGATGTTGAATTCGCTGATTATGAGTTTAGAATTGGCATAATTTATCTTGATGGTGGATATAACATAAGATTTATTGTGGGTTGGTTGATGCATTTATTTGAAAAAATAAAATTCATACTAGAGTAGTATCTATAGATAACGTGTTTATGTGATTTTGTGAAAAACATTAAAAATCGCCATACTGCAAATGAAATTTTAATGTTTTAAGTTTTCTAGAGTAAATCTGGACTTGATAAATCCAAAATAAAATTTATATAATTGGATAGTTAGTTTTTGATATATCGCTTGAAATTTGCTCGACATTTTAGCCTCCGGGTCAGATTTCAAATGATATCTCCAAAACTACGTATCAAATTGTAAAATTTATTTTAGTTTTTAAATCTACAGATCTAACGACTTTCTCGACTTCAAAATAACATCCATTTAACAATTTGGATGCGATGTTTTTGTGGTATCGTTTGAAAACCGTTCCGTAGGTGAATACTTCGGGAAAATTTCAAACGATATATCAAAAGCTAGCCACTCATTTTAAATAATAATTGTTAATTTTTGTTTTTCTAGACCGAAATTACCCTAAGAAACTTAAAATTAGCAAAAAAAAATTTTCGAATATTACGATTTTTGAAGATTTTACCAAGCCACATAATTCACTTAATTTAGTTAATGTTTTATTTTAGTCCATAAACTCCCTAAACAGCCCCCGCGATAAAACGCAAATCCTAAATATTTTATGCTAATTTTAAATCAAAATTCGAAATCATCGATCTCAAAAACCCCTCTAATCGAATTTTTCAGCCAATTTCAAGAAGTTTTTCAACCATTTTCTACAAAGTGCATTAAAAATTGCATTGTACCTCAAAAATTGCTTGAGGTACTTAGTTCACAGATTTCCAGTACCAATTCTTCACTATGATTTAATGTTAAAACTGAATAATAAAAACATTTTTCTTCCTTTCGGGAAGTTAACAATAAATTACTATTGAAAGCAGCATGTAAATCCACTCTCAATATACAACAATATCTATGCAAACATCCATCCCCTTCTCATTATACTGATTATAATTTTAAATTAATTCAACACTTTGTTAAATTAATTACAAAATATTATAGTGAAAGTAAGCTTAAAATATATAAAATGTCTTCTTCTTTTTTGTAAATTCTTGTGTAGTAAAATTTATAAAAGAAAATTAAATATTCATTTGCATTAAATAAAGAAAAATGCGCAACACTTAACGATGTGGTTAATTATTATTTTATATGAATACTATAACAACTCTTTTCTCTAACACAAAACAAATTTTATTTTTATTAAAACATTTTCTTAACCAGAAAAGAAGAAGAAAGTTTTATAGAAAGTTGTGACTGACTTGACTGCTTATAACTTTTTTGTTTTTCTTATAAATGAATAACTTATAATTGCCCTTAACGGTTTACATTGTGATTTTAGTGAAAAAGCTGTCTTATACGTGACTTATAAAGTTGAATGAAATTTTTCAACACTTATTTTAATCTTTAAGCTCAGGGCACACATCTAGAAATTTATAACGTACATAAAAAGAGAATCGATCAAGAAAAGTGGCATTTTATAACCCACTGTACGTAGCTTGCAAAAACCGTTAGGAATTTTTTAGAAATCTTACTTCGAAAATAAGTTTTATATATTATAAAATAATGGAATTGGATCCATTTTCGAAATCCATAACCATTTTCGAAAAAATGCAACTAATACTTCATAAATATGAATCGAAAGATAAATTTAACAAGAATAGAAAAAACTGCATTGACCAGGTTTTTGCCTGGAGATGCACGAACAAATTGAATCATTTTATCGTTCACGTGAAAAAAAGAATCCGATATGCTGATAATATTTTTTCTCCTGTGTAAATAAATGACCAAAATAATCTGCTTTTGTACCTGCTAATTTTTCTTGCATAAAAAATGGAGGTAACCGAATATATTTTCTACTTGCGTAGAAAACCCAATCAAACGACTATTGAAAAAAAAAATTGTTCAAAGCTGTAATTTCTATTTTCTTAATAAAATACGTACATATACTAACTTTTATATTTTATATTTTCAGATACACCGGTTAGCTGAATCGATTACATAAATTAAGAAAGGTATGTACCTTCACATTTTACCTACAACTGTTTGTTGAATATAAATATCGATTATAATTTTATATTTGTAAACGCAGCAAGGAATCAAATTGTTTCTTAAAGTCGGTATACAACATGCGGAAATTGAAATATAAATTAACATTATTACAATAAAGTTTTGACATTTTTGTTTTGAAATATATTTCAAATTATAAAATGAACATTCGTTCACAAACGAATACAAGTTGTACCTCCACTTCATAAAATATTCATCTATCAATATATTTAAAAAAAATGATGAAAACTTGAATGCTCAATTTCTCTCTTCTGTCTCATACAATTTGAGTGTTTAATAGCTCAAATCAAAGGTGTTAAGTCATTGAGTATTCTTTGATCGAACCGAAAGTTCTAGGTTCATTATAAAAGGAGATATTTGGATACAAAACTATCACTACACTTGGAGAAAGAAACCCACAATAAGAAATTCATATTATGTCATTTGTGAGATCTTTCTCTATGAGTTTATGGGTTTCTCACTCACAACTATAAAGCTCCCTGAAAATAGATTGATTCCTGTATCAACTTTTGATATTGAAAAAATATATGATCATTCACAGATTATTTATCTTTTGTAGTAATCTTTAACTGATAAACGTATCTATTTGCAACAAAATAAAATATGATAATTCTTTTATCACATAAGTTGCATTTAATCTTTGGATGGTTATACTCTAGCATAGTAAACGCAGCAGGATTAATAATTCTATTTCACAGTGTTGTTTAGGTGTACATCTTAATCGAAATACCTATCGATAATCAAAAGATTAATTAATATAAACAATTCGGATTTGGGGAATATGTTTGATAAAATGAATAAACATATAATAAACAGGCTAAATAATAAAGAAAAGGCCAAATTACTCAAGAAAACATCTCTATTATAAAATAAACTTATTTTATAATGAAGAATCTAACATATAGATATCAACAGGGTTACTCTCAAGATCAATTTTAATATCGAGTTATATTTATTAACATCGAATGTACAATGTTCATTTTTGTAAGAAGCATTTTTTTTTCGATTATATAATTATATATTTGGACATTTTGTAACCTCCTATACAATTTCCATATCATTCGAACCAGTGGCGATCTGATTGATATAATCATTTACGAAATCAATTATCGAGATCAGAGAAAATTTAATTAAATCATATGTTTTAGATGTACAAAACTTATTCACCTATTTTCCAAATTTTAAATGATTCGGTTAACTCGTTTCGGACATTTAGCTATATAAGTAAACATAATCACAATGAAGTTCTGTGACTATAACTTGCAGTATTTTTTCTTCGATTTTCAACACTAATGGTTTCATTCCTTCGCTTTCAAGCTTTATGAACGCAATGTATATTTATATACTTGAAATTAAATCCAATGAAAAATAAGAAACTTGGAATACAAGTATTCCAATCCATTCCACGGAATGCTGTATGAAATAATATGTACATAATAGGTATATTTATTTTTTATTATTATTCAAAAAATAATAATGCTTAGGGATAAAAATATAAATTTTTTTTGGTATATTTGCACAATGGAAATCCTCTCTAAACTATAAACATTCATCATATTTTCTGACAGTTTATATATAAATGCAAAATATTTTATTTGCATGGCACAAAATATATCATTATATCTATTTTGACAGATGAGAGAATATGTAATATATATTTTTATAATATTGTTTTGTTTTTTTTTTTAACCAATACGGTAGCATTATTATTTAAAATATCTATTAAGAGCCTAAAAACACGTTGAAGAAATTTTTATGTTATGTATTTGTTTGTATGGTAAACATTGGTTTGTATATAATTATTCTCAAAAGTTTTTCCGGCAAACATTAAAGTCTGGAAGATTTATAAGAAAAAATAATTTGTGATAGAAGTAGTTCAATGCCGAAAAAATCAACACTTGACTGATACTAAATTTGCTTTATTTGACATCAAAATGATTCCACATCAATATTCATTAAATTCTTGAAAACGAGGTTTAACATTTAATTAATATCTAGATGGAAACAGTTGACGTTATAAGCTCGTATTTCCATTTTTGGTTAATTAGGAATGAATTGAATGTCCATATCTTGCTTATTTTTAAAGATTAAAAACAAATAACTCCATGTTTGTAAATAAAAATGCTTCAATTGAAGTAAATAAAAATTTTTTATCAAACTTATCTATTCAAACGAAATAAAAAATGAATTACTCCTATCACAAATTCCTTCTTCTGTTCTTTTCTTTTATTAAGATATATTTCTTCCAATTTTTATCTAGCTATATCTAGAATCAGGGTCGATAATTTTTTAAACCCAAAAAAATTAAAAAATTGGACAAAACCCATTTAAAAAGGAAGAGAATATAACAAAAATGAAAGGAAAAATAATTTGCTGGCGATCTGAGGTTGGAAAGTGGAAGGGAGTTTTTAAGGGTACAACACGGTTTATCTCGATTTCTGGCAAAAGTCCTATGGAAAAAAGTTAAATGGCAAAGTTGTATGTAATAAAAAGATCTACAACTTTTGTTTTTACACTTTTTTCACACTTTAACATTTTAAAGCCTTCTACCCTGGTCTAATTGTGATTATGATAATATTACGTTTATACTTCAACCAAAGGTAGTAAACAAAACTAACTCGTTGATAAATTATTATAACACACACTTTCAATATAAATTGTTTTTGAAGTACCCTGCCTGCCTGCCTGCTCTTCTTTGGTTTAATTTATTTAATTTATTTAATAAAACAAGGGGTTGTTACTGTGGAACTAATTTAAATTAATTCATACAATTGAACATACATTTTAATTAATATAATAGAACATTGTTTTATAGTATTGGTATTAAATGCATATAAATTATATGCATTTTATTTGTTTATGTATCCAGATACATATGGTTTTCACCATGGCACATTGATAAATGATTTGTAACAATTTCATTCGAATGCAATGAATCTGACAGATACTAGATATTCATTCGTAAGGTTGCTGTTTATATTATACTGAATATTTGAAAAAAGATTTTAATTAAATTTACATAGTAGGGAAGATTCACAATTTTTAAATCACTTCAATTCAAACATCTTTACGAATATTAATTTATTGTTATTTTTAAAAAATATAAAAAAATAACGAAAATAATGAAGTTCAAAATTATAATTTAAACAAAGATGGATATTTGCATAAATGACGTCATACATGTTCATCTCCATAGTGATTGAACATAAGGATCATTCTATGGAAAGAGGTGCAAGTTTTTTTAATTAAAGCAGTAGCAATTTAATCAGATTCTTGATTCATGTTTCAGACTCAATCACCAATCTCGTCTCCCTCTCTCAAGCACATGAACTTACTCGTGATTTAGAATTATGTTTACCAAATGAGTTGTAATTTGGAAATGAATTTAAAAAAAATGCATTTTCTACATAAATTATCATTAACAGTTTCTACCATTGGGTAGAAATGGATAGCAATTACCATTGGGTAGCAATTCAGGTTTTCTCTCCTAGAAAGTTCTGATTATACAGTTTTTTAAGAGCTGGTATTTTTAAGCTGAATAGTTTAACAAGGGGCGTTAAAAAATAATAAGTACAAGAGTATGGAATTTTTCTAAATATTAGCCAATCAAACAACTGGCATTATACAATGTACAGGCAATTGTTACTATTTGTCTTAAAGACTTGATAAAGAAAGATTTTTTATTTATTTTGTGCCCTTCTTTACGTCCAATCTACAAAGTTTTAAAAGAAAATTGAAGTAGTTACCATATAATTTGTAATAAATCTATCTGTTCGTTAACTTCACACAAAAAGTATTAAAAACATTATGCCTATAGTAAACATTTCAGATAAAAATGAGAGAACATTTTTTTATTACAATTTAATTTTAACATAAATTCTATGATAAACAAAAAATTAAAATTGTTTTTACAAAACAACACAAAATCATAAATATTATGTGGTAAATATAATAATATACAAAACACTCGTATAAACAAAATATAATCATAAAGCATTTTATACAATTTTTGTTTTTGTTATTATTTTGTACATTTTTATTTTATTTTTTTATAATTTTATTATAACTAAAATAAACACCAACAATAAAGTTTTATTTTTACAAATTACTTCTATAATGTTTGTTAAATTAATTAGTGAATAACTGAACTAATTTTTAAAGTAGTCGGCATACATTATATGCAAAAAATTTTTTACGGCAGAAATTCGTAAGCATATTTATAATGCCGAAAATCAAGATAAACCGTGTTTTACCCTTAAAAACTCAACCCCTTCTACTTCTCGAACTCAGATCGCCCATAAATAAGTTTTTCTTTAATTTTTGTTGTATTTTCTTCCGTTTCCAATGCGTTTCATACCATTATAATTATTTTCACGTTTTACCATTTTTAACGGCTTCTAACCTGACCTAAAGAAAAAAAACCATATACATATATTTAAATTTTTTTATAAAACTGAACACTTCTTCATTATTAGCTACTTATCTGCATTTATGTACACCATGATATAAAATTCAGCTCCCACAAAGTATTCCAACCTTAACATACATAAATATACATATTACATATAACGTTCTTCATGATTAGACTAAGAGCTATTGCCAAAATATGATGTTATTTTTTTGAAAATCTTAAAAAATTCTTAGATAAACAAAGAAGTAGATTTTCATAAATGACGTCACACATGTTCACCTCCATAGTGATTATACATAAGGTTCATTCTACGGTAAGAGGTTCTAAAGAAGTCCATGGCATTTATATACACTTTGCTTCAAAATTTAAGGTAAATAATGTTAGTATGCACAAATGAGTTGATTGTGAATAAAAATGTTGTATAAATTACATTAATATCAAAAAACATTTTATTGGGCGATTTTTCTATAGAAAATGACCGCTTATCGTACAACCATCCATTAAACATTTTAACTTTTTATTTTTTGAATCATTTTTAATCTAATTTTCGAATATTGTGTTGAATTTTCGAGAAATTGAGTATAGATTCACATTTTGATTGGTAAAATAACAATTTTTTTTGAAAAGCACCTTCCCTATTTTAACACAGTCTTCGCAGTTACATATACATACAATACACACAAGAAAGATCTTTTATTATTTTTAAAAATATTATAGTTTATAAACAGTTCAAACATAGATACTCAAAGATACCGTGAATATTTGAACAATTTATTCTCTTAGTTAAGTACTTACTATAAGTTTACTTGTTAGTTTTCCCTTTTACTATACATTAACGAAACCAATATATTTTTACAACCGGAAACTTCTAAATCACGCGAATGGCTCTTCCCCTATTATGTGGCTATGTCTGTGAATGTATTCATACATCATAGTACATATATCTACATAGTTTTCTATTTTGTTTCTGTCCCATTATTATGATAAATTGCTCTGAAGGGAGCTTTAATCGTATACACAATTCTATTCTATTTTCTTCTAAAAACCCTTAGAGTATGAATATCAACATACGTAGGATTTTATATACGTATAGTACCTAATAATGATAATATTATTAGGATATATATTTTCCTCAGTGAATATTTCAGATTATCATAACGTCACTAGTGAGGTTTAATTGAATTCATAAGACTATATTCGAACCACTATTCTCTATTAACGTTATAAAAGTCTGACCGAAAATATTATATTAATGGCTGCATTTATAAGTCGCGTACATGTAAATAGAGTATACTAACCTCATACTCTGCATTGCTGGAGTACTACTTACTAACTACTAATGTTGCACACTCACATACTATGCTCATCACATATCCATTAATACACACAAGAGAGACTTATATGTTCCGCCAACTTTTATATCAAAAGTTGTCAATTTAGGTTGACAGGGCTTTCTATATACGCGTGGTACGTGGAAGGGACTTTTTAAACGATTGTTGCGTTACGATTGCTTGTGTAGCGAATATAAAAGAAAAATAATTGAATAATTTTTGAAAAAATTACGTTTAATTGTACTTATTGGGTTGAAAATTGTACGAATGATCGAAGAACTTGCATTAGTAATTATTTTTAATTCCAAATATATAATTAATCATATAAATTTGTAAATAAGTTTTGACAAATAAGATAAAGCAGTATTACGTTACCATAGCAAAGAAAAAACAATTTGATGCACGGTGCTCATGCTCTAACATTTGTAAATAAAAGCCGACATTCCAAAAAACAACTCGAAAAATACAAAATATAATATAAAACTAGAAACGTTTAAAAAACGATATTAAATGTTGAAATCGATCCTGCAGTCACTTTTGAAGGCTATGTTGCTCCTAAAATTTGAAATATAACTACACTTTTTAGACATCTAAAATGAATCATGAACACAGTTTTTCATTATTTTGGTATAAATACATCGAACTGGTATTTGGTATAAATGCGGATAACAATCCTAAAATATACCTCTAGTATATAGTAATATACCTAGAATATTACAATTTTTATACATATGTACACAAAAATATTTATATTGATAAGCATACGATCTTTGGATTAGTCAACAGAATACGTGTGTTTTATATAATTATTTTTAAACTTTGCAAAGTGGAGATCTCCAATATAAAAATAATAATGTATAATGCATACTTTTCTACTATTATTTGAATCAATTTATTTGATAACAATATAAAGATTTCTACGTATTTATATAAAGTAATTGTAATATTCTGAATAGGTATATTTTAACGTTGTTTTCCGCATGCCAACAGCAGATAAAAACGATGTGTATATACAATCATTTTGCCTGGCTAATTATCAACGTACAACCAAATACTAAGTTTAGAATCCTATTATCCTTAGCACAAAAATAATATTGGACTAAACATAAATCCACCATATAATTCCATATTTTTAGGATGAAATAACATTACATGCTGATTGATGACTTTCGGATATTCGGTAGAAGTTGAAATCTGATTTCAATAAATTAAAATAAACAATAAAGATTTGAAAAACAATTAAAGTTTACATGTTTTAAAAGTTAAACGGGCTATCACTAATTCATACATTTAACTTAAACGATTAAATGGATAATAATAGCTGTCTGCATAGTCTCGAGAATGAAATAACCAAATACTCTTAAAAGTTAAAATCAAATTCTAGAATCTAGAAATAACAATGAACAAATCTATTTCAATATACAGAGTGTATACCAATGAATTTAGCTTCAGAGTTCATTTTGCTCAAATGAACACACAATTAATACTATTTTGAATACATGCGAATTGGTTTATTTTGTGTGAAATTGTCTGATTCTACAACCTGAATATTTTTAACAACTTTTGTTGTATTAGCATATTATATCCATTTTACAGATGTAAAAATAACATTTATATATCTACCAAGAATCGAAACTACCTTTCAAATAAATATCGTAATTTAAATTTTTTTATTGAAATAATAGTAGATATTCGATTAAAAGACATGTTTGTGAATAAGTCACATTATACATACAAACAAAACTGAATGGATTGAGGATATTAAACGTAAGGAGATCAGATCCAGATGTAGCTCTCAAGCATCTATGGTGTAGTGGATGTTATATTTTCAATCCTATTCATCTTAGTATTTATCATAAGATTTTTAGAAGTGATAACAAAAAGCAGCGTTGTTTTTCACAAAGCTACGAAAAATAGGTAAAAAAATATACCGATTTTCCTTGTTTAACCTTTATAATGGCTTTAAAAACTATTTAACAGGTATATAATTAATAAACTTTCATATGAATGGATTACAAAGATTTTGTGACGAATTATTCCAAAGTAAATGAAAGTTCAAAATCGAAAATAAATTTCATAAATTCATTCATAAATTTTCGTTCAAACGTTGTACTAGAGAAAGATACACAAATAGAAATAAAAAATTATAATTTTCTGATAAAATCACGTATTACGCATAAAATACCGAATTAATTTTCCATATTCATAGCCAATTTTTCAAAACACTATTATTAATTTTTGTTCCTCTCACTAGCATTGCATTTGAACAAAAATTTATAATTTTGAACTTCCATTACATTGGAATTTTTTGTCATGTAAACTTCTAGCGAAAAACCTTTATTGAGAAAGGTAGATAAATTAATTCCCTACCAGTTTTACAGTCTGCAAATCCTTGTAATCTTTAAAAAAAAAGGAAAGGATAAACTTTTTTCGAAATGGTTTTTGGTCTAGGCTTTAATAATGACCCTTTTTCAGTTAGAGAAAAATCTCCAATCATATACTTTCGTGCAACTTTTTTCCAATTACACTATGATGACACTCAGTATTAGTATTTTGATGTAATAATACTTACAACTTAAATTGCATTTTGTAATCATGTTATTATTATTGTTATCAACTTTCTTGCATTCAAATATGTATGAACTTACAGTGTCGAGTTTAATAAACCTCGAAATGAAAAATTTCAAATTTTCCAGCAAAAAAACCAAAATTTATATACCGTTGGAAATTAAATACTTATATGTATGTATAATTTAATTAATAGGGAAATTTTTTTACGGAAGAAATTTCAAAATCGACCACACTGAATCGTTTTCTGGTTAAAGGGTACTTGTTAACAACGAAATTGTTTTCATGTTTTTGTATTTTTACAAACCTGATTCCCTTTTTTAATTTTTAAAAAGCTGATTGAAAAAAAAATTCAAAACCATTTCACTCTTTTTCCAAAAAATATAATGCCGATTGCAAATACCACCAGTGACAGTTATATAAAGTCACCAAAAACCAAACAAACATTTATTTTAAATTCTTGGAATTTTTCTGTGACATTTTTCTTTCTTAATTTAATTTTGAAGGAAATTATTTTGAAGATATCTTAAATTACAACTTGATTGATGTTACAATTTGATACATTTACAGAGACTTGTACATATATATTACGTATATTTTCACAGCCATTCGACAATACCCAGGTAATTTTAGACTTCGGAATTGCCAGAAGTGTAGAGAAATTCAAAAGCTCTCATCATCGAGAAATCAATCAACCTATCTATATCCACTTAATGGCTAAATGTCTGATACTCTCCTGCTATAAACTAACGTGCATATTCACCGAATTCTCTAAGTAAACCTGCGATGTAGGCTATGACTACTGTTCTCTGAGTCCATCACCATGCTTTGACACACACATGTAAATAGAAACATCCAGTTTTGGAGATAATAAAATGCTAAGTATAGGCTTATTTTGTCGGTGTGGACCCCGAAACCATAGAAAATAAATACTTCTTAAATCGTAGTGTAAAAATCATACGGCCGCCACTGTAATAAAGGAATATAAAACTACTTTATACTTAAAATGCCAAACATAACAAGAAAAATGTTTCAATATAAACAAAAAAAGGGCAAAACATATCGGTAAAAACTATTAAAAAGCTAAAAAATCTTTTATTACTATTTTTGTTTTGCTATCTGTGGTATTTATTTTTTTTAAGAAAAGAGTGTTTTCATTCGATTTAAAGGTTAAATATTACTTCTCTTTTTTATATTTTCCTGTTTTTTAGAAAGGTATAAAATAAATGAAAATGATGAGTAAAAGTTTAAGGAATGTTTATGTATGTGGTTTTTCACTTTGCAATATATACGGATTTGAATTGAATTATGTAAAATATACGAAAGGAAAAGTAATTTTTTTTTAAATCTCAATATATTCGAACGTAATGGATGATTGATTACTTGTAATAATCAATTATTTTAGTTTTCCATTTTATCAAGTTTTTTTTTTTTTTTAAATTTTAATCAAGAATTTCTTCTTCTGTTTATTTTTACTTTAATTTTAGGGTACTTTCGGTGGTATAAGTGTTTAGTTTTACAAAAATAAAATTTATGTACAAATTTTCTTAAATATTCTGAATTTGAATGATAAAAAAAGCAAATGATTAATTTATCATCTTAATAGGCTACTATGGTGTAACGCTATTTTGGTAACTATTATTGGTTGCCATTTGTCATTTCAGTCTAAACAGTTATCTGAATTAGTTTTAAAAAAATAAATGAAATTGTTAGGTAATTTTTTGTTCTCAATGTGTTATATCTGAATTTTCAATATGATCACCAATATACTAGAATATTATCAGATTGTTCAAGTATCAACGGAACCATTTGTGGTTCTGGAGGTTCATATAGTTTTCTTCTAGTATGTGAGTACCAGAGCATCAATAAAACTATCCTCTAATGAAAATACAATTTGTAATTTCATGGATAACGTAATAGAGAAATTGTCAAAATGGAAAGTGACCCTTAATTCTGCCTGACAGCCTGCAAATAAACACTTAAAATCTTAATATTTAAAAATAAAATATATTAATAATTAAAAAACTGCAATATTATTTTTCTATAAATTAACTTTTAATCGAATCCATTCGCGGATAGCTGTTACACGTGTGTAAACACCGGGATATTTTTTGGCTGCGCATCCAGAACCCCATGAAACTATACCATGGATTTTATCATTTGAAGCTAATGGACCACCTGAGTCACCTTGACAGGCATCTTTGCCACCTTTGTCTAGGTATCCAGCACAAATCATACGTGCGGTGATATTATTAATGTTTGTATATGCCTCGTTACATTCATCTTGATCAACAATTGGTACTTCAACTTCTCGTAGGTTTTTTGGTAATAATAATCCTCCAGAACTTGTAGCACCCCATCCAGTAGTTACAGCAGATTCATTGGCTTTTAGATATTCGGTTTCATCTGGTAATGCAATTGGTTGAATTGTTGATGAAAATTCTAATGATTCGTTTAACTGGAATTTGAAATAAATAACGCTTAAAGCTCTGAAGTTTTGACTAAATTAATGGTAATGCAAATTAGTAATTTTAAAAATAGTTTCATTAATTGATAATCAAGTCTGGTTTTTCAAATAATAAAATTATCTTATTATCTTACCACAATCAGAGATACATCATAATCGATTGTGTAATAATTGAATAGTTCATGGATATGTATCTCTTTAACAGTCTTTAACACTCCACCTTTGCCCCTAGTGGTTGTTCCAGCTCGGATTTTTATCCGTTTTGGTGATGCACCAGAAGTACAATGTGCAGCTGTTAAAATGACATTTGTTCTTAAAATTGAGCCTCCACAATTGTGGCTTCCATAATATTCCAATGAAATTTGATATGGATATTCTTCGATAGTTGTT
The DNA here is from genome assembly GCA_020423425.1 of Chrysopa pallens. NCBI lineage: Eukaryota > Metazoa > Arthropoda > Insecta > Neuroptera > Chrysopidae > Chrysopa > Chrysopa pallens. The sequence continues at coordinate 34,085,974 of CM035593.1, forward strand.
GGTTTACCGCCTACAATTCGCCCATCAAGATATTTGCTAGGTAAAATACTTCCACCTAAATCAATTAAATAATCAAGATATTATTAACAAAAAAACTTGACTGATCATGAAAATAGTTGCAGACAAAAAATTATCCAGATTGTCTTCTTCGATAGTTTTTCGATTCATTTCAGATTGAAAATTCGAAAAAATTATTATTCAGAAAAAGTCGTGTCAGATATCAAAATTATTTGTATTATTCTAGCAATATTTTGTTTTGCAACACAGTTACCTGTACATAGAACTTATGTAATCGTGTATTTCATGCATCAAATCATATAACAAAAGTCAAAAACGGTATAATTTCAGCCAAAAATTAGAAAAATTTAAAGTTATAGAAGTTTTGGTTCCAGAATAACAAAGAATGGCTAAAATAAATCACACAATTTTTAAGAATTTGTTTGTTTGTCTAAAGACCCAAAGTCCACTGTTAATAAACGGTTCCTACAAGGTTATGCCCTTACAAACGAAAGTAACAACTTACTTAATACGTGGTTAATAATATGTTAAAGAATGTTGCTATTTTCTAATTAAGGCTAGAGAATAAGGATAGTTAATAAATTAAATAAATTTAGATAAATTTCTTGGTTTGATACGTTATTTACGAACATGAATAAGACATGAATGAAAGGGGAATATTTAAGAACCTCCCATTTTGTAACTCTTCCGTTTATTAATTCAAATACACGTTTACTTTCACATCCCGGTTGCAAGAAATTATAACAAAATTATAACAAAATCCATAGACCAGGTTTTGTTTAATATATTTCAAGAGTATTAAAACAAAGTAAAGTTTTCAACTTACATGTAGAAAACACTAAAACACTAAAGACCAAAAATAGTGCTATTTTCATAATGATCTTCATGATTTGTCTTTGATTTATGCAATAGGATTTTATCTTGAGGGCCTTAATATAACTACTGATTCATTGACATTAATAACTGATTTTACGCACTGATTTATTTATCGTCATTTATTTTCATACCCGTGTTATTCAACAGAGAGAATTTTTTTACCTCTATGGATGTAATAATATGGAGCTAATATTTTTAATAGAAAATTTGATACAATTTCAACGGATTAAACCCCCGTATTTTTAAAACACTATTTTTCACAATGCTTCTTGTGATTATACTTGATGATTAATGTTTTACCTCTGTTTTGGATACAATTAATTATACCTATATAAAGTTTTCGTGTCCCAGTGTTTGTAATCAAACTCCTCCGTAACGACTTGATTTTTATAAAAAAAGATTGTAAACTATTTTCATACCATTAAGAAGGCAAAACACAAAAACATTATTATGTGTGAGATAGTCAGATTTTATAAATATCCCATTTGCTATGCCGTAACAAAGCGTAACACATTATGATGTATGGAGGTTACATGACGTTCGCACTAAATTTTATTCACAATAATCTAAATTGCCAAATGATATCAATTTTCAAGTATCAAAATATTTGAAATTAGAATGAAACACTTAAAGCGAATTTTATCTTTAATTGCATATAAACAAAATGATTTTGTATAAAATAAAACTATATAATGTTCCTAAAGGTAGATAACAAATCTAGCTGTGCAATCAATTAATAATCAAATGTTATTTTTAATTTAAGAAAACTCAAAAAAATTATACCAATTAATTGAGTTGAAAAGTTAAGATCGGTATCCAAATTATATATACATATAGATCATCAGAAACCCGTCTCACAGACATAATTTTAAAAGTCAGACTCTATCTTTAAAATTATCTGCGTAATGATTAAGATGCCTGAAACAAATTTTTCAAAAACATACTTTACATACATTTTCTAAATTATTTCAATAATTGTATTATTATTTCAATTGTATACCCATTATTGTGATTTAAATACATTTTCCAAATTTTTACGACTAGTACAATAAAACTTCAAATTGGAAAATCTTCAACGGTATGTCTATAAAATATAGCCCTTAGAAGTAGAATGGTAGTCTTTCAAGGTAGTGAATCTCAATTTTGAAGTAGAGTAAATGCTTTTCACACAAAATTAGATAGCAAATTTTTAACAGATTTATATTTTTAGTTTTTCTTAATCTTCCGCTAGTCACCAAAGAGAGAATTTCAGATTTTTCTTTTTCAGGTCTACTACTCTTAATTTATAGAAAATAGCTCTTAGCTATTCGTACTTTCAAATGTCGTAATTTAATCCAAAACTAAACTGCCATTGTAACTGCTTAAGTTTATGTTTCTAACTGCTTAAGTTTGTAAATCATGAAATCGAGGCTATTTTTTCCCTGTATCTAATTGGCCTTAAGCTCCAATTTTTTCGTTGTTCCATAATAATAATTTTTGCTTTTAATTTTCCAACTAAACTAGTTTTCACTATTATCCGTTGCTCCTTAACCGGAAATAATATCGGAAAGTTATAGTAGTTTTTACCGACTAATTTCGGGGAACCGAAGAGAAATAAAAAATATAACTTTAATAAATATTTTAAATAAGAATTCAGAACCACAAAAAATATAACTAACAGACAAATCGACCAATTTTTTCACGATAGTGTATTTCCAGCCACCATTTTACTTGGTAATAAGTATAAATAGAATTTGAAAAATTTAATTAAATTTTTTTCTTCATAAAATGTTATCCATAAATTAAAGATGTTTATCTTTTAATTTTTTTCTCTTCTTCTTAAATTAAATGATTTGCTTTCATCATAAAAGAAAATACGGATGAAAAAATATTGTTCGCTATATTTAGAAGACAAAATTACTTTTATATTTAATATATAAATTTAATCAAAAAATCATTATTTATTGAAATGACAATTTGAAAACAAGAAAATAATTATTTAGCTGCTCGATGAAGATACATAATTTATTGAGTGTTCTAGGAAAAATGAACTGGCAAATGTTAACTTATTTACGTTGTTCTGCCTCTAACTCCAATTAAAGCGGTTAAGGATACCTAACAGAGAGGTTATAATTCCGAGTAATATTTATGATATCGGAAGTATTGTGTTCTTGTTTTGTTGGCTTTTATGCTCTCAATTTTTATATTTTGAAACTTTCTGATGAGTTTTCCTTGCACATCCGTCGATCTGTCTGGTTGTGACACTTATTCAGAGTGAAAGTGTACAAAATGGTCCAATTTTTGTAAGATCTCCTAAAATAACCTTTCCGGAGCCCAGTGCTCAAAATTTACCACTTTTTGCTTTACCTCTCTTGCCGATATACCGTTCATCTGATTTTGATGAAATTTGATATGTTCTTGCGTGGTGTAGATTTACATAATTCATCAATCTGCTTCGAATCCAATAATCCAATCTTCGCACATTTATATTCTTTAAATAATATTTTTCCATGATTGGGTGTTTGGTATTCGGCTGAAAACCGAATATTAAAAAAAGTAAATGAATATGTAGAGTTAAAACTGTCGCCATGTGGAACTGTCAACATATCCATGGCATCTAGAGATGGAAATGTTTGAATGTATGTCAATAATATTAGCGTGTAGTACAAATTCTAATCTAGAACACATAGTACAATTAAAGAAATATATATTTTATATAGGTTAAAATCAATGTAATATCAAAGTTAATAAAACAAGAAAGAGAAACTAATCTTCAATTAGTTTTCCAATAAGAATATTAGTGAAAATAAAGAAAAAAAATTGGATATAAGTAGCTTTACCTTTTTCATTTTATCATGATTTGATTTTTTCTGTTTTTCACCGTTATGAATTGGAATAAAGAGAAGATTTTGAAATATTATTAAAAGATTGTTGAACCAAGCAGCAAACCATTTGAAGAAGGTTGAGGAATAATAACTCAAACCTACAAAAACATAGTCAAAGAGAAAAAGCAGTTGAATTAAAGATAACATCACCGATAACAGAGACATAAAATGAAATTTCTAGTTTCGAATACACGGTGTTTCAGAACATGTTTTTTCTTTCTAGATATTTTTGTAGATCTTATTTATTGGAAAAGACCCACTTATATTCGGGCAGTCCTATATTTTATCATAGAATGTATTCTTAACTATAATATATAACAATAACAATAATATTTTTTTAACTCTTAAACGAACAATAAAGACTTTCACAGTAATTTTTACTTTAATGAATGAAATCTAAATAAGGGACACTTTATTTGTGCTAATGGGAGTGTACTGAATATTCACCGGGCTAAGAAATCTTTCAAAAATAATTATGGAGAAAATTTGTGCTCTAATTTAACGCAGGTATATCAAATCGTAACCATCTCATAGCACTAGAACCCAATTCCAACGTTTTAGAGAGATGTCTGTGAGGTGTATGTACGTGTGTATGTATGTGCGTTCGGAATTTTTCGTCTAGGGGAACAAACAATGATATCGACGTGGAACCGAATAACGATATCGATGAGAAACACTTTTCCGTAGAATGGATGCATCTGTTTTTTGTTAAACTGTTTTTTTTTCTCCTCACAGGGAACATCGTCGAGTGGACATTGCGTGTCGCACCAAGACCACTTACTTTCGTTAGTACTATCATACCAAAAGCTAAATTAAATTTATTCATCATAGATACCCTGTAGCTAGAATGAGAATTGTTTTTTCTTTCTGGCTTATGCAGTGTATATTTGAAACTTATAAACAACACATCAAATCAGATATTTATTTCTTCTATTTCAATGTATTTATTTTTGTTTGAATCCCTAGGGATATAGCAAAGGATTATTACACACATACACACAAACACTCATACGTATATATGTACGTGAATGTATAGGTACACGTGTAATAAAAGGTGCCTATAATAGACATAAAAATATAATTTCTTCGAGTTTGACAGAAATGATGTATTTTTTTTAATGTCTTGGACAATAAATATAATATCAATTTATTGACAATTTTGATTTCAAAAATAATGTCAATAACAAAAAAGTTTTCATTTAGAAAAATTGACAATGAAATTGATTTATTATATATGTGTAAATAAAATTCGATTTTTTTTGTTTTTTTTTTTTTGTTATTGTTAAATATAAGATCAAAAAACATATACAAAAAATTATTTTGTCCGACATGTAACAAAATGGAATGTTCTTTTTCCAATAACCTCAAAATAGTTATTTTGTGAAATTTTTGAATTATTGGATAATAACGGACATCTGGCTGTATCATGTGATAGGCACATGATTTATTGAATAATCTTCCTACTACAAAAACAAAAAAAAAAACAAAAACAAAAACAGATCTACTTTTCAAAATTATAGTTAAGCCATATACAAATATTTAAATGTATATTTATCAATGATTATAGTATGCTCATAAATGGATTCATTGAAATTATTAGTAGAAAGGGCGGCGAATCTTAATTAATAGGAATCATTTTCATATAATTCTTTCAATTTTTGTTTTCGATTATTACTGCAAATTGCTATTCAAGCGAACATTGAATAAATTATTAAATTGTATTATTGTACAAATGTATTTTATAATTCTGGACACATACAATTTTTCTAGACATATTTTTTAGAGATATAAGCCAAAATTTAATTTAATTATCTACAACTTTTATTTTAATTTTTAATTTTAATTTTTATTTTTTTTTTGGTAGAAGCTTTAGTTTACGAGAAAAACGGAAAAATGCTTTTTGGTTATTTTTCGTTGAAAAATTTAAAAAAATTATATCTCAAAACTAACGGTTTTATAAAACAAATGTTTCATACAAGCTGGATGTAATTTAATCATTCACAACTTTTGTATGAAATTTTTTTTTTCGTAGAACCTTTTGTTTTCAAGATAAACAGGAAAAACCGCAAAAAACTTACCATTTTTATTCTGTTTAGCCATACATTCATAATCTTAACATTGAAATATGTTTTTAGGATGCCAAAATAAACCGTTTCCAATAGTTTTTTTTCTATTATTATTTTCAATTTTTTTTTTTTTTCAGTCAAAAAGTATAATTTAGATAGGCTTTTGATAATTTCATATTTTAACATTTTATACAACAAAACTAAAGGCGTTTATTGTGTAGAATTTAAGATCTTTAATTAGATGAGCAAGGTGAAGAAAATAAATACAGCTTTGTGGACTAATAAATAATCATAAAAAATATGATAATAATTCATTATGTTGTTCTTTGGACAAAAGTTGAAAATTTTCTGACTCTACGTTTCAATAGAAACATCTTTTTTGACTATACCTGAATGCACTTTAATGTACAAAGAATTTATCCTCTATATATTAATTTTTAAACATATAAACCAATTACTATCGAATCATATTTCCCAACTGTCTTTATCCACTCTTCGTTGCATTTTAATTATTTTATACCGATTAATATGTATTTCTTACACTCGAATACTTATCACGTTTTCGAGTAATTTTTCCTACACACACGACTGATTATTTCAATAAATGAAACTCATCAAGAAAATAATGTGAAATAAAATAGACGACACAAATGCAATTTAGTTACCAAGCTGTAATACGACGAACGTCTCATAATAGTTTTTTTGTGCGTATGAAAAATATATCATAGAATATCATCCCCTATGGAATAAATTCAACGGTATACGATGTAATAACGGGTAACTGGGGACATGTAACATAACCCAACATTTTCCGCCCTCTAAACATTGAATATGTCTTAGATAATATCTTAGTATAATGTGCACACAAGAATCTGGTGGGAATGACATATTACTTCCATGTATTAAATCAGAACTGCAATGATGTGTGCTAAGTTAGTTTATGTCAACTTTAAATTTTTATCGCGTCATTTTTAGAGCCCGAGATGTCATAATTATAATGGTTAATGACGTGTATTACTTCTTAGCGTTTGACTGCTTACAATTTAAATGTGATTAATTTGATCAAATGTCGTTACAAATCTGAAATATATCATCCCTACATTCTATTCTGGTTTTTTACCCTACTTTGACATCTTTTTCTAGTAAGAAGGGTGGCAAGGGAGTAGAGTAAAAAACGATTTTCTAAAATTTCGTATTGCGCAAGTTTTAAAACGAGTGTAAAATGTTTGATCGAGATTTTCATTCAAACACACCCTCTCGATTTCAGAATTTAATTTTCCTGTTTATTGTATGCTCTGGAAATGGCGAACACAACAAAAAAACTTGGGCGCAATCAGTAGTATCTCATTTGTATAGATAATTTCCAGATCACAATAAATAAATACTCACATCCAATATAAACACAGATGTTTGCTAGGGGCTTTTGGAATACACTGTAGTTTGTAGATAGAGGTTAAATAAACATATTTTTCCTCTAGTTTATTTGAATTAAACTGATTCTACTAAAGATGTCTGTGTTTTCCTAGAAATATACACAATTTTTCCAATATCATTATTATATTTTCTATGTTTTTAAATGACACATAGAAACATATTTAGAAAATATTGAGAGCATAATAATATTTGAGTTGTATAATCAAATTGTACACGACTATTTGGCGCCAACCATAGTTTACGTACAAATAAGATGGTGGGTGTTTTTCTTATTACACACATATACAAAAACAAAATCGTAAATAAATAGTAAATTGTTTTGTGTCTAGCCTAAATTCATGCAAATAATCGAACTATTTGAATGAACGGATTCGAAAAAAGCATTAGCATTCATTAAATCAGTCTAATTTTTCGAACAGTTCCATTTTTTGAATCATAAGTTCCTAAACCATGAAAGGAGGGGTATCGATAAGCCTTTATTTTCGCCCTAAAATAATGAAAAAAGAAATACGATTTGATGTTTTCTTTATATATTCAGAAAGAAAAATATATATGTGCTTGATAAGAAAATATATTTTTAACAAACATAAAATTAATATTACTTGTAGGATGGGAAACTTTGGTAATTTTCGCTGAAAATGTTTTATTTTCAGTAACATTTAGACTTTTTTTACATAGATACAATAAGTACTTTCTTTTTTTAAATTCATTTTAATGTTCCTATATTACTTCATAATATATTTAAAAATTACATTACTTCCAGTCAGGCCAAAGTTTGATGTCCTACAAGTAATATGAATTGTAATTTTTTCTTTCTAAACATATATTTTCCCATTAAGCACACAGTCTATAAAAAACATCAAATTATTTGATTTTTCTGTTTCGTTATTCTGGGGTAAACATGAGACCTTATCCTTACCCCTCTTTTTGTAATTAAGAATGCTTTCTTTGACTAAATCATATGAGAAAAGATACAATGCAGAATATTAAAAATCAATACAACATCTAAGATAGTTTATTGTCTCAATATCCTGCATATTTGATATCATTTTAAATTATTAACATTATTAAAATACACACAATACAGAATACTAGATGGGAGCCATAATATAATTACATGCATTATTTATATGATCTAACTTATAAATCTTGGCTCTTATCTCTTTTCACTTATTTAGGACGTATTACACTCAACTATAGACCTTTTTATATTGACCAAAGACCAATGTTTCTCATTCACAAACTTAACTTTTTACGTCTAAAATACACTGTAAATTTCAACAACTTACCACTTTCCATAAATAAAGTTGACTGATGAAAATGTAACTCTGATGAGATTTAGATTTAGACTATTCAGATGAGATTTAGATTTATGATAATGTTTTTACTACTGTTTCATTTTGAATTGTTAATTGCTTAGACTGACAAAAAAAAACAAGTTTGTTTTTATTCTTCTGAAAAAGGTCCTGAATTTAACTTAATGATTTACATAAATGAATTTGTCAATTATGCCTTATAAGTTGCGAACGAAGTACAGTATACTCCAAAGGGATTATTTATCTTGTTTGCTTTATTAAAATAAATAAAAGCCTAACGAGGTGGCACTTTCCGTTTTTCGCCAAAATCATGAGAAATATGATGGTAGAAAAAGCAGCCAACCAAAAAAATCCTGCAAACGTCTCGTACCGGGTGAACAGTGCTCCTTAAGCCCCGTAAGAAAGGAGCTATTTAGCTTAAAACGAGTGAAAAATTAGCTGTCTACAATTATGATATTCTATATATTAAGACAGAGATGATGAAAACCATAAACGAAGATAACATTGTAATCTATTTTTCCAATAAAAACATCCCATAAAAAACTATAAAAGAGTTTATTTATTTATTTTTCCACTTAATTCTTTCATTATATAACTCTTCATTGATTCAATTCACTTTTCAATACCGAATATCAACTTAACCACGAACAATTTTTCATTACCAAATAAATTTTATTATTATTTTATGTTTAGATAAGTAGATAAATGGAAAGATACATGGGACACGAAGTGAGCGATTAGAGAAAAAACTAAAATAAAATTTTTGATTAATTTTGATGCAGATTGATACATCAAGTATAATTCTGGATTTGCCTTTGTACGTAAATGATTTTAATAATGGCAAAATTAACGCAAAAAAATCATTTGTTATTAAAAACCATATCGCTACTTTTCTCAAGTGATCATTTAAATTACAAATATTTTAGTAATGTAAACAAAACAAACAAACAAAATCATAGAAATGAAATTGGTTTATATAGAAACTTATTCTTTGGTAATTTTAACAAGCAAAGAATGGAAATTGAAACAAAATTTATTCAATAAAAATATATGTTTTTTTCTGTTTATGTTATTATTTTTATTTTCTATAGTGAATAATTATTGTTTTTGACAATACAAATATAAAATATATTTATTTATCTATACACAAAAGGAAAAATATAATCAAAATTCAATAGCCCTTCAAAAACAAGAGTAGTAAGGAAAAATTCACCAATATAATATAATATACTTCTTGTTCCCCTAATTTGTGAATATTTCACGCTCTCGTTTGTTTAATTGCTATTGTATTGTATACTCTCTCTCAATGTTAACAACGTGTCAAAAAATAGCTTGAAATGTTATTATTTTGTATTAATTCAAAATACACCAAACCAAAAGATGAAATAACTTCCATGTCCTCTATATAATAGATTAAATAAACTAGAGAAGAAACTGGACTGACTTGAATATACCAAATTCGAGGACCAGGATTTTTAAATCGATTTATGTTTAGAAGTATTCAAATGTAAAGGATATGGACGTTGCCGGATCATTTTCAATAAAATATAAGGTATGGAATCGTTGTAATGATTGTTTCATGTATATTGGGCTGAAATTTGGTATATTGTGCACACTATTTGACTTTGAATTTTCGAAATTTCTTCATTTAAGTTAAATAAACTGTATCTTATAACAAAAATTCTGCGAGGATAAAAAGTATAAAGCACGAAAAAAATAACTTTTTATGAATATTTTCAAAAAAAGAAAATTAAAAAATGTCCGATGTACTTTGACTGTTTGTTCGATCTATAATCGCTTATGGTGATTATTATATTTACAGTTCCATAATATTTATGTTTGCTCAGTACTTCTGCATAAAACAATCATTAAAATGAATTCATTTTATCGAAATTGGAGGGTTCTTAAACATTAATAAAATCATTCAAGGATGGTATCAAGGATGGTTTTGGTCTCTAAGTTGATTTGTCTTTGATTTAAGAAGAATTATCGCTATTGTATAATATATTAAAATAAATATAATATTTGTAAAAAAATGTTAAAAAATGTTTCACATTTGGGATACAAAATTATAAAAAATTACAAATATTAAAGCAAATTTCCACGAAAACTGCTAAAAAAATAATGATCCAAATGTAATGAAATTCGGAATTGACTATCTTGACATGAAAACAGGTGGTAAAGAGAATTTCCTGTAAAAAATCTATTTAATTATAAAATAATTTTTTTAAATTATTATTTTAGTAATTTATTTAAGGAAATACATTGTTGGCAAGCTTTTCGTTTTCATGTCAAAATTTTGCATACAAATTATGATTACATTTACGTCATTTCTTTGAGCTATTTGTACGCGAAAATACTTTCTTTATTATATTAAAATCTTCTTTTTTTTTGGTTCATATTCCTCTTAATATCAATGATATTTTGTTGTTGTTTGTATATGGGAGTGACAATTTTATTATTTCAGTTTAATTAAGAATACAAAAAATATGAATTTGGTAGTACCTTACACACAAAAATGAAACACTTGAAAACATGTTATAAAATTTTTGTTATGTAATTAATGGCGTAGCAGTACTTATTATATAATATAGAGTTTACTATAAATGCACACGCACGCACACACGCATGTATATTGATGGAAAATTTTGGTCCCCTAATGAAATTACATAATAAAAAGAATATATTTAATTCTAGTCTCCAGTTTGTCGAATGTTCTTCTAATAGTACCTATTTTTAACCGACGAAAAATCGGAGGAAAGGTGTCATAACTTTTTATAGTTTACTTCGATTTTGATAAATTTTTTTAAAATTTGAAATAGTATACCCAAATATTAGTGTCACGTAAATTTGAAAAAAAAATTCCTACCCTAAGGGTAGGAAAAGAGGGGATGATTGAATGTTCACTCACTAATTTATGACTGCGCATAACATTGTACGGAGGGATCCGATTTCGATAATTCTTCTTTTATAGGATAGGGTATATCTCGAATTTGGTCCCATACAAATTTGGAAAAATCCTAAGGATGAGAAAATATGGGTAATGTATTATTCACTCATTGTTTTTAATACTGAGTCGTGTTCATCAAAAATTAATCATGTAGTTATTAGTAGATTATAGCCACAAAAAAATTATAAAATAAAAAATTTAACCGCCGAAAAAAGCCAAAAATAATAAATCTTTTTTATTTAACCTTAATAACTAAGTTTTTAAACTAATGTATGTATTTTTGAGTAATTGTCAAACAAGCAAACAAGCAAATTAATTAATTACGTAAAGCGTTACGTACAGTCGCAACTAAGTTTTTAAGGTTAAATAAAAAACATTTGTTGTTTTTTTTTTCTTTCATTTTTTTCACCGGTTTAATTATTTTGTGAAAAAGTTATTTTACTATTGCATAGATACACAAGCAATAGACTTGGGGCTTTTGTCGAATAATATATTTTATATCTTTGTATAGTCCCTTTTATTTTTATGTGAATCAAACATTATTTGATTTATTAAAAAATAACTGAGTTTTCAAGAAGCTTCGATTGCGTGACAAACGAAGTAAAATCCCGAGTGATAATTGTAATTTATAAAATAATTTTATTTTTACACGCAGTCGGGAATGTTTTCAATGGTGTGTACAGAGCATATTTTTATTTCGCATATATTTTAACAATAAATGTAATTGGAGTGGATATGTTGAGTTAATGGGGATACATTTTGAATAATTTTTGTGAATTAGTTACATCTTAAATAAAGAATTTTGTAAAAATGGTAAACTTGTGATTTGTTAAACCTTACGAATTATAGAAAGATATCCCTTAAAATAGGTTTTAGATATGGGTCTCGGTGTACGATTGAAAAATATCTCAAGTATATATTACCCATCAAATGTTGGTTATGAAATGTTTAATTACAATACCAGGTATTGTTGTTAGATCTTATTCCTCGAGTATCATTTTTATTAATATCTTATTTCGTAATCTTGAATTTGATTTATTTATTTTATAATTTTGTTTTAATGTTTCATAAAACGAAAAAAAAAAAATACTTTGATGATTCAAATGATTAAATATGTAACCAAGACAACTATAAGTAGCCTGCATCTTGTTTAATTCATGTCGAAGTACTCAAAATAAATGCATAACTTTTCTTATTCAAAGTGATAGCCAGTAAATATTAATACAATCAGTTCAAAAATATTTTTTTCTTTGAATTAAAATAATCAAATACTTTTATACTATTCAATATCAATATATGACACCAAACCTTGTTGAGAAATCATAAGTACCAAACTTTTACTTCTTTATAAAGAAACGAAAACAAACACTATTACAGGGATGTTGACTACATATTGTTTATTATATCAATTGAAGTTCCCTTACACAGTGGTATTAAAAATTCTTTATAAATTAGCTAAATATAGACGTTCAAGTTAAACAAAAATATCGATGGAGATTCAAAACAACTATGCCATGTTGTGTTTTGGAAGAAGCATGGAGGAATGTAATCATAAAGAACTTCAGAAAAAATCCCGGGCTGCCCAGATTAGCCATGTAGCAAATACTTCGCAAGAGTAGCAAATTCCATTTAAAATTCTGCAAAATGAGATATTTTTGAGCTCTCTAGGTAAATTAGGGCAGCTTCCAGAACTTGTTTAGGTAGTTTTTGAAAGACTTACATAGCCATGTCTAGGAAACGTTGAAGGGTAAATATTTAAAAATTGGTAATTATCTTTATCGTAGTAAGTATAAGTATACCGAATTTTATGATAATCTGCAATGGAGACGTAGAATTTCTTTCTAAACTATGTTGATTTGGCATAGAATAACTCTTCGAACTTCGCGTACAAAGTAGTCTTACTTACAAACGTATGTACTAAGCAATGTAATTGAGTTAACATATGTTCAAACAAAACGAGAATATAATCGTTTTTTCAGATAGTAAGGCATAAACCAAGGACCTTATCAGTTGCGAAAAATTTCAGCACCAATCTTCGAGTACGATAGTAGCCCTATTAAACGTTTTGAATTTATAACAAAATGTTTCGTTTAACCAAACATTGTGAACAAACGACAGTTTCTAGTTGAACAGTTTTCTGAGCTAGAAATAGATGTATCTAGTGCAATTACTTATCTATTAGAATTGAAACGTAAAAATTGTCTTCCACAATGAGTTTACCAACTATAATGGGGAACATTTTTTCACAGTATTGAGTGTAATAAAACAATATTAAAGTGAATTAAATCGGCAAAATTGTCTAAATTATTGCACACTTGATACATTCAATAAATTACCAATTAATATGATTTCCTGTAGACCACACGTTTGATTAATCCAGTACCGTTTATTGAAAATATTCCCCAACGGCATAAATTATATGTTTTATTTGAATCCAAGCCAGCCAGGGAAAATTATATTGCACAACAAAAATCCAAAAATATTATATAGATAAAAATAAATCAATTGTATTTATTGAGAACATAAACTAGAATACGTTTAATGTAATATAGAGAAGAAAATGATTTATACATTTCTTTTGTTATAAAAATCGTTGTTGCAATTGTTTATTTATCTATGATGGTTGGTTTCATTCGCTACGACGTTTATTCAAAGCTATAACACTCTAGTTCATTAACAAGAGTAAATATTCCTTACTGTAGTACTACTACAAATCAACAACAAAAAATACGGATATAAACTTCACATCACTTCTATCTATACATAACGTTTACCCTTTAAAGGCTTTAAAATTTACAGAAGGGGTTTTTGATGTCTCTCATTATGAATTTCGATTTAAAATATACAAAAAATATCTAAATTCTGATATAAAACCCGTTTTATCGGCAGTCGATAATTGTATTAATTGGCTTAAAGAAAATGCATTCACAATAAATTGCATTCGCTACAATGATTTTCTTTGAAAACTTTAAAAATCTCCCAAAAATTTACATAAATATAGGAAGCACAAAAATTTCAATTTTTTTGTGATTCAATTGTGAGTTTTTTACATATTTCTTGAATTACTTCCAAAATATGGAATTCCGTGTCGAATTTCTGGTGATATCTTAAAAATTTCCATCGAACCGTTAAACAGATGTTATTTTTGAATTATACAGGTAAAACTACCCTTAATCACAATTTTACCGAAATCGGAGACCAAAACTTTTATCAATTATTTCTCATTTTTCACAAGTGTATAAATACCCCCATAGGTACATATAAATCAAAAAAATTAGACAAAAATTGAAAGACAAAACATTGTCCGATTTTGATAAAATTGTGTTTATAAGGGTAGTTTGATCCACCCATTTAACGATTAGATGGTTAGTTTTAGGGAATTCCTAGACAAGCTTCAAGCAATATTTCAAAAACTCGACAACTAAGTATTATATTTGGCCTTCCTAGATTCTAACCTTCCTTATTTACCTTAGTTAAAAAAATAACACAACAAATATTTGGATTTTTTGGCTACTTGTAAGGATTTTTACACAATCAAATCATAAAAGCTCTCTTTTTGGACAATATTAAGTCCTAATATGGATTTGAAATCCTTATTGACTGTAAGCATCCTTAATCGTGCTTATTTGTAGCGTAGTGACATCTGTAGTTTTGATTATCTAACTGTTTTTGTTTGGAAATACTTTAGTGCCATATATTCATCCATAGAATTATCAATACCAATATATAAAAATGGTATTTTTAAGATCTAGAGGCTATAAAACGTAAATATCCGTTTAAAACTCTTTTTTACCAATATAACTGCGTATATAGAGGTGAAACAATACACGAAGAAATAAAAATAGGAAATATGTTTATGTGGAAAAATTCTTGTATGAATGTTTATTATCGTTTTTTTTTTTCCTTTCAGTTTTTCACAATTTTCCTTTTTGCATCATTATTATTATATTTTGTTCGTTTCTATTATGTATTTTGTTGAATTTTTATTATTACGCAAGTTGGAAAAAAAACAGTTGAGAAAATTATTCATAATTCCAAGTTATGTTTACAATTTCAAGTAGTCTAGCCCATCTTGAAGATAGTTTAAAATCAATTACAAAATGTTACAGAACAAAAGGCAGATAAGGTGAAAATCAAAAACATATCATAGATATGCTGGAGCTATTTTATGCCTTTACAAATTTGAAATTAAAAATAATACAACAATAATAAAATAATATAAATCAATATTAGATACTGATTTCGATTGTTTTTACAATCATCCTCAGTAGGTAGATAAGCAAATAAACAAAATACCCAAAAATATATGCACTCTTGCAAAGGAAATAAATTAAATTATAGGCTTTAAAAGAAAAATTAGCGCAAAGAAAACTATTTACATGAACCACTAAACAATAAAGGAAAAACACAGTATATGTTGTTACATTCATACTATACTCATATATCCCCCAACTGTACATCGAATATTCAACAAAATTAAATAATCGTATATATACACGAGAAACTTTTGTTTTTTGTATATTAAATTTTTCGATTTGCAAGAAAATATTTTTACGGATTATAGAATTTGAAAAGAAATACATAAGTAAAAAGTTGTAACATTTTATTGTGTTTATGGGCCCATATCATGCATTATTTGTGTATACAGTTACTTAGTTGATAATGCTGAAAAACTTTTTATGGTGTTTTTCGTAAAAACGCCTTTAATTTTATTTTGGTCATAATAAATTAGTTTTTTTTTAGAAGTGTTTTTTTTTGTACTTCACCAACAAAAATCTCTTTAATCAAAGTTTAAATATTCTAATTTTTAAATATAAAAAAATCAAAATAAATAATAAATTTATATGCTAACTTTAGAAGATACTCGAATATAGTTTTCAAATTTTATAATTATAAAAGAGAACTCTAGGATTTTTCGAATTAATTTCGATTTTTTCCCCAATTTCTTAGATCAAATTATTTTGTATTTTATAAATACGTATTTCGACTACAAAGTAGTCATCATCAGTATGAATTAGCTATAAGTTGTAATGATTCTCTGAGGAGATGTTACTCGTTGCTAATTTTCAAATTATCAAACTATTTTGATATTGATCGAAAAAATTGAAAAGAATGCATACTTTTGTAATTAATCGATGATTTAATGAAACGCAAAATAGTCAAAACTAATAAATATAACGCTATTTCTGAATCCAAGAGATTTGGCTTTGAATTGTTATTCAAATAAACCAAAATGCTTCTAGTTCAACTGGTTCTAGCATTAAACCTCTCACAATAATCTCCCCCAATGTATATTTTAATAAAATCAAGTAAAGTGTTTTTAGATCTCTTAATTATTTTCAAGTTAATTCTTAAGATAAATATTGAATTACAAGAAATCAAATATCGTCTCTCTATAATTGCATTAAAATCGAATTTCTTCGTTATGATTTTACTAAAAGATATAATTCAACATTTTTTAATTAAAAGTTTACGTTTAAAGATCACAAGCTTATTTGTAAGAAAACTTTTAAGAAAAAAATGTAGAACTGCATAAAGCATTGTTTCTTTAAAGATACATTAAAATTAATTTTTAAATTACACTTCCACTATAAAATATAATTTATGGTTTTTTAGTCTTAATTGTTTTATTTAGTGAAAAAATCATGGGTAATGGATGAAATTATTTTTCCAACTTTGATTCAATCTACTATTTATGCGAATCGCTGGAGCATAATTCAGTCGAATCATGAGCACAATTACCGCAATCGAAAAAAATTAGGACTAGGCCGGTATAGTGTAACAGTTTGTCATTTGCGAATATCTTGGATTTAAAATGTATGAGGACATTAAATAGGTATTATGATAGGTCAATCAGCGAAAATAGAAGTCGCAATGGGTCTTCCAACTATAGAGTGTCTCACATAGACAACCGATACAACTTATCACCTACTTATTACCAAAATACCACTATGAAAGAGGGAAAGGTAGCGATGGGCTAGTTGATATTCTTGAACATTCTTAAAACAATGGGTTAAAAATTGGAAGACTCTTTTTTCAGGTAATATATGGGAATTATTTCCCGTAGATTTTTCTGTATCATTTACCAGAATCTTTACGAAGTCTACTTTGTATATAATTTTGTAAAGGAAGGGAAAGGAAGCAATGGACCACGTAAATTTTCTTGATCATTTTTGAATAGTTCATAAAAATTTGGGTCTATCACATTTACCGGCACATTTAACGTACCGCTTTCGTAGTCTACTTTGAATAAAATATATAATTTTGTAAAACAATCATTATAAGTTTTCTTATCGAAAAATTCATAATATCCCTAGACCATAGGGACTAATAATACTGGATATTGTACTTTGTGCTCTATTGAAAGCTACTTTGTTAAGAGTAGAACTCACAGCAGTACCAAGCTATAAACCAACTTGTAAAATAGCTATAGCCACACTATATGTATATATAAATGGATAGATATAGGAAAGGGTTGCTGGTTGACTATGTTGTGGTTTCCTATTGACGTCATTCGCGCGTGTGGTTTACTGTTGAGGTTTCAATTTTAGTCACCTTCTTTACATTCTAGTACTATATGTTGGTTTGTTGTTTCACATTACTATGGCATTACATACACACACACACATATATATATTTACAAATCCACTCCCTGTTTTAAGACTGCTATTAGTAAGAATAAATATTTTGAAACCTTTTTTCTGTGTTTGGGTTAAATTTCACTAATAGATCATAAAATTAAACAATGAATTATAATTCTGGCTTCTTCTTGAAAATGTCAGAAAAAGAACGATATGCTTGCAAGATCTTATTTCCGAGATACATCTATCGATATCGAAAGTATTTTGTACCTTTTTAAAAAAAAATTGTGTGTTCATTGTGTGCAAATTGATTTTAAAATTTGTTTATGTATAATGAGGATTTGAAAGTTTCTGAGAGACTCGTGAAGTGCCTACCTGTCTTTAACCTGTCAGTCATGTGAATGTGCAAAATTTCGAATTTACTGAACGAATATTTATAAACTCATTAGTGGACGTGTTCTGGATGATCGCATTTCAGAAATATCTCATTTATCAATTACTGTTTCGAAGATACACGCCTCGAAAAAGAGCTGTTTTTTCTCTCTTAAATACATCTCAATATCAATCTCAATTAATTATATCTCAATATCAATCTCACTGAAAAATTTTGGGATTTACATGGGTACTATACGTTTACATAAATTATTTAAATTTTGTTAATATGGATTATTCGGGAATAACTATTTTCTAATTTTTATCATCTGTCACAATTATTGAAAGAATTAAATCATTAAATGTTTAACAATCATGCTTAAACTTCGTCCGCTCAAAGCTACTTTTCTGCTGTTAGGATCTTTTATTGCCAGAAAAATACACAAATGCGGGAGTTTCTTATTACTTCGTAGCTCATCGTAAAAAATGGGTCTAAATGTTTTTACATAATACTTCTCTTTGCAATAGTCACCAGCCGAACTTCTACAGTTTTATAACTATTAATACTTCTAATATAGATAGATTACTAAGTTTTTATTGTATAATGTTTTTTATTGTAAACAGTGGAAAAAAATATTTCAACAAAAACAAAGAAAACTTAATTAAATAGACAATTTTTGAAATCAGTGATGTGGACATTTTCTATAATAATTAAATTAAAAGTTCACTTGCGATTATACATTTATACATAAAATTCTTATTTATCTTTGGATTAATTCGTTAATCGTAAGTAAATGAATATTTACATAATTATATTATTATTTATATAACATAGTATTAAATATTATATACTGAGCAGCATATATTTATTATATGATATAAAATTAGGTAATTCATTAATAATAATTTTATATCTTTTTAATATAATCATTTATAACGAATTATATACTACATGCGTTGTACGTCGCGTGCTATCTGGAATACCAGACGCGATCAAACTTATACCACTTAGTTAAATTTAACAATTTTTATTTCAATACGTCTTATGATTAAAAAAAATATTCATAAATTATGTATGACAGTTTTGTATACAATTTGACACATATTGAAAAATCCCTTTTTTTAATTTGGTTTAAAATTTTTATTTATTAAAAGCACTATGAAAATATTTTTGAAACACCTCAAATTTTTCCTTTTTATACTTGTAATACCATAAGTAAATTTCTTCTACTTAATAATGTCCATTCTCCGATTCCGGCATGGTAACCGTATAAACTAACTAATCATCTTAACTCGATTTTATGTGTTACCATAGTATTGTGGTCTGAAGTATACTAAGATGTAGCTCATTTATCGCTTGATTAGTTTCTCAGTTATCGCTTTTAAGGGCATTGAGATATAAATCTATCAGAATATAACTTTGGTACATGTACCAAAACCTATGAATTTAATGATCAAGAAGATCCTGTATATGTAATTTTTGGTCAAAACTACCTTATATAAAACTATTTTCTCGATTTTTTTAAATTCCAGAATCGATGAGAAGTAGACAAAAATTTGTTTCAAAATTTAATAAAATTTTATTTATAACGTAAATTTGATTAAAAAATGAAACAAATGATATCTGGGAGACATTTCGTGCGAGTAAGAAAATTTCTCAACGGGCTTTTATTATCTTATATTTAATATTTACTCTTTTGTTTTATCTTGAAAATTATTCTACTTTAAAATATAAATAAATTTGATTGTAACGAAAAGTTAAAAGGAAAATTATAATTATCGCACTCCATTTATCTTATTTTCTGCTCCTGTTGAGAAAAGTGTGAGAAAGCTTTAGAAATACATATATAACATATTTAGCTATGTTTTTGAATTTTTGAATGAAACAAAAATGTATTTGATTAATGAAAAGTGAATATTAAAGGATCATACACTTTAAATGATAATCCTTTTTTGCCTTTCATATTAAAATAATAAAAGGCGCACGAATTATTTTAAAAATTTGTAAATATATTTAAAAAAATATTCTCTAATAGTGAGTTTTTTTTTTTGTAGTTTTGCCTTACTTAAGAAACATATTGCGTGTATTATTTACTACTATCCAAAATATTTTGTACCACAAATTGTACCGTTAAATTCTTATATTGACATTAATCAATAGGTGAACATATTTTGAAAACTTTTAGTGGTATGATTAAAGCATGAATATGTTATTTCAGCGGAATTTGTAATGCTTATTTTTTATATCGAAAATTATAATTTATTGTAACAGTTCTACAGAAAATTTCTAAGAAATGGTTTTATAAAAATTATTCATGAGCACTTATGTATTATAAAAATGCATTTCGATTACAATGTAGTCATCATCAGTATAAATTAGTTCATCCTTATTAATCAGCCTTATTATCAGTATCATTGTGGGAAAAAATGCGTTTCACTCAATAATTTCTATAAGTTATATGTTAAATATTCAAATTTTGAAAAATTCTGAATCTATCTATAATCATAGTAACTTTATAGCCGAAAATGTTTAAAAAAAATAAATGTCTATATATTTATAACATATATCATCAATTATTATGTGAATAAAGAAATTGGCGCAAGGCCATTTGTTTATCTGGTATCAAATAGTGAATCAAATAATGGGTTTTGGCACTGATTTCTCCATATACATATTTATTCTACAATTTTTTTTATTTTTTTCTAGCAATTTCTAACTATTATATCCGATTTTTCTTCTTGAATAGCTAAATAACATTCATTCAACAATCTTTTGATACAAATCCATCTGCATATGTAAATAAATGAAAGAAATATATATACATAAGTGTAAAAGTACTTTAAATATATAACTATTTCTGTTCTATTTAAGCAGAACTCTAAAATAATAAATACTTATGTAAATACTAAACTTATCGAAATAGGTATTAGACTATAAATTGTATTAAATTCATTTTCAATGAATTTTGCTTATAATAAATACCTTTCTTTAAAGATACCAAATTAAAAAAAACTGTAGTGATTTATTTCTTATAAAATTTCCAATCTTATCCATTTTAATCGAGAATTTCATCCCATGTAAATAGAAATTAATTATAGAACCTTGTCTCAAAATTTGTAGAAATGAATCATTAAGAACCCAACAAAATTTTTTTTTTAATTTATCGTAAAAATTTCGTGTTTTATTTAATATCATTGAAATTTATTATTTTATTCAATTTTTGGATTTATCGGCCATATATATATTTAATTTTCCAAACTGAAAATGCGCTACTTATAATTTCATACGTATGTATTTTTTTATTACACAGAGCCGCGCTCTGTGTCTCGCTTAGAAGCATGACAAACACTAATATATCTGTTTACATCTGTTAAAAAGCACTTCTTCGTTGAGAATCGCTTTTATATTTCGGTAAAACTAAATATATAAATTATGATTTCCGAAAAAAGTTATACAAACGAAAGAAATAAAATAAATTAATTGGTACAACTGAAAACTTTATTAAATGAATGTTTCAAAACGTGATAAATTTTTTTCTTCAAGTTCCATCCTTTAGCAAACAAAAATGATTAATAAATAATTAAGTTCGTATATTTCGTTAAACAATTCTTTTTTTTTTCAAATATTTACTTTTATTTTTTAAATACATTTAATTTCAATTAGTGACTATGTCATGTAATACATTTTAAATAAAACGATCAAAAATGTGTTATCAAAACGTATAATACACACACACATACACGCATTTTGGTAGAATTAATTGGAATACATTTACTAAATGATCATGGTAATTTAATTTGTGTTACGCACGAATTGTTTGCGTTCGAATGTCTAATATTAAATAAAATGTTTTAATAGTAGATATGGTAGCAGAGATAACATAACTAACTTTTCTTTCTAAGTGTCGATTAAATTTGTAACAAATACTATCATGAAATCTTTATTTTTATATTTTACTAGAAGCCTGGTACGGCTGCGACACGACACGAACCCTTTTAGCTTTCGCTGTGACATGGCGTTTTTAGAACTTTATTGATTAATTTTAAATCTTTACGTCCAATAAAATATAACTTAAATAATTAAATTAATGGTTTTATAACCAATGTACGTTTTCCAGTCACCCGTCACTTTTGTAACGTGAAAAACAAAAAGCATTAATATACCAAATACATTTTGGGAAATTATGTTACAAACATAAACTAAAAAACCGCTTTACAAATGAATATTAACCAAAAAAATAACACATATTAATTAGTCTCAAGTTTGCCAATCAAGGTATTTAAAATTGTATAAATATCATTAAATTTTCTAAAAAAATTATATTCCAATATTCGTTGCACACATTAAATGATTTTCGACAAATAGAAATTATTTGAAGTAGGGAATGCGAAAAGACCTTCCTTAGTAGAGACACCGCCTAGATTCAAGTTTACCGCCTCGGTAAAATACGTACGGTGGTCAACATAGCCATCTAATCCATGAAGATCGATAGGTACTCAAAATGTTTTGTTTATTTTCTCAAATGTTTTCATGTGAAGTTAGTTCGAGTTGACAAATTTTAATTTGGATTTTTCGAGTGATTTGTGCGAAAAACTTTAAAAAATATATAATGAATATTACTTTTGACATGGTCTTATTAAAGAGGTTTCTACCAAAAACATACATTGATAAATCATCATATCTCAGATTTCAGTTTACCACAAAAAAAAGCTGTCAAGCTTACAACCCTCTTTTTTGTCGAGATTTAAAACAGAAAACTTATGGGTTATAAAACTGTATTTTGACGGTATGTACTGCAAAGACAACAAGACACTTCTGTTGTTATCAAACCAAACAAACATTTAAAAATAAAATTCAATTTATTTATGTAAACCCTTATCAATCCACATTGACATTTATTCATATAAAAACATTGAAATTTCTACTAATTTTTTTTATTTAAATTTTTTAAAACCAGTTATTGTATATTATATTTCGAGTATATTTTATCGTTATCATATGTATAAAGTTTTGTTTCGAAGAAAATATTCGATCAGAACTATATACATGTTATATAACAGTAATATAATACATTATTATATAGGTAACATTTACATAAATACAGATATATTACAAAGTTTCTGTATTATGATGACGCTAGCAAAACTACTTGAATCAATTATGACTATGGTAAAGTCATTAAAAACTGTAATGAAATATGAACAAAAATTGCAATAGAGGCTTTTTTTAGAAAACACTAATTTATTTCTTGTGCATTTTTAAATCTAATCTGTTTTTTTTTAATTAATAATATCATTTTCTTACAAACCTAATAATAAAAAGGATAAATTAAAAAAAAGATGATTTTAAGCAGATTTTGAAAGTTAATAATTTTTGACATATATTTCTGTCAAAATATAATTTAGTTCTAAAACCCTTTTCCATGCTCTGAGATAAAAGATGAGAATGAATCCAAACATTAAAATTGTTGTGTTGCAATTATCTTCCTCCCAGATATGAAATGAAAATTAATTAAAAGAAACACTAGTATGCTTCCACAGACCAAACGACAGAAGTAAAAGTTCCATCTTCAGCTCCACCTGTGTGCGTGTGTGTGTTTATACTCACTCTCTTTCTATCTTCAGTAACTTATATCTATCTCTCAACTTTCGTTCTTCACGACCGATAACACTTTTCGAAACACTTTCATAAAACTTTCACCAGCTTACTCCCCAAGTCAAACGTGGGTAAAGAAGTTTTACTTCAAAAATTATTTGAAAAATAACAATCGATTGCCACCAGAAAATATCAAATATTGCAAAATACAGTACTATAATATTTATTAGGAATTTCTGGTTGCGTGGCAGCACAATAAAATTACAGAACTCATGCCCGACTAAACAGCAATATCAAATCTAGATTAAAAAAAAACCAAAAACAGAATTGTGACAATTTGTTGATATGTGCATACAACAGCAATAATTAAAATCCCTATTGAAACCAATAAATCTATCAGTTCATTTATTTCAAAAAGTAAAAAAATGTTTTTCTATTTTAATTTCACTAAAAGTAGCTTGATATTGAAGCTGCAAAAATATCCAGATCGACGCATATGTAAATATTATATTACATTTTCTATTGGGAATTGAATAAGGGATTGCTATATAGAGAGATATGTAACTGAATGATATAGTTATGTTAGTCTTCCAATTTTGATCCATATTATTGTATCTAGGGACATATATACTGACTGTTCGTACCATTTTACTGTAGGTAAACCATAGTTTTGTTTTATACATAGCCTAACATTATTGAAGTTTTTATAAAAGTGTATAAACTCTTACATTACCTTAAGGGCGTTTTCTTATATATATTTGAAATGGATATAAAGACTATTTTTTGAATTTTGTAATAAAAATTGTTTTCTAACCACTTCTTATGTAATCGCCATTATAACATTGGACTTGCAAACGGCTACAACGCTTATAATTTCGTTAAAAGAAATTCATGAATTTCTTTCTATTGATCTAGTGAATCTATGTGCAGCCCCGTGGCATTAATGGTTGATAGTAATTTAAATGCTTAAATTTGAATCTTAAATTCTAAGCAACTATGGCATTTTCCAAAGACAGCCGATACTATCTTTCAAATCATACCAATAAAAGGTAATCAGTATGGCTGTGCTCAACAATCTCCAACTCATCCAATTTGAGTCTTTAATAACTAAAATGATAGGTCTTGAGACGGAGCGAAGTGATGTCCACGTTCTAGCCGTTCTAACCAATATCCCTTCAGGTACCGAAACAGCGATCATTATTTACAAAAATTATTTTTTGGTTACGAAACCTGGACATTCATTACTTGGATAATATGTGAAGCTTAAAACTATTTACGTAAGAAATTTTCTTGTAGTCGTTTTTTAATGTCTGTTTCTGTCAATCCATTTTCATTTAATTTCTTTCTCTGAATTTCTGAAAAACTCCTAACAAAGTTGTTCTTCCAAATTTTTAATTCATAATGCATTTTCATGCACAATTTCTACTACTCTTTCATTATCATCTTTATCATCATTATTATTATCTTTATTTTCCCAAACTGATATAGGTTTATACTCAACTCTCGTGTAGAAGGGGCCAATGTATACGAGTATGTAGATGCTTATATACAGAGGTGTCCTAACAGTGTCATGTGTCTACCGTGCCTACATGATAAATAATCATTACTAATAGGATAGTCATAGGGCTAATTCTGGTCTATATGTAATAAATAATAATATCCGTGAATCGATTTCAATGGATTTTTTTTCCATCTCAAAAAATCTAACGCTCCTCATAAAGTTTTCATATCAAAAATGTTGTTTACTTGAGCGTCTGACATTGACATTGATATTTCCTCTTTTTTTGTGCATGTTAAAGCTCCAATGTAATACGGGAAGCTAGAGACCAATGTAATATGGGAAATTTTATTGAACGGATCTTTGCTAGTTAAAATTTTTAACAAATATAAGAAAAATAACTCTTCAACTTTTGACACAAAATTAGAACTACAGAAAATTAGTTCATGCGAAGCTCAAATTTTTCCTTTAGAAATTCGATTTCCTTTTCGGGATAACATGGACCTAAACTGTTTTATTTCCATGGTACATAATAAAAGACTACTAACAATGACTGTACTTTCTTTAATAATGGAAATTCTTTTCAATAAATAATTTGGACAAACTTTTCTTGATACTTAAAAAACAATTTACACTTTAAAAAAACGAGAAGAAAAGTTTGTTATTTTTAAATGTGATAAAAGTTTTTTTTTTAAAGGAAAGGATAATTGGTGGAAACCATAGAATAAGTATATTTTTATTTACTTGTTAAGTAAAATTTGATATCTTCACATCATCAGTATCCTTTTCTAGAACAAAAGGAGGAGAAAAGAGTATTCGAAAATAAAGTTGATTACATTGTTTTTTTTTTTCGTTTATCCTTCTTCGTGTATTCTTTTATTTTCGTAATTTTTTTAACTATTGAACCATTTTAATGAAATTTGTTTGGTACCAATTATGCGTATATTGGAATTATTACAATTTTTTTTTTTTTTTTTAGATTGAATAAAACAACTTAGCAAATATTTTTAATTAAACTTTTTTGTATCTTATTTCATATTTTGATTAGAGACACATTGTTCAGAAAATAATTATAAAACAAAATAATTTTAAATTAAAACAAGCCGTAAGGAGTGCAACTCTGCAAAATCCTGCCCTAGAACTTCCCGATTAGAGAAACTTCTGTTATAATATAAGTTCTTTTACTCTAAGAAACTTTATTGTTTACATAAAAAAATTACAAAATAAGTGGAGACAATTATTTTTAAATTGTGCTTTTAATCATGAATGTTTTTTTGATAAATGTTAAGATTGTCGAAGAATTAGCGACCCTTGTAAAACGTTATATTTTTTGCTTAAATCTGATGAACTTAATATGTCTACGAAACAATTAATTTTAGGTAAAAATCGTATTGAGGTTTTTTTACTTAAAATGAGTTCCTTTATTGAATCCAATGTCAAAATAATTGCACATCCCAAAGTAAAGCTGTAATTTAGGTGTTCAAAATTCAGTAAACATCATTTTGAATTATCTATCATCTATTAAAATAATTCGTTCCAATGCTTACGAACCATTCTAAGGTGAACAGTCTGGAGAGCTTAGGCTGTTTGTTTCTCAATGAATATCTTTATTTCATTTTAATTTTAAAATGGCCCTAAACCGGCTTTTTCGTATACAATACATAATTATAATGTATACAATAAAAATTGTAAATTCATTATACACTAACAAAATACGTTTTGTACAATTTAACAATGTTAATAATTAACAGTTAAAAAACGAAAATATAAACGTTTTACTCATTTTTCTAAACGCTGTTATTTAGAAAAATGTTTAAATTGAAAATTTATAGGTAAAACTTCACAATGAATAGTACAAACCACTAAATAATCAATCACTGATTACGGTACTTTTTCCATTTGCGTGACAAAAATCAATAACCATTACATTTAATGATTATTATACAGTAAATAAATATAATAGATTTCTTTTTTTGTTTTGTTTCTAAATATAATGAAAAGCAGTAATAAGTCTCACCTTTTTTTTATATAAGAACAAAGGAGTAATAAATTATCGCTTTAATCTAATAACATTAATAATAGACCAACAATGACATTAGTAACAATATATAAATGGGATTATATCGGAAGTAACATAACATATAATGATATTGTAATACAATACCAGTACTTAATCATATTACATTAACTAGAGAAAATGTATAACATTAAAATTGGCTATATAAGATGTACTTAATAAGAACAAAGACGGATAGAATTATTCGGTATAGTTAAAACAATTTAACGTAGGCCAATTTTTCAAATTTAGTCTTAGAAAAAAATGAATATTTTTTAAGATTTGAGCCAAAATTAACAGGTATTTTTATTTAATTTGTCGAGTAAATAGTAAAAGGCAAAGATGGATATATTTATTCGGTATAGGAAAACCAGCTTAACCTTTAAGCTTTAAACAAAATATGAATCCTAGATAAATCGTGCCTTGTTTATAGCAATTTTCTCGAGGTTTGTGCATGTCATATAAAAAAAATAATAATAATTACCCTAAATTAACGGTAGATGGCACAAACAGAATTTTGGAATTTAAGATATCTCTTAAGTAGGTTATCGAGATACTTCAAAATCGAAAAGATATAAAAAACAAGATTAAATTTGTGAGCACTGTATGGCTTGCATATTTAGTATATTTTATTAATACTGATGATTAAAAATCGTTCAAATATTGGTGCTCAACCATATATAGAGTAAATAAACAATTAACACGGTTATTTGTTATCTTCAATTTTTTTTCTATTTTCTGTATATAAACATCGCAATGAAAATATTGTACAAAAGCCAAAAGCAATTCTTATACATTACTAACCGCTTCATATATATTTGGCTTATAACATTAGTATGTGACTGACTTCGAAATGGCAATTTTCAATGAGTCTACCAACCTACCTAACAATCTTACTTGTCAATTATATACAATAGGATTGATTACAAAGATAGCTGTGACTCAATGTCTTTATGTGTATAAGATTCATCGATCAATCGAGAAAATACAAGATACTATAGTCCGAGAGGTTAGCGACAAAAAAAATACAAGTATTTTCTAAGGGCTGATTTTTTATTTTATAACACATTTATGGTGTAGATAAATGGCCTGCTGTCAGTAAGTCTGATTCGTTATCGTTTGCCGAGGTGCGGGCGTTACGTTGTAAAAGAACCATGTACGTTGCAACTACTTTTTAAAAGCCGAGAAGTGAATTGTGAGCAATGTAACTGAAAATTACTAGGTTAGTCATGAGCATCTTGTACAAACTCCGGGCACCTTTCAAGTATTTTATAAAACTTGAAATTCGGCGCATAGGTCGAAATAATTACGAAAAAAGAGTTATACAGAATTTTACTGTAACAGATACTGTTAATCAACCTGTTTATTTAGGGTTTACTGTTCGAGTTGGCATTATTTTTATAAAAAACCTAGGCCTCACTTTCATGTTTTGTAACCTAAGCCTACGTACTTCTCCATTTATGCTTACTGATAATTGAATAAGATTTAGCGTATCTTAAATTTTATTAATGGTGAATTTTGTCAGAAACAATACATTTTGTTATTATGGTAACTCGCGGAGTTTTTTGTGATTGTATAAGAAATCTTTAAAAACCGTCGAAAAGTTCAAAAATTTGTTGTCGCTGTTTATTGATTTTCTTGGATGAATAAGATCTAAAAAATTCAAAAATAACATTTATTTTACAATCGATCGACTAGTTTTTGAGATATTGCACAAAATACATCCGCTAAATCGGCCTCCGAATCGGATTTTCGGTCATATCTCAAAAACTGCGCATCCAATCGTTATAAAGTTGTTATTTTTGAAATCTACGTGTCAAACTACCCTTATGAACATATTTTTTTGTAAATCGGATAGAAAATTGTTTTTTCGAATTTTCATCATTTTTAAAAGGGGTACCCCTTAAAAAAATCGAGAAAATCGAAAAAAAATTTTTGGCCCCGATTTGGATGAAATGCATGTTCTAGGGTAATTTTAACCTGTAGATTTCAAAAATAATATTTATTGAACGATTGGATGAATAGTTATTGAGATATCGCTAGAAATCCGAACCATTCGTCGATTTATCGGATCTATTTCATGCAATATCTCGAAAACAAGTAGACCAATCGTAAAATAAATATTTTTTTTTGAATTGCTTCGACCTCAATTATTCTAGAAAACAACGAACAATTTTATCGTTTTGTCGGTTTTTTCAGTTTTTCGGATAATTTTAAAAACAACAAATCAGTTGTTTCATAAAATTCATCATGTAGGATATAAATAAGATTAAAAATTATATAACAATTCATTAATTTTAATACTAATTTTTCGTTTAATATATTGCTCGGAATTCACTTTTCATCTTATAGAAAGTGGTAATTTCAACTTCAATGCCCGCCCATCGGCAAACGATAACGAAACAGTCTGACTGACAGCAAGTTATTTCTCTACTCTATAAATGTGTCTTTCAGCCTTTAGAAAATGCTTGTATTTTTCTCTCGCTAACCTCTCCGGCTACTAGTGGTAACTGTAATTTGTAATAAACTTGATATATATACGTACGTTTATTTGAGAAGGATAGTTCAGTTCCTAAAGATGGGTGGTGTCATTTGGTATGTCGTTTATATAAAAAGAATGTATAGGGACAAAAACTACCCTTATATAATTAAGTTTGTAGATAATACCAATAAATAATGGTTATTGGTGAACAATCTACTATCAAACTTAGTTCGATATTGGAATGCCTTTTTTTTTCGTGTACGCACAAAAAATGTCATCAAAAAGTATTTTAGAAATGAACCCACTCAATGCGGGTTGTGTTTTTTTAATTGAGATACCTACGATATTTCTTGGACTCTATTAATTATTTAAGAATTATCCAACACTTTATAATTTCTTATCAAAACCTCTAAAGTTATGGTTCAACCAATTTTATTCAGGAAATTCTTGAAAAGCATATTCTAAATAAAACTCATTCAGATGATATCTCTTAAACTATCTATACATTCTATCGTATAGATATAATTTTTAAAATTTATGGGCTAACATAATCTAATGAAAGTTTATCGATTTTGGAAACAAGAAACCCTTTAAAAATTATTAAGGTTTTCTGTCTTCCATTTGTAATGAAACCTATATTGAAAATCTATATAGTTAATTTTCTCAATTTGTTAATTCTACATTTATTTACTGTTTTCTTTTCTTTGTCTTTGTCTGAAATTTATACTTACTCCATTCATTTGAATTAAGCTGATTTGTTTTTCTATATGTATCGTATTTTTATTACAAATTTTAGTACAATCACAATATTTGTGTTTGAGACTAATGTTATTCTTTTAATTACCATTTTATAGTATCACAAAGAATTTTATTTAAATCAAAAGAGTATTTTTTTTTTATTTGTCTTCCTAATAGATTTTTTTTATTGTCTTTATTCCTTCATTAAATGTGTGTTTATTTTAAAGGATATATTTTCTTCCCATTTAGTCTGATATAATAAGTGATTCAAACAAATTTATGTGCAGGCTTATTTCCGCTTTTCATGATGAAAAACTTTATACCAAAGATGAATAGTTAAAAAATGAGCTTATGGTATATGTTAAAGATATATATATTGATTTAAAAAAAAAAAAAAACAAGAGCATAACGTTTTGCATACTAATTACGGGAAATTGAAATGAGACACCTATTAATATAAATTTCCTAGGATTGGGATAGATATTTTCGAGTAATTATCAGTATACATTGTCTTTATTATAAATGTCTGATTTTTATTTTAGTTTTAAAGACTTATCTTCAAAAACAAATAATCTAAGTACGACTCGCACGGTCCACACGATAAACTTCCAAGTAAGGAGAATAATAAATCAATATTTGTTTATTTTTAGTTTTAAATTCTACTCAAGTATGCGAATTTAAACTTACTTTATGACTACACTTTATCTTGGATATATCATCAGTACATCAAAATTGAATGATATATTTAAAGAAATAAAATGGTATATGCAAAAGTTTAAACTAAAATGTAATACACATTGTCTAAACTTGTAATAATACTTCAATATTTCTTATAAAATTGAATAAAACTAATCGAAATCATAAACTTTTAAATATAATACAGAATTTTATAAACAGTTTTCAAGTTTATTGGCTAATATAAAATTAGGTGAAATTTATGTTTCATTTTATTTCAATTCTTTTCTGATAACTGATATAAAATGAAAAATTCTCTTGTAAAAAATATTGCAAAATTGTTATAATTTAAATACTTAATTATAATTTAAAAATTAAATTTTATTGAACTTTGAGGTAAAATTCTTAATATAGAATCATTTATTGTAGAATTAAGATATTATTCATTCATTGTTCGCTTTTTTCAATTGCTACTAGACTTCATAAACAATTTAAATTATTATATTTTAAATTTGGCTTCATTATGAGATTCTGAAATTCTCAAAAATGCTTAAAAAAGTCATAGTTTTGCACTGTAATACATCCAAATTTTCAACTAATATTTCTTAAATACCAAAAATGCCGATCGAAACTAATAAAAGAAATTTTCATTAAACATAAAATTATAATTAAAGTTTATAATACGATTATATTCAACAATAACTTGAAAATTCTGATTTTTTTTTATCTCTTACACCTATTTTACTAGTTAGGTAACTTGAATTAATATTTACCGTATATCAAGCAATATTATAATGTACGTATGTTCAAACATATAACAACTGGCAGACGTGATAAGGTAGTATGCTCGTAGCAATCGGAGATAACAATATATGATACAAACTACATAAAGATACAAAAGTTGTTATACAAACGATAAGTAAGCCATATACAAATGTTTAGAAGTGTATTTATCAATGACTTGATATGATGAGGATCACCGAGCGGGACGAATACGCTCGAAAAAAATCATCTTCCTTGGCAATCGGTAAAAACAAACGGCTTGGCGATAAGTTTTACTTGAGTAAATAATCGAACAAAAATTTGTTCTTTATTTGGATTTACATACTCCCGATAAAAATGCTCATTTTTAAGTCTCATTTCTGAAAATACACGGTCAAAAATAACTTAAATATAGTTTTTAAAAGTTAATTTTTAAATTCATGAAATTATGTTAGTTATTTGTTAATTTTACATAAAACAAGTAAAGATAACAATTAACAGAATTGATTGTTTAGATACTCCACATATGATTGAATTTCATTGTTTGGACTGTTTTAAATTAACATTCATAAAATACTATAAACATCCAGTCTATACAGTTATATATGTGTAAATGTATAATAATAATATGAATTGTTATTACCTAAATGTGTTTATTATACAAATTTGAGCAAAATTTGTGGGGAACTCAAATATTTTACGAACAAATGTCTTAAACAAAAGTTATTTGTTTCAAAAAAAAAGTTGTGTCTCGTAGGAGCTGACACATTAAACTAGTTGCTAGTTGTTATCGTGTGTCGACACGACTGGAGTGTACTCCGTCAAATCAATTGTCTAAGTAGACATAGAAAAACCTTACTAGTCTAAGAAAATAATCAATACTCGATCAAATGGTAAATAAACGAATCAATAAAGTATTATAAGATAAATATTTTACAAAAATAGCGCTCACTTTACGTATCATTGGAGTACGACTGACTCAACTTTTAAACAATTAAATATCAAATACAAAATATATATATAGTAAACTCCAAAAAAAAAATTTTGTATTTGATATTTAATTGTTTAAAAGTTGAGTCCAAAGATCCATTGGACCCAAAGATTTTGTTCATCCCAGAACTTAAACTATACCAAAGTTTTCATGTATGTCGAGTATAAGATTCTAAATGAATGCACCACCTTAATACGTATAATGAATGCAGTACTTATGTTGTCATGGAACAAACATAAGATACTTTTAATGATAGCAGCAAGAAATTACACATCACACAACAAGAAAGAAGCTTTTAGTTAGGTATTTAGAAAATATTCAATATTATATGAATATGTTAAATTAAATGTTTTGGTGTAAGTACCTTATTCTATATGTATAATAGGCTTAGAATATTCTAACTTAGCAGTATCAAGTAATAAGTTTATGCTTGCATGAATATTTCAAATATTAAAGTTGAAAATTTTAAGAAAATATAATTGTTACAATTCTTATACGAAGGCATCTTTAAAATAACGAAAATAATTCCGGTGAGGTTCAATTAGTTGAAAATATCAGCTGCACCAGTAGTAAGGGAAAGACTATTAAAAGCTTTATTTCGACTACAACATTTTTCACTTTTTAATCCAAAAATACTAAAAGATAATAAAAACTACTTGTGGGGGAAAATAAACAGCTGTTCTATGCTTAAACGGTTTTATCAACGTTAACCCTACCATTGAAAATAAAATGTTTTTTAGCGATGTAATGGATGTTTCACTGATCCCGTAGAAAAACGGTTTCTAATTCATTCAATACAATGATTTACTCAATATTGAATATGAGGATTGCTTAATGAAAGCCAGGAACAAACTGGAAGTTCTAATCAGAAAAATTATTTCCAGAATAATAGCTTTATATTATTTTTTGAGTTTCATTTAAATGTTGCAAACTTCTAAACTGAATGAAAACGTGAACCGTGGACTTCCAAAATATGAATTCTTGAAATATTTAATTAATAAAATTTACTAACTTACAAGTATCATTCATTTGAACTAATTTTCGTGCTGAATCAAAGTTATAGAAATATATATTATTCATTATAAGCAAATTTACCAAATTATCCATTTCAAAATCAACAATAAGTTTAAGTACTATCCTAACTTGATTGCCTGACTCAATTTAATATGCTAATCTCAGTAACAATTTTTTAATAACTAAATGAAAATATTTTTTAATTACTATGTTAAACACGACAAGACTTAAAATACAATACCTGTATACAATCTCATGTTAAAAACAATCGTTAATATTGTAGATAATATTATAATGCAAAGATATTAAAAAGCATTTCTACAGTAATTACCATAATATTTATTTTAATAATGAAATAAAACCCGTTAATAATAGTAAAAACAATTTAGATTTTGTATTTAAAGACCAAACAAATTTATTTTTTTAGTACTTCAAATAAAACGCAAATACACTAAAAGCAACGAAAAATTCAATTACCGCATTTTTAACTGTTTAAAAGTAATATGTTTTGTATGTCTTTCAATTTTCGCGCACAAATAACAGAAAAAATACTAATCCAAATATTTTGAAATGGGATATGCACAATATTGACATGAAAACGAAAAGGTTGTCGTAGTTTTTCGAGAAAACTCCCTTAAACAAACCCTCCATTTTCATGTTAATATTGTACACACCAAATTTCATAATATTTGGATAAGTTTATTTTTGAAATATTTGAGCACGAAAATTGAAAGATTTTACATAATAGATGGTCATGCAGTATTATGTCTCAATTTCCCTTAAGCCAATCCTGACGAAGAATTCAACATGCCTTTCAATTCGGTGTAGATTTAGATTCATATAAAATTTCTTTGTTAAAATAAAAACTTTATGGCAATTATATTAATTATTTTATGTACTCATGGATTGCATCGCGTGCCTAAATTTCACGACCATGCATTATAATTGATATAACCAAATCAACATTTATATTTATATCTGTATATAAAATTTAAAGTTTTTAGAAGGTGGTGATTGCTGCACAACTCACATTGAAGAGTACAATTAAACTCTATGTATACTATGATAAATGTATTGTAATATTATATTAAAAACTTTACTATGATGATCATAATAATGATAATAATAAAATAATAGTTTGTACAAATAACGCATGAAAAACGTTATTAGCGTAGGTACATTATACATATTTTTTTAATTATGTTAAAAAAATGCATTTGCACGATTTGTCAATGTTATATATTCATATTTTTATTTTAATGGGTTTTAAATTGCATAGCGTTAATTTTTTTCTTTTTTTTAGTACAAAGATAAAGTAAATTTTTTATAATGTTTAATAGAAATGTATTTTTTATATACAAAGTTTATTGTAGGAAATCGTATTACTTCCCTTGGTATCAGATTGTGTCTTTCTTAGTCATTGTAGCATTGAGTATATTCATTTGAAAGATTTTTCTCTTTTATGAATGCATTTCTCACTATTATTTAATAAAAAAATAGTTTTCATGAACAGAGGCATAAACGTCACTAAACAATATTTTCAAAAGAAGAGAATTTCAATAATAGTAAATGGGTATTTGGTACGAGAAATGGTCCGAAATTTCGATTCGAACAACATTTACATAGGATTCTTTCAATTTAAACTTTTAAACTATTCACTTTGATGGTCATTTATATCAGTACAAAAACAGAAAATTTTGTCAATATACTTGACAACATAAAAAATAAGGTCATCCTATAAGATAATAGTCTAAAAAAATATATTTCACTTGATTTAAATTAAATTGTGTTTACTTTTTGCAAAATATACAAAATAAAATGTAATAATTTTTGAAATTTTATCTGCCACGGAAACGCCCATTGATTAATGGGCGTAAACTATGAAATATATTAGATACATATATGATATCAAACAAGGATGCCATGGTAGAAGCTGTACTGTTTTGTTGTGTTAATATGAACTGGCTTACTAGCGTGCTACGTCAAACATACCACGTGACATAATGTCATTACAAAAACATCGTTTTTTCGCGCTGTTTTGAAGATTTAAACTTTAATATTGAGTTTCATTGGTAAAAATGAAGATTTCCCAGAAATATGAATATAGTCAACTTTTTTTTAATGATTTTCAATAATTAGTCAAATACCCGAATAAATTAATGTTTATCATGGAAGTTACTACACTTAAATAAAATTTGTGCTTATTTGACTGAAAAAATTATATAAAAATATTTCATCTTCTTTTTATGCTTAAAATATTAAATATATGAAATTGTATATAACGAATTTCAAAAAAAATTTTTTAGACGAAATTATTGATACATTTAATTACGCATACATTTGCTATACTTATGCTAATCTTTTACTATACGATGCTACTCGAGTAAGGTCGAAAGGTTTCAGCTTTTGGACTTCTATACATAAATCAAAGCTTTTTAATTTTCCATGTTATAAAGAAAATTTGATTTAAAATAATCGCAAAAAATTAAATTACCTTAAAATTTTAATCCTTCATCAAATTTTATTCACTTCATATTTGATGAATCAAAAAGTTAAACATTTTTTCATGAATAAAAATTCAACAATAAACAAGCTAGTAGGGTTGCAACCTACATGTATGTAATTACACTTTACTGTGTGTACAAAAAATATTTATTAATATTTATACATTACAATTTGTATGTTTGTAAATGTAATTATTGTGTTACATGTTACAATTTTAAAGGGTAATAATATCAGTTATTATTATATCATTCGTTTCGTACCACGTTCATATAATATTCATTCATACACACATATAAGGGTAGTTGACCTATATGCATATAAATGTGTATGGTGTATTTGAATGCATTGTAGGGTCCAATATATAGCAAACGGCCCCCTAGTTATCATCAACTATCTATTATTATACATTATTCATGTGAACAAAGCGTAACATCCTTCTTCCGATCAAATTCAGTGTTGCGTATGGATTATTATAATATAAATGGTGCAATTGTAGTTCAGAGTTTACGTATTTACGTAAATGATCTCAAATTGTCAGGGCAGGTAGTATAAGAATATATAAATATATTTAATTTTTTTTTGATACCTAGTATCTTATATCAATTCATAAAAGAACTATAAATAGATCAAATGGCTAAATAAGCGGGTTTGAACAGAGATCTACCCAGTGATTAATGGTATAATACTAAAAGCATATATTTTTAATTTTTAACTAGAAGTTATTAATCTATAACTAAGGGCTGTTAAAATAAATCTAAATTTTAAATCTAGAACATTTTATCTGTTTAGTCTGTTTATAATATCACTATGGTTTAAAAGATTTATCACTTCCGTGTTTGGATGCCTTTCGAGGTGGCACACGTATCTGTCACTGAAACGAATATCGTCATTAAGCATATACCATAGGGATTCACTTATTGTTCGTAGTACTTTGGGGAATTCTTTGGACAATTTCTATATTACTATTATTTGCAGTTTCCCATAATTGAATGCCTGAAGTCCACAACGAATTAAGAACTGTTTTATACACAAGCTCTTTATTGTCTGATGATAACTTAGAACTTTGTCCCAAAAGCTAGAACAATATAGAAAATTTCAAGTTTAACTGTTATCTCTTTTACCAAATATGCTTATGACATGTAAGTCTTCTAGGTGTATACCAAGATAATTCGCTTGATAAGCGTGTCAAAAACTAACCACGTTTAGAATTCTGAGAAATTAGGATTAAACCCAATACTTCAGAGAAAACCAAAAAAATCGCATTCCTTTCATATTCAACTCACTTTGGATTGAATACTAATTTTACCCATAATTAAATTCGTATAAGAATTGTATCGATTTGAATTCTACAAAAATAATTATGCAACTTTAAACATTTATTTCGAACAATATAATTGCAATGACACGCAATATAGTTTGTTTCAGTAAATGAACACTATTGGCTGGAAAGCGATTGTGTTTCCTATTGTACACGTGGCATAATTATACAACATTATTATATTTTATTTAAAAAGATAACGCAAACATTCAAACTGTAGGCACGTGTTTAATTATAAAGTATTCAGCCAAAATGGAATCATTTATACTATTTTTCTTAAAAATTTCTTAAGATATTCATTTAAAAAAAAATTCTTCTCATTTTCAAGATTCTGAATCTAGAAAATATAGAAACAATTTCATAAAAGTTGAAAAAGGTAGCCAAATATTAGTATTTTTATTACCAAATTTCCATCTTTCAAGTTTTTATAAAATACTAAAGCAATTTGTGTCCGAGGTTTATCTCTGCAGCACGCTTTCATTTATTTGAATAATATGATTTGAACAATTTAAAATTAACAGAAAATATTTCTGGATCTGATCCGGTATCTAATGTCTTTTTTGTCGATTTAGAACACTTTTTGCACATTTATTATTACAAAACAGCTACAATAAAAATAAACAGTTACAACAAAAATAACTATATTCTATTTGCAAAGAGATAATTATTTAGCATATCTCTGCAGATTTATTATGAGTCCTTTTTGTTTGTCCCCATATATACGATAAGTTTTTACAAATGGATAAAACATTTTTAATAAAGGATATCCAAATCAAGAAAAAAACGTCTTCATTTAAATCTTTTCTATTTATCTTGGATTTACAAATATTCTTTGATTCATGTCATTTGTTTATTGTGGTCAAAATTATGACTAATATCTCTTTACTCCATCTGAATAAATTCTTTATAACCTCTTCTCATGTTTCAATACTTTTCTTTGTAACAATTCTAAAACATGTTCTAGTTCAACCGAATTGATTTTAAGTATTCAAGAACCATGACAGTTCTTAATTAGTCGACTTGTATTTATATAGTAAAAAAAAAATATGTTTTACGAAAATATATTCATCATATTTTTCAAAAATGACTTTTTGTGTTGACATTATTATAAGAAAAAATATATGTTGAATAATATTTTAATTAAAAAAAAATATTACTCTCTCTGTGTACACTCCATGGAACAGTCAGTCATCTTCTTTGGCAGCCGAACGTACCGCACGTAGAACTAAAGCTAGAGAATGTTTTTCTGTTATTTTTTCATTTTCGTAAAGAATAAAATTTATGTGTAATATAAGTTTTTTTAATAAAGTTGACAGCCGTTATGTGTGTGCTGAGTTGTGTTGTGTGACAATCTCTTATAACGAATGTTTTAATAGTAAAATGGTTTACTTGCAAAACTGTAAATATACAGTTTATAATGTAGATTTTTTTTTGTTTTTTTAAACTTCTATTTTTTGTTCTTTTAACGTTTGTTATTATTTCTTCCGATATTGTTATATTTTGTGTATGCTATGTACATATTCTTTTCTGTTTCCGTTTTCGTCTCATATCTTACCCGACAAACATTTGTGAAATTTATGAATTTTAACACTTTTTGTAATGTATACAAAATTAAAATGCAGGGTAAAATCTTTTTATATGCAACCATTTTAACCTAACGCTAAGGAGAATTACATGGGGCTTCAAGAACTGCAAATAGCATCTCGTTGTTCTTGAATTACATATCAACTAGTTCTTAACTTTTCTTTCCATTTTTCGGCAAAGAAAAATTTTAATTGTTTTTAGATTTAGATTGTCTCTTCTAATTTAGTCTCCTCTTTGATGGATTGCATTTCAATTAGTTATAATCATTTTTTATTTCATTTTTAACAAAATATCATAGAAAAATAGTTTAATTTTATAAATAATTTAAATCCAGAAACACAGGTGAGAGGGAATCTTTTGAACGTTAAATTGTCAGGAAATAAAAGACTGAGAAGTGGAAAATAACAAAGATGAAATTGCATCAATCAGTGTTTCCATATTTAAAGTTCCAGGATACATTTTATTGAAATGTACTGCAAGATATGTTTATTTATGCATGCTTCAGTTATTTACACTACGCCGTTTAATGTCTTATATTTATAACAACAAATATACTGTTTAATTTCGAACTTCAAGCGTAGGATGAAATTTAAAAAATATGGATAATTTCCTTGACAAATTAAAATTATAACCATTACAAATTGCAATGAATATAATCAGTATATTGGCATTATCATGCTGTAAAATAAGGTGGTTAACCTGATGCCCAGATAATTTTTGACTGCACTCCAAACTCATATTTGTAGATTCCCGAAAGTATAATGACTACTTTCCATAATCCTACACTCTAAAAATTGCATATTCATGATGTCGGACGACCGATTATCTTGAATTATGAAACGGGATTCTGTTTTTATCAACCTATACAATTCTGACAGTGCGCTAATTTTAAACCTTACCGGAATCGAATATAAACTATGTATATATAATACTTAACATTATACCTATGAATTCTGGAATCTGATTTAAAATATGATTTATTCATATAGAGGTGGCATGAGATTGTTTAAATCAGATTTATTACAATTACGAAAAAAAAAATCAGCATACTTCAACAATAAAATTAATGATAGTTGAATTAATATTCGAAGTGCTCGTGCTATACCTTAGTTAATCAAATAACTGAATCAAAAACTCATTACTCTTAGAGTTAATTGAATTTTTTAATTACATGTTTAAACTTAAATTCATTTGAAAATAGATTTACTCACTTTTTTTTAAATAGAATTCGTAAAAAAAAAAAAAAGTAACACAAAAATTTACATTTTTAGTTCGAATTGTGTCTGGCTCGTAGTATGTAGCGAACGAGTTAAAGCTTTTGTTTTGTACAAATTTATGTGCATAAATTAAAATAATTTATATTTAATTATTATTACATGCAAATCAACATTTTATCAACAACTGAACACAACAGCACATTAGTAAAATGTAATAAAATGAAAACTGAAAAAAAAGTGTAATAAGAACTAAAAATATTAACTTGTCTTACGTCTATATACAGATTCACACGTAGTACTAAATACAGAGGTTATGTTTTCGATGTCTAAAATGCTGAGATGATAAGAAGATCCAAAATATCTGTAACAGGAAAATTTTTCCCAATACCTGAGATACAATTAAAATAATAATAATTTTTGATATAATTTTACTCAAAACAATATTGAAATCGAGTAAAAGAGCTTTATCTCAATCGAGAAGTTATTTCGATTTTTGAAACCTTACCATAAAAACAATGGGTTTCAGATAATTATTAAATCTCTGATTCAGGCAATTCTGCATAAACGTAAAAAGTATGGCATATAGTCGTAGACGTTAAAAGCAATTTTTGACATTTAAATTAATAAATGTAATGCTTGCAACATGACATACTATTAAGTTTATAAAGAACGAGCTTTAACGTTTCCAATGAAATCAAAATTCTATGACCAAATCAATAAATCCGATCTACTCTCCAATACCTATCGAGATGAAATACTGCATAAGCTGCAAAATACGTTCTTTTTATTAGTTCTTCATTTGTTATCAAAATACCTAAATAAATAATATTTAGCATAAATTTATCTTGTTCTATGAATAAAGCTCGATATTTTCTTTTTCATTAAAAACCAATGAAACAATCTTGATTAATTTATGGATTTTTTGTTTTTTCCAGACAATGAACAGCTCACAAGAATGTTCCAAATTTTCGCAATGTTTAAATAAAAATCGATGACAATGGCTTCGAATCATCATAATGTTCTGGAAGAATCCAGACCACCGGAACCATCAACATCAACACCACCTCCAGATTCAATTAAAACACAATGCGACGAAGTTCCTATATTAGAAAACTTAAAATCGATTGCAACAACACAAAGTTGTCGAACATCATTAAACGAACCGAAAATCGAAACGAAACGACCTAATTCATTACAAGAAACTATACGACCTGAAGAAAGATCAAATCGAGTTACATCATGGCGTCGTTCCTATCATAAAGATGTGGAAGAGGCACTTTCATCCTTATTATGGGAGCCATATGATTGTCGAGATGATCAACCCGCTAGTGCACAAAGGACACCACCAATAATAATTGATGATTATTGGAATATTATTCCAAACGCTTCAAGTGACGTTTCTTCATTGTCTTCAACATCTTCAGTATCTTCAAGTGGCGGTGGTAATTCTTCATTGTATGATATTTGTGTGTTGCCCGATAATTCAAGGTCAATACAAACAATAGCACAATCATTTACTGATGAATTTTCAACATACAACAACCATCGTGGTTATCGTGGATATTCTGATTCAACTTTAGAATATCCATATCAATTACCAACATCATTTACAGATGATTTCAATGACATACTATTTCTTAAAAATAATAATGAAGACCCAAATCTTTGTTATAATAATGGCAGAACGATGGTCAATCACACTAATACTACTCTTGTTGCTGCTAAGCCTGTTCATGAAGTAGGGGCAAGCGCACACCAATCATTATACTTAATACACTCACGTGGTACACAACAGTCTAATGTTGAAGAGAAATGCATGCACAACAGTGTTGATATTTCTAGTGCATGTACTAGTTTCAAAGTAGAGTGTATTGAGGAGGGTAGTGCTGCTCAACCAAGTGACTCCGTATCATTGCAGTGTTCTTCTTGCTATGAAAATAATCAAGTAAATAATAATAATCGCCATTATCGTAGTTCAAGTTGTAGTGAAATACGGACATTAAGTAATGTCTACGGTAGTGATAACATTAACAAAATGCGATTAAGTGTACCTCCATGTTCATCATCTTCGTCAATAGTGCCCTTAAGTTTAACAGAATCATCTACAACAACATCTTCAGTGACCACAGTGGTATTATCAACACCCGTAACAAGTGAACAAAAAAATGTTTTATTGGGAAGCGGAGGACGTTCCAGTTTGGGATTACCTCGTACCAATCAAATTCCTGTAGTACATGGACGAAGTAATTCCGCTATTCTGTACCAAGGGGACATAACCGGTGGGCAGCATGTGCGTAATACTTCAGGAATATCATTAAACAGTTCTTCAGGATCACGGATTAATTCTTTAGCAAGACCTAGTGCAAGTAATCATCGTGTTCAAGTGACTACAAATGGTGCTAATTTAGTGACAACTCGTAGTAATAATAATAATAATAGTAATCTTGTACAAGTGAATAATGGAATTCCATACACTCAAAATATAATCCATACACGAGTTCCATCATTACCATCAACTGTTCCAAAAAGTGCTAACAATAATAATGTAAATAATAATACAGTGAATGTTGTGAATTGTTATCGTGCAGTTCCAGTGCAAGTGGTGTCAAATGTTGTGCCAACAATACAGTGCCTTAATAGTGCCGAATCATCAAATAATCGCATTAATAGTAGTAATAATGTTAGTAATAATAATGTATCGAATGTGCAAATTGTGCAAACGGTTCAAGCAGTTGCAACACCGGTTTCTTCGACATCTGTTTCGACAACTAACAACAATGAA
This sequence comes from Chrysopa pallens, assembly GCA_020423425.1. Lineage (NCBI taxonomy): Eukaryota > Metazoa > Arthropoda > Insecta > Neuroptera > Chrysopidae > Chrysopa > Chrysopa pallens. The sequence continues at coordinate 34,129,669 of CM035593.1, forward strand.
AGGTCTGGAGGAGGAGGAGGAGGAGGAAGTATATTGCCCCAAAATAAGGCAAGGACATTTACATCCACTGAAGCTCAAACAGATGATACAAGTGTTGGGACAATGTTAGTCGAATCCACATCAAATACCCAACCAACTCCATCTGTAATGCCCGTAAACAATATAAATCGTGAACAAAGACGGCGTGAACGACGTGAAAGGCGTCATCAACATCGAATTCACAATTCAAATCATCAACATCTTAACAATAATGTTCAAAATATTAATCAATGGCCATCAACTCCAAATACACCTGGGGGTGGTGATTTAATTCAACAGCAATCGGCAACTGATCAACAACAACGATTACCGGATATATTAAATAGCCATTTACCGCCGCCATATTCAACATTACCATTAGGTGTTAGTGTCCAACCGCCACCTCCTTTACCTACACAAAATCCTCCAGCGGTTCCAATGCCGGTTGTTGCACAGCCAATGATACAAGGTTCACTTGCACCTGTACCATTTAATCCAGCCGCTGCTGGACCGTTTACACAAATGCCTTTAGTACAAGGTGCACCCACTGCTGTTACTGTGCCAATGGTTCCTGTACCAACACCATCTGGAGGACTACGATTTTTGCAGTTTCAAAATCCTGTTGGTATGCGAAGGTATGTAAAATCCCAATTTCTGAAAATATTATTATTCGTATGAATTCACTGATTGTGTATTCTTACCTATTACTTATAGTGCGTACCTATTACTTATTTTGGAATCCTAACTTGATCCAAAATAATCTCAAAAACACAACAATCTTGCGCTAAGTGAATACATAAGTTTGTTTTTATTTACGATAGAGAAAAAGTTCTTTGCGAGATGTTTTTTATTCAACTCTTTAATGAAGAAATTAAATTATAATTTTCTGTGAGTTCTTAATCCAAGTCTTTGATGAAGAAGATAATATAAGAACTTTACTGTGCTTTTGTAATTCAGTCTTTCAAGACGATATGATTTTTCTTACGCAATCTATTAAGAAATACATCGGCATATAAAAATTTCTACTTATAGAAAAAATGGTTCATCCTATATTTCTACATAAACATGTAAAATTGAACCAAATATTGAACTATATTTTACATCACCATGTAAAATTGGAACAAAATGTTATATCAGCACTCAAAAATTAATTAAGAAGTAACTGGTGTACAGAGATTATTTTCCGTCTCCTTTTTAAAAATGGAATTTTGCATGTAATCTCAATGAAGATACTTAGTGGTGACGTTAGAACGACTGCCTTTGTCTAATTAGGATTGTCGAACTTCCAAGTGTTGCTTATAAATTTCAAAAATTACTTCAATCTCCCACACGTGATTCAAAGACGCTTCAAATGAATTTATAATACTTTCATACCCATTTTTTTAAATTGTTATATGATACGTACTACATATTCGATTTTGTGGGCATTGAATTGAATTTTTTTGTAAACATAGGAAAAAATGTTATAGAGTTTTACACTAAATGATTTTAGTTTTTAATCAAAATATGACTTAAATATAGCCCTCAATATATATTTCATCATTTAATGTATAATAATAATTTACACTTTTTAACCATTTCGACGACAATTTGTTTTTCATTTAATCAAGCAGAAAATGTTTATAAAGAAACAACAAGTGGTAATGACTATGTATATTGCTAACATATCCACCAATAGAATTTATTTCTGGTATTCATTGAAAACCTTAAATAAGTGATTTTATAACTTATTAAAATTTCAAACTATGAGAATAATTCTTACACCATTTTTTTAGTTCCATCAAATTTATTCCATGTGTTATTACAAAAATAAAGTAATTTTGAGTTTCCCATATATTAATTATGCTTATTTTATAAATTAAATCTGATTAAATATTCGATTATGCCCATGTATTTTAATTTAAATACATAAATACAATATTTAATGAATGAAATTAAAAACATTTAAAATTAATAAATTTATATATAAATCAAACGTAAATAAAATCAATTAGATTTGCATTTTACCGTATTAAAATTATTATAAATCTGTTGTTTATTGAACTATATGTTATTAATTATAACAGCAATGGATATTTAATATATAATCACATATTTAGACTAGATAAAATGGGTTTATGTGTCGATTTGAAATGAATTGATTTTGAATCCCATTTATGGAATTAGTTTAGAATATTTATGAATGTTATACAAGTAGAGTTAAAGAAATTTAAATTATTAATAAAAAATAATTTTTTCATACGAAAAAATTGGGTTTCTGTTTAAATCTAGCAAGACATTATACGCGTTGACTTCTTATAGTAAATATTTCTTTACTAATTGTTATTAACTTCAAACTACATACGAGATTATCAATTGCAATTCAGAAAAGTATTAGATAGATAAACGGAGCTAGAATCAATAAAGATTTTGCTATAAATCCCAAATTGTTTTTAATAAATTCCGAAAAAAAATAGTTTGTTGGAAATAAAATATTCTTGATTCTAAAATAATTTTAACCCAATTTCAATCCTAGTTTCTTCTTTTTATATGAGAATAATTTTAGTAATTTTCTGTTTAGCCCATTTATAGATCAGCTAGTGGTATCCTATCGAATAATTTTCGTGTGGATTATTTTGTTGCGAGCAAGATGTTTCGTCTGGCTTAACATTTGATTTCGATAAGTAATGTGTGCATACTATGTGTAATGAGTTTTTTTAGCGCACGGAAAACAGTGTGGGCATTGATAGAAACTTTAAGGTTAACCTTAAATAAAACCAATGTATGTCAAATTATGCATTTGAGCGTCAAGTATCGATAAAAATAAAAATCACTTCATTTAATTTTAAATACTCTTTTAACATTTGTTATTCAATATCGGTCCATAAATATTTAAGAAGCTTAATTGCTTAATTTCCATTTCGACGCATTTTTCATTATTTTTTTTAAATCTGTAATTTAACAAAAATTCAATTCTAATTTATTATCCATTTCGCACAGCACCCATCTTCCCGAATACATTAAAAACAATTTTGAAAACATTCGTATACATCCATATAGATATTTCATATTAATAATTATTATTATTGTAAATCAATCAGAATATACCAACAAAACATAGAGAGGAAATATCGTATCTATGCAGTTCGTCTATACGTTTAACAACATATTCATTAATTACAGCTTAAACTATTCATGAATAAATATAAATAATGGAATGTATAATGCTTATAAACAATTATTATTACATGCATTTATTATTATCTAAACATATAACAATTACAGTAGAAACTGTACAATGTTTAAAAAAAAACTTCAAAACAAGGTCGTACTTAAAGTTTACTCTGAAAAAGTCCAAATCTGCCATTTAAATAATGATATCTCTATCTTAATAAAAACGAGTAAAAACGTACCTTGTAAATTTCTTTTCAGTTAAAAAATTTTATTTTAAGTTCATTTATGGTATTGAGGTTTTACTGTAGGTATTATATAGGTATTAAGTGCCTATCTATTATATATGCTATTGAACCTGAACAATCCCTATCTACTTAAATTGTTTGTATTTTCAATGGTACTTCTTCATATTTATCAATATGAGAGCTCAATATTAAAATTATTTGCAATTTTGAGATAAACACCTATTGATAGTCGACAGAGTTGCATGATTTATCGAATTTAAATTTATACCGAATTTGTATAATATAGGTAATTATTATATCTTTTATGTTTGTTTAAAAAAAAAAAAGCTTAAATAATAAAAAATATATTTATTAGTCAAAATTATTTATTATAAATTCACCAATTTAACTTGACAAATAACTAAAGATAAAAAATGCTCATTTTTGTATCTATATTGGCGTAAAATCAAAGACTGGAAAATTTAACAATCAGGTAGAAATATTTACGATATTGTATGAAGTTCTTTGCTTTGGATATCAAGACATGGGGTCAGAAGTGATGTATTGAAATTTAGCAGAATAACAGAAAATATATTATTTTTATATGAAAAATAATTTAACCAAGAATAAATATTTATTTCTACAACATTTCCCCCTTGCATGTTAAAAATGTTGTAAGGATTCAAAAATAGATTGACATCTTTTTGATTGTAATTGGTTTTTAGAATTTATGGGAAAAATATTAGATTTATTTTTAACAGACGACCGACCGTACGGCAAAGCCAAAAAAAAAAAAATTACAATTACAAAAGCTAGACAAAAAATTAAACTAAATTACCCGATGTGATTCGACGATATTATAACTGATAGTTTAAAGACAAACTTTTAAAAACTCATATCAAATTATTTAAAAAAATTTAACTGTAATTAAAAATGATGCTCTTTCAATTATAAATATTAAATAATTGGGCTTAAAAATTTTTTAAAACATTCGAACAACGAACTCCCTACCTGTCTATTTCCGCAATTAAAATTAATTATTACGGAAATTCATCTAAAAAAATATTTTAATGTCAAAACATATTTATCTATCTATGTTTTTGACTTTCATTGTATTTTCTCATATATAATTCTGTATATTGAGGAAAAAAATATTGTTAAAAATTTGTGTGTGTTATGAGACTTGTCATTTGGTATCAAATTCAATAAGCAATTAATCAATTATGTAATTAGTAGACCAATTATAAATGTAATATTAGCTACTAAAATATGTTTATAAATATTGATATAATATAATTTTTAATGAATTTTAATTATTTAAATTTAATTAATACTTAATTATTATGTCATATTGGATCACTGTGACTATACGGTAATAGTTGCTGAGCAATTATGCGCTCTTAGAAATTAGTCGGTTTACGAACAAGCCTAGATTAAAATCGATCGCCGTAAGTGGTGTGAAATTGTTGTATAAATATTTTTAAGTTGTTTTTGTAATAATTCTGTTTACGTTAGAAACAACAAATGATATCTAATGTCTTTTTTTCTATATTAAACAGTTTCCTGTTAGTGCTTAAACTTCAGTAAAAGCATATATTTTTTTTGGCTTTGCATGATAGTCGATATGCTATGTTTACAATCATAATGTGAAACTACGCTCAATGTCATAACAAAACTAAAATTAATTCAAAAACAAAAAGTATTAAGCAACCAAAGATTATTTTCCTACTTGCAAACAAATCATTACATGTAATTTATATGGAGATAAGCAAAGTGACGTCATAATCCCCTTATATTTCCTTCATTTTTTAATTTGGAATTTTGAATGTCCATATTTTGCTTATTTCTTAAGTTTCAAAAAAAAAAAAAAAATAACTTCAGATCCATGTTTTCGAAGTGAAGAAGTTTTCACTCAGTTGGTTATACTTTCTTTGAGACGCAAAATTTCATTTTTTTGTACATTTTTGAAAGATAATCACTGCTTTGATGATATTTCCAACTAAAATAGTAATATGTTCAATTATGACAGATTATTATAAAACTTTTCTAACGCTAGCGTTAAATATTTCATCGGTAATAATTAATTAAAATCATTAAAAGTTTTCACAACTAATTTTTGCTAGACATTTTATTATATTTACACGATAATTACTTCAACTATGAAATATATCTATCTAAGATAACAGTTTTAGAAGAAAGAATAAAGAAATAAATATAAAAAAAAACATTAGATTCTAAGAATCATTAAAACTTCATGTTATAAGAAATACTATATAAATATTGATGGAATATAAAACATAATCTTGATTGTTTGTGATAAATTCTTGTTGATAATGGAATAGAATATTATAAACTCTTTAGACTACTGGTATTCAATGTTTTTACACAATAACAGTAAATACCTGTTTTATACATAAAATACATAATTTTATGTTCTAATGTGAACTTCATAAATATCAGTGTTTACATGTAATAGATTGTGTCAATTAACTAGCAGACATTTAATATAACCAATAACTGATTTTTGTTTTTGATTAAGTATACATACTAATGAAAATTCGTTTAGTATTACTTATTTGTTATCAAATAAAATGCAGTCTATGTTAATATTTACTGTAGAAAGGTAGAAATCGATACTAGATTTTCAACTAAAATAATATTCGCTAAAACCCAATTTTCATCAGGGCGCATAATTTATATCGTTACACAAACATAAAAAAATAAATCCGACCCGTTTATGTATTATTGGAAAATTATATACGTGTTATAATTCGCAACACTTGCAAAAGTTCAAGAAAGCATTGAAGATACGCACACGTGAACGCGTGATCTCGTCAAGATTTAATTTTTAAGACAGCCCCACAAAAACAAATCCAATAACGTAAAATTACTATTTTTTAACAATTTGAAACTATGGGCTTCTTCTTTTTGTGGTGTTTTCTTAAGAGTCACATTTATATCAACAAACCTCCAACGTTGGAGCACCGAAAAGTCAACATTCTCCAAGTAATATCTGAGATAACTCACGAAACTTACGGAATAATCAATTAAATGGAAGGAATCTATCGCGGCAGTACTACGATAAAATTTAATATTAATTAATAAAATATTATGTATAATTTCCATTTATACGAGCTTTAAACTTAAACGATTAAAGTCAAAACCTTCAAGTCATTACATTTATGTTACGCAGCATAAAATTCTAAGCTGATATTGAAGAATAATTTTATCTTAAGTACCTTTACTTCGGGTAGGTTACTTTTTCGAGTGTGCTTATACTGGTATACTTTTTTTATAGGTTAAGGAACTTTTTATAACTAGCTGAGGTTCATATTAAAACCGGGATTAATATGAGTTCGACACAAAAAAACCTTGAAAAAAACCAAATACTTTTAGGCAGAAGCCACGAAGATTATGTTTAATGATCCGTCACTAGAATGTTTCCAAAATACGCTTATATGAGAAAATGATATAACTGCTTAATAAATTTTTTTACAAAAAATGTGCTTTTAATATAAAAATAAAAAAATACACTTAATTTTATGCAAAAATTATTTTAATGGTCTCAAGTACTCTGTAACGATTTTTTACTCCAAAATACATAATTAATCAAATTTCAATATGTATTTTTGTAAAAAATTAATTAACCCACAAAATAATTTTTTTTTTTTAATAATACAAAATGTGATAATGGAATTCAACTTAATTATTTGTAAGAACTCAATTTTAATATAACGTAAACAAAATAGATATAATTAAATTATATTATATTTTGATTCTAGTCATTAGACAAGATTTTTTACCCTTGGAATGTTGTACTATTTGGATGATATTTTGAAAGATTATAAAAGTAAAATCGTGGGATATTTCTATTAATATTATTATTCAAAAAAACAAGAAATTACTTTATCTCATTAAATAATCAAAATGACTGGACCAATTTTTGTATTCAATGTTAAAAAAGATAATCATTGAATTGTTAGACCAATATAATATTTTCTCATAATTTTCCACGTGAAAATTTTCTAAAAAAAATAAATTATTATTATTATAATTAAATTCTTATGTTAAATTTTTTATATAAAATTATTAATAAATTCATTAAATAAGTGATTTTGAATAAACACTGATTAAATAAATTTTTCTAAACATATTGAATTTTTTGAAAAACGTTATTTTAATTAAATTTTCAATTAAAAATACCTAACTAAATATCTTTTTTTTTTTATTTTTTTTTATTTTTATATATAATTTACACGATACAAAATTAAAAGAAGTAAACAAAATAATTTTTGCATTCCTGTTATAGCATAGCAGTAGAGAAAATTGAATTTTTAATAATGTAAATGAACTTTATAACACTGTGAGATTAAATATATAACAACTAAATTAAAGCGTACTTACATAGGAAAGAAAAAAAAATCTAATGAGAGCGCTCCATAACCTCTATGTTTAGTATATACATACTTTAATATTTGCCAAATATATTTCTTGTATTTATATTCGCCGTTATTAGGAAACCTAAATTTCCAAAATGTTTTTTTTTCGGGTTTTATAAAATAAGATCCTTTACAAACAATTCAAAAGATTTTCTAATAGATTGATTATATATAAATGTAATGTTTATTTGGTGGAAACAATTAAGTTATGTGTATAAATAATTGTGAGTAGTACATTAATCTTGTCGTGTAATTAACAAACATTAAACATACTTGAATAAGCAAAATTGGTCTATTGGGTCCAATGGATCCTTGACCCAGCTTTTGAACTATAAAAATGCAAATACAAAAAATATTGTATGAAACAAACAACTTTTGTTTGAAATTTTTTTTCGAAAATTGTTAGAACTCGCCACAATTTAAGCTCAAATTTAGGTAATTATCACATGTTGGTAATTACAATACATATTAATATTCAAATATATATATAACTGTATAGACTGGATATTTATAGTATTTTATGAATGTTAATTAAAAAATTAAAACAATGATATTAAATCATTTGCCGAGTATCTGAACAATTGTCTTTGTTACTTGTTATCTTCACTTGTTTATTTTCAATTAAAAAAACAGTCTCCAATTCTTTATTATATGATTATTTCAATGATTAAAAGTTAAATTTTGTATCACATAATTATACATCCTTTATTCAATTTTCGAATGAAGAATATAACCTGCATATTAATTATAGACGTTAAAAAATAGTGTTCAATTTTACAATTTTAAATACATAATACAATATGTATTCAAATGTAAAAGTTCATTTCTTTTCTAGGTTGGTTCAAAGTATGAACTACACTATGTGTTCTGCTCTGCTCTGTCTGACAAGTGAAGGAAATAGTTAATTGCAACTAATTTATTCAAATGACTTGTGACCTTATTTTCATTTATATACAATATTTAAAAAAACTAGAAAACTTATTTCTTAATTTAAGTTTGTAATAGTTTTATTTTTATATATGCAATTTAAATATGTTAAAGTATGCACTTCATTAATTTTTTGACGGCAAATATAATTAATTTTAAATGAATATATTTTTTAATGTATTTAAATTAATTTTTATTTTTAAGTATCTTAATTTGTTTATACGCTTTTCTGACTTTTAACAGAATTTTTTACTGTTCAAATAAATTTTGTTATTCAAATATTATATTCAAATATTACTGGATGTCTAAACAACTTGATGGATTTTAAAACTTGATACTACTGAATTATTTATTAAATTTTACCATTTTTTCCAAATTTATTCTGAGGCCTTAAAATTTTCAAAATATAATTCATTTTTTGATTCAATGCCTTATACGTATAACAAGTTGCTCGAAAATATCTACTACTTGTTGGCATAGACAATTGAGAATATATTTTTGTTTTCAATTTGGATAAAACTCAGTGTATGAATAACTGTTCTGTACTTTTAAGCTCAAATTTGAATATTTGAGATTGCAAACCAGATTTATATGTTACTATCAGTTTGAATTCAGAATGATATATATATATATATATATATATATATATATATATATATATATATATATATATATATATATATATATATATATATATATATATATATAGTCATAAGTATGTCGTATATAAAAACGCAAATAATTACCGTCATCTCTTTTAATATTCGCATCGTAAATTTCTGTCTCGAATAGCGGTTTTGATTTAGTAGCAACTAAGTGTATAAAGAAACTATTTTATTACTTAACTTTATGTTTGTTATGCAATACAATTGTTTGTTTTTGTATTCAATAAAAAAAATTGTTTATTAGAATTCTACGAAATTTCATTTTATATAATATTTATATAAAATGCAGTTCAGTTGCAGTTATTTACCTTACGACCTGCAATACCATACTATTGACTGTCTCTCTGGTTAGTTAAAGTGTATGTCTGTTTGTGTGTAGTTTGCAACTTTACTGTACAAAAGCACTTGCTGATTCTGCTGTCTTGTTGGATTCGTTTCGTTCATAGGTATTATTATTTATATGCAATTTTATATAGTTTTATATAAAAACTGTTTGTCGTGAGTTGATACACTACTCACTACAAGGTATGTATAAAAGTTATATCCGTATAGATGACCGGTATTCACTTGATTGTCTGCTTACATTCATTTTAATTTTAGATGTGATTAAGTTAAACTGTGTACTTGAAACTGTCGCCAAAACATTTCTATTTATATGAAACTCATTCATAGTCTAAACGGTCGACAGATGGATTAGAACTGAAGCTGACTTACTGGGTTGTGAATGCGATAGTGAATGGTAAAGTCTAAGAACGGTGAATAATTATAATTAAACGATAATAAGGGTACCACAGCTACGTCCCGTAATAATTCAATTTGTACCTAGATGTGTTGGTCCTCTGCTATGGATTTTCTGCGTGGGTGGTCTAAATTATACTGTTGCTTCTGAGCTAGAAGGCACCCTTGTTTTCATACCATACAATTTTCTGTGGGTGGGTATTAGAACACTCTATTATTCGAAGACTAGGATGCCTTTTAGCGCGGGGTGCAATGAAACAACTTTCCGAAACAGATGAAGATAGGGGATCTTGCCGAGATCTGTGGCCACGCAGAAAGCACCCTGCAATTTTCCCATGATAGATGTCTCCAAAGGTTCAGATCCAATACCTTTAAGGTTTCCATGTAGGTTTAAATGACGTGAATGGAGATTTCATTATCCTCTTGATAATGAAACCGAACCTACAAGTATAATCGTGTGTGATAAGTAGAGTTTTGAGGATGTTAGTTCAACCGTGGCCTCAGAAGATCCACTTCCTTTCTCAACTGTACTCTAGTCAGTTTCATCCGAGAGCAGTTAAATGGTTTACTCATGATTGTACATAAGCTAACCAATCGCATGATATTCGTAAATTTCCAGTAATTAAAGGGCGCTGTTCGAAGCTACTACTACAAAACACCACATCAGGGAACTTCTTGCTGTAGGAATAATAGGGTCAAATAAAAGAGCCGGACATTGTAAATTTTTAGTAAATTTTTCCAGTTCATTTTTGTAATTTATTTAACGAGAAATTTGAAACATAAAGTCCTTCAGTTTAAACGCATGAAACAGTCCTAATAAATCCAAGTAATTGTTTTTATTTCTGCTTTCTGTAAGCAACAGTAAAAAATAGTACTGATCTATGGTACCAAGAACAGCAGAATTATAAATTTCTAGTAGTTCAAACTTCAAAGCTCTTAAAATTATATAGTCGATTTCTTAAAATCTCATTTATTGGTTCTAAAATGAAAAAATTGACTTGAATTGAATACGAAAACTTAATTGACTTTCTAGCAAGATATTTTTTTAACTAAAAGACAAACAGTTAAAGTAGATTTAGTTTGGAACTGATAGATGATAGATTCAAATTCGATCTGTGCTATTTAATGTTTTAATTGGATCAGCTTTTTAATTATAGTCAATGGCGGGTAGTTTATACCAAAAATACGCGGTAAGGGATGATTTTACACATGGAATTACTTAAAAATAATGCAACAGAAGCTGAGAGAAGTATATCATTGAAACAAACATATGTTAGTTAATAGCATTTTATAATTTTTAATTATTCTCATTGCAAAATATTTATGTAACGGATTTATATTTTAATGCCATTAAAACATCTACACTAAAATTTTATTTAAGAATTCTTTTTTTCGCAAGCCATATGATTGATTATACACGGACTGTCTAAACTAACCTTTAGTTTTAATTATATTTTTTTTTTGTGTGTATGTATATAAAGTATAATTTTATATTAAGTTTAGTAACACAAGTGCAATGCACAAACACTGGCTGAGAGGAGGCAAAAAAAAAGTAATGTATGGCAAATATTAATAAATATGTGTGTGAGATTATATTCTCTGTGATGTTGTCTGTTTATAACGGTAAATACCGCCTCTATGTGTGCATATGTATATGTATTACTCTTTATGTGGATGGCCGAGAGACTATTACAATATGATATGTTTCATTTATGTACGCTGTTTGTGCTGATACGTCTTCAAAAACCTGCTTCACAAAGAAAAAAAAAATATAAAAATACACATCTACAAACTATTATATACAATATCGAATTATTATGCAATATTTTACTATAAACAATATTCATTTAAAATTAATATAAATGATTCATCTCTTTGTGTGTTACTTGTAGTTTAAAAATATACAAAAAAATGTACGTACGATTCATGTTTATTAGTATCTTCTTCAAATTCAGGGGATTTAAACAAAAAAAAAAAAGAGATATCTTTAATAAATCCGTAATGCAGAATACATTCTATATTTTCAACTTTCGCATACCAAAAAATAAATATGCAAATATTATCACTGTCGCAATTTTTCTAATTCCGTGACTTTTTCCTAAAAATCAAAGAGCATACAGAACAAAACCAAAAAACTAACAACGTATATCTATCGTATAATAGTGAGTTTTGATCTTCAGTTCATTCATAGATCCCATAGAAAAACCCACTTTTAGTTTGACATATTTCCAATTTTCCAATCTTCTTAAGAAGTTTTTTTTTAACTGAACGAATATCTGAAAAATATTATCTGAATAAGTCAAGCCGTTCTTCAGTTTTGCGCGTAGCACTACATTTAACAATTCATTTTTATTGTTATAGATTTCATCATCAAACCTCCCTTGGATATCAATTAGTGTTAGATCAACGCATTCTCTTGTTTTATGCTTAACAACACATTTAGCAATTTTTATTTATATAGTTATTCAGTTATATTATATGAACCTTAAATTTAAAAAGTTTTGCAATTAATATTTAAATTTTAAAACCATAAAAAATATCTAATAAAGTTCTCATGCATGATTGAAACAAACTTTTTATGTTGTTGTTTTCAATTCGACACAATCCAATTTAATGCTATTATTACAATTTCAACATCATAATATATAAAGTACTCTAATTATTAATTAAAAACTCTAAAATTAATAATTGCCAATTTACTTTATAACAATACCAGTTTTATTATTATTAATATTATTAAATATTATATGAAGAGATAACGAATGCAGTGAAAGGGATATTTTTGTGTTTGTCTATGTGAAAACAAACAAAAAAAATTTAATAACTTTCTTTTCCAAAAGGGAAAAAATACTTATATACACATTTAAACGGTTTGAAATACTTAAATGTTTTTCCCACAACCACTTTGATCACGTCTCTGTAGTGTTTATTATCATCCAACTTCTACAAAAGAACTGCAATGCATTGTGTTATTACACGACGATTTGTGATCTTATTCACTTGTATTATAGTTTAGAATTCAGTACCAAAACCATGTACACTTTGAGCGAACGGTAAATCCTGTATACGGATAATATATAACTGCCAACTATAATTTTATTTAAAAGTTTTGCGTAATAAAACTAAAAACTCCGGGAGCGGTAGATCTCACTTACCTAAACAACTTCTTCTCACGAGAAAGGAAATGTTACCCATACCTTTTTATGATAATTGGTTTTCGTGTTCTAATGCTTTTCTGTAAGACTACAAACTTCATAATTGTGCATCTTTGGAACTATGGAACCCGTGATCGGCTATTGATGTCCATCTGTTCAGTACATCATATCCTGTTGCTTGATTTTAACTAAATTTAATCAAAATCGGACAATGTATTCGAAACTTACAGCGGAATACACATAGACAGTAAGATAGGTAGATATAGAGGAAAAGGAACGCAAAATTGTCTAGTAAAAACCCTAACCCGTAGTTTATGCCTTAGTATCTATTATTTTATTGATTTTCACTCGTGTGTTTTGAAAATTTGTATAGATTAAGAAACTTACAGTTTTAATTCGAGAAAAGAAATATATTTTTACAGACTTATATTATGCTTGAATTATTACACTCTTCTCAAAAATTTGTGAGAACTATATCCATTCGTGTAGACCAATGTCAAAAATGTTTATCCAAACAGAAGTTTTCCATAACTTCAATAGATTTTGCGTGATGCGCACGCATCCTACAATTTCGTTTATGTTTATCTCTGATGCTAATTTGTTATGTATTATGAAATAAAGTGTATTAATTTTCATAATGCGTAGTAACAAAGATTGAACCATGAATGTTGTGCTCTTATACATACTTGAACGTTTTCAGTTTTTCTTTTTTACATTAATGTTTTTCTCAAAAGATAAAGATACAGGCAAGCGTAGTTATTATTTGTTTTGAATGGATAAAATATAAGTACTATTAAAATAGTGTGATGATATGGTCCATAGATAAAAATTCAAAAACATTGTTTAGATAAATTTAAAACACAAATTTGTTTTCTTTCTATATCTAAAGAGAAGATTTGTACCAACTTTCCTTATCGTTTTCAATACATTTTTATCACGTTTCTATGTTCAAAAACAAATATTGCAATAATATCATTACTTAAATGCACATATAACAGCTACGACAAAATATATTACAAACATAAATGTATGTATTGTGAAATGTACTTTAGAATGATAAGAAATAAACGATATTAAATAAGTATCAATAAAAGCATGTGGCGCCACACCAAAAAGTGTTAGTCACAACAAAAGTAATACAAATAGCCTTTTTCCTAAGAAAGCTTTTAAAAAAATTCGCTAAATGTACCACCTCGGGGAGTACAAGCGTACATTACCAATTTAAAAGGACGTATTAGATAATTAAATTAAAATATTCGCGTTCACACTTAAATTCAAGTTAAAATAGAACTCTTCAGGAGTAAGTAGAATGGATATTTCAAAATAAAAATCACCTCGAACTGAGGAAATCAGCTTTATGAATAATGTATTTAAATAATCAATAGAATTTCAACTTTTTCTCAAAATCCAGGTTTGGCGATTTATTGAGCTTATTTGGTAGCATATTTTCAGAAATTATTAAAACTTAACAGTATGAATTCCTGTACTTTACGTGTTAAATATCAAATACGAATTTTTTTTACAGAGACGGGAAATGCTGCTACAATATTTTATTACTTGTAATGTTGGTAGACATCTTTGCAGAATTTCTTGCATATCTATTTTAAGTATCATCATGTTGCTTTACAAATATCTTACTTATTTTTTAATTTGGTTAGAAAATTCGAAATAATATACTAAATTTCTTACACATTCTTGAACAGTCAATTATTCAACACATATTAATCAACACTAAATACACTTTATCAAGTGTTGAGAATTATTATCGTAAAAATAATATATAATAAACGCGTTAATTTAATCAACACATTTCATTCATATTATATTTGAACATGCATCGTTGTGTTAAAAAGAGTACTTCAGTCTTATTAATAATAATAATAATATAAATATAAAAATAATAGTGCTTACAGTAACACCGACTGTGGTGTTATTATTTTTTATTTTATTTTGTACACATAAAAATATTATGAGTTCATTTTATGTCAATAAACTGAAAGAGTCATTTATTATTTATTTTCACATGTACACTCTTAAAAACAATTTTCGAGTGGGTATTGCACTCATTATTACGTATTACTACAATACTATAAGTAAAAATTACTTCTATATAAGGAGCCATGTTTTAAATAAGTATTTTTGTAGTATAATCTTAAAATAGGAAAATTTTTTTTGTATAAACTATGTAATAATGTTATGTAATAGAGTACTTGTCAAAAAACGATTTTACTTTTGATTTTGTATTTCTATATTTTTTCAATTTAGAAATTATTACTACTTTAATAGATTTATACGCATCAAATATCATCTTTTCGTAAATTACATTTTTGAAGAATTTTACCAAATCTACCATACAAAAACTTTTATATTACATTTCTACTATAAAATAATTTTATTTTTCAATAATTTTAGTGCAACAAAATTATTTTAAAGTTATTAATTTTTAAATATTTAAGAGTTCTGTTATAGTAAGATTATTATGATATTATAGTCGAAATACATGGAAGTGAATATATAATAGAAAAAATGATTTTGATATTGATAAATATTCAATTCAGTAGTAAAATTTAAGCTCGTCTTATGGGATTATAACCTCAAGTATGGAGTTAATCAAGCAAGACTTATTCAAATAGTATTCAAAATCGATTCGTAAGTAAATATTAAGCAGTTATGTATTCACTTATTTATTCCAATAAGACTAAACCTGTCTCAAAGTGAGGTTCTATAGCTATTTAAAAAAAAAAAACTACGCCTCCAAACTTAATTTAAACAAAATATTTTATGATTGGCTAATTAAATATATAAAATATACGGAATTACCTGAATATAATATAAGAAATACTTAAGTCTATATGAAATTCTCGTACACCAAATATTTATAAAAGTTCTTCTTATCAGAGAAAGTCCATCCTGAAGCAACGACCAAGAATTCTGACCCAAAATTATATTTTATGCTTTTAACAAATAAACTTTAGATCGGAAGAAAGCCAAAATTTTTAAAACTAAACCATTCTAGTCTACTCGGATAATATCGTAACAATTATTATTTGAAGAACTAAAAAACTTGAATAATTTATTTTTTAAATCTGAATAACTAGATAAAATATTATGGATGGGTTATTCTTTAACCCTTTTAGTTTTGTATTTATTTTTTCAAAACTAAGAATTTGTATGAATAAAGATATAAATAATAGAACAAATTTTGGAAACAATGCCGGTGGAGCCAAAAAACAAGTAGTTAAAAAATTCTGTTAAAATAAAGAAATCAACCTGTGAATAATGGTTTTGTTATACGATTATCTTTCATATTGCATAAAAATTACTTTCAGACAACTTGTTGAAGAGATTTTACCTTGAATAAAATTTTCTGGAATGAGAATATAAATTAAAGAATATATAGAATATTATTTTGCCAATAAATTAAAATATAAAATTTTATTAAAAGTTATCTCAAATCTGCCAACTTTTTAAACTGTTTATTTTCAATATACTAAAAAAGAAAAGTCTATTTATTGAATATACAAAATTTGTGTGTATATATTCAGAAAATCATTTTCTTTTCTATACACACACATATTGTTGTGTGGTTTATATTCGTGTTCTTGACATTTTTTGGTTATAATCAAGGGACTTAGAGACGAGCACAGAAGAAAATCAATGTACATGAAGTTTTCCATCTCAAATCCAATGGGACATATACACGAACCGTATTTCTTAAATAAATAACAATATATGTCTGTATATATATATATATATATATATATATATATATATATATATATATATATATATATATATATATATATATTATATATATATATATATATATATATATATATATATATATATATATATATATATATGTCTGTATATATATATCTTTTAAAATGGCAACCACAAAGGGTTTCAGTTCATAAATTTTCAGACTTAGAAACTTTGGGAATTGTGGTCTATAATTACATATATTTTATACATTTGGGTGTGTGTCTTTGGTTAAAATAAAAAATATTATAACATTCGGCATTTTGTGTAAATCACAGTGTAATTTATTTCCATAGCCATGAATATTTTGGATGGTAAAAATTTATAAGATATGCGATTCTTTTTACCTACTGTTGATAGACGAGGGTTAACTTAAATCATAGCGATTTATTTTATGTTATTAGTGCGCGATTTATAAATAATATGTTTGCACGACAGGAAATCGTCAAATGAAATAAAACTGTTCAAATATGCATAACTTAGTCTAACTATGGCTGTTTCATACCTAGATCTATATGAGGGTATATTAAGTTTGTAACGCTGTTCTTGTAAGTTAAAACACTACAACTTTGGCTTGATATTCTTATAATATTACTTGAAATCGGCACCATATTAAATAACGCCCAAACTTTTAGGATGTTTTGAATCAATACCAATACTCTTTTCACATGTAACCTAAAACACAAAAACAAAATAAAAAACTTATGTAATGTCGATTTTGTGCTTAATGAGTCTTAATAATAAATGCTTCTGCATTTTTGAGTCATTTAGCTATCGACTGCATTTAGTTGCATTCGAGTGATGTTCAGCAGACTGTTTATGTTTTGGAAGACTAACGTAGGATTTCAGTACCTAATACTACAAATGCTTTAGGAAGTAGTATAAATTATAGCGGACTAATTTAATAAATATTACGAAATCAACAATTCCATCTGAATATAACAAATCAGCCAAATAAAATTAATAGATCAATGAAAGTTCATTATGAATTTTTGCTAATATTGATTGATTTACAATTAGTGCTGACCGATATATTCACTACATCTTGAAAGTTTTAAATTCAATCGGTTGTATGAATTTAACAGTTAAGTATCCACTTTAGAATATTTAAGCAGTCAAATGTGAACTACCGGCATAAAAAGAAATGAATATCAATTTTTATACTTGAATAAATCAGAAATAAGGTGATTCAAAAAATATTTTATCGAAAATATTATTCATATTATATGATTATGGAATCTGAATATAAAGGCTCCTTGCTTGCCTTTTTATAACAATCAGTAAATTGTAATCACTCGATATTTAGAAAAACATAATTCTTAACAACTCGACACTCTTGCTGAGACACGGAAAGAGAAATACTGAGAAACAGCAAGATGCCCGTTGCTGAAGAACCGAAAACTATCTACTTGATCGATATTTCCGCGACAATTAACGGTCGAAACAGTATTTTTGAAACTAGAAACAATCGGCCAAGACTTAGAAGCTTCATTTCATACTTTAATTCTGATTACTTAAGTAATGTCTAATCTAGTTAAATAAGAGGAAATATTTGAAAATTTGATCGACGATAACTGGTTTATGTCGTTGCGTAACATATTTGAATTTGGCACAATTCGTACAAACAAAAAAACTATTAGTGTATTAGAAGAGATTTGTGCTCTGTGATCATACAAAAATATTCATTCGTTCTTCAGTGGTTGTCATGGTGTGTTACCAAACCATACTCTACGACATACTTATTCTAGGTAGATAGTGTATTGTCGTCCTTCCTTGTTCAATAACAGCAGCCCGAATAACCAAATGAACATTGAAATTATGTCTTTGTCATACTTTTTATGCTTGTGTGTTTCTATAAAGAATTTATGAATGCGTTTAAATACCCTCAAGGTGAATGTATTTCTTTTTTTTTTTTTTTAACTTCTTTTCCAATTGTTTTCGGTTTCTATTGTTACCATTTGTATTCACAATATTTTGAATGAATAATGTGTTTATCTCGCTCCTACACATTATTATTTTTGTTTCAACTTGATCTTTATGTATATTTACATGTTAGCGATAAACCTTAAAAAAATTTCTTAGCTTTTTGATTTACTCATGTAATAAAACCTAAAAGTATAAAATACACACTAATTTTTGTCTCAAAAACTACTCATACAATAGAAGTACATAATATCCCATATTACTGTAATCACTAACTCGGTAAATAAAATTAGTTTGAATCTTAAATTTTAACCAATTGTAGCATTTTCCATTCAGACCTGATACTATTTATCATCCAACTCATCAATTTGAGTGTTAGTACAGAGAGTTTTTTAGACCAAAACGAACCCTCTATCTTTAGAACTGAAGATATTGGGATACAAAAATATCACAAAATTGCCTTTGTGTAATATAGATGCAATCCAATGCTTGAAGCTTCATCTGGACAAATACATTTCTTTTAAAAAAAAATATGCAAATCGGCTTAGTTGGAACGTACTCGGAATAGCTTTCATCAATTTTTTTAAAATATATAGATGATAAATTGAATTTTATCAAACTTAATTGTAGTTTTTCGATTTCTTCCAGGGGGTCTAAACTTACAAATTTACTATTTGAAGATTGGATATGATGTCCTCACAAATCGTATTCGAATAGCTGCAGCTCAGAAACAAGCCATTCTAACTGATATTGCAGAAATAATTTCTCCAATCGTAAAATGAGATGTATTATTATATATTTTAGATCTTAATTGCCTCGTAAACTGAAAACTGCGGAATATGTTTTTAGGTTTGTGGGTAGTTAGTAATTTATCGCCAGCGTTTGATTAAACAGATTATTATTTCAACGCTGGTCTTAGTATCACCAACATTATTTTACCAACTACATTGACTCACCAGCTCTCCCACCCTCACCTATTTAAATTGGTATGAAATAGACGGTTTTGTTACAAAAAGAAAAGAATATTATTCTATTTTGTGTGTACAGTATAAATTGAGAAAGATTCTTTTTTTTTTCAGGTATTTTTCATCTCTTGTGTTTGTTTCTTTTTATACATTTTGTTGTTCATTTTTCGGTATATGCTTGTTGTTATGTTTTTTGAGATATACGACTTCGATAAGCTACAACAAAGATGTGTTTTTTTTTTCGTATAGGTCGTTTTTTTTTATTTCATTTTTATTTAATTTAACATATTATACACGTGATTTAGTGTATGATATTCAACGCTGATATGAATAAGGATGGTATAGAAGGGTCCAATAATTTTAAATTTATGAGTTTTGATTTTATTTTCTCTTTTTTATTCTAAAAAATGTAGTTTAAACAACAATATTACAATTTATTTTTGCTTTATTTGATGTTTTATCATAGTATTCTTTTTTAATTGGTCAGTATTTAAGTGATAAAATTAAACTTCTTTTGATTTCACACAGTTCAACAAGTTGTAGTTCTAATCACTTTAAATATTTTTTCTATGTTAATTTTATTATACTAAAAATAATAACCGCTTTTAAAAAATTGACGTAACATTGAACATCAAAGAAACAACGAAACATTTTTCATTTGGATGAAATTCATCAAAAATTGGGGCATGATATCTGAACCAAATTAAACTAAGACCACATGGGAAGCACCAGCTTTCAAATAAAAGAATTATCAAAATCGGTTCGCCTACAGTCTAATTGAAAAACTTTTTTTGAAGTCAATTAAAAAGTAAATTTAAAATTAACATTTTAATTTAAAGAAACATCGATTGTCTCGATGTCCAAAATTTAGAAAAAGCGATAGTCTATGTTTTTTATTAATCTTATTTGTAATGAATTAAGTATCTTGAGAGATGATTCTTTTTGTGAAATCAAATAACCTATTTCTAATTGAACAAACATTTAAAAATTTTGAAAAACCTGCACGTAAGTTAGTATTTGTTTGTTAACAACTTTAATATTTCTAAACTAACATATCTTTGTAAATCCCACACTGATCAGATAATTAGAAACATCTTTAATGTTAAAAAAAATTGTATAAATTTTTTTTTTTTTATAATCATTAATAAAATGGTTTCTTTCAATAATTTTTTATGTCTTTCCTTGAACAGTTGGTTCTTATAATGGGTTGAAACAGTACCATTCAAAGTATAATCAATATATAAAATAAAATGGACCAGACACCCCCAATAGTTTTGACCTTAACTTAAATAACTTTATTATACATATAATATGAAGCCATTCAATATACACAGAATACACTCTACTATAATAACACACAACATGTGTAAAATTGTGAAACTTTTCTCAGAATTATTAAAAACTTTTGATGTAACTATTATAAGTTTGTGTTGTATACAGTTGTTTTTCATTTATTTAAAAAATAATTAATTGTTACAGAAGAAAATTTAATGAATTTTATTTATGAATTGTTTTTCTACTATTACTTAATCAAAATGGCATATAATTGTCAAGATAATATAGATTTCTAAGATGTAAATTATATTTTTTTCTTAATTTTATAAATCTAAGCTTAATATTGATGCATTCTTTTTAGACATCAATTAAATTAGCCTAGATTTTGATGTCAAATACGTTTTATTTTGGATAGTTTAATGTCTTTATGGGCTAATTATAAAATTTCGCGAGTTTTATAATTCTGTAAATTTTGTGATTCCGCAAAAAACGCCAAAAAAAATATATATTGCAGTTTTTAGGTTTTCTAGGTTTAAAAAGGGTCTAACAAAATAACACTTATTTTACGATTAGGCTGCAATCTTTCAAGATATCGTTTCAAATTTGTTTGAAATATTTACCTCCGGATCAAATTTCAGGCGATATGTAAAAAAACGACGCTTCCGATCGTTAAATAGATGTTATGTTTAAAATCTGCAGAACAAACTACATTTAATGAATATAATCGAAACAAAAGTTTCATTGATTTTTCGACAAGCTCTTTTTTGGTAAGCCCTCCATTTGCATGTTATTATTCTTACTTGAGTTATTTTTGCGCGTAAATTGAATGATTTTACTTAAAAGTGTGTGCTTCTAACAGCTGTGTATAATATCTCTTAAAATTTGAACCGATATACACGACCAAGATCATAAAATACACAGCTCTAAAAAGTGAAAAGAATATATCACTCAATGAAAGTGTATTTATGATTTATCTGATTAAAAAAAAAAATGCAGTGTCTCAATTGATTGAGCATGACTTATATTCCAACAACAGAAACGACATGAGAAATTCATATAAAAATAAAAAGTATAATTCGCTTCGGATATTTTTAGGAGGTAAATAAAGTGAAAATATATTTTATATTGCTGTCTACCATATGAATTATATATAATATATATTCTTTTTTGTGTTTTATTATTAATTATACATATCACGCGAAATTGTTGTCTATTCGTGCAAATTGTTTTTGTTTCATATATTCTATCTAGTAATAATAAACAATTTTAACAAACTAATTAGAAAAATAATTACATAATTATTAAATATTTTCTAAATAATAATCACATATATAATATGTGTGTATATTAAGTCTACTTAATTGTAAGGGAAATTCTAATTAAACCGTAAATAATAATTTATTCACAAATGCGTTTTTAAACCTTATTTTAACACTTTATTTTATAATTAGTTGGTGATTTTCTGAAATAATTGGCAAATTATTATTATTTTTCATAAAAATAAAAATTTCACTTTGCCTTTCATTGAAAAACAATAAAAGTAATAATTTTTGTTTTTTTACAAATTTGGTTCATTGTAATAAATTTGAAAGTGTTTTCTATTTTAACAACTTTTGTTGTATTGATTATAGAAAAATTCAAAAATGATTGATGAATTATTGTTAGTTTTAAATTGGATTAAGTTTTAAAATGATTTCCACGTATACTAGAAGGATCGAATATTTTGGAGATATGTTGCCATCAACACCTGTTGTTTATCTATATATATTGTTTGCTTGATTAAATAAACAAAACCCGAACAATAAAATATTCACATTTTAATATTTGTTAACATTATGAAAATATTTACATTGTAATACATACCCATGGCAATTTATGGAAATTAGAGACCTCTTATATAATTGCCATTAAAATATAAATTAATTATAATATATTAAGCTCAAATTTTAATGTCAAATAAATGTATGAATCAATTCAGGTTATTAAAGAACACTAGAAATAACAAAATATGTGTGCAAAATTATTTTGCAATACTAATATAAAGTAATATAGATTAGTTACTATACGTCTCTATTAGAAATAGATTTCAACTAAATCTTTGGCAGCATTTCGTTTGAACACTTGGTGTGTACGTAGTACGTACATTCGATTAAAATAACTTTAAAAGCAAAATACAAATAAATAAATAAAACACAGTGTACCATTTATTTTATTTACCAATGATTACAACACCATCAAGCTTTCATCCAATCAATATTGAAAAATACAATTGATGCTCTTTTGTTTTAACGTTAATATCAATCAATTCGATTTGTCTATATACTGATGAAAACACTGTTTGATAAAAATTCAGTGCTGAGTGAAGTGTGGTTTTGCATTGAACATAAAATAAATTCACTTTTAATACAAATAATTACCGATATGTGTCAATATTTGGTCCAATATTGTTTAGGCCATTTGGAAAAGCAGTTCAACTAAAATTTACAATAAATATGGCTGATGATATTGGAAACATTTAAATTTGCACTGGTTAATCGTGAACAGCCAGTGGAAATATAAAATTGCTTAACGTACTCTGAATACAAAATAGACTTATCATTATTGTAATCTGCAATATTGACGGAAAAGGACGTGTGATTTCCTTCAAAAAACATGTTAAGTTTGGAATTTTGAACTTTTTATCATCAAAATAAAATAATGATAATTAATCTAGGTTTTCATTATTATGTAATATAAATTTTTTTTTTAGTTTTAATATTGGTTATAAAAGTTATTTTATAAAATATTTTTGAATGAAAAAACATTGTTTTTTGAAAAATATAATCTTAATTTTATTTACTTCTGACTCAATTTTGGTCTGCTAAAACAATTTCAATCACTATTTTCTTATTTCCTAGAAGATTTTACAAACAATATATGATTAGTCATTTGATTAGTCTTTTGATAATAGAACACGTAGCTTAGGGCAAAGACAACTTACGGGTTGAAACATTTATCCCCAATAACAGTCGTAAATTTTAGTCCAATAACAATAAATTTAAATTTTATTTTTATTAATTAGATCTTTTCTTTTTGTTACAGGTGAGGCTGTTTTTAAATTTTCAAGTATTTCACCTGGGTGGTAACTAATATTTTTTTAATATTGAGAGCTTTAGTATTCGAAACGTATCTTTTTTATCCATAATTAACTATGTATACTTCGAAAAAATAAGTTAACCTTACGTTTTAAAAATTATAAGATTTGATGGTGTTCATAATTTAAAAAAAAAAACTAAATATTAGCATTCTCCAGTCCTTCTCTATACAACTAATATTTCCCATACTACCCAGCTCGAATAGTAAAAATTACAATTTCGTAATGTATTTTATACTACAGCATACCGTACAAGTAAGTCTAACAATAATCTAAAAAGTTTAATTTACCGCTCTGTTAGAAATACAGCACAGATCTATTTTCTATCCCGTATTGCATGCATGCATCATTCCAAACATCTTTCTACCATTGGACTTACTTATTGTATCTCATCTCTAAATTCTAAATACATGGTGATGTATGAATATGTACGCGTTGGGTAAAGAAAGGTATTACTCCTGTTCGTACCTACTGTGTCTACACTTTTTGAACAAAGTAAGCTGATTCGTAATAAGTAAATTCGGCAAATTTTTACACTATCAAATTTATACTTTACATTTTGTTGACTACAAACTCGAGGGAATCTTATTAGAATCTTGATATAGCAATACGCTTGGACTTTTCAGTGAATCGTTACGTATAAATTTCGATTTTTTCCCCAATTTTCTAGATCAAATTATTTTGTATTTTATAAATACGTATTTCGACTATAAAGTAGTCATCATCAATATGATTTATCTAGTTGTAATGATTCTCTGAGGAGATGTTACTCGTTGCTAATTTGATGACGGTTTGTACGAATTAGCAGCGAGTAACATCACTTCAGAGAATCATTACAACTAGCTAATTCATACTGATGATGACTACTTTGTAGTCGAAATACGTATTTATAAAATACAAAATAATTTGATCTAGGAAATTGGGGCAAAAAATCGAAATTTATTTGAAAAAATCCTAGAGTTATCATTAATAATTATAAGAACGTGTAAAGCCCCCAATTTTCAACAATATTATATATTTTAAAATAATTTCCAAACTTTCAAAGTCATTCAAATTTGTCACATAAGTTAGCCATAATACAAACATATAAAAAACCATAAGCTGTAACCAAAAATACAATTTTTTTCAGTGACGTATTCGATATAACTTTGAGTTTGAAAACCGACTTACCCATTGTTTAATTTATTTTTAAATTTATTTATTTCCGGCATAAAAGTGTAATGCTTGTGTGAAAATCATATGACTATATTAATTAATATACATAGGTAAATAAAATCGTATGATAGAGTCATTATTGGCCTTACACAGAGGGTGCATGAATGAATTTTTTTTTAATAAACCTTGTGTTTTTGTGAAAGTTTTACTTAAACTTTGTGAAAAATCGATTTTGTTTATTAACTATTATTTTATTACCAATATTTTTGTTGTAATTAAAAATTATACATACACCTTCAATAACGCTATTCTAAATTAAGCAACAAAAGTCATGCAGTACTTGTATGGGTGACCGCCTAAGA
This sequence comes from Chrysopa pallens, assembly GCA_020423425.1. Classification (NCBI taxonomy): domain Eukaryota; kingdom Metazoa; phylum Arthropoda; class Insecta; order Neuroptera; family Chrysopidae; genus Chrysopa; species Chrysopa pallens. The sequence continues at coordinate 34,155,563 of CM035593.1, forward strand.
ATGATGTATTCTATTGTTGTAAGTAAATACTGTAGTTATTGATGACCATTACAGTATAAAAAAATAGTTATAAAAAAATAGATGTCGCTAATCATACGCATAATTGATATACTTGCTTTAATTTAATTCTCTGTAATTTTAACTTTATTCTGCAAAAAAGCATGCTTTTTACTTAGCCCTCCAATTTTTTTCTGAAATATGTGCTTAATATACCTACGTCTTTCGAGAACAAAGTAAGTCTGTTCACTACCTCTAGAAGTTTTATTTGTTTTTATTCTTATAACAACACTATATCAGCTCTATCTTCTCTCTTCAGTTTCTCAGTGTTCAGTTGTAAAACAATGTAAGAAAAACAATACCATACCGTGTATTCTCTTCAACCGGTAGAAAAACCGATGAACATATTTGTAAAGTTAGCATTAGAGAAATGTGTATACTTAATTATTATCTTACAAGAGTTATAATATATTTTAGTAAGTTAGAATATTTTAGTTTTTAAGTTAAATACTATATGAATAGAAAATTATTTACTCATGATGTGTTATTTGGTTTTGTAAAAACTTTAATCTGGGTCTTATCTTCGGCGAAAATACAACTGAGCATATTTATTAACATCATTATTTAACGAAAATTGGTTTTATAATTTACGTTCAAAATCACGCAATAATTTTTGCAATATATTATTCGTCATGATTTTGAAATGAAATATGGAAATCTGACAATCCAAAATACAAATTTAATGAAAGATGTCAGCTCATGTAAAAAAAAGTATTGTATTGTTCGGTGTTAACTTGTCAAATAATATATCGATTTTGTTCTAGCGTTATAAACTAAATTTATTATATCCTGATATATTTAGTATATTTCTGGTATAAAAATTTTGTTTCATTATCGATTTTCACAAGATGTGAATTATTATTTAATAAAATTTAGCATTTAAATCAGATGATAAATTTGACAAGGTCGTCATTATTGACTAGTTCTAAGTTACCGTTACTTCAATACAGACAAATTCCAATCCAAACTAACTTAACATATTTGTGATTGTTACTTTGCTACTTTTAATACTTGTATTCCCACGGGAACGGGAACTTTTTTATTCTTGTATGTAACGAATAAACTTAAAAACTACTGAACCGATTGTAAAAACTTTCAAATCTTCTTTCAGATTTGGTAATTTACACTATCCCCGGATGACATAGACTACTTTTTACCCCTGTATTCCCACGTGAATGGGAACTACGAGCGTGAAACCGGGTGACGTCCGCTAGTATTATTTATTTTTCACAATGATGATTGAAAATGTAAATTTTCCTGCCCATTAAAGAAAAATATTTTAGGATAAAAGGAATGTTAAATTTTATTTTCATCTACTGCTAGAATAATATAATTTGAAGAAAACTAAGTATTCTTGTAGATATTAAATAAATGTATTGTTTAGTATTTTCTTATATTTAATTCAGAGAGAGAGAGACATAGAATCTATTACGTTTTCAGAGAATCCTTACTGTTTTCTATAACAGCTGTATTATTTTACATAAAATTCACGTTTACTTTAATTAAGGAATAAAATCTATCTCTTATGTTTGCTTACATTTACAGCTAAAATAGAGGATATTAATATATTTGTTTATATAAAGATGATTATAGGTAGTTCATATAGAATGATTCAAAAGTTCATGTACAAAAACTTTTCCATTTGTTTCATTTTATTAATTTGTCAATAATATTTTACTTTTTATGATACCCATATTGTAAAAATGCTTTCTAATTTGGATTTCGACGCAAAAATTTGTGTCTTGTGAATAGCCTAGTCATAGGGTGAACGTAAGAGTAAAAAAACTACAGACCCGTACAAATCCGTGGGTCAGCGTTCATGATCATGATTCGCGATCACTTGTGTATTTTAATTACAGTTTGAACAAAAAGAGGCAAAAATCCCGTAGGACTTGCTAACTCGACTTTAACGGTTTTACATAATCTGGTAGAAAATCTCCAAATATTATCATCTAAACAATTATTTAAAAAAAAAAAATATTTTTATTATTCACTTAAATAGTTTCAATTGAGGGGTTTATTAATTTGTAAATTGTTTGGATTGTTAGTCAAATCAGTATTTTTAAAATATGCATATATCTAGATTTTCTATAAATACTACACGCCTGCCAATAAATTGTTCTTCCATTTGTTTTGATTTTTGATTCATTCTGGAAGATATTTTAATATCGGTATTGTTTAACATATTTACATGCAATTAGAATATCATCAGAAAGCTGATTTGTTTATATAAACTATGTGTTTTTGTGTTGATAAAATTATTATTCAATTAATGAAATTGCTTATCAATTTTATAATTATTCAAATTATTTTCATATTAAGTAAGCACATTTTATTTTATTAAATTATTGTTAATTTGATTATTTTCGAATATTTAATTTGCATAATAGAAGAATATTTAATTTTACATAATTTGCATAAAATATAGAAGTTTTAAAAACAACAAGGTTTGACATATTTGAAGATTTTATGGCAGCAAAAAGTATATACGAAACATCAGTAAAAATTAATTCAATAATATTCTAAATAAAGTTAATATGCAATGAGAAATTTTATCCATTTTCTTTCTAGCAGCTACCATATCCCTTATCTATGGAAACAATAAACCACATAATACAATATTCTATTGAATTTGACCGCATTTTCATAAATAGGTCGCATTAAATATTCAAAGTTATTGTTTTCTTCAGTTTTTTCCCATTAATAAATTACATTTCTAAAACATGAACAGGCTTGTTGTTGTTATTTGATATTACAGTGAAATATGGTTTATATGCTATTTTTATACAAAGAAATTTTAAACGTATATGCTGCCAATTAAATGCACTCACGACAACAACATAAAACATCAGGCAACCAGGCATATCCATAACGATCATATAATACGTATACACATAGATTGAAACATCGATATCCATTTTATTTTCATTTCTTTTCCTCAATTAATTTCCGGCTACCACGTGAATTCCAGTGGTTGAACGTGATCTCGGATCCATCTAGATATATTTATGTTTTACGCCTCCTACAGTCAAATTTTAAATACAGAATTTGATACCACCTGCCCTATATTTTGGGAAAATTCAAAAATGGGAACAGCAAATTATAAAATAAAAAAAGCCAGCCCACTGCTACAGAAAGTTTTAGGTGACTGAAAAGTAAAAAATTTTCATCTTATATCATAAGATATAAGTATAATATATAATAATATTCTATTCTATCAGTTGAAGAGTTTCGTAAATAAATTCGACAATCGGTATTTGCACTTAAATGCCATTATCTTGTGAAGCATTAATCTGATTTTAATGAAATATACTTAAGCGTGAAACATATTAAAGATATAGCAAAAAATCGGTATAGAAAATCACCAAAAATTCGCTTAATGTCCAAATTTTAGCTGGAGTCAGGGGAGCCGTGCCGGGCATAAGCTCTGTGAAGTTCTTTAAGTAAACATACATGTGTACATTTAACGAGGAGTTTTTATGTCCAGTATTGCTAGCGTATACTTCTTAATGCGTCCATAAGAAAAAGTTTCACATCTATGTGGGTATTTATTGTAAGATAATATTAATGTAAACCTAAGCAATGTTGTTACCAATGTTCTGCTCTAGTTTAATAAATTAAAACAGCAGCTATATGGTTTCTTAACAACATAATATTGTCGTTTCGTTCTCGAAGTTACATCTGTTTTTGGCATTATTAACCAAAGTAACATGACTGATATGATGTGTATTATAATAACATTTTAAAGTTTAGTGTAGATATTTATTATACTTAACAAAAACCATACTTTGTAAACGACATCATGACTATACTAAACACATATTTCTATAATATATCTTTGTCTAACTTTCTTGTATTCTATGATGAATATTCATTCAACTTTTTTAAGCAGGTAAAACGTAATGGCGTTTGTTCGTTCAATTGTGGGTTTTTGGATGTGTATGTGTACATCTGTTGTACTCAGTTTCTTGAAAAATAGTACGTTTCTCTCGGTTTTTTATATATACGATGTGAATATGGTGCAAAATGATGATAATTTAATATTATATTATAAATTCTTAAGTTTGCGATGGCTAAATATTTGTCACCAAATCATGGTGAAATACATGTGGTCGATTAAGATTAAATTATTGTAGCTCACGGACTTGAATAACTCATAAGCTATTTTTTCTTCCAACCAATAAACCTAAACCTGTCTACATGCTCATTATTAAATACACGATTTTATATGGTGTTTTAAGTTGTTTTTCATATTTAATTTTATTTATTAAAGTAAAACATGGATCTTAAATAGAATAAATTATAAAATACTCTATTTACTAAAATCGTAAATTTTATAGTTTGACTAAGTTTCCTATGTAGTAAAGTTAGTAGTAAAATGACAGTTGTTTCACTTACAGAGGGTTCCGCTTATTTTGCATAAACAAACTTTTCCAGATCATTTAATTATCTTACTTAATTGTTCATCTAAAACTCCTTATTAGAGAAATAATCTTCAGCAAAATACAAACATGAAATTTCAGTTGTAAATGTTTATTCCAAGAAGCAAAAGTATTTTGCAAATTTCTAAATTATCAGACTCTTATTGTTGTTATTAGTAGTTGAGGGTTCGCCCAATTTCAGAGATGCGTTATTCAGGTTCCAATATAATTTTTTACGTTTTTAGTTTTAAATTTTAGAATTAGATAAATATTTTTAAGCTATCGTCTTTAAGTCGTGTTAGAATGCATTTAGTCTCACGTTATTAATTGTGGTGTTATTAATTTTTAAATACACTTTAATTAATTTTAAAAAAAGAATCTTTTATTGTTCTTTGATCAAATATTCCTTATTTTGAAAGAAATAAAATATTCAAGAAATTGAAATAATTAAATTTCCAAGACACGACTGTGTTCAAACAAATTAAAATAGGGTAAATAAAAATAACAATATTTGGTACACTAATTGCTAAAAATACATTTTGATAAAATTATTGCTTTACTTTCGAGTTGGGAATTATTTTTTTCCTGTTAAAAAAAATATTTTTTACTCCGATTTAAAATATTTTATTATATGTCGATATTTTGAAACTTCCTGGGTAATTTCCGTTTCGTGAGCGTTTGATCCATCAGTCTTTGTAACTAATTATTTATTTGCGGTAAAAATTTTGGAGATGTACAGGTCAGGATGGAAACATCTCTATCAATTATAGTTCCGAAGATATAGCGCTCGAAACTAACCTCTTTTTTCGCTTGAATGTCGATATCTTGTGAACCGTTCGTCCGATTTTGATGAAATTTTGTGTGTATAGATACTCATTCTTTTAAACATTGTGTCAAAATAGATTATTCTAAACGTCATCGTTGACAAAAATAAAAATTCAGAAGGAATAAACGTGAAAAATATATAATCAACTTGTCACACTGTCACAGAGAATTTAATATTATACAAATGTATATTTTTAAATTTCATTCGTTGAAGACGCATTTAAGTGAGCTTAAGCTATTCAAGTGACTTATTCGTACATTCCGAGGAAGTTTTATTATTTTCAGTGTTTTTATTTTATTTAATCTTTAAATATAATATAGACTACCCGTTTTCTAAGAAAAGCTTGGTATGTGTGTGTTACAATGTAGATCGAATAATATTCACTTTTATTTTTCGTAGAAAGTTTGAATAGGAAATAATTTTATCCAAAGTGTAAATTAATATCCGATCAAGAATTGATAAAGAAAAGTTGACAAAAAAGAGTACCTACACGGTAAGATAACACTAAACGTATAAAGTTTTCACGTATATAAGATAAATTTTGTAAAATTATTCAATGAATTTTCCCTTATCATTCTTAAAATTGTCGCTCCAGGTTAAATAAATATTTTGGTTAAAATTATATTAAATTTCATCTGTCAGTTGTTAACTTAATTTACAAAATAAATATATGGTAGCTCGGTCTCTGAAATTTAACATAATTTACCTGGCATGGTCGCATTTATAATATTAAAAAAAAAAAACATTGCAAAGACTGGATATTTCTTGCGTGCGTTTAAATGGTTTCATTTAATAGAGCAGGATTTGGAAATACTTGAGTGTGCAAAAGTAGAACATTGCATTCTACCAAGGGAAGTGTGTAAGAAAAGTTTAAAGATTATGGATCCGGATGTTGATTTTAAACCAATTGTTTTAGGGCCTTGTTCTGTTTAGATGGAATATATCAGAAATATTATATGGTTGTGTGATATGTAAATTAAGCAAAAATAAACACTTTCAAAATTTCCCGAAAATGCTACGTTTTGGTGCTATAAACGAAAAAAGTCAAAACTATTGTTTTTTAAGTATTCGTAAAGAGTAATTTTTTATATAATATGTGCCATTTTTTCGTAAATTTTTTTCATCCTAGAAGAATTTTGATTTTGTGGTATCTGTTTTTTGAAGTTTTTTGAAAATCGCTTATAGTAAGAAAACGAATTATTTTTCGAATACAAAAAATTGCTTTTTTTTTAAATTGAATTCGTCTGATTATTTAGAAAAATCTATGATATATAGTCCGAAAATGAAGATTTTTCGAAATTATTCAAATGTATTTGCATTGGACAAATATAAGCGATTTAAGTTCCAAAAAACATAAAATTCAAAAATGTGTAATAGAAATCGCTTATAGATTAAAATTATTTCTGCAACATCTGGATCCATATAATATTCAAGCAATTTTTATCTATTTTTGTACATTCAAGGACTTCCAGACCCTGTTCTTTGATAATAACTTTTTTTAAATGATTTTGAGGGTTACTTAAATTTAAGGGTGCGTTTTTAAAAATATTTCTACACAGTTGGTTATTTTAATATAGACTTAAATACTAAAAATACAATCAACCATTTCGTTATTGAAATGTTCTTCATATATCTACAGAAAAAAATAAATACATCTTGTTTAAAATATACATAATACAATTATATATTTTTGTATTGATATTTTTTGGTCGAGAAAGGTATTAAGGGTATCGAATATTATATGTATAAAAACCTGTTTTCTATGTTTGTATATGTATGTGTTGTTTGTCGAATTGATCGGGTGTTTCGTCGGATCAGGAAAGTATATCTTTTCAAAAAAGACATATCTCATGTGTTGACCGTTGTTTGGTATTCATACCGGGTGTAATAAACATGATTTCATATTTTAAAAATGCATTTTTGCTATAATTGATGGATTTACACATGAATTATACAAATTTATCCCTTGTAAATCCTTTGTGCAGTAAATAAATATATTATTAAACTATTTACCTGAACAGTTGTTCAAATGAGATAATATCAAAGTGTACTGCGCTTTTCAAATTTAGTTAAATCGTTGAATCATTAACCGGTTTGTACAGTCGCAACTAAAGTTCTCTATTTGGAACGGTTTTAGGATAAAGTTTTGATTTTTCCCTCCAAAACTTGTCATTTTCTGCACTCCTCTTTTTTGCTGCCTTCACTGATTGTGCCTCTTCTTCTCAGTGTGTTGATCTGAGCTTCCTCTCAGATTTCCAATGAGAGATCTACTCTAAGTGGTCGAGATTTTCAAAAAATAAGGACGACATGAAATTGAACTTTTTTAATATTAGCGGCTCATGTTTTTATACATATTCGAATAGAAATATTTACGTGAATTGGAGAAAGATTTTGGTATTTTTTCTAGCAATAATAATATTTTATTAAATTGTTATATGATGGATGACAGAATGCGATACTCCAGAAAAAATTCAAAAGCCCTAGCTATCAGGTTTGAGTCTTGGTTGATCTGGGCTGTAAACCTCTTATTGGGAAGTTCTGATTTCAGAATCACTTGAATTTAGAACAGGGTCAATAGTATGTGTGCGTGTGTCTCAATTATCTTGAGAACACTGTGTTGTCTTGAGAAGATATCGACGTGGGACCACTTTCATTCGACGTGTAGTTACGTAATTAAAAATTGAATGAACATTTCATCAAAATCGGTGCAGTTATTCAGGATAAAAGCCTAAATAAAAAGACAAAAATAATCTAAAGGTATTCGTAATAATAAACAAATTATTATTTCTTTATTCTCCTCATTGGGCAGTTCGTTCCCGTGCGGGTCGCACCTAGACCACTTACTGTTTGTTAAATTTTGTGTTGGTGTTCCATACAAAACAGTATGGTGGCTGTACAAATTAAATAACTTCATAGTTGTAATACAATTACTTTTTTGTTTGTTTTTTGTTTAAATGGAGATTAAGCTTATTATAATCATTTCAAGAATAATTGTACCCACCAAGTGGCTTCTAGAGTTCCTCCTTTATTTATAATACTTGATAATTGAGTAAATCCTTTGAACGTCACGTGCCTCAGTCAAAAGGAGCAAGAACTAAAAATTCATTCATAACAACACTACTGCAATTAAAAACATTAGGTTTCAAGTATGTATATATCTGAACCCTTAATAATTTTTATTACTTTGTGGTTAACGTTTGGATTTTTACCATCTTTGTTTCATCTTATACCTTTATATAAAAAAAAAGTTACTGAAGCCAGGTAGAAAAAAAAAGATTTACATTGCAGCCCGTACATTATTCATATGATTCAATTTCTCTCTTTCAATATATTTTTGATATTTTATATTATTATATAAATTCTTTTCCCAAAAAATAAATATATCAACTATTTTCGATATTTTGTTTGATTATTGGCTATATTTGTGAAGTAATAGTAATTTTTTTTTTTTGGAAGTATATAAATATTTTCTTTTTGAGAAATTTATGTCAAGTTTCAAATAAGTACGATTTAGTCGCGCAGTTTTACTAAATTTTCAATGTTTTTTATTTAAAAGTTTTCCATTTCTTAAACGATATATCAAAAATTGTACTTTCGATATATCTAGTATATAATTCTTTGGCTAGGGTTTATAGTTTTTAAGTTGCTTTTATATCATATTACTAAAGACTTAATATTTAATTTGAATTTGTAAATAATTACTTAAAACTGAGAAATAAACTCTCCAAGCAAATCTTTTTGTGATTTCTGTAATGCATCAGTGTAATGACATTTTGTGATATATATTTGATTAGGGGAAATGGTGCGTGTACTTTATTTCCTTTTTTAGATTCCATCGCAAAATTTGTGATTTCTGAAGCTATACGTGATTTTTAAGATAATAACCAAAAAAAACGCCAAAAAATCGATAAACAATTTTATTGCTATTTTTATATTTTAGAAGCCTAGATGGCTTATTTTCAAGTTATCGCTTAAAATTTGTCCGAAATATTGACTTCCGAATGGAATTTTAGGCGATATCTCAAAAACTAAGCACCTGCTTGTTAAATAGATGGCTTTTTGTGAAATATACAGATCAAACTATCGTTAAAAAATCATTTTATCAAAATTGAATATGAAAAAGAGTTAATGCTCCGAAGGGGTATAATTTACTCCCCCCTTTGGTCATAGAACCTTTGTGTCATGGTAATATCAAGAATAAACATTTTTCTTTGCCGACTATTAGAAAATTACAAAAACAGGAGAATATTTTTGTGTTCTCGATTTCGATAAAATTATGTTTATAAGATAAATATTTCGGACAAATTACAAGCGATAACTCGATAACTAGCCATAATAAAAATCCTAAAATAAATATTATTTATGGTTTTTTCAGGGTCATAAAAACTACTTAAAGCTTAAAAATGGTTTTTTTTCGACAGAATCTAGAAAATGTATTTAAGTGTGTTCGAAAATTTGTTTATCATTTCATTTGAGTCAAACTCTTATATCAAAATTTCGTTATCATATCTTAAATTGACAAAAACAGCAAAGATCTATCTGTTTGTACAGCTCAATTCACAGTTGTTGAAAAAATGTACTTAAAAATGCTATACCCAACTGGTGAATACAATTTAAGGTATTGCAATATTTAATAAAGGTCACATCGGATTGCTTTCAAATAGTTTGAGAATAAATAGCCAAGTTCTTTCAATTTTGTTTATATAATTTTTATTAAATTACACAAAATAATACAAAATTTTTTAATTCGCAAGGTTATTTTTATACTCAAAAAATGTAATTAATTATAATTAAGAGAGTACGTAATTTGGTTGAATAGATAATTTTATTTAATTATAAGTAATTATTATGAAAATTTAAACGATAAAAATAATTATTTACAAGTTCGATTATGTGATTCGATATGAGTGTTAAACAGTTTTTTTTTATAAAGAAACAAGAAATGGAATAAGAAATAGAATAAAAGCCTTTGCGATTTTAAAAAATAGACTACAAAGCCTCTATAATTTTATCATAGTTTTTAGGTTTACGAATTGGGTCGGGTAATTGCATAATGATATACTGCGATCGCGTTCAAACAAATACCCCTACGAATATTATTCGTCTGGTGTGGTGGAACGCCGCGTTAACACTGACGTTTTAAGCAAAATTAGGAACCGGTGCACGTGGATCGGAAGATGCCTAAGGCGGTGCGGCGCGGCACAAAATTTGCAGAAAAAGAAATAATTACGAATTATTGTACTGAGTGGCAAATTTTAAGGAAGTGCCTCTTACTGTATTACCTTCAATTTTTTTGTCAATGAAGTTTTAACTTTATGGATTTGTGCACATCGTCTTAATTACCTTTTTTGTGTAATTAGTATGATTGTGAACTAGGTGTAAGTTTCTTGATTATTTTTACAACCCAATGATATTGTTAAGATAGCAAAAGATACGGTTTTGGTCCCAAATTTAAATAAAACTATCAAGCCTATATTTTTTTTTACTCTATGATGTTTTTCACTCAGCAAATTGGTTAGTGTCAAAATTTCGAATTGTGTTACAAGAAAAAGTTAAACCAGTGATGAGCAAGTCAAGTTTTCCAAACGACGTCTATTATTTCCGTTTGAATTCGGTTTCTATAAGGGTGTGAGAATATTCGTTTTCATGGTATAAAAATATTCGATTAGTTTTTTCTGAAATTCAGCTTGAAATTGTTTTAGTAACTTAACTTTTAATCAACGATTATTGTTAATGCAGGCAAAAAGCTCACATTCTAGAACTATTTAGTCATACAGTGTTTAGCAGTTTTTTTTTTACCTTAATCCAAACCTTCCCTTTTTGAAAGAAACCAATAATAGGAAAATATCATTGAATTGCAAGAAAATGAAATAAATAAAAATAGTTAAATAAAATTTTATTCATAGGCAACCATTAAGAATCATAGAAACGGAATAAATAAATATAAATGTATAAGCAATAGAATTTAAACAATTTTATTTTGTGAACATTGTTCAAACTATTTGTTGTTATAAAGTTATCGTTTGTCGTCGTATCTGTAACATTCCATATATACATTGTGTTGTCGGTCGTTTTCAGAACAGAAAAATTGATACAAGAAGTACTACACGTATAAGAGGATGATGATAGCACTACTACGAACGTATATAGAAAACGATACCGTATTTATACAAACATCGCTTTTCTACGACACACACACAATGTTGTTAGTTTATGTATAAAAGAAACCATTCACTTACAAGGAAAAATACTTAAACTAAGCCATTTGTAAGCTATAAGTAGTATAGCATAGAAGTTTATACCACACAATAATAGTTGCTATTTTGTATAGGTGATTCGAAAATGTCAGCAGATTTACATAAAAATAAGTTTATTATCTGTGGTAGTAATCAAATCTACACACAATATGGATATTTCACAAAATTAAAATATCTGTACTATTGTATATTTCCCAGTGAATTGTTTCAAATAAAATTTGTAGAGCTTAAAACAAGCACTAAGTTTGAACACAATTTTTGGAGCCTGAAGAAAAACGTAAAAAACGTAGGGTCCCCACAAGCTTCGCGGCAACACTAAAGGTGACATGAAGGCAGAATACGACGTTTGTTAAAATTTTAGATAAAACGGTTAAAACGATATCGCTGTCACACACACACACTGACCAATTCCGGAAAATCACTTTTTGGATTCATTCTGGACATCACGATTTCGACTATAATATTTCCTTTCACTAACAGTAAATGGAAGTAAAAAAGATACTCTACGAGTCCTCTTTGTCAAATAGTGGTAATAAAATAATAAAAATAGGGTTTTTATTTCCGTTTCTCAGAAATACAAGTCTATAATAGAGACCATCCACATCATTATTTTTAAGCTTTACTTATTGAAATACATCCGATTCAATAAATGCATGCTGTATGTGAAGAGGAAAGGACACGGAGCAAAGACTATGATTTTGTAGGTAATGCACCTGCAGCTAAGAGATCTTTTGTCGGTATTTTTATATCAACTATAGTGACGTATAACACATTCAATAAAGTCGTTATAATATACACACATTTCTTGGTTACAATTCAGAAAATTATTCTAGTTAATGTATACTTTTACCAGTTTAAAAAAGTAATAAGTGATTGTACTCGTTTTTATATTTGGAAATTTCTAGTGAACTCATGAATTTTTTTTGTTTTAAATTATAAAACCCATATGATTTGACCTTTTTGATTACCTCATTATAAAAATATGTTACCAAATTTTTTATGTTTTAATTTTTTATATATATTGTGTATAATAAAGTGAAATTACAAGAATATTTACAGTTGAGTAATCTGTTTAATGTTAGAATATTTAATAAAAAAAATTTTGATGATATTTTCAAAATTAAAAAAAAAAAGTCAAAATGTATAAATCTCAAGTTTATAATTGTAAAAATGTTTAAACGTTTATGATAAATTGAAAAAAAAATGCATGTAATTATAATTATTCGACGTCAAAAGAATATCTTTAGAATCATTGTGATTTGAAACTTGTTGTAACGAAAATGCCTCACGATAATGAAACAAACATCATAAACCTATAGGATAAGTTATGTGTGTATAATATGTGCGCCATATTGCTTTATATTTCATATTCTCGGTCTGCTCGTTGTTCGATGCTTCGTTAGGGTCCCCACTGTCGTCTACTTAGCGTTGTCCAAGTGTATGAGCCTTGTGTAGTAGGGTATAATATTTACAATATAGATAATATAATATTTTATATAAGAATATTCAATAATTTTTAAGATATCCATCCCAATCTCTCGTAGGCTACTTTTTAGAAATTTCTCTGTCGTATGTGAAATGCACAAACACACATTTTTTTTTTTTACATCTTTTTACGTGAACCAAATATGGACATTCGAAATTCTTAATTCAACAAATGAGATATGAATAAATCAGTATATCATGTTATAAGTTTTTCTTTTTTTTTTTTTGGTATAAATTTTAATTTCCTAGTTTCACTTGCTGAAGTGTAAAATAGCAATCACCAGTGTCACTCAACAATCTAACATGCCTGCTTCGATAGATAAATTGACTGTATTTTTTTAGTTTCCCTATAATTATAACATACAAGATAGAATTCTCATGATCAAATAATATCAATTTTACAATATGTTAAAATTTGGCCTAAATAGCATAATTTTTATCAAACGAAGAAACACATTAGCATTATTAGATACTTAGAAAATGGTATATATAAAAATACAATTTTATTTTGTCAACATCTACCAAGAAACAAATAACAACAATTCAGTATCTAAAAGAGAATTTTATCTACCATTAAGAGAAAATAAAATGTTACGTTTATTGGTGTGGTACCTTTCATAGTTCAAGTTCCCATGGCAGTAATAAATACTCAAATCACAGAATAATTTTCTATAATTATTTTTCTAGTTTTTAAAAACACTAAATAATATTAAACCAACATATATAACAAGTAAAAATGTTAATAATTTAAAGATCTTGAATGTTTAAAAAAAAAATATTTTAAGGATTCGAATTTTTCTTCGAGTCTTTTAAAAACTAAGAGATAGAAGAAGAAGAAGAGACGGATTTGTATTGAATTTAGCGACAGAAAAAATTATTTCACTTAGCTATTTTATAAACAAAAAAGTTGAAATATTATGATTGCCTTCAACATATTTATATTATAGTTTTCGAAAAATTTCGCCAGAAAATTTTATTCGGGCCTAATTTATTATGCGCATAGATAAATTTTTTTTCATGAAGTAAATAAAAAAAATTGTATATTATATTAAACAAATTCTTGTCTGGGGGACGTTAGTGACGTATTTGATACTACTCTGGGAGTTTCGACTGTTAAAACTTTAGTTATATCCACAAGAAAAAGTAATAGAAATTTGTATGCACCATTTAAAACCGAAACCGAGTTGTATGTGTGTGTGTGTTTTTTTTTTCAGTTTGGGTTTAGTTTATGTTATTATTCTGTACAAAAAAAGTTTAACGTTTATATATTGAGAACGATTTAACTAATAACATACGTGTGTGGAAAACTGGGTTATACTCTTCAGTTATTTTCATTTATAAAATACTTTTAAAAGCTGTTTCGTATTAAATTGGAAAACAAAATTGTTTATTAAACAAAAAGCTAAAAAGTGTATACAGGAATGTATTGTATAGCTTTTTTTTTTACTTTTAAGATAAAAAAATTTTCTTAAAAAATCACAAAGGACTCTATTTATAAACAGAATTTAAAGGTTTTGACGAAATCTAATAAATGTTTTAAAAAATTGCATTATAGTAAATCAAAAAATTTGTGCATCATTTTCCCATATCAACACAAAATTTCTTTATACTCTCCTTAGAGTCGTTCTATATATAGTTTGCAATACATTTTTGACATTAATGCATATATGATTGCAATGCGCTTGCATACGACTAGCCGACAGTCGAAAAGGGATTATGTAGAACGGCCCTTAAAAGATGACCAAAAACTAAAAATCTCTGTCAGTTCGTAAAGCATAGTCCAGTTTTTGAAACCATTGGAATAAAAATGCTATACTTATAGGTAAAAAATACAATTTTAGGTATGGCAATATTTGATAAAGATCAAATCAGAAACCTTACAAATAGTTTGGGAAAAGCCATATTCCTGATATTTTTCTTCGTCTTTAATACAATTTCGATAAATACTATAATATGTATAAATTTTTTTTCGCGAAATAGAATAATTTTAATTTTTTTTGTATAATTATAATTACCGATATTTCGATATCTAATAGATTTCAACATCCTTGTATTACTTGCATCTCTAATCGAATCTATTATCTAAAGTTTGAAATATTAACCTTTCCTCTAATTTCCAAATTAAAGGTTCATTTACAAATATCAGTCACGGCACCGGCCAGTCTCAGTAAAAACTAATCAGTCAATTTTCTTCACATGTCCGTGATATGTCAGTTCATTCAAACTTCAATATTCGTAGTATCCTTGTTCCTTCAATGGTTTTTGTATTCCCACACAACAAAAAATGCCGTCACTGTGACTGAACCCGAACTGAAACTGAATTGTAACGTACAAGTGTGGATATCCTTCTTTGGATTGGATTCCACGGAAGAATATTATTTCTGGCTGAGACGAAATGACTGATATGTGTAAGTGTACCTTTGTTCGACAAGATCAAATATATTCAAGTTGTAGTTTATGAATTACATTTTTTACAAAACCAAAAATTTGCAATGAGATCCATCAATATGTATTTAATTTAAGATTTTTTATTTAATCACATATAAATTGAAACAATACAAAATTTCTCTTGGCTTTACATTGTAATAAAAATATTGAATTCTGTAATGGGTTTTGTTGTCTCAATGAATTTAACATTTATACAAAATTTATGATACTTTCAAATATAAAATAATGTAGTTTTCAGGAATTATTAAGTGCTATAACTTTTTTAACAAATGAAAGGATCATTTAAAACAATTTTAAACTCATTTATCACATAGAAAATATCGAGAAATGAATTCTAAAGTTTAAATTGAAATGAATAAATGCATTTCTGACAATAATTTGACTGATATTTATTAAAATGTATATACTAAAATAATACAAACATTTGTTTAATACAGAGACTCCCAGAATAATTGGGAAAATAATGATTCCTAGGAAAAAAAAGTGTAGTACAAGAATTTAAAAATTTTTATACTACGAAATTAAGCTTGAAGCCGTTTAGCAAGGTTATTTGGCACCAAACTTTAAATGATTCATTTTGTATACAGGTTGTTACATTGTGAAATTACGATATGTAAAGAAATACTTACCTTTTTTTCTACATAATCATATTTATTTTACACAAAAATATATGGCGTGACATGTTTCGTTCAGTAAGAACATTATCAAATTTAAAATTATTGCGCAATTATATTTTTTGATATTATGAAAGGAATCACACAGTTTTAAGCATTTTTTAAACTAAAACTTGTTTCAAATTTACCATTAAGAAATGTCAAACGAAGTTTCAAAAATATAGTAAATAATAACAACTATCGACTATCAATTCTTTGAAACAAACCGCATTCATTTAATCATATACATTAAAACAGACCTTTTGATAAAAATTTCACCGTGTTAAAATTGTAAAATATAGTTAGTGTGTACTTTTCTGAAGAATCGTTTCTTGATTTATCCTGAAAATTCTACAAGAATTAGTAGAACAGTAGATTAACTTGTGTAGCAATGTTTAAACATAAAATCGATTAGCTGGCTGAAGATTATTGTCAATTATATAATTTATTTGGTTTTAATTCTTTAAAATGCAAAAACATTCTAGGCTTTTTGAAATTTTCTTTATATGCCAACATAATAGAAAAACAGTAAATCAGATCAGTTTATCGGGTGTAAATTTTTGGCAAGCAACGCCATATTGTCTAATTACGCCATATTGTCTATTTTCAGACTAAACGTTTATCACTCTTGTAACATACAGTACCTGCGAGAATTGTTATACTCTATTTATTTAAAATACATATACAATGTTGATTCTATATATAGATGATAGTTTTCATAGTTGATTTGATTTGGCATATTAAAGATACCAAACTCAAACCCATAAACCGAACAAGCTAGCAACCAAGTAAAGTCTCATTGAATAAAATTGTTGTATGTGAATGTTTTGTGTAACTAACTATTTATGTTTTAACGTTTTTAACTATCCATTTATTTTCGTTTACTTTTCTATATTATAAATTTTGTATTCATTTTGTGTTTTATCTACTGTTTGTTAGCATCTAAAAGGTATAGAATTAGCAAATTGAAAAGTAATTCTTTAAGTCAACAATTTTAGAAATTTTATTTAGGTTATTTAACAACCAAATTACCAAGTTAATATAGAAATTTGATATTTCTAAATTACAAAAAGTATATAGTTCAAGTAAAATTTCATACGTTTCGAACCAACATTTTCATTTTATTAATAGAAAAATATTATGAAAGCTCACTTGGCCCTGATATTATTAAATTGTTGTGGTTATATAGGCACCGTGCATCAGAATGTTTTCATTCCGTTCTATGGTTACTAAATACTAGTTTATCTATCAAATTAAAAATAACTCTGTTAATGGTGTATGATTTAACATAGGAAATTTCTAAAAATTTATTAACCAATTTAAATGACTAATTATTTATATTTGCAATTAAAAATAATTAATAATACAACTTCAATCATTCTTACAATTTTCAACCCAGTAATTTCAATTAAATGTCATTTTTTGTAATTATTCAATAATTTTTGTTTGACATTTGCTATACAATTTACATGCAAACAATTGAACAAATAATTATATTAACTAGAATGTGAATGTTTTATAACTAATTTTGGACACTCGTAGCGCATCAATCGATTAAGAAATCCCTTCCACGTGCTATGTACGGTACGGATAATCCATTAATCTTATGCTACACACAAATTTTTGCTCTATTTTATTTTTTTATTAGTTTTATTTTCTCGAAATATGTTTACTAACTTTTTTTGTCTTTTTGTTTCAGGTGAGAAGTTTTTTTCATTTACAACAAATTTCAATTAAGTGGTAGCTATTTTATTTAAAAAAATTTTTAAATTTTAATATTTTTTGAGTAAAAATATTTAGTATGGCGAACATAAATTAGTAGAATTCATGATGTATTGGAAAACATAGTTGTGGTAATTAATTCGAAATAAGTTGGCTAATTAGAGGTGGATTAATTCGCAACCCATAATTACAATGCTTATGCAGTAGTCAGTTAGTATAATGGAAATATATTTTCTTTTTTTGCTTCATAAATAAAATCCGCGGAAAGTTGTGGATAGCCATTATAGTATCGATTAATTATTATCATATTTTTCTCCTTTACCCCACTTATCGTCGCTGTCATTTAGACTTCAACAAGTATCAAGTATAAAATACACAAGTAATATACATAAGTATGTTATTCTATGTAACAACCCGTCTATTTAACAAGAAACAGGTGAACAACGTAGTATATCTACGTAGATACAAACTGAATTTAAAAGGTACCTACTAGCTATATACTAAACATATCCTTCAGTCATTTGTTGTTATATGTGCCGTATTATTCATCCATACAATATTATGATGAGATCGAGGTTATATTTTCTATTTTATCATGATGTTTGGTTGCTGCTACGTTCGTTCGTTGAATGGTTCTTGTTGAGTACTTGATACTGGTATGAGATAACAGGTAGATACTATCGCTGACAAAAGTTGTGAGAATGGTTAAAGTATTAGAAAATGTACAAATAGCTGTGGGAAAATTTACCTTGCATTAACTTAACTTTTCTTCTAACACCAATTATTGATATAGAGTGAATTTCTAAACAACTTTTTAAGCTACTTATGATTTCTTAAAATTTATGACTTTTTGTGATTCTATAAGGAATATAAGAAATACAAAAAAAAAAAAGTTTTGTCTCGCAATTTTTCGAGGTTAATTACGGTCTAATAAAACCAAAAATAACACAAATTTAATAAATTGATGGAAAGTTTAGGAAATATCATTTTATCAGTTCGACATATTAATCGCATAATACGATTTTAAGCAATATCTCAAAACCTACGCATTCAATTTCATGAATGGATGTTAGTTTTGTAAATTTTATGGCAAAATTTGTTTTGCTATATTTTCGATTTAGTAGGGTAATTTCAAAACAAAAAATAGCACTATTTTATTATGTGGATTGTTAGTTTACGGGATATCGTTTTAAATCGATGTTATTTTTGCTCGCCATTTTATTCGGAGAACATTATATTTTTAAGAAAAAATTTGAAATTTAATGACTTTTGAAAGAAAGTATATTTATTCTGAATTAATAGCACCAAAGTTTGGTGCACTGGACCCATGTGTCCGTAACGGATTTAAACCGATATACCTTTTAATAAAAATGGTTCAAATTCTGTGTATTTGTAATCTCTCGTACTAAAAGTGTACTGTAATTTTACCGCAAAGCAGACATGTGAAAGCTAGTACTAAAATTTATCAAATCAAATATTGGCAAAAAATAAAATATATTGAATTTGTACCTTGTAGTACCTCGTATGACATCAATTTTGTTCGCGTTAGTACTTTGTGTAAAATGTGATGTAAAATATTATTGAATTGAAGTGAATAAATATATACACTTATACTTTGTTGTACCTCTTGTAACTCCAACTTTATACAATCTACATCGTTGTTCGTTGCTTGTCGTCATCAACGTGAACAATGTTATTTCATTTTATAAAATAGATTTTCTCAATTCTATTTCTAATACTTTATGTATATACAATAATACATGCGAGACTATAAGAAATATTATGTATAGGGTTTGTTTGTTTTTTGTTTTTTTTTGTTAGGTTGGTAGCTGTAACACTAGCTAAGCCATTTTAAAATTATTTATTGAGTTTTTATATGGGTCTTATCGAAAGTATTGTCCATCGTTGACTACTACTTTGGGCACCTCAAGTTTTAAAATTCAGTTGAAAATTTCATTTTATAAATGTGTTTTGTCTCTCGTGGAAGTCTATGATTACAATGCTTCCTATTTGTGCTGGTTTTACTGGTATTTTGGCCGTTCTTTTCTATATGCTCGACTCAAACGAATCAATTTAGATTTTTATTATTAGTGCCTAAATTTTAATACTTAATGTAATTCAAAGGTTCCGCTGTTCACTTTCGCTACGAGTCACGCGGTAGCAAATGTGAATAATGCACATTTGTTGGTTTCATCGCAATTTATGGATCGCAATCCGGGGTGTGACGTAATATTTCCCACTTGATTTGTGTTTCAAATAATTTGCTTTGCCTCATAAGGCGTTTTCTTGTAGTTGAGTCGAATCTCCATCGCTTATGTTCTTCAATACTTAATCTTCTAAAATATTTTATTTATCCAAAATTTAACGTATATATCACATTAAAAAACTGCTAATGCTATGAAACGTAAAGCAATTTAAACTGTTTATTCTTGAAAGCTGATAGAACAAAAAGTCTATTCTTGAAGTCTAATTAGAATTTAGTCAAACTAAAGTTCAGAATTCAAGATTTTTTGAAACATTAAAAATCAATTTTTGGTAGAAATCTGTCGTTACTTTCATTCATTATTTCGACTGCAATAAAACCGTATATATTTGCTAACAAATGAGATACATCAAAATTATAGGTCCATATTGCCATTGTCAAAAACTTTCTGATTGTTTAACTTTCAAAATTCACTTGAAACAACCTTCCTGCTTTCATGTCATCCACAAATAACATATTTCTGATTCTTAATGCCAGTAAAAATATTTATATGAGACTTCAATCTTGTTATGCTGCCTATTATAATTCCACAGGATGTGTTATGACTTGATTGAAGAATAATTATAGTTAATAGACATAATGATTGGATTCGTTTAGAGCGACATTTGGTATTATTATGTGTATGGTTGTTGATCAGACTAGTGATGCTGTTGTGAGTTATCTATTCTATTATTTCATAAACTATATTATATTTTATATTGAAGTGAGTTGAAAACTTTTAACGTTAATATACAACATATAAATACATAAATAAATAAAACAAAGATGGATATATAATATTATATTTCTTCTCTATACCTTTGTTGATAGTTATTACTAAAATGTAGTCTCTGTGTAGAAGACTGACTCCTCTTCTCACTCTATGTTGGTTTGTGTTAACTATTTTATAAAACACAAAGTATATTGTTTTAAACGACATTTATTTGAGTTGGAGAAAACTTTATTATATATGCCATTTTCAAATCAAATTATTCTTTTATGTGAAAACTCATACATACCATTTGCTAATTAAATGATTTTCTGTATGGTACTTATTTGTGTCACATTTTAGACTAAGTAGTTCACGTCTGGAGATGTAAATGTAAATATGAAAAGTTTTGTGGTTCTTAAACGCTCATAAAACAATCCTAATAAAACGAAAACTTTAATCATGGCTTTAAATACAAATTATTTTGAGTCAATAACTGGGAAAAATTGAATTTATTTCTCTTTATGAATCCAAGTCCGTACATTGTATGAAGATAGAAAAATGATATAAGCGCATAGAGGAATTTTTTAAAACATTCAAAATTTCGATTTCTTATCGTTTTTCACTGATTTATTGTTTGTGGTCATATTGTTATTAAACTACACCTAGATCACAGACTCTGTGCTAAAAATTGAAAAAATCCCAGTTCGTCTATCTAGAGTAGGAGCTTACACAAAAACTCGGCATAGATTACTTTTAATTTATTTTGTCGTTCAATTTAGAATGGAAATCGATGATTTTATCCAAATTAACTTGAAGTCCCGTTACAGCGGTCAAAATTTGACCATATATGCGCTTTTAAACAAAACAGTATATTAAACAAAAGAGTATATATGCGTCTGTGTGGTAGTGTTTTTAATGTTAACCACATCACTTAAATGTGTGACACATAGTGTGTGTAACGTTTTTTGTTCATTTAATGTATTTTTATGCATACTTTTAAAAAAATATTAGCATTCTTCAGTCTATCTCTATAGAAGCTATAAGTGTGCCAAATTGCTTACTCCTCCGTCCGCTTTATTTTGGTTAGGATTTATTTAAAAAAGAAAAGCATAAACTCGCATGCTTAATGCAGATAAAACTTTACGTAAAACTAAGTAGAATATTTGCGTGTTTTTTAAAATGTTTCTTCTTATAATTTATTCATAAATTATCACCCTATTTGTAACTAAACATCACAAAATATTGTATATTAAACTATAATATAGTGATTTATATGACATTATTATATAATTTAAATGTATAATATAATTCACATAATAATAATGTCTGCATATTATGTGCATCTTAACGATAATATATGTTCTATGTTATTTAGTCATAATACTTAATCTAGCCCAAAATTTACTACACAAATCGTCATTTACCAAATTTAAGATCTTGTTTTGACTTATTTTAAAGATTACAATGTTTTATCAAATTTATTCTGAAGAAAAGTTATTTAATTTCTAAAAATGTCTGTATGTATATATAATAATGAATTTGATAAATTTGCGTTTACATATTTTGCGCATACATTTCCTTGTACGCAATATAAAATGAATGTGGATATAATCAAGATGAATATTATTTCTATTGAAATTTGAAAATAAAAATCTTCCTAAAAATTATACAAAAAATATACATATCGACAAAAACATGCAACGATATGAAAGCAAAAATTATTATTTTCTTAAACAATATTTTGAAAACCAAATGATTTCGATCCATATTTAAAGAACTTTTAAGCATAATTGTAATTTGTATCATTTTCGATCACGATAGTAAATTACCCTTAAAATTATTCCAAAAATAATTTTAATATAATCAGGTTCTTTTGTATTTAGTGCTAGAACGTGCGGTTATGTGACTTTGAAAGATAAAAAAAAACTAATTTTGTTGAAAGTTAAATGTAAATATCAACATATCCTTTTAGAATATTGTTCATCATATGTACATTAAATTAGACGACATGATAAAATTTTCTATATATATATATATATATATATATATATATATATATATATATATTTGTATCTTCTCACAACCAGATTAATTCAAGAGAGACGTTAAATACAATTGTATTTAGAAGTATACGAAAAGGAAAGAAATGAAATAAGGAATCTGGGTCTATGGCTGAATTCATTGTATACTCAACTACAAAAAGAATGCGACAACCGAACGTTTAGAATTTTTATTTTTACTTTACACGATTAATACATAGAAAATCAAAAAAACAAGTATTGTCCTTTAAATACTAATATTATTTAAATAATGATTTTAATATAAAAAATTAGTTTGACTCCTAATTTTTCATTTTTTATCCGTCACGACCGAATTTTTATTCCAAATTACAAAAACATATTAATTGTATCTAAATTTTATTGTCATCACAATTTTGACACCCCAGTCGATAAGTTTGGGAGAAAATGCTGCAATAATGTTTTTTTTTATAATATACTCAGTAACATTAAAAGAACCAAGGCTAATCTAACGACATATTTAATGCATCAAAATCGGTTCTGCCGTTAAGTTATTACTATTAAATATATAACCTTATTTTTTAGGCTTCACCGCAATCGAGTTAAAATATACGGTTTTCTGGTACTTACTTCAAGTTTTTTTTTCTAATTTAATTTTCTTTAATAAAGTAAAACATTGGTTTTAATTTGAATAAATTATTAAACACTCAATAAACAATTTTGAATGTTATCAATACATTAATACGTGAAACAAAAACTTAATATCCATCTAATAGAGAATGCTAATATTTTATTTTATATTATGCATAAAAAATACATTAAATTAATAAAACAACATTACACACACTATTGCACACATATATAAGAAGTGTGGCTTATATTACACACACTTCTATACACATGCATATATACTCATTTGTCTAATATACTGTTTTGTTTAAAGGCATGCATATATACTGTTTTATTAAAAGGCAGTTTTATTTAATTATGATAAATAATGGAAGATTCAGGTCGTCGCTTTTTTGTTATTGCCGACTATACATCGTGTATATTATTATATATATATATATATATATATATATATATATATATATATATATATATATATATATATATATATATATATATATATATATATATATATATATATATATATATATATATATATATATATATATATATATATATATATATATATATATATATATTATGGTATTAAGCTTGGCAGTGTTGTAGTTAGCTGATAATTTATATTTAAATTTAATACTACTATTCATGTTACATACTTACTAGCATTACATATAGGTACGTAGTACTGTAAGAGCTTCATGTTTCTGATATTACACAATGTGTTAGTTGTTTTATATGCTTAAGCTTTTGGATTAATTCAAAATATTGTATGACACCATGTGTTCACATCAAATACATCTTTAAAAATTGATACAGAAATAAGTGCACATCTTTGTGTGATATTATCAATAAATACACTTCGATATTTTTCTCTAGGTTAATTATGCTTAATAGGTTACCGGCCAAAATTTTTACTAAATCAATTGAAGCGTCTTTACTTTATGAACATGAATTTGAAGTCATTTTTTCAACTTTTTTAAAAATAGCCGAAATATGGACATTCAAAATTCTTAATTAAACCGAGAAGAAGATTTGCAGAAATGACGTTATGCATGTTCATCTCCAATGATTATACACAGGAGTCATTCTTCGATAAGATGTCCTATGGATGTCCATGGCACTTGTATACGATTTCCTTCAAAATTTAAGATAAATAATAATAGTATGCACAAATGAGTTAATTGTAAATAAAAATTTTATATAAATTACATTAATATTCAAAAATTTTGCCTTGCGATTTTTCCATAGAAAATGATCGCTTATCGTAGACTTACTAATAAAGCTTTTTTTGCAAGAAAAAGATGGAAAACAATCTTTAAAAGCTTATAACTTATTCGTTTTTGAATCAATTTTAATTTAATTTTCAAATTTTGTTTTGTATTGAGCCTAGTTTGACATTGTGATGGGTAAAATAGCAAATTTCTTTTATTGTATCTTCGCTATTGTATTAAATCAAAAAAAGTTTAAAATCATGAAAAATATCCTTCAAAAGTTTTCTTGTAGACTACACTCAACTAAAAATATAAGCCAAATATTTACCTAAACATACGGTGTACATATATTTGTATTTGAATATTATTATCTATAAAACATTTTACTAAATAGTGCATTTAAATTTAGTAACTAGGTAGGGGGGGGTGTATGTATAAACGCCATCATACACAACACACATATAAGTATAACGCTTTAAAATTACCCTCTAACTTACTGATATGTGTCTGATATGTAAATGATTTAATTTAACTTTTGTAATTGTATTTAAGTATTAGTGAAGTAATTACATATCTTAAAATATGTCACATCTATTTTGAAAATTGAAAATAAATTTATTAAAACATCGATGTAACGAGATTTTCTTTCTTTCGGATTTAAAGAAAAATCCGATATTAACTGTAAAAGGTTTTTTTTATTAATCAATACATAAAATTTTATTTTGGTAGCAACAAATCGAAATATAATCCTGCCTCACTGACGTAATTACTGATCTCAACTGATCACCAAACTTAAACAACATCAGGCACAGCCAGTACTTGGGATGAGTAATCGCCTAGAAATACTGTGTTCTCTTATTGTATAGAATATACCCACTGTAGTCACTGCATGACCTTAGTAGTTAAAAGGTGACTAAAAATCAAAATACCCCTGCATAACATAAAAAAGTGTTGCAAAATAATTTTCTCTAAAGATCTAATTAAAGAGAGAGAAACGCTATATTCAAATCATATGATGATATACAATTAAGAGAAAAATTAGAAGTAAAAAATAATCAAATAATATCCTTGAAATAAAAAAAAATTCTATTTCTAAATCGGTTTATAAATGACTGAGCGAGAAAATTAACAAATATAAAAAAAAATTTAGTTCATTTTTTTCTTTTTTTAAAAATTGTATAGTTTTTACGGAATTCGAAAAGAAAATGAAATGGAATATTGAAATGTTTTTAAACTAATTTGTGTTACATTTTATTGCATACATATGTAGTTAACTGTAACTAGTTTAACATTGACGGAATTTATTTAGAATCAGATAACATTTAAACAAAAATATCGAATTTCATTTCATATTGAAACTATACTTATTTTTATTACAGTTCAGTACAGTAATGTTCATTATTGAATTTAAAATAAATAAATAAAAAACACAAACATTATGCAATAACTAAAATATTATTTACGTCAACATTTTTATCATAACTGTAATTCAAGATCATAACATTAAAATATTTTTCAAAAAAATATTATTTTATTAAAGATAAATAGCATTTTATATAATAAAAATAGTAAATTAGCATAAGAAAGTGTTATAATTACTCAACTAAGTAAACTTTATATAACTACTTAACTAAGTAACAGAACTAAGCGTATTTTGTTTTTTTGGATGGTCGCGCTATTCTTTGGAATCCTCGTACTTGTTTTTAATTTTAACTATTAATCATTTTTGTAAAATTTTTTTAGCTATTCCTAATTATTAAGTGTCATATGCCAAACTAAAATTTTTTTGCAATATAATTTTTTTCTAAATTATATTAATTAATAATTATTTCTCGGTGATTGTATAATTAATTCTTAATGATTCCTTAACTAAGTGAACACAATTGTATATATAACGTTGCCAAATATATACAAATATTTATCATTTAGATTTTAGATGATTCCCTCCTCTTAAACGAACAACCACGTTTGACAAGGAAAGTGCGTCAAACCAAAGTCTAATTATTGAATTAGGGAATTTTTGAAATGGCCGTAATAAAATTAATACCCATAGAAAACGCTGGCAAATATTGAAGAGACTAACAAAAATGTGTAGTAGGTGTTCATAGAACTACCTAATCAGTCCATTTCTACATGTCTGTCATCAAGATAACTCAAAACGTATTTTTGTATAAAACATTTTTTCATTAACTGTTTTAATTCATCATAGTTTCAACTCAAATTTTTCTAATAAAGACATATATAATAAATATAATAGATGTATTTCTTATGTGATTATTTCTATTGGTATAGACTGAATATTTACAGTATTTTATAAATGCTAATGGCTACAAATAGTTTAAACATTGTTACTCAATCAAATGTCGAGTATCTAAACAATCAACTCTGTTAGTTGTTATCTTCACTTGTTTAATTAAAAGTTTGCCATGAAATAGTTTTATAATATCTTTATTTGAACAAAACATGTTGATCAATACATTCAAGTTTTCAAGAAAACTAATTTTCTTAGACGTCCTTTCAAAATATTATTAAAAGCAATACCCTTTAGTGTTTCGTAAAATAGTAACTGATCGTCTATTTAAATACTTTCTATATATATATATATATATATTATATATATATATATATATATATTTAAACGTATTGGAGAATAAATAAACAATCCTTAAACCCGGTAGAATTAATTACTTTTTCTCCATTCTTTAATTAAATCGTGTAATATGAAATCAATCTTAACCACGTGTGAATATCGAAATCTTTGTTTATTTTTTCTCATACTAAATTCGATCAAATCGACATTAATTACCATTGTAGTAAAAACCTTTTTTTATTTATTTGTTAGATTTTCCGGTGGTAAATTCAACAAACATATTATGGTCAGAATAGGCATGTATAAACATTACGTATCCTTAAACTCAATTTCGTTTGTGGCAGTGTACACACTTGTATACAAAATTGTAGTGACGATTGTATAGTGTCATTAAAAAAATACCCATGTGCTTTAGACCACACGACTGAAGTAAAACTTCTTTAGCTTCATCTATATGTATGTATATACTCTCTTTTTCTATCTTCATTAACTTATATCTCCCTCTTAACTTCCGTTCTCTTCTCTCGATCACAGTTTTCGTAACGCTTTCGGCACGTATTCACCCACTTACTTCCCAAGTTAAGCGTGCGTAAAGAAATTTTAATTCAAATGTTATTTACTTATTTCAAACTTGGAAATTTTGGTGATGATAATATATTATTGCAACACTTTCAAAGAAAAATTATGTCTGTAAGCATTCAAATTAAAGAGTAAATGGTTACTATTGTTAATATAATTTTCAATAATTGACTAATCATAAAAAGTCCAAACCATCTAGATTTTCTAATCGTTGCGTTTTGATTCTTCTGTCCTCTCCATAAGCATCCTCAACTAAATGTTTAACGGTGCTAAATTACAGGATTAATTAAGATTAAACGCTTCATAATTGATTGGCTGAAGTTTAAACTTTCTGGCTCACGCTTTTATTTGTTGATACACTTTTCATACATCTACAGTGTATGTTGATATTTTATGATATATTTGAATATAGTCTTATAATAATAATAGTCTTAGTCACACCAAACAAACGCACTTCTATACACTCCAACGAATCGAAAATAGAAATAATTACTTTATAACGCGTCATTAATTTTCATGGATGATGTATGGTGTTATTATTCAGGAAGACATAAAAATATGTTTTTGATATTGTAAGTGCGTTGAAAAATATATTATTTGTCATTTCTGATGAAAATTCTAGCTAAAATTACTAAAACATAATAAAAATGAAGTAACTTGAACAAATGTTTAAAACAATAATAATTTATGTTTTGTGTTATTTTGGATTGTGGTTATAGAAAAGATTTGTGTTTGTTTTATTAAAAATTTTTTTTTCCTTTCAAAAAAAAAATCACATTGGTTTCTGAATATTGATTGGTGAATATTTTTCACATTTTATAATGTGAAATCACTCTTTCAGTTTCGGTGGGAGCTTGACCACAATTCAACTGTACAATGTATTCGAAATAGATTTTGTTGATGGTGTATGTTATGAACTTTAGACTGAATTTAAACAAGAAGTGTACATCTTCATGGAATTATTTGCTACGTACTCTTTAGAACGATGACACCATATTTAACAAGAACAAAACGATTTTAAGTTGTAATCTCTTCATGTTTGTAAATCACATTATCTATTAATAGCTGAAATACTTGTAGTTGTGATCTTGTTCTTGATCGTGGCAATTTTCAAAGATTGCAAGACTATGTATTTTCGTGAAAAATCGCTTAGCGATCGCAGATTCTATATTGTTTATTTCTATAAGTAATTTTTTTTAAATTCATATAAAAAGTATTTTATAATCTATTTGTTAACAACGAATTTATTGACAACGTTGAATCCTTTTTGTTGTTATCAATATTAACGATGTCAACGTTTTCGTTGGAAAGGTATGCATTCACCGGATTTCGATACAATTTTTCTAACATTGATAAGGTTTACAATTCTTTTTTATATATATGGTTTAAAATTTATTACAGTAAAATTATACTGCATATCTTATACAAACATAATTTTGTTTTTCGATTAAAACAATATTGAAATTATGAGGTTTTCTCTTTCTAGTTACAACGAAAGTTACATTAATTTAATCTAGTACATTTGGTCTATGTTCGTTTATATATTTTTTACAGTTGAAAATTTTCTTACTAGATTATCTTACGCCACATACAAATTTTTAACATATGTAATTCTAAAAAAAAAATGTACTATATTTTCACAGATTCATATATTTTATAGTTTAAACTTCGCTTTATTCCCCATGTAAATATTCACATTTCAATTTTTTCTCAAATCTATTTATTATATAAATAAAATCTTTTCGAATCCATTGTCAATACGTTTATCTTCGACTATATTCTAGTGTTGTTGTTTTTTACCCCAAACAACATCGTATATGGTATACGTTGTATGTAATCCAACACGTCATGTGTCACAAGTTTGAGTGACGCTTATATATTTTTTTTGTTTTTTGCTCAATATACACGAATACATGTTTGTATATAATAATACGAACAACGGATTCCCTTTTGTTTAACTTTGAAATCGTTCTTTTCGCATAGCATACATACACTTTGTTGCTGTTTTTTTCATGTTATTTTATGTTCATAGTTGATAGTACCATCAACCATTCTTATACGCCTCCTTATACTGTTCTTGTGTCTTTGATTTATTATTATTATGTAATCTATTTATGAGTGGTATAAATTTGATCCATTTTGTCTATGTAATGTGTACGAGGAATGATGAAGGAATAAGTCTGTTTTATTTTCATCAATCCATTTTGAGCGTTTTAATTGTTTATCTTCTGGTATAATTGGGTAGTTTAGCATGTTTAAAACAGTACGTCAAAATATTGATTTCTTAATAAAAAGTAACAAAAAATAAATATTTTTTCAAAATAAACAAGATTCTTTGTCATAAAATTACATTGAAATTTTAACCTTTTTTATAAAAATAAAAATGCTGCCTACCATTTTAGTGACGTAATATCGGTATATAATGTTGAGAATACTGGTATAACCAATCGCAACCTAATATTTTCAAATTTTTTAACTAATTAAGATATTGTTAATAGATTGAACTGAGATAGACCACAAATATTTTTACCGAAATGACGTCACACCGTGGCAGCCTAGGGTTTTCAGTCACGTGGTATAATGATAAAAATATCGATAACTATATGATAAAACATTAATCATGGGCTTTTATGACACAAATTTATAATATTTAAGAATATTATTTCTATATAAATTTTAATTGTTGCCAAATTTAAAGTACCGAAAGCACATTGTAGAGGTAATATCTTTTAAATGATTCTTCAAAACCTAGTTAATTTTTTTGTCCAAATTTGTTTTTCGTAAAGGTTAGAAAAAAACTAGGAACGTAATTCAAATAGCGTGCATTTGACAAATTTCTAATTACGGAAATACTTGTTTCCGGGTTGTTTTTCAAACTCAAAATTTCTCTGATAAATTAGGTTAAGCTAACAAAATTTCTATTTTTAAAACTTGTTCTGACAATTAATGGAATGTATTTCTGGTATGGTTACTAAACCTTTTTTTAAACCTATGAAAATAATTCTTTCACAACTTTTAAGGGTTTTGATTCTTATTTAAAAAATGGGTTTTGATGAGGGTTTTCTTCAAAAATAAAAAATATATATATTTTTTCCATACAAAATATTTCAAGACACTCATTTCGAATATGTTCGGTAAATTTTCACGGAGTACGTAATCGGTAGATTACATCTGATTAAATTTAAACTGAACATTTTAAGTGATTCCAAATATCGTTTCTATAGTAAATGAATTTTGAAAACTTAATCATGCAAAATAAACCGATATTGGTCTTATCACTAGCTCTTCTCAAACGAGATTTTTAATATTGTAGACATTAAAAATGTTTAAGTAACCCAAGTGAAAACAATTCTATTATAACATTTCACTCATCCAAGAGTAGTATTTGTGGTAGGTATCTTATATATTTTTTCTTCAATCAAAGATGAAAGCTACCACAGTGATCTTAAAATGCGTGTGTATATATGTTTTTTAGCTGATAAAAGATTTGCGTTTATATATTTAGGTTTATATTATGTTGTAATAATATTTCAGTCACATTTTTTATATATGATGCTACTCAGGTTAATGTATACTCTGGTTAAATACTATGCAACATATCAATGTATTATTATAATTTATTTGGAAGTGAACTTTGACTTACTTTATTATCTCCTTTTATGCTAGTATTATTATATTATTACTTAGCTATTTTATCCCCAACATACTTTTGAATATATTAGGGTATATTAAATTTAGTGTAAAGTTCGTAAGTATCGAAAATATTGAAAGTACTTACAATACAATAGGTATTCGTTTAATAAGTCCATTTTTGTCTCTCTGTCCGTCATAACTTTAAACAACGAAAAGACATAGCGAGACATAGTTAAAATTTGGGAATAAGCATCAATCAATTGCGGTCCATGGACCCATGACTAAATTATCAAATAGGAATAAAGTTCAAATATAGAAAATGTTCGTTTCTTAAAAACAAACTACTTTGGTTTGAAACATTTTTTCATTAATTATTGAAATCCACCTCTATTTCATCTCAAATTGATAACACACTAATAATAATCTAATATTATTAGTCTGTTATTTGGGTACTTGTGTATTAAAATTCATAATAGTAATAATAAACATTTTTGCATAATAAACTTTTCATACAATGTAGAGGCTATGTATTTAGTGTATTTCAATAATGATAGTTGTTAGTGTATTTCAATAATTAAAAGTTTGTTTACAAGTAAAATTAAAAAAAAAAAAATGGAAGCAATTATTTTTATTTACATTAGTTTCTTTTTGAATTTTCTCATAACGTAAATATAATAATGCATTGGTTTCGATCTAAAAATGCACAACGATGACGTTGGATCATTTATAATATTCAAAGCCGAAAATGATAGTGGATGCAGCGTATTATTTGTTTGTTTTTAGGTCGATAGGCAGTGGTGACTCATAACATTGTAATGTTACAGATAATTTGATCAGAGTATAGTTTGCATGCTTGCCCCTGTCACGATAACTTTTCATGTATCATATATCCACATTCATTCTTCAAAACCATGAAAATAGAATTACATGTATGTTTTTTTGTTATTCTAACACAACTGACTCTTTTCTCGAAATCTTTTATTTTTATAAGATTGATTGATTATGTTATATTTGTCTACGCATAACACACAAAAATCTTTATATTTTGCCTGTATGTTTTTTGCATCATTAAGTATGTGTTTGTTTTGCTTGGAACACTATGAGTAAGAGAAGAAGGGAGAACAAGTTTGTTTTCTTTTTAAATCGTTTATGATTATGACTAATGTCTGACTTAAGTAGTATTACGAGTGATTATCCAGTGCAGTTTTTTACTTAAAGGAGTGTGCTTCCAAAAAGCTTTTGACGTAAGCATTGCATTTTGTTCAATTTTCGTTGCCAAGTAACTCAAAAAATACTTATTCAAATGTTTTGAAATTTGGTATACACAATATTCACATGAAAACGGAGGGCTTGCCAAAGAGTTTTTCTCGAAAAACAGTTTTAAATAAAAAATCGAATTTTAATTTTTACTATAGAAATTTTTTCCCGAGAAAAACTCTTCGACAAGGCCCCCGTTTTCAAGTCAATATTGTGCACAAGTATTTTTTGAGTTATTTGAAGCATGAAAAATGAAAGATTCTTACATAATATTGGGTGCTTTAGTATTATGTTTCAATCCCCCCTGTCTTTATGAATTAGATAATTCTGCCTAATCAGAAGATAAATTTATTTTCGTATCAAATTTCATCAATTTCGATACTCATAAATATTGTAAACAAGTTATTTGAAATTATTTTCTTATCTTTATTTGGCCTAAACTACGATTTAATGCAGATTTTAAAATATCAAAAGCAATATTTCGGATTTACACCGAGCAGTTAAAATCCCTGTGTTATAGATAAATAAATTTTAACACTATTAAAACAAATTAAGTAGTTCATGTAATAATTGATAATATATTTAAAGTAATAATAAAGTCTGATAAATTTCATTTGGTTAGAACGATTTAATTAAACCAAATCCTTTTACATAACATTACATACACTAACAGAATGTCCCATCAAAACACGATTCAGCATACTTAAATATTTCTATTATATGTTGAGCTTTGAATTTTCAGATGGAAAAATATTTTCTAGCTGCATTAGAAGTTTTTCTGAGTTGAATCATAAGGTGTTTTTGGTGAATTGAATCATGTTTTAAAAGTTTCAAATTCCAAAATTGACTTCTATGTAATCCTATCACGTAGTTATAGATTTTTTCACAAAATAAATAAGTTAAATAAGTGTCTGATGCTGCTTTGTTCTTTGATTTTTTTTTTTAACAGAAAAATTTGGAGTAGAGTAAGAATGAATTAATAATCCCGGATTTGAAAATCCTGGATTAAAGAAAAAACTATAAAAAAATTGCAAATTCTTTCTAGTTTTTCTATTAATTTTATCAGTGTTCAAAACAAATATTTTATAGGATTGTAGGAAATGAACTTTTAAGGTCACCTTAAATTCTTGTGCTTCATATATGATAACTTTGAACTTCAGTTCTCAATTTCATAAGCTTCATATGCTGTGTGAAATTACATTGTAGTGTAACTTATTTTACCTTTACTTTCAATGCTTCTTAAAGGCTTCTATAAATTTGTCTAAGCTGAAGTGAAAACGAACTCTTTTAACTTCGCTTCAGACTGTTTTGGACACTTGGGATACATGTATTTGAAGTATGCTCTTACTAGGGACTTGTCAAACTACGTAATGAAAATTGTAATGAAAAGGTGCTAAGAAAACTTTTCTACGTGTCGCATCTTTCAAACCCTAAACATTAAAGAGAAATTAAAAAACGAATTACGTTTGTTTCAGAAATAGTTTAGATTTGTCAAAATTGTGGTAATGGACTGTTTAATAAGATAATTTTATTATTTTTCAGTGCTCAATAAGAAGTCACATAGACAGCCTTCCAAGAAGACATGATAAATTGTAAATTAAAAAAAAAAAAAAAATTTGAAAAGGTTGTCCTGTATGTTATATAATACTCCTCTTAACTAGTTATGTAATAAAGTTTTATCATATATCTTCTATGTTAGTGATTCCAGTTGTACCAATAAATTTAATTTAAATCAATGTTACGTGGTGGGAAATGCTTTGGTTGGCTCTCTTATATGATATCTGATTCAAATTGTGGATAACATTTCTACATTACTATACATGTATATATATAAATAATATGATTTAGGATATTTAAAATATGTGTATGTAATTAAATTTAATTTTGAAAGTCATATGTAATAGTCACTGATTCAATTTGAAAAAGATATTTTAAAATTTGGAATAACTAATCCAGTAATGTATAACTTTTTTGGTATAAATTACGATAAAATATTTCAAACATTTTGTATTTCAAATAGAAATGATGGTTATGTAAAAAAAATATCTAGGAATGTAATTAATTCTTTTCAATTATGTAAATAACTATTATAATCATTTTACAAAGTTTTGTGTTTTTTATTTAGACGATACAATAGGGATCATAAAATTCTTAGAAATTTATAAATTTGGAGTTTTATGTTTTAAGTATAAAAAGTCGACCTGTATATACAGGATGCCAAAAATTTTTAAATCCAGAAAATTAGCTTGAAGCATTCTTTATGATCACAACTGTAAGATAATACTTATCGTTAGTAGAAATAAAATTCCATAAATATTTGAGTCGCCGTAAGCCATATTATCTTAATAATTGACAATATTTCAAAATTTATTCTATTTTCATAAAAAAATAAACGTTTCTTATATATATGGTTACTTATTTTTCTTTTCTTTTTTTTCAGGTGAGAATATTTTCATATTTCAATTGTTTCAAATGGAGGTAAATATAATAAAAATATCGAATTGTCTGATATTATGATCACTTACTGTTTGTTAATGCTTTAAATCTGCAATAAATTATAATATTAAGTATTATATTCTATGAAGAAATACAATTCAAAATGTTAAGTAAATAGTACAAAATAATTTTTAAATGTTACCGAAAATTTAAAGCAAAATAAATTCGTAGTCTACAACATTAAGCGATTTTGTATAATAAAACGCAATAGAAAACAGATTTTATTAACATTTTGATTTGAGTAGTTATTTAATAAGGTACCTATTTGCAGAATTATTAAGGTACCTATTTTCGTTAGATAATTAAAAAAATAAGACATTGTTCCCGATGTTGTGAATAGGTAGATGCAAGGCCGGAGAATATATCGTATAAACTATAGTCTCTGTAAAGTTATTAAAGGTTCCTTGACTATATCCTAGTATGTCATTCCATACTTATTATTGAAATCGTTAAGCGCTCGAAAATTGTAGTAATTTCTTGAAATAATATTAGTTTATTATACATGGCATATCCAGTATGCAGGATCTGATATTTTCAAATCGGTTTGACATATTTCATAAATAGGGATAGTGGGGTAGACTTGACCAGGTGAGAGAAATGAACCATATTTCAAAATTCAATTTAAATTTCATGCAGATTAAACGCCAATACACTGGAGTGGTTGCGCCTGAGAGTCTAATTACAAGTATGCAGCTATTTTGCAGAATGACCTGTTTTTGTTAGTGCTGCAGAGTAATTTTTATTTGTGTTTATTAGTTTTGAAATTACGACCGTCTTTATTGAAGTAATTAATCTATTATTTTTAATATTAATATTATTCTATTGCCCAATAATTGTAGTTTGACGTGTGATAAGAGCTTTTTCGCATGATCCAAAATCCAACGTTGAAAATGTGTGTGCGGGAGACTTGAACTATTGCGTCGTCATTCCGATATAAGCCACCAGTAAATGAATACGTGCAAATAATAAGGGAAATTAAAAGAGGATGTGTCTGTAAAAAAACAGCTATCAAATATGGAAAAGACAGAAGTCCACAAATACGTTGAAATAAATTAGAATATATTTAGAAAAATTGTTGACTTTTTGATTTTTTATTTGCAATAACTAATGTAACATATTAACTAAAAATTATGGTATATAAGTTAATCAATTGTTATTATGCGTTAAGTTTTTTTCCCATTCTACCAAAAAGAGTATGGTCAACTTTCCCCAAACCCCGATTCAACTGTCGCTGATTGTATGGAGGCTTGACTCATGTTCCATTTTTATTAAAATCACTATATCTTTGTATAGCTTATTAAAAATATTATGATGCCAAATTATGTCTGAATAACTTTGACATCATTTCAAATTATAGCTGTAGAGACTATTTTGAAAGAAAATATTACGTTTTAAGTAAAAAGCGACTCAACTCTCCCGAACTTCCCCTACATTGTTATTTGAATAAAATTTGTATCGATAAATTTCGATATCATGTATAATATTTTCTACATGTTCATCGTTATTCAATAGTAAAAAGAAATATAATGCAATACAATATTACGATTATTATTGTGCTATGTGTGTGATAAAAATAGTAATAGCATAACAAGTGATGAATTACAGCACTAGCAATAGCAAAAACTAAAAAAAAAAAAATATCAAATTTATTTTCTATGCATGTTCTATATTTATTGAACGTTATATCGAATATACTACCAATACTTTTTGTATATTTCATGGTGAAACTGAATCGTGAAAAATTGTATTGTCCTGTATTTTATATTTCTGGCATAGTATAAATTGTAGAAAAATTGTTTTTTAAAGTGTATGGATAAACGATATTGTTTACAAAATCTAAAGATAAAATGAATTACATGAATAAATATTTGATCTATAGATAAATACTACGATTATCTATAGATCAAATTTAATTTTATTTTATTTTATTTTTTTGATAGAACCAGAGATAGATGTGCTTTTAAAAATAATATTTTATCAAATAATCAAAAATGGTTCTTTTTTACAATAAATTAAAAGTATAAATTTTTCTTAATTAATTATCGCTCCTATATAATTAATTGATTTTTGTGTCCTTAAACTTGATGGATTGCTTTGTAACGAACGTAGTCGTATAATATACATGCATTTCTCTCAAATATTGTTTGTCAAATATTGTATTTAAGAGGAAACGTGACGTGCCTACTAATACTTTCTGAATACACCGAAGGATGTAGGCTTTACCTTACAGGACCTTAAACTATGCATTCTCGACAAATTAATGACAATTACTGCATTTATAAACAGTTTTTTTTTTTTTTTTTGGAATTAATTACACTTTAATTAAGTAATTGAAAATTTATATTTTATTTATAAGTCTCTTTAAATGACTTGAAAAAATTTTATTTCGCTTTTTTAAGTTTTATTATTATTATTATTATTATTTTTTTTTGGGCATATTAAAGTGTAGGAAAACAAAAAATTACATTTGTATAACGATTGGACGTCTTGTTTTTGGAGTTTTTGCTTTAAATCGAATAAAGGTATCTCATTATTTGGGTCAATATTTCATTATGGACAACATATTAAACTTTAGGACAATAAAATTTGTCGATATTCTTTAAAGTTTCTCTTTGAAAAAATTGAGAAAAGTTTTTGAATTCTATAAACTCCAGTAATTTTTAAAAATTTAAAAAAACTCTAAAATTACATGTATTAAACGATAGGTGGTGCCATATTCAGAACCGATTGCAAGTAGTATTTTCCAAATGGAATAAAAGTTTGCGAATAACCCTTTCAATATAAAAAATTGTAATTTGTTGATAGCTTCTAAAAAAATTATTAAAGTTAATTAAGGCTTATCACGATAATCCTTCAAATTCATAAAAAACCTGTACCGCACAGCTATTTAAAGCTTATTAAATTACACCGTTTACGTCTTTTTTTGGGTAATATACAGTAAGTATAGACAATTAAAAAATAATAATGGTTTGATACTAAAAAAGTGTTGTTATGTCGTCTGTTGGCAATAAATCACAAATTTATCAAATAAAATTAATTTAATTCAAAGAATGACAATATTTTAACGACCGAATTAAGTGTTAAAATTTACATAATTTCTATATATAAATGTGTAATAAAATTGTATTTTATGTTTGATATATAAAATGGTTTTATAAATCGTATTTTAATATTAAAGATATTATAGAAGTGTTATTTATTTAAATTTCGTTAAGTAAAATACTTAAAATTACCACGAATAAAAAATTGAAAAAATAATCATACACGCAAAAAACACCGAAATAATATAAGAGCTTTGAAAGAAGCCATAACTGCATTAGCAGTTATGGGTTTACTTTTATGCAGTAAACCCATTTACTGCATCATATTACTAATTTTTAATTTTACGTGATTTTTATGATTCTTAAAAAGTACTCATCCAATCGTTAACTAGATATTATTTTTGAAAGCGTCAGCTCAAACAACCTCCGCTAATGTAATTGTTACGATATCGGAGAAAAGAATTTTTTGTGATCTAAATCGTAAAATGGACTAGAAATTTTTGTGTCCGCTTTCAGTAAAATTATGTTTATAAGAGTAATTTGACCTGTTGATGCATTCAAGGATTGGCTGAATAATTTTTGAAATATCGTTTAAAAGCTGACTCCTTGGCCAATATTCTGGACTGATTTTAAATCATATCTCTAAACACAAACGACGTACAAAGTATAAAAAATCACAAGAAACTCCATTACATAGCAGATTGCATCATTGTCTTGTATTTACAGTATGTTTGCTCTACATAAAAAGCGAACTGGTATTAAAATAAATTAGAATTCCAAACACAATATTCCAAAAGGCATAACACAAATAAATACACATCAAATAACTACAATTCTAATTTAATTGAACATTTATTATCAAATGACCTTTAAATTATAAATTGTAATTGTGAACGATTGATAATAAATTCAATAAAGGTTTTTATATTTTAAATGAGCAACGTATAATATAATTTAATAGCAACTATACTTTTTAGAAGACGGATTCATAACTTTCTGATAATAGATAAATTATATTGTATTATATCTGGAGTAATATTCGAAGACATTTTCAAATTATTGTCTGTATTAGACAATTCATGTCGAAATATTTGAAATATAGAAAGTATTTCAATTAAAAATAACGAAGGAAATTTGACTTTACCTTAAAGCTATAGAGCTAAGATCTTACAATTAATATACGTATATACTAGATTTGGTCTATCTGTTGTAGATCCAGTAAAATTGCCTTCAAAGAAAACACAAGTTTGCTAATAATTGTAAGATCTTGTTTAAATTTTATATCAAAATAATAATTATTTTTTTCGCTACAATCAAAAAGGTAATTCCACTTAAAAAAATATCAGTAAGGAGCACATACTGATAGTTCCCGGAACAAAGTTTAACATTATTAGATCACCCATTAATAATGTCTGTGTTTCCAAAGCATAACATTAAGGATGAAATCCACATATAATGTCATCAATACTGGTACATTAGTCAATAGCAATATTGATATAATATTTTGACTACGTCTTATGAGGGTGCCCATCTATGATGTTATACTTTCGAAACACAGGCGGTATTATTTATTTAAAAAAATCATGGCAACACTGAAATTATTTTAACATTACTTCGTCATGTCACGTTTTTAGTTTTTTTTTTTTTTTTTTTTAATTTTATCAAAATAGATTTTTTTTTCAAAAGATCAATTGTAAAAATTAGTTCAAAACACTAAAAAATGATAAATTTTGGAGATTCATATACTAATTTGTGCAAATCTGTTTGAATGAATTTTTGATGCGACTATTGCAGCTTTTTATCAGAATGTTAAATTATATTATCGAAATAAAATACATAAATTTTATAACAAGAAAAAATAATGTTTATAACACAATTATTATTAGTTTATTTATTTATAATTTACAATATAACAATAACAAAAGTCCAAATAACGGTATTATGGTAATATGTAAGTAATCACATATGAAGAAAGAATAAAAGAAAGAGGTAAAGTTGGCAATGATTATGATATTTTGTATACAAACTTTCAAAGTATAAGAGAAATATGAACAACATATGAACCAAGTATTATATTTTTATACTTTTGGTACTTATAATCATATTTTGTGTTACATATTGGTCGATACAGAGAGAAATCTTAATGTTAATACTGGAATTCATTTGAAAATTGAATGAAAATTTGCTGAGGTAAATGGAGAAGCATACTTTATTTTTATAACTTCAATTGTAGGGACTTTATTTGACAAACATGTATTTAAAATTACTTTCTTAAAAAATTAGACAAACTTGGAGACATAATATATGAGAAGTTCGTGTTTACGAAAACATTTAATGCTCTGCCTCCGCTATTTTAAATAATATCCAAAAAGAAAAATAATCTTTTATTGTGTAAAATTTTATTCTCTTCAATTTTTATTTAAACTTTTTTTTCTAACTAACCTTTTTGACCCAAATAAACCCACCACTTTTAAATGTAAAAAAATGTTGTTCACGCGCTGGGTTGATTCCGACCAGCACGAATTTACAGCTTTATAGACAGGCCGTTATCCAAATCAGACAAGTTATCAGTCTAGTATTGAGTCGACCATCAAAATAAGTTCTACTCTTAAATTTAAACAAACCTTCTGTATTATAATTGAAGATACAATGATATGATTTATTGCCAATAGAAATAACTATCAAAAACTAAACCATTACTATTTGAAATGTTTTTGTCCATAAACGGTAACAATGTATTATTAGATTTGTGAACAATACAAGCAGGTTTTAAGATGCCATTAAATTAGACATTGATTGTCTATAACTGGGTAGTCTCTAGAAGATCTGTCAATCATATTCTAATCTTAATATCTTTCTTTACAAAGTTTCAAAATGTTTTATTTCATTTGCAGTAGTTTACAATGCATGCATGTCTTCGGGTATGGCAGTTACGATGCCCATAAACACATTTTATAAGCAATATGCAAATATATAACAGCCGGAAAAATATTGACGACAACGAAACGAGGTATCAGTTAACAAACGATATTTTTTATTAATGTATCTGCAAAATCTTTAACTGGCGATCGCCCGCGTATAGAGACTGCGTAGTTAAATGCCACAAGCCAAGTCTTTAAATTTCCGCGAAGATGCCACTTTGATGAATTACTCACTTTGGTGAAAAAGATATCTACAATAAATACTATCTCTAATTATTTAAACACGCTATCTATAATATAAATTTGTTAATTTTCGGGAACAAATAAATAAAAATCAATTCATAAGGAAAATAATTGTCAAAGAGTTTTTCCCGAAAAGATAAACTTCTAAAGCAAAAATTAAAATTTTATTTTATATAAGAAGTGCTTTTTCGAGAAATGATCATTGACACTCCCTCCGTTTGAATGACAAGATTGTGCATGCCACATTGCAACATTTGGATAATTATTGGAGAGTTATTTGTGTGCAAAAATATAATAGATATCACATTATAGTTCATTAGAGATTGTCTGTTTTGTAAACGTCTTATTCTCGAGTTTTATTGAGTCTTAATCGAACCTTCGTCTTGCATTTTGGTAAAATTATGAAAAGAATTAAAATCTGAGTTAAGTCAAGTATTCAGTACTTGAGTAATAGTTGCGAAAGATTTAGTTTATCCAGTGAGTAGAACCAGTGAATAAAAACAAAACAAGTTGATCATCTAAACCACTCTACACAAACGATATGCACATAGTATGGTATTTACCCAGCTTTTACATTCTCGGTCGCGTCACTTGTTTGTGATGGCAATAATAACACAAACCAATACGGAATCGCATTATTATTATGATTATTATGCATTGCATTCAACACAATAGGTTTAATAATACTTACAGTATATGTGATACCAATAGCAGAACCAACAACGTTTTATAATATACAACAACACGGTATCATGCAATTTTGTTCGACGACCGACACTTGCTGCCAGCTTATGCAAAGTCGGCCACGATATACAAAAACAACGTCATCACTATCATACACAGTGGTATACCACATTCATATACAGAATGTACGAGTCTAGGAGACACGGATCAATCTTCATTGCTGGTTAAGGACATACCCAGGGTATCATGTGGATAAAAAGAGTAGTTGAAATAATTAGTGGCCAATTACAAGAATTAATAATAAAAAGACTAACTGCAAGGAGTCTGGTTAGCTAGCCCCTCACTAATAATAATACTAATACACTTAAAACTTGCGATCTAAAGTCATTCTTTATTTTCCTTGTAGTGTCTTCGTGTTTCGTGCACTGGAGGAAGTAATATTACCAGAAAAGACTGAACGCCAATAAATTATATCAGAACAAGAGCTTGTAATTGATATAAAACGGTCCAATCGTGTCGAAAAACATTAAAAAATCCATCGAAATTATTAAAAATTAGTTAATTAAAAAATAAAATGCTTTAATATACTGAAAACTGTAAAAAATGTTTCGAAGATCAAAAAATGTTTATTTTATATACCAAGAGTCTTTAGTTTTCTTCCTTACGATCGTTGTCCTGAACAGAAAAAGACATGGAATATATAATATTTTTATGAAATGTCTTGTCATCCTGAAACATCGAAAACGCACTTGCCTCAGTAGGAATTTTAACATTTCAAAGGATCCAGTCAAAAGTATTTTAAAGTTTTGGCAGATTTTTAAATGTTTAATGCTTTTTCTCCAAATAACTGGATTTTGAGAGCAATTAAAAAAAAAAAAATATTTT
Organism: Chrysopa pallens; assembly: GCA_020423425.1. Lineage (NCBI taxonomy): Eukaryota > Metazoa > Arthropoda > Insecta > Neuroptera > Chrysopidae > Chrysopa > Chrysopa pallens. The sequence goes on from CM035593.1 coordinate 34,198,574, forward strand.
AAAACATTTTGAACGAGACCTTCCGAAAGGTCCATGATTCATGATATTTTAAAGTTGGCATTTAATATAATACTAGCGGATATCAGGCGATATCCGCTAATTCCCGTTCCTATGGGAATACAGGAATAAAAAATAGCATATGTCTACCGGGGATGGTGTCACCCCGGGGTAGTTTATAAGTTTATTCGTTACATACAAAAATACAAATGTTTCCTCTTTATAATATTAGTATTAATGGATAGTCCGTTTTGAGGTAAATTTTCTGATACTTTCTGTAGTCGGCTGTCTATCTTTCCACCTGAAATAGTCTCGTCCCTTCCGTTTGTATATCGTATATGAGTGCACTGAGTGTAGGTTGTATTGTTTGGAATGTGTTGCTTTATATGAATGGATTGAATTGTATTCACTAACACCCTCGCATGTGCTGTCACAACCTCTGACTGTTGGGATATGTGTAGGTATGTTGTTGATGATAACTATTTTCCTATCTCTGGGAAGCTTTATTTGTGACTGAATTTAAATTTGATATTTAAACTTAGTGTCAATATTTTATAATATGATTAGGACGACGATACAGGAAAGTGATGATGGTTATTGCATTTTATTTTACATTTTTTTATTGCAGCAAAGTTTCTATAATCCAAAATAAAAAGAGACAACAAATTGTTTAATGAAAAGTTTATAACACTATAAATACATTACGCTATTATTGTATCGAATGCTTTGTTTGTTTGGCTATTTAAGGTGGTTGATTACAGTAAAGAAGGAGCGAAATAATTGGGTGATTATAACGAAAGAAGTAGAATTAATCTCTATAAGTTTCATAATAACTAAAATCATTAGCATTTTTAGTGTATGAAGGCTTCTCTAATAGTCTAAGAGCCCATAACCTCCAGATCTTCGTTGTTTTATGAAAGCTGAAGCTGAAGTTTATCAGCGCATGCTCCCAGCACAGGTAGAACGGCTCTAAAGGTGTGCAAAATACCGATCTAAATTCATCAAATAATAAAGTGCAGTTTTTTGGTATTACCTTCAGAATAATATTATAAATCACGTAATTCATTACCAGATACTTAACATCGTGGCAACCCCTTGCCAGACACCTTTAATGTTGATGAAATTATGACTTTACTTACGCTACAGTATAAAAGCTGATTTTTGTGTATACTATTTGGGTAATAAGTAGATGATATTTTCTCGTTAGCCAGACCAGACATTTTGATAGTACCAAGATAAGTGTAATAATAGAGAAGCTGTTGTAGCGAGCGTGAGGTAGTATATATGGCTGGATGTTAAATAACGAAGGTCTTGGATTCACGGGCTCTTGCTCTTTAATCTGTAGACAAGGTTTCTCCTATGGTACGCATACAATGGTATGCTAACACCTTGTTGAAATGAGTAAAATTTTGCAATCATTGTCAGTTAAAATATGCAAAATTATGTCTTACTATTAATTAATCAGTTGATAATGACTTATGTAATTGTGCATTTCATTGGTCTTTTTGTGTTCGATCATGCGGGTTTTAATACATATTTATGTTCAATATGTTATGAACTGTTTTTAATAAAACATAAATATATTTAAACAAATTATTATCAATAAATAAATTGTAATAGTATTTTATTTCATTAGTTTATTTAAAAATTAAATAAAATATATTGAATAACAGTATTAAAGAATCTTATTACACATTACATAGTCAGAATACTTATTTTTTATTTTATATTAGTTGTATAACACAAGTTATTTGTAAAGTAAATATAATCAGATGTTCTTTTTACATAAATTAACACTTATTTTGAATAAAAACACCGACTCGAACAAAATAAAAAATACGGTTACATCTATCTATCTATATGTAATTTTAATACGAATGTTTCTTTTTTATAATAAAAATTCAATTTAATTAAAATTCATCAAACATAACAGTATTGATCACTAGTAGTGAATGCTGATGTAAGAAAAAAAAAATGTAGTACAAACTTTGAGTAGTTTGATAAGGTATTATTATTTGATTAAATTTAATTTATAAGATGTTACTTTGACCCATATAATTTTTTTTTTTCAATTATTTCTTATAAGAATAAATTTATAATAAAGGAAAAACAGAGGTATTTTATAGTAAGAAAAAATGTGAGAAGATATTGGTAAATATTGGAAAATGTTAAAAAAATTTTTATAATATCACCAAAACATGCTTTTATTTCATAGTCTACTAGATGACTATGGAATAAATATATTTACAAATGCAATAATTAATATAATTATTTTGGATTTACAACCACTATATTTCTTTGCATTTCTTTGTATATCCACTATATTTCTTTTGAAATCTCATCTACGCATTTTCAGATATCTCAAATAAAGTTATGTTCAAAAATGGGATTTGATCTTGAAAAATGTAGCTTTATTTTTCACGATCTTAATTGTAATTATCTCTTTTCGTTTTTGTGTTGTCTTGATTATAGACGGACGGACATACGAAAATGGCCTATTTAAGTGATTCTATGAACACTTCTACTAAAATTTTGTTTGTGCGGTCATTTACTACATACTTTAGATCAAAATTAATATACTCTGGCATAGAATGTTTGTCAAGTATATAGATCTACAATAAAAACAATATTTAATGCAGTATTTCTAGTACAAAAATAACTCAAAAATAATTATCCCAATGTTTTGGAATGGGCAATTTTGACATGAAACTAGAGGGCATGTCGAAAAATGTTTCGCAAAAAAATACTTTTAAATATTTAAACAATTTTGATTTGTACTTTTGAAATTTCTTATAATTCTTTAGACGCCATCCGTTTTTATTTTAATATTGCCCATGTCAAATTACATAACATTTAGATAATTTTTAATTTATTTATTACATATATTGAAAAAAATTCATTAAAGTACACCTTAGAGATAGTATTTTTTTGTAGATGCCACATTCTACGTTTAAAAGGCTCTTAAAAGTTCTGTTTATATATTGGATTTGAAAAGTTTGATTTTATTATATACTAGAGGTCGTCACACGGTTTCACACACGTAGTTCCTGTTCCTTTTGGAACAGAAAAGTAGCTATTGTCACCCGGTGATAACAAAAATATACATCTTTCCTCTTTATAATTTTAGTAAAGATTATCCATCCCGTCCGTATGTCTGCAACATGTTAAACATCAAATAGATTACATTAAATTTAAATAATATAATATTTATATATAGATAGATAGATTCGTAGTTACACACATAATGATATTGAGTTAATAAGTTTAATGTACTCCATATTCATCCAAATATATCAAAATATATAAAATATAAATGTTTATATAAAAATATCACGTTTTAATGTAATATTATATGTATTTGTACTTGTGATACGATGGATATATTAAAATCTATTTTGCGTATGCATTATGTACTGTTTGTTGTAGAATAAACAATCTCCGATAAGCTAGCACAGCTAAGTATTCAAACTTTAATTTAAATATACTCAAAATTTGGTGCTTTTTTAGGTGATAAATTTAGTGCTCAAATTTTTTATTAAAAAAATTGAATCTTTAAAATGCAATCAAAACTGCCGTGAATATGGATGGCAGCGCAATGTGAAAAAATAACCTTTATAATAAATTGCAAATGCTGTGGTGGCTTTTTATATGTTTTTATGTTGTGCATACAATCAATTAATTTAATCAAAATTTCCAAAAAAATCCGTACAGCACGCTAGTTATTTTGATTAAATTGATTTATTGAAGGCACATCATAAAAGCACCTTGAGCAAATTTAAATTCAATTTTGAATACGTTTTCCTGTTATTTCACTGCTAGCTTGATACTTTTTTTTAGCAGTGATTCATGTTAGTGAATCAGTGCAGTGATTTTTTTGATAATATTTAACAAACTGGTTTTATGAATACACGACCTTAAAAGCACCTTATTCTGGTATTTAGATTATATTATAATAGTTATTTTTTCAGTTTTAAATATTGCGTATTTTAAATTAATTTTGAATATTTTGCTCTGCTAACTTAGCGGAGATTAATAAACAGCATATACTTAATAAACAGATTCTCAAGTACAATAGGCTAGAAGTCTAATATTTATGAGTATATCAGGGAACATAGGTCAGTAAAATGCTGAACTTAACTTTAATGAACTGAAAAGTAAGAAATGTTTAAATGCTGGCTGGTAGCCACCCACTACTTTCTTTGGAATACGAAACCGAATTAACGAATTAAATATATATATATATATATATATATATATATATATATATATATATATATATATATATATATATATATATATATATATATATATATATATTATAAAAATTGCATTATAAAAAGCTAGATATGGGCATAATTTAAAACATAAGCAGGAAATGGACTTTCAAAATTCCTAATTAAACAAAGAGGGAAGGTTGTACCTAAGCTCTGATTATAAGCTCGTTTTTAAATTTCCATAAATAATATCTCTTGTAAAAAGATCTCTAGTCATTCTTTCAGTACTTATAGTTACTTTTAATTCAATAACTACCTTTAGAAATTTAGGTCAGCCTTATTTATAGTAAAACTTAAAGGAATTTATTATTCATATTGATTTTGGTAAATACATGAAAAGATAAGTAATCAGCTACCATCCTCATCTTGACGAGCACCTGGACTATTCCCTTATAATCATCAGTACAAGCAAACAACATACGAAGTAATCTTATTGTATATATTTTATATTGTACGTGATCTATATTATCAACTAATGGTTAATAATAATAATACATAAATTTATATAGATTATTACATTCATACTGAGCGTGATAAAAAGACTGGTAAACTTTAAAGAAATTATTTTGAAAAAAAAAAGTTTAATGCAAAAGTTGAAAGATATTAAAGTAGTGACTTTTAAAATGATTTAAAATCGTCAATGGTTTTTTTGTACCAATAATTGATAATTTTAAATGAAAAAACTCTTTTTGGCCTGTGTGTGAAACCGATATTACATCGAACGCTTTTTCCAAAATTAACCAAACTTTGTATTATATCTTCATATTACATTAACCTTATTCAAGTGATTTTTCGGTTTTTGATTTTTTTTTAAAATTACCTTCATAGTGTTCTTATTTGAACCAAATAAGAAAAATACAAATATTCTCTGGGAAAATACAAATACCAAAGTAAGAAAAATTCAACTAAACATTTTATGCTACACACAAGTAAAATTCTTGAAAGCTTTTCAACTTTTGTTTTTTGTTCACCTCTTGATTGGAAAACTTTGAGATCTAAATTTAGTTGTTTTTAAAAACAATTATTTTAAAATAAGATATTTGTTTGTTAATCTTGTCGTTTATATATATTGTTAGTACGAAAACCCATCATTAATTTGCAACTATTTAGGTTATGTTATGTACAACGTTATCATGTAACATAACTAGATCAAGACCGTGCGGGACTAGTCAGGGCTACTTGTAAGTATATAGAATCATCTATATACAATGTAACGTATTACATATTTTTATATAAATATATAATAATGTACTCCACATATTTCATCAAATGCAACATGTTATATAAATCGTGACTTGTGATTATAATTTATTATTATTATTATAAAAAAATAGAATATTATATTCTTTTCATGTGAAAAATTTAATCAAAAATTGTTTAGTAGGTATAGGTAACTATATATTACATTTTTTTATACATATTTTCACATCAGTAAAATGAGTATATAATTTACATTCGTTTATATTTGTATAAAATACCGATACTATACAAAATCAGTTTATTAATTGCTTCTATAGTCTCGTTACAGCGCTCGAAATTCGACCATAATTACTCAAATGTGAATCTCACTGCCTTTAAACAAAACAGTATATTAAACAAGAGTATTATATATGCATGTGTATGGTATTGTGTGTAATATAAGCCACACAATATATAATGATTTTTTTGTTGATTTAATGGATTTTTTATCATATTATATCATAATGTATTTTATGCATCATTAAAAAACAAAAAATGAATTTAAATAATTCTAAATCTTAAATTTTTTATTTACTACGACAGTTATATAACACGATTATTTTGTGATAATATAATTTAATTATAATTCTATTTATTAGTTTTATTGAGTTTTTCAATACAATACAAAAATATTTATTATAAGTAAATACTTGATAAGTACGAGTACTTACACAAATAATTTGAATATTTCACAAAACTAAAACGATGACTTAAAAGTGTAATTAAAAAAGATTAATAACGTAATACAAAACATATATAGTAGCTGAAGTAAGTGTAAATCCTCATTACATATTTTCTTTGAAAAACTACTCTCGTTTTATAGTTTAAAATGGGATGTGTATTTTTAAGTGTAAGTCATTAATCTTTTTTAAAGCCATATTATTGTACATATTGTGTACTGCTTTTTTTTGTAATAATACTGTGACATTATATTTTAAAAATAGAAGTTATTATTTATAATGACTTAAGTAATATATAATTATAATTTTTAACAAAATAACTAAAAAAACAAAAAGTTTAAATTTCGTTCATTTTATATAACGGACTCGGAGTAGTTATTTATTATTATGTCGATTGTTCACTAACATTTAATGTATAATAAATAACCACTAGTTTTAATTAGTCATTTTAGAATTACAATAATATAATTATATGTTTAAAAAAAATACTTAAAATGACTTTATTTTACTATTTACGTAATAAGTATGTTGGAAGTATTTTGTATTATCTTGTTTTAACTTAGTAAATTACACAGAAAAAGCTAAGATAATCGTTAAGATTCTCGGTGGGAAGACACGAAACTCGATTAGCACCTATTCAAATAACTACTATTAAAAAATCGTTTATTTTTTTTTTTTTTTTAATTCTTGAAAAATTTGTCTGAACAAACTAGCCTGTTTTCATATCTGCACAACATAAAATAATGCTCTTCTCCACTTGTCATTGTTTGTATTACTTCCATGTCTTAATTCATTGTATAAAAATGGAGTACGTGTTTGAAACATCAGAAAAAAATTGAAACTGATAAAAATATTACATAAACCATCTTATTTTTATGGAAAAATAACCAATAAATATCGATGTTTTATTTTATAAGCTATCGTATGTATATAGTTTTATTAATTTTTTTATTGTGACAACTACCTAAAACTATTATTAATATCATGAAACCTCCTAGTTATAACATTAGATCAATGATAAATTATGCCATTTTCTCGTTCAAAATGTATTAATGGAAGCCTATTACACAAAAAAGTGTTTTATTTCGGAACGAAACAACAAATAGTAAGTATGTTAAGTGTTGAAATTTTCATCCCTTAGAAGGGGTGGCACTCACACCGTCGACTAGAGCGTCATTTTTTAAAATATAAAGGTTGAAGTACTTTTAATTACCTACATTCATCAAAAATTGGTGTAGTTTTGACCTATTCTGAATTAATTTTCGTAGACTAAAAAGGACGTTGTAGTTAGTCAATAAATAGCTAAGAATCACAATTCTATTTTTAATACTTCAATGCTCCATTTTAATTTTGTCATACTCATAAAAATATGCATTCCAAACAAAACTATAATATATACAGTTGGAAAGAAAATTTAAAATATTTTTACACTTCCTGTTTTTCTCTCCTGATGTTTTTGTTATCTCGAGCATTTTATTTATATTCTCAAACATTATATATTGAAAGTTTTCTTTTGAAAAAACATAGAGATAGTATTGAAAAATAAATAAAAAAAATACAACAAAAGTTATTTGCAATCAGTTAAATGCACCATCACTCGTCGTCACTAACAGATTACGACGAATAACAAATAACAGTATGAACGAACGATTCGCTTGTGAAACGTATCTCTCATATAAACCGGAAATTACATTTACGTTTATTCTATTATAAAGTTTTTTTTTTGTGCTTTGTCGTATTTCTCAGTTTAAAGTCAGTTCACTCACAATCATTGAAATATCAAGTTTGAAGTCAAGATTAAATAAATTTTCTTATTTTTCACATGGCATAGAAAATAACTATAAAATTCAAATGTAATTTAAAACTAAAATCAATCTATCTCAATTTCATTTGATATATTGCATACTAAGTAAATTTATAATATTCCTGTTTTCAAAATAAATTTTATGGTAATTGATGAACAAAAATTTATTAATATAGTCATTTTTATATCCTTCATTTATATAAAATATATCTGGGTGTATTAAATTTAGACTAAAATTTGTAACGTTTAAAAAAACATTAGAAAAAAAACTTTCCAAAGTTTTCTATACTCAATAAAGCTAGAGTTTTAAGTTACATAACTATGTGTCGAACGAATAATTAAGATTAGTGTTCTTAAAATGTTAAAATGTGTTAATTTGGAATTCACAAAATCGGTCCCATTAAAAGAACTTCCTATTGGGAAGTTGAAAATGAAAAGGAATAGCGTTATTTCATTTTTATAAAGTATTCTAGATCTTTAAAGTGACCAAAATTGTTTAGTTGGATCCAATAAATTCATGACCCATAGTTTCAGCTTTAAGAGGTAAAATAAACCTACTGAGGTGCTCAATATGTTCCTGCGTTGCGTGACTTTGATCCATGATCGGCAGTGTGTCAATTATAAGTAGGTTGGTTCATTGGTTGTAGTGTCGGTCCATTCGGCGCAGATGGGGTGTTCAAAGTCGAAGTCACCAACTCTGTTTTTTGTAGCATTTCTCTCACAAATCTAGACCAAGTTCGGCATGGTTTCTATTTTCAAACAGGCCTTGGAAAAAATCAAATTCCAATACAAATTAACACAAATATTACTTAAAGTATATGGTACAATCGCAATGCATACGTTTGCTTGAAAAAATGCCAGTAATTTCCCATCGATTTTGAATCTAAATACATCAGAATTTATGAGGTTTTCTTAACTTCAAACAAAAAATGGTATTCTTTTTTATAACTAACTTTATTGTTTATAACTAACACGAAAAACGGTATTCTTTCAAGGTTTCACTGTATGTAGTCCAAACACATAAATAATAATTTTTTTCATTAAAAAAAAAACTTCGTTATTTTTCTTAAATGAAAATGTTGACAGCAATATACGAACACCTCATAAATTAAAATTCATTTGGTGTACATTTTTCCCTTATTTTTTTAAAAATATGTACTACATTTTTAAGTTTTCTTTCCAAACTTAATAAACACAACCCTAAAAATAATTAAAAATAAACAAAGTAAAGAAAGATATTTCTATTCCATTCTATCTTATATACCGGTTTTTTTTAATGTTTCTCCATTTTTTCATTACTAACGTATAATTAGTGTTTTAACTATATTATAATTTCGCACAATTCGGCATGACATTTTTTAAATTTATATTTATGCTCATTGGTGGCGTCTCAGTGGCCAAGTGAGTGAAGACTAATACATTCACTCATTAGACTACTTATATTTGAGGTTACAGTTTTGAATATAGGAAGTGGCAGTTTGATAAATTATTAGAATAAAAACAAAAAAAGACGATTGATTGACCACACCGTCGTTGCTTGGTTAAGCCCGAAGCATTCTGCTCCACCAACAACATAATAACAATACAATTGTCACATTTAGCTAGAAGGCATCTTACCTTCAAGTGGTATGGAGTGTTCTAAAAGAGAGTACAGAGGATCAAAAGCTTTAGGTACAAGAGACGCGATATACTTATAGAATTCGCATTCTCCTTACCATGCAAAAATAATAAACCGTGGTGAACAAAAATGATTATAAGACCTTTAAAGTGAAATATTATGTGTACCCCGAAGAGTTAAAAATCTATCGTTAATAACTATAACAATTTATTGGATCATAACGTTTAAAATCCTAAACGATGGTCAAAACGTAAAATAACTGATTCTTTTGTCTTTTCCGTGAAATCCGAAATAGAGAAAAAAATTTAACGATATATTATATAAATATGGGAATGATAAACCAGTAATGATCTAATTGAATATTTCAATAAAATTAATTTAAAAACAACAGAATATTAATAACATTTTGATAAATATGCAAAAATGTTTTTATTATTCTCATTTTACCAAACATTCATCAAAATAAACTGATGATAATAAAACTGCTGTGATCATCAACACACATATAAAGTTATGTTTATTTGTTTGTGTATCATCATCATATGGTATTTTAAAAACAAATATAATTCATGAATAATAATTATTATTTGATATATCATGCAATAAACAATCATGCTAATACGTTTATCTTGTGCATATGGATTAATAATACAAGAGTTATGTAATAATAAGCGTATGTTATGTGTTACGAGAGTTCACCGATTACATACATAAAGCTTAACTTTTGATATGTAATCGGTTTGAATATTATCATGCTTTTCAAATGGATGGATACACAGAATGGTTCATACATTTTAAGGTATTTCGCATCGAGCTTATTTATATGCTTTATATTGGCTTGATCTTTATGTATATACCTCAAGACTGAAAGTTTTAAGAGCCGATGCTACGAAAATATACCGATATTTTATTTTTGGTTAATTTGAGCGATGGTTTCAGTCTTCTGTAGTTTAAAAAACAAATAAACCCGCTTTCCTGTCCACGCTTTCATTATTATCATCTTATTGAATTTTACATTACCATGAAATGTTTCGGCCAACAAATCAATAAAGAATGTCTCCTGGTTTTGTATTACTATATTGTTTACAGATTCGGGATGCTTTCAAAGTGATTTATTTTTCCCCACTTTTAATAAAAAAACAAACTATGGAAATTTCTGCGATTTTAGTAAAAGATTGAGCTACTTGAGATATTAACACAATCGAGAGAGGTATGCCTGATATATGGGCCCCAATTTCCTGACCTTCCATCGACATGCACATAAAAGAAGTGCTTGAACTTTATATGCTGATTAACAGTCTCTGTATTGGCAATTGATCTATCACAATGTTATCTATTTTGGTTTTTAAATCTCTTTTTAAATCAGGTCAATGAACCAAATAATATGCAATCATCATTTATCAACTGTATATCTACTTACTTTAAATATTATCAAAATAGAAATATTTATAGGCCGGAAATGTATTTTATTTTAACAATTTATTATGTATGAGATCCACTGATCAAATTTCTGAATAATATTTTAACAAATTATTTATTTATTTTAAATAAATTTGCAAATAAGTACGTCGTTTGTTATTTCATAATTTTAAATAAATTTTAAAATAAATTCTTTAACTATCAACTTATAATTTAGCTATTATTAGTTTAAATAAGCGTATCATGCAACGACTAAGCAATATGCAATGATGTTCAGATTCAAATAATTTGTTTAACCTAATTTTATCTAACAATTTTATCTAATTTTTGTATTTTTTTTGTTCTAGGTAAGTTTCAAGATTTGCAATTTAAATAAACCAAATACAATCGGTAAGATACTTAGATACAAAATATATAAAATTGGACCACATCATGAATGCAATTCACCACAGGCAAATGTTACAACGTTGTTGTTTCCATCGAGTCACCGAACTTTAAAAGTAAGACAAAATAAATTTCTACAAAGTATAAGAAAAATTTTGGATTTCCTCTGAAAGATAGACAATTTTTTGTCCACCAACAAATATCAATGCGTCAAAACTAGATAAGATCGTTGTTTCTAGATAAATCCAGATCTGTAATTCTAAGTTTTTTCGATTATGTAAATTTGATTTCGTAAACTAAATTTCATAGACTATTTGGCAGACTCTCACTCATATGACATCATATATTGATTTCGTAAATGTATTTAAAACAAAAAATTTGTTTGAATTGTTTCCTACAGACAAAAAAAAAAAAACGGATAGTTTAATTACCTTTTTGGTTCGTAAAATTTATTGATGTGTTTTATTCTGTCAACAATACAATAATATTCGACAAATACATTTATTTTACAAAACTATTTTGTAATAAATATTTGTTGACAGATTTATACTATTAATTTTACTGTTTGTGTACAACAATGTATTTTAAATGAGGAATACATTAAGAATAGAAATATTTAAGTATACACATCTAGTTATTTGGTGCCAAATTTTATAAATAGGATCAATAATTGTTCTATTTAAAAAAAAAAAAGTTTATTTTTCAAAAACATTCCAATCAATAACAACGTATGTTATTGATTTCAATGATTCTTATTTATCGACAGATTTTCTTTTAATATTTTTTTTTATTCATCCTATTTCTACAATTTACTTGAATTTATATATTTACATAAAAATTCAATTTCATTTTAATATCTATAATTTTTCAACTTTCTTTTCAATTTCTTTGCTATTTGACATGTCAGTTGGTGGATAACTTATTTTTATACAGAGGCGTAATAATACATTTTTTCTATACAATCTGATAAAATTTCTTTTTTGCTTACCACGCAGATAAAAGTATTGAGGACACGACACATTCGCTAAAACTGCATAAATTTGTTTATTATATCTAATTTATTATTAAAATATGTAAACTTGCAGCAGTTTGAAAATATCGTAAATTATTTTAAAACCTATGACTAGATCTGGTTATTTAATTACTCTCTTGAATATAAGTCGAAAATGAATGATCGTTTCAGAATTGATGCAAAAGAGGCTCTTAATTTGGAGACCGCTCATCCAAACTCTTGAAAAAAATTTCTCATGTAAGCTTTTTATTTTGTCGTACGAGTAATTAAGATTAATTTTAAGTAGATTTGATCCAAAAATACAAAAATCCATTTAACGATTGGTTATCTTTCGACATATTACCTAAACTCTCAGACAAACGGTTTCGTGTAGAGATTTCAGTCAGTATTTGTTGAAACTACGGGTGAATTTGATTAATTTCTTACCATTTTGACTCCTTATTATTTGATGGCTTCAGAAATAATTATTTAAATGGATGAAATTGCAACAGGTTGTTCTATCATAAAAAAATTTTCAAAATGACAATCGTTTGGAATTTTTACAAATCGTTAACGAAATTTGAGGTTTTATCAATGAATTTTGTTTTCTGTATAGTCGAAAATCCAATCATAGAAGCGTTTATCTTGATATATGAAACTAAAAATTATACTTGCAATTGGTATAGAAGTTGATACTTTCGAAAAAAAAGGGAAGCATAATTGGGTTGGTTCTTTATTTTACAAAAATAAAGAACCTACGCTTTTTCTCTATAGTTTTTACGTTGAAGTGAAGCAAGGTCAAATAAATAACTGGAGTTATCTCTTCAACAATAAAAATTAAATAAAATTTATTTATTATCCGATAATTCTCACAATAAATATATACACATACATAGCTGTTAAACCGACAAATACATACCGCCATAGCTTAAAGTTCTTCATTTTTATACCTATATATATATATTTTATACCTATATTTATATATATATATATATATATATATATATATATATATATACAATAAAGATAATTTTATAAAATATATAATAATATTAAGAATAAATAGATAGAAATTCCAACGCGTTATTGAAAATAATATTTTTATAATAATATTTAAAATAAATCAAACTTCATCTATACATATATATATAAATGTAATAAAATTGAAAATAGTATTAAAACATGGTAGAATTCAAAAATGTCGATTAAATCATCAAATCACCGTATACAGGTTGATTAAAAATTGAACTTCTAATTGCAGAATTTTGTTTTTACAATATTGTACAATCGAAATGTTATGCTATTGTCCAGTGATCTTGCATTCAGTTCATGATCACATGAAGGCTTTGTTCAATCGATTCTATTTTTTGTTAATACATGTTATAAATATATAATTTTTAATGTGCCGTAGTGCGTACTATAAATAATAATTATTTATAAATTATTGAATAACCTTCAAAACAACCAATCAAATTGTAAAATACAACTGTTCACTTGAGCGATTGATTAGTTAACAAACAACGGCTTCCAAGCTTTTTTTAGTTTCACTCATCTCTTTGTCTCATTGTAATCAAGGTTTAGCGATGTAACATTTAATTGTCATATCTGCCATCGCAGTCTCCATATTTTGATGTAGAGATTTTATATTTTAAAATATATTTTTTACTTTAAAGTTTCTCGTGTGATGTATATTTTAAAAATATATATACTTATATCTATCTCTATTGATATAAAACAAAGTTCAATAGTGATTAAAAAATTCTGCACTAAATGTTAAAATACTAAATTTAATGATTAAAAATAATGATTAATTAAAATTATTTTAATTAAAAATAATGATTGATTTACTGCAGTTCTATCTTCCTTACTAGAATTTAGGTTTTCTGTTTTTGTAGGCCACTGAGACATTGTTTTGTTTACTTTTCCGAATATACCTTTTTTACTTTCAATTCATTGATGAATTTTGTCAAATTTGGTATCCAAAAATTAAAAAAATACCCTTAATAGAAATAAATAGAAATCATTTTCTAAATCGAACAACTTATGACATTTTGGTCGATATGTCAGAAATTACTCGTCACATCGTTAAATGAACTCGATTTTAGTATTTAGGCTAATATTCCTTTGTGTACTATGTTTTTTTACGAAATTAGAAATAAAAATAATTTTATTGGATTTCAAACGTCGAAAAAAAAATTGCTATTAGACAACTTGAAATTCAAAAATCGGTTTATGTCCCTAGCCTATATAGTTTAAAATCCAATCCGAAGAACGATTTCTCAGCTCGATTTCAGTGGAATCGTGGACAATATTTATATAATGCCAAATATTGAAAACTTACAGTAATCAATAATCAAATTCAATTTTAAACGGATATTAATTCATCATTACAAAATTATTTGTATTAAAAATGTTAATATAATTTAACACCAGCTCATGTATACCGTACTTTATGAGTTGAAGTGTAGTCAGCCAACACATAGAAGTAATGTAGTAACGCCCTACTTTCAAATAGAGTTTTGATCGTTTATAACATATAAAGTGTGTATAATATGTAATTTACTCTTTCAAATATGATGATGTTTGGGAAAAACGGTATTCAAAATGTAGTATATATACCAGAGCTCTTCTATATTATCTATATACACTATATGTGAATTCATGATAAATGTGCAATATCCGAAGAGGCGGGCTGAAATTGTACTCTATGTGTTTGTAACGGTCAAATGAATCTCTTATATTATAGTTCCGAAACGTCCAAGTTCAGTCATCTGAACATATACTATAAAGTTTATGAAGTAGTCTGAGAGGCGAAAGCGAAAACATGAAAAGAGCTTGGAAATGAAAGTTTTTTTATATAAAAAACATCAAATTCTTAAATAAATGAATTTTTTTTCAAAATGTTTTTCACACAAACCAAATATTTAAGTTTTAAAACGGGTTTAAAAAGTTTGATATAATCACGGAATTTAAAAAATGAAGGTTGCATTAGTTCTATCAATACCTTGAAGTGGGAGGTATAAGGAATAGATAAGTACGAAAAAAAGTGTAGCGAATCAGAATTGGAGCTTTTATGCAACGGATTTTTAAAAAAATTATAAAATACTCGAAAAAGCCTGTTTTATCATGACTTCAATTATTATTTTAAGGTAGACTTTGTTAAAAGGAGAACCTAAACCGTGTCCCTTGTACATTGATGTATATAAAATATTTTGTACACTGTTTTAGAACACTACATCACCTAAAGGCTAAGATGTCTTCTATAACAAATTGACAAAATCTATTAATTATTCTATGACTTGTCAACAGCCACTGTGAATATTAAATATTGCAAATTTTTCACTTTTACAATAACTATCATCATATCTATTTTATTAAGTTCTAGTGAACGTTACGTTTCACCCGCGTACCTCCCGTTCATCTGGGAATACAGAGATAAAAAGTAGCTTATGTCACCAGGGGATAGTGTAGCTTCCCAACGGCGAAATAAGTTTTTTCATACAAAAATACATTAAAAAAAAAATGTTTCCTATTTATAATATTAGTATAGATGTAATCAATATAGATTAGTATAGATTCAATTTGAATCATTATGTCCATTTACAAGATTTACAAACTGTGTATTGTTAAATGCCACTTTGCTAACTTGCATAAAAATTAGTTTCGATAAATAATAATTTTCAAAATCGCCTCTTAGACTAACTTTATATAAAATAGTTTCTTCTGAATACTACAAAAATTATTATTGGTAAACCATATAATTTCATACTAAAAGTCCATCCATATTGGATTACAAAAAAAGATTTCTTTTTCATATGTAGGTTTTTTCTCTGATAGTGTAATTTTAAATTTTATTAAAAACATTTATCATGACCTTATTTTTTGTGATGATTGTCTTTTACCAAAATTGGTTCGGTCACATTTACATATTTCATCAGTGCGACATGTTTAAACACTCAAGATAATGATATAGTGGTTTACTGTGCATAAATATAATTTTTCATCTTTATTTTTACAATTTTATTCAAACGTTTATTTTATGTGATTGTAGTTAAAATATACTAAATGATGCAAACTTTTATTAAATGGGCTTATAGCTATTAGAATTTTATTCTGAAAAACTGCCTTTAATTTGTTAATATATTAAGGAAGATATATTATATGTCATTTCCATTAATGATAGTAAATAATTTTAAAATTACTGGTGACGACTAAATTGATTTAAATTATTTATACCCGAATTTGTAAAAATCCTTCGGGTATTGAATATTTTATTAATATATTTTCCATTAAATTCCCTTTTTCGATTACCTTGTAATTATAGTTGAGTCTTTTTCGTTAGTCCATTGTTTGTAAACTAAAGTTTCACGTGAACAAAATAATACGATCAATTAAACATGCGTTAATATGATCAGTGGACTAACGAAACCGATTCAACTTAAGGAAGAACAATTATTTTGGCTATTACAAATGCTTTCCAAGATATTGATTAAAATTGATTCGGAAGAACAATCATATTTTCACAATTATCTTTAAAACTACTCATCAAATCAAATATTTATGTCTAAATATTGCTCTATACCAAAATTAAGCAAATAAAATCTGATTTTGATAAAAGAAAATCGAATGTTGGTAGAAAAGTGGATTTCAAGAATATTTGCCTCTAATGATCTGACGAACTCTCAATATTCGAAGCTAAAATGATAAACCTGGAATACATTGTTATATATAAAAATTTTATTTCGCAGACTGGATATTGAGAAAATCTATCATTGCCTGCCAAAGTTTTTTTTTGTAAAAATATGTGAAATAAATTTACTTTTTTACTAAATAATTATTTGACACTTATAAGATTTATCGAAGTTATATATAAAATAAGTTAATAAATAATTAATAAGAAAAATAATAATTTTAATTTATAAATAAAAGTATAATAAAATAATATTAAAACTTATGACATCATGCATAATACATAATATTATAAATGATTTATTAATAATTATATTTTTAAAATGAAAAGTACATCATTCTATAAATAATTACTTACTCGTGTGAGTATTAAATTCAAGCAAGTTACGTAAAATCAGCATAAAATATTGCTTTTGTAATAAAATATCTAATTCTTTATACCAAAATATGATTGGTTTATATTAATTATGATTCGTAGAATTTATGACATTTATCTGTGTAGAATACCATTATAAAGTCAGAACATAAGTCTCATTATTGTATAATTTCTATATTACAATGATCAAAATTATAAACAAATTCATGCATGATTAAATAGATTATTGTATGTTATTTAATATTGTGCAAAGATTTGATAGGCAAGGTTAAAATATGGTAAGCAGAAATCAAAAGTCTAAAATTGTAATTGAGTTATTAGTAACAATAAAAATAAAAAAAGTTCACTTTTTAGACATCAAACATCACATTTATTTGTCAAACTTACTTTTCTTATTAATTCAGTTAAAAAAATGAAACTGAGAACAAAAACTCAAACACCTCTATTTACATCACAAAAGTACCATCCCCTTAAAATAATCTTAAATGTACAATTGTAACAATTTTGTATTTTGTCTTTTACTTCAATCTAAAATTCACAGGGCAAATAATTTTGAGTTGTACAAATGCGGAACATTTGTTTGTATTAGAAACATTTAAACTGGTGTTATCTGTACATGCAAATGTATTACAGGTGTGTCTCATAATTAGTAACTCATTTAAAATAAAACATATATATATATATATATATATATATATATATATATATATATATATATATATATATATATATATATATATATATATATATATATATATATATATATGTATATTCATTGTTTGTATAAAGTTTTATTTTATTTTATAAGAGAACACTGCCATGACATGGTGTTTTGTGTCCTCAAGTGCTACAAACAAGTAAGTTTAGTTGAGAGCTACTTACTACATATAACTTATTGCCATAGTACCAATTAATATTATTTATTAATATCGTATTCTTAAAGTCTCTCTCCTGTTTTAAATAATTTATTTACTTATATTTATTTTTAATTTATTACATTAAAGATATTAAACTTTAAAAATTTCATTTTTGTACGAATAAAGGAAACGGTACGAAACAATTTAATTTGTTGTGTTGCTATAAAAATTAAAACTGTTCACTATATGATGTGGTCCACACTCAAAAAAAAAATATATAGAAGTTTCACTTCAACAAATTTCAGTACAACGTGTTCAAAAGCTAAAGTGGAATAAACAGAATTAGAAACAAACAAGTGAACAGCAAAATCGTCCTGTTAAACTACAGGCCGTATTACGTTCAGTCAATATAAAATAAATAATTTGCTAAATAGAAACGTAAGAAAAAAAAAATTAAATTAGGAACATTATTTTATTCTAAAAATAAATGTATCGTATACAAAAGCAAGATATTTATTTACCTTTCATTTTGTGTAGATATATTGAAGAAGCAGGTCAAATTCAACAAAGCAATCATTAAAATATAGATGGGTGTAGCATTTTATCTTCATTCTATACGATATAATTAAATGTTGTAGTATCACATAAAAACAAAACAGTTTACTTTCAAAATGTGCATATATATGTTTTTACACGATTGAAAACAAAGAAGCAAATACACATTCTAAAGGATTTTGAAAATATTTATGGCTTTCTCAATATGTTTAAACTTGTTCCAACTTTATTCACGTCAAATTTTTTTTTGTTTAACGTTTGGAATACATGAATTTCGAATCATTCTGTATAATAGAGGGTATAATACGGTACAAATTATATAACATTTGATTATTATCTAATGAACAATTGTGTGGTCATTTAATGGAATTATCCTCATATGAATGGTATAGTTACTAAAACCACATATTATGAGTATTGATTTGAAAAAATAAGCTGAATTAGCATTCTTTTATTAAACACATGTATGGTGTCAACCATTTAATTTCGAGTAAAACTGATAATAAAAACTTTAATGGAACTGACCTATATCATACGAGTATGTTATACAATTGTACAGTTTTAGCTTTTAAATTGGCGATAGAGTATTTTAGTTTATATATTGCTGGTTCCAGTTTATTATAAGACAAATTAATTTCATTATTAATTCTCGATCTTGTTACTAGAAGATCTGTATATATGTCTTTTATAAAATGGATATAAAAGTTTCAAGTACTTACGAGAATTTTTTCTATTAGAACTACATAAAATGAATAATACTCGTCTAATTTAGTTGATATTTGCGTTTTTCTAGAGATTTTATATCGACAAAATTTAAGAAACTAGAACAAATCAGTTTCGGAACTTAATGTTTAGATAATAAAAACCTTATTTCTATAAAAAAAAAACGACCTTTTAGGTTGAAATTTGATGTAAAAATGTATTTTCTACATTTCAGTCACATAAAATTTTCTGTAATACTAACCAGACTTAGTTTTTTTTAATTTGCTGTAAATACTAATGTATAACTAAGGAAATCATGAATAAATATATGGGCACTGTATCACTGTAATTTCTAGATAAGATATTTAAATATGGAAGCATCCCGATCGCTTCTACTATTGGTTGCTATATAAATATCCGTTCAGTATAATAATAATGTTTTGAGTGGATTCATCTACTTCCTTTCTAGCCAAGAGATGATAGTTTGATCTATTAACCGCCATTTAATTATAATCTACCTAATTCCGCTGCTGAGATTCTAACCCGTAACCCCCAAGCCTAAATAGCCAAACGTTTAAAGATGATAACGGCTTTACTCGATTAACAACTAAACCGGTTAATGAGCTTGACCACTAAGTGTACAAATGATATTAACATGTATCCAGACCGATAGACCGACAGATTCTTAGTAGGCATAACGAAATAAAAGATGGTTTCGAAGACATTGATATATGCAAAAATGAATGAAAATGATGCAAAAAAACTCAATTTAATTATTGGAAGTTATATCAACCGGTATCGGTAGCATAACATTCCAAGTAATAAAACCATTTATTTCTAATTAATATTATCGTAATCTGAGTGCAATAAAAAATTATAAAACAACGCAATTAATAGCAAAATAACGCCACAATAGAACGATATACGTACTTGTTAAGTTCTTATGTACAATGAAGGTGATTTACCCAATTTTATATAAGTTTATATACAATTAAAAGTTTAATATAATGGTAGGTGGATGTATTTATACTACTTATTAAAAATAAAAAATAAAAAACACTTACAAAAGAAATTTAATATATAGTTAGTTTGAAACTACAATGTACTTACTTTTATGACCGAGTTTAACTAATAACTATTTTATTTCTGTTATGTTCTCAACCATTAATGGCATGTTAAAAATGTTATGGAGTTCTATACTTTTAATAATAATAACATTGTAGATGATTTTCAATCTTATACTAATGTGTTCATTCATACTTAAATGCTAAACTAAGCGATTTCGAATATTATATAATGTTTGAAACATTGACAAGGTATGCGAACGACTACAGACGAATACATATAGATATATGTTTTAACTGGATAATTTTTCAGATCTTTCTGCCTTCGGAACGAAATCATAAGTTTTGAAGAAGAGGTTTTTTGCAATGCGAAATGATCGGGAAAGAAATAGAATTTTTTTATTGATAAGTCGGCCGCTCTCTTTTTTTATGATAAACTTCCCCCCACCACAAGATCTTCAAAGGCATCAACTTTTGTTCTATGAAAACAATGAAGATGCAGGAGGTGGGGGTTTGTTTTTTATTACAGTCGCATGCGTACTACTGATTTGAAATTGTTTATTCGAAACTAGGAATTTTTATCTTTTTTTGGTTTCCATTAAGATTAACTGGATTGGAAAAATACGTAGGTATATTAAATATATTATTTCTTTTCTATAGAGGTCTCATTTTAAGTGTCAATTCCCCTCGCGAATTAATTTTCGATTATGTTTATTTCGTAAAATTGTCTTTAATATAAATACAAATCAGGTTTCTGGGACAATTTTCTTTCTAGTATACTTATATTTTATTAGAACCTATCTCGAGTTTCTCTCTAATATATATATATATATATTTTATAAGAATTTATTTTAAAAAGTATAACGTATCATTCATTTTATTTCATACTTTGTATCACATAGAAATATAAAAGTTTTATGTGATATGTGTAGATAGTTTGAGGTTTTTAAGATAAATATCCACACGACAAATAAATACATGGTTTATGGATTAAGGTAGGAAGGATACTATAGAAAGGACACACACACACATAGTAGTCGTATTATATCATTTTATATCATCAGTCATATAAAGTTTGCAACAGTTTGATATCAAACAAAAAAAAATTACACTTAAATAAGGATAAAAATATCTATAAAACCATACAAATAATTTGTTATACAAATATAACAAGATTTTCCTTTTATTAAAAGCATTTTCTTGGACTTTTTATGGACTAACAAATTGTTATACCTTCTGGTGAGTTTACTGAGAAATTTACACAGCTATTTCCATCACACTGCCGATTCTTAATTTCTTATCTATATATTTAAAAAAATTGTTGAAAAGTTGAGTCTATCTCTGAATGAAAGATCCTGAGTCACTGAGTATTCTTAGACCAAAATGGACCCTCTATATTCATTAAAATTGCAGATATTTTGATACAAAACTATTAGACTTGCGGAAAGAGACGCCCCATAAGAAATGTATATGATATAATTTGGCCTAAGAACACTTAGTGTCTCAATATTTATCATTTGAGCTATAAAAGCTCAAATTAGATGAGTTGGAGATTGTTGAGAGCACAACACACACTCATCAGTGTTTCTGTATGATTTGAATGATTAATAGTATCAGGTTTGTTTGGAAAAAGTCACAGTTGCTTAGAATTTAAGATTCAAATTTAAGCTATGAAATTATTATTAAGAATTGATGCTGCGGAGCAGATCACAGGTCCACTAGTTTATTTATGAATAAGATTGGTTGATTCCACTTACCATATCCATTTTCTTGTTAAAAGCCTTAATCATAATTCAGTTTTTCGAAAAACTTTTAATTTGTCATAACTAGTTTTTGTAGACTAACTCGATTAATAATGGTTTGAAAGGACCATACTTTTCGATAAGTTACATACTAGAAGTATACAATTTTCGATAAAACTTTACAGAACACTTTTGCTCAAAATTTCACTGATTATTTGATATATAATGTTATTTTGATGGCTTTTGGAAGAAGGGATATCAGAAAAAATTGTTTGTCAATTGAATGTGGAAGTTAACAAGTATTCTTTTGCACTTAGTCCATTATGGATAAAACGTATCTAACGAATGAGGTGGTTATAAATTTTTGCAGAAACAATGATTTGTTCCCTTTTTTGTACATATAAATTGAACTTCTAAAAAACCGTTTTTACGTTCAATTAAAATTATTTAGTAACAATAATTTTTTTAAATGTTAAATGATAAAAATTTTTTTTGAGAAAAATGTATGTATTTATAGAAGAAGACAATAAATGCAAAAATATAAGCTCGCCTACAAAAATTTTTCGTATCCAGACTAAAAAGCAACTGAACTGTAATACTTTAACAAAAAACCCATATAAACCGTTTATTTACTTCTGTCGTGAAAGGGGAAAAAAACATTGAATATCGTTCTGAAATGTTTTGTTATAAATTGGATAAAATAGTAAAAATGTAAAATAATTGATATTTAAGTGTTTAATAACAATTTCTTTACGATGAAAATATGTAATGAAAACATAAAGTGTATGCTTTCCTGCTCATATTCTAAACAATACTCATTGTTATTCGTATAATTGAAACATTTTTAAGTACCTGTTTGTTTATAAATTTGTATTTGTTGCAAAATTAAGAGCTTAATTCCTTTCAAGTGTTTTATTTATACAGTTATCGTGAAAAATGAGGAAAATAATTGTTTGCGATTTCAGAATTTTAAGGTAGAAGTGTTGGAAATTTCAAATTCCATGAAAATATCGCAGTTATCTTGGTTTCTTTGTGAAATTACTTTGTACATAATGAATGTGTTGTAATTTTTGGTATAACTATGGGTTGACTAGACGAACTTCCAATTCATTTGTTTGCATTTATATATTTTTATTCCGCTGTAACTTTCGAACACCTTGTTTGATTTTGACGAAATAATGGTTGACATATAAATAATATTGACTCAATGGTTTTAGGAATATTTTCATTTTCTTCTTCGGAAAAATCACGGTTTTGAATTTGAGATCATAGGTTTTAAAAGCAGTATTAAAAAACAAAGTTTCGTATTGTCGCCACTCTAAAGCTATACAAAGTTGGTGCAGCAGATACATAAAATGATTTTTGGCATTAAAGACACTGGGTGTTATAATGATTACTAGTACTGATTTTTTTTTTTAAAAGAGCCGTATCAGATACTAAAATTTATCGGTTCTACTGAATGTCTTTCCTAACTTGCGCATTTTCAAATCACATAGTCAAGTATTTATACAATTGATAAAAAGTTTGATGAAAAAACTGTTTAATTTTTAAAAATAATTCACTTCTTTAACGTAAAAATAAAGTCATATCTCACTGAATATGACCTCATAAATGTGTTGCAGTATTACCTTACAAAATAAATTTTTATCATAAAAATCCACTTTTAGCGTAAATTTCAATTTTATGTTACTGATTTTCTATAATTAAACGCTTAGTTTTAATTACATATTTAAAAATATCTAATTACAACTAAAAAAATTAATTAAAAATGCAAATTTAAACATATAAACATTTAAAAAATAATCGATAAAATCATTCAATGCCAAACCAAACAACACAAATGAAATCCAATACCTAGTAATAATGTTGCTAGTCTAATATCTAACGAATTACATGAATGTTCTACTAGCTAATATTCCTACGTATCGTATTTACGCCTGGTTTTTTCGTTGTTGGCTCGATAACAGCTACTATAAACCCATTTACTACATTTTTTCTTCATCATATTTTCACCTTGATTTAATGAAATTAATTTCTCTTTTCATTAAACCATGGTGTCTTTCTGTAGAAAAACTGTTTCTTTCATCCATTGGCAGGAAAACCCAGATGGTCCTTTTATACTTAAATACTATCTTAAATATTTTTATTATCAATATCCGAAATTTTCCATTATTTCTCTAGAAACTTAATACTTGAAAAACCATAAGCATTAGACTCGTTATAGATTTAAATCATCTCCCCAACAATAATCCTACTATGTTTAAAATCATCAACGGAAAAGAATTGCAACAGAACGTTAAAGAGCTTATTTTTCCGCCTTCTAACGGAATTTTTCGTCTTTTTTTACTACTTTTCAGAATGAATACTAATAATAAAAAAAATTGAGAACAAAGAAAAATATAACAATAATCGTATTTTTTCAATATGTGAGTATAAAAATTTAGATTGAATTAATATTGTAAACGTTTGTACGTATTCTATTTATACATATACAGGATGTTCAAGGAAACTAGATCAGAAATTATTAGTTTCTTCACTTGTCATTTTTTAAGGACGATCTTTTTTTGTAATTCTATGAAATACTTTCAAAAATTATCAAATAAAACAACAAATTTTGAGTTTACTTCGATAGTTAAGGTCTCAAGAAACCAAAAATAGCACTTATTTAACTTATAAATCTGTCTCAGAATACGATTTTCAGTAGGTGATATCCTGAAACCACACACCCATTCGTTATAATAGTTCTTACCTGACAGTCCAAAGATAAAAGTATAAGCTTAGTATCTACATTCTACGTATGTATAACACACATACAATACCAAGACTGATATTTTTACAACGTACTTATAACTTACACTACAGTATATACACGCATACACTCACTCACTTAAGTATATACGTACATGGAAATAATCTTTTAAATGTTAGTTATTTTAATTGTTCTTCTAACAAATACTAATATTTCATCAAAACGGTAACATTTTCTCAAAAATTAACAAATCTGTCATTTTCTCACGCTACTCTCGTGATATTTGTACAAAAAATGCGATTTTTAATTGCAATTGTCTCACGTTGGATACGGTAAATTGTCTTTAAACTTTAACAGCGTGTGTAATTATGCATTTAATTACCTATATTCAAAGTTTGAAAGATTTCTTTTCTTAACACATTGCTTGTATGATCTAACTATCTTAAATGGTTCTGATTTTGAAAATTTTCATTATCTTATAAACGAAAATGAGAAGTTTGAAATAAAAATTATCATATCTGAGAAACTAGCCAATTGTGCTGAACATACTATTATATATTCTAAAACTAAAATGTATATTCTAAACTGTTCACACTGCATCCCTAATTCGATTTCGGTCGGTTTACTTTGTGTACGTACCAGCTACAATACTGCGTATAACCAAAGACCACCCAATACACATAAAAAAATTCTCAATTTTATTCTTTATATTTTTAACTATTTTATTGTATTTCTCTCATAGTTCTGAGATTGAATCGATAATAAGTAAAATAAGTTATAAAAGAAAATTACCATAGCGAAACACAAAAATATATTTATAACACTCATTTTACGATTACGTAATAATATTATGACAGTTAAATGGACTGGAAATGAACAAAAATAATTATTTTTTGAAAATAGTACAACTATAGAGATTTTCGTATTTCCTACCTTTTTCTATATATTAATGGCTATTTTATATATAATATATATTAGTTACAATGAATATATATATAAATATTTATGATATGATATTCCTGTTGAATTAAAAGGAATAGCGTTGGTATTGTAACCTAATTCAATCATGTTTTTATATGAAAGATGAATAAATTGAAAATAATATTAAATTTGAAAAATTTAAATTAATTTGAAAAGGTTTTCTGTGTTATTGTTAATTATTATTTTGCTGAAAATATTGTTTTTACACGTAAAGTGATTAAAGTTTTCCAAATATATTCATTTCCAATTACTCGTTTCTCTGCAGAATTGAGGTCGTAATGAAGCTTATTAATTATTTCCAATTTTCAAATTTTAAGTTATCTACAAAAATCTGTATACCATTTTATTAAATATCCGCTAGTTGATCCGAACATTGACTTGAGTGATCTATTTATTGATTATTATTTGAGCTTGCTCAATAACAATAGTCAATTATTATCAGTCTGCGACTCGTTTGTTTTTTTAGTGATTCATATGCAAAAATAAATTAAAATTTATAAAGCACGAAAAAGTTTTCCACAGTTTGAAAATTTTAATTTTCAGTATGTGGGTTCAAATATCTTTTTTTGACAGCATATCCAACTATTTTATCGAGGTAAAAGATATTTGATTTTTTTTAGTTTTTAATATGCTTTCAGAGGGATTTGGTGCCTGGCAAATGATAAGTTCAGATGACCAACCTAACAAAGTGGCTGCTTTTGGGTTTGAATCTTACGGATCATCGAAGCATCATCTTATCAAATTATAAACCTCAGGCGTTCTTGTACATCGTGTTTGAACTAGTTTTCACGTTTCTTGTATCTTGAACATCAATCATGAGAACAATCCAAGTGGGAAGAATGGTTCATATTATATATATATATCAATTTTCATTTACAAAACTCTGGTGTCTCAATATCTTTTATTTTACTCATTATTGCTATATGTACTACGTGAGGACCACACAAATTTTTAACGTGGTAATACCTAAAACCTGAATAGGATTAATAGATACTTAATTTTTGATTATCAAAACCTCCTGCATGAAGCCTCAAGCAATGTCGGTCTCTTACTAAACGAATATAGCATATTATAAACAAGCTTATGTTAATGAGACGATCCCAACTTTAATATTTACAATTTTATTTTTTTATTATTTTTTTTTTTTTAATAGAATATTTATTTACTTAAATATAACAACAACTAAAAAAAAAATCTTCATACATATAATATTTGAATTTGAATATGATTTAATTCTTTTCTTCTCTTTACGTTTACTAGATATAAATTTAAATATTATATTTTTTACGAGTGAATAATAACGAGCAAATATTATAAAACTGAGAATGTTTAATAATGTAAATATTAAAAGTTTACCATATTCTATTCACGTTCCGTTTATGATTCATTACTTTGTGTGTTATTTTTTCTGCATATTTTTTATTTTTTTATTTTGTAATGATAAATATGAAGGATTTTTATTTATAATTAGACATTAGGGAATATAATATGTAGGTGTAGGTAAGTTTTAATGGATATCTTTATACTTAAAAAAAAATACAAGCATAAACTATTGTAATTGAGCCATCTTCAATTACATCTGGTTCGTTTAAATTGTTATGATTTCCGTTTCAAACGACTTAAAATACGAATATATATAGCATTTTTTGTGCTTCTCAATTCGTCTTAATTCCAGGCACATTTGACTCTCGATAACTTTATCTGATCTTCTACATTATTTTCATCTAGTAGTCTGATTAATTCCAAATTGAATGTTTCTCACCCAAATTTCTAAATTAGTACAAGAGCATTTTGTACCTGTTGAATGAAATGCTATTGTCTGAAATTTTTGAGATCAATCCATCAAGTCCGTTGTAGAACCACTGGCCCAAGTATCATCTTGTATTTGTATCTGATTTTGAGGGGGTACAGATGAATAATTGGTCAAGATTCTAGAAACTCAGCCGCGACTATTTTCTTATTAACTACGTATTGTATTTATCCCGTTGCGGTCACACCACCTCCAAATAATAACGTAAAGATCACATGAGATTCAGCAGACCCCTCACAGAAAAACTGTTCCTAATCGCGTCTTATTTCATTTATCGACTTAAATCATGTGCCAACCTTTAATTTAATATTCTATTTAAGTAATCCAAAGTTTCTTTCCGTTTTATTTATTAATTATTTTTTTTTTTTTGTGAGATATTGAAATAGTAAAAAGATTCTTTCTCTTGCTTTTGTACAAAAATTTGTGTAAATATTAATTTTAGCAATATTTAAAGAGAAAAAACGCCATTTTGCTCGGAAAACATAATAGTTTCAACAAAAAATTAGAAATTTAATGAATTTTGCAAAATGTATATTTATTTTTAAAGTAATATGGATTATTTCAATTCTGCTTTAAATAATTATATCGATTTTTTTTTACTTTTAAAATAAGCCGAATAAGTCTATTGAAATGTACTTAGACCGTCAATTTGTTTCGTTTATACACGCTCATAAAGTTGTAGTTAAACGTTACTTGTATGACAAACTTTTGTTTAATCCTTAGCAAAAATTTTTTATAGGCATGTGTTTCATGACATTTAACTGTGTGCGTGCTCAAAAATGGTCGTAATATTTTACTATTTTCGTGACACTCTGAGAACATATTAAATAGATGAAATAGATTATGTTGACATTAAAAAATTTGAATGTGTTGAAGTTTGAAAAAAGGATACATGACAACATATTTTGGTGTGTTATATCATAATTTTTGATTGTGAGAATTTAATTAAAATTAAACTACCGAAAGCTGTGAGATCTGGTAAAATTTACTAAAGAACAACTTATAATCCGTGGCATATCTATTCCAACATATCATACAAGCAAAACTTCCCCCTATAAATTATCAAAACAAAGCTTCATCTAAGTATTTAAAAAAATACAAACTTATTGTTGTAATTTTAAAATGATAATATTATTTATTGCCAAGTGAAGCGTTGATTAAATTCAAATATTTTTTATTCAATGCCGCCTCATGTACTTATAAGTGATATAAAAGGGTTTCTTTAATATTGAGGGTAGATTATTATTACTAAATAATATTATGTAAAACAAATAATAACTAAAACAAATTCAATACTATCGTATCAAGAAGTTTCTATTAGGTAAAGAGATGTTAATTTCAAAATATTATCTGACGTGGACGTTTTTTAATTCAGAGTATGTAATCAATTTATAAATTTCTGCTATATAATTCAAAAAAAAAAGCAAAAGTTTTATTTCTGTGTAATATACGTATTTGAATTAATTAATAATTATCTAACAAATTACCTTTCTTTATTATATATATTAATTGCAAGTGTATTTTTGTATAAGCATTTCTCGCCAGTAATAATTGAATTCAAAACAATAATAACATGCGTCATGTTTAAGTTAAGGGAGATCTCTTAAGGAAGACTTAAGTTATATAATAAACAAATCAATACATTTAGATACTAAGAATTTTTAATACATAGAAACAAAAGTTTTTAATTCATTTCATAAATTGATGATAAAGTTATTTATACTATGTATGCATTCACATCAATTTAGATTACAATTCTAAGATGCACAAAATTTTTTAGAAATTTATTTTTTTTTAATTTGGTGGTAGCTGTAGACAGTGCCTACTCTGCCAACCCCTAAAAACCGGGCTGTAACACGCTTAACTAAATGAGAATAATTTTTTTCTTAAAAGTAGACTGATGTATATTCCATTAAACGAACGAATAATGGCAGATATAAATATAACTCCTTTGCTCGTACCGGGACCCGATTCTAAATCTTTCTTGCACTGACAATGCACACTTTCTTTAATAATATTTAATGATTTTACTTCTTCAATATATAAGAAACCATCAGTATAAATAATGAGAAAATACACAAGGTGTAATGATTAATTTAAGAATAACAGTTGAAATATGCATTTACTATCTGAAGTGTATTCACATCGCTTTTGCATTTATTCATTCATTCGAACGAAATAGGGAGCTATTTTTTATCGTTTACAAAGAAAGGTATACATACATATATATACCTACAAATTCACCCACATCAAAAATACTTATAACGTCACAACATATTATAATACTCTATTTTATGTTATAAAAAAACTAAGCTCGTATACACTATTGTATGTACGTAAAGTTGTATTATAATAACTATTATGGTTCGTTGAAGAAAGCAAACAAATTATTATAAATGTTACAAATAAATATAGTTTATCACATACAAATATTTTATTACTTCATCATCTTTTTGTATGTAGTAAGTGCATCAACAAGTCTAATATTCAAGTAACTTCCAAACTGCCTAATTAATTAAAGAGAAAAAATTTGTTTACGAGAAGTAGGTAATAATCAAACTTACTATGATTTTGGATTTAGCGAATTGTCAAAAGGAGAGTGGTATAAAGTGTATGTTAAAAACTGCCAAAAAACGGTTTTTTAGCCTAAAATCATCAGCAACTTTTTTTTTTAATAGTAGAGAAAAATAATTGAATCTTAAAAATTTCTGATCGCTATTACTTCTTGTAAAAATTACACTAAATGTTTTAAATTTAATTAAAAGGAGAGAAAAAGTGTGTACAAAAACTTATAATCTACGACATTCTATTGGGTTAAGCCGTATTTAACTCAACATAAATTTCAATTTTTTGCACCAATTTCCTAGATCAAATTATTTTGTATTTTTATAAATACCTATTTCAACTACAAAGTAGTCATCATCAGTATGAATTAGCTAGTTGTGATGATTCCCTGAGGAGATGTTACTCGTTGCTAATTTGGTGACGGTCTGCACGGTGACGGTGCAGACTATGAAATTGGGGCAAAAAATCGAAATTTATTCGAAAAATCGTAGAGTTCTCATTAATAATTATAAAATTAATAGAACATATTGAGGTACGAAATATAAGTATATAAAGGATAAACGTTTATTATTATATTACAGAGTATTTGATCAGAGTATATGTATTATTTTGATATTATATTTTCAATTTTACATTTTATGTACAAAAACGATAAGCATAAACAATCTGTCACATATTTACCAGAAAAGAGTTTAATTACCTACCTCCTTGATACTGACTGCTGTCGTCTGTTTGCTTCCATACAAATAATATATTTTTTGATATATACATGTCATATCAAATAAATTCTCTTACACAGATTCACATAATATTAAATATAATATATGACATTTATAAAAGACTGAAATCTAAAATTCTGTTTCATTTAGGTAAATGTTATGAATAAAAGAAATATGACAAAATTTTGTCAGTATAAAAAAATTTTAATATTTTGTTTAAACACTGGCAACGGATTTTTTTTAATAATACATTTCAGCTGTTTGAAAATAAAAAAAATAATGTTAACCATATGGTTTTTATTATATATTTTTTTTTTGTTAAATATTCAAAGTTGATATGGTAAACGTTTAAAAAAATGCGAAAAAAAAGTTTACAAATTTTTATAATTTGTTGTTTTATGATCAATGTATTATACATGCGTTTTATGCGTATCAAATTCGAAGAAATGTAGGTTATTATGTTTTTGTAAAAGCTATGATTTAGTTTAACTGATTTTAGTATTGGTCTGTAGTCAATAATGTTAAATTTACCCAATTACTCAAATTTCGATTGTGCTTCAATTTTCGTAAATACAGTGACTAAAGTTAAACTTAATTGTTTATTCTTCCAAGCAAAATAACTATAAGAAATTAAAGAAAATGTCGAATACAAAAAATGTTCGTTAAAAACAAACAACTTTTACCTGAAACATTTTTCATAAACATATTCAAATATTTGACACATACATTATTAAAATACATACAATTTATAATAAATGAAGTAAACACCTGTTTTACATGACAACGCGAAGAATTCAAAATATAGCATATTTTTCTAATCAAACTGGCGACACGTCAAGAATAAAAACATATATACTACTATCAAACTACTTACCTTAATTACCATGATAGTTGTATTGAAACTTAAGAAGAATATTTTATAACAAAGTATATTAATCTTAAGAAACAAAATAATATAAATAAAACACTAAAAATATTCTTTGAAATATATAACGTAAGAAGAAAAAAAATGTACTACTTTTGAAAATATATTAAATTACATTTATAATGCTACTGCAATTTATAAGGAAAATATTTGTTCAAAAAAAGTATGAAAAATATTATTTAAAATATCAACAGAAACAACAAAAAAACGAAGGAATGTTGGAGTACTTAAATAAAAAGAATAAACATTTTTTTTATTAAATAATTAAATGAAATTTGATATTTTTAATCAAAACAATCTATAATTTATTCTTATTTTAGAATTTATATTTATAATATTAACGTATGGTCGGGTTTTAATGGAACTAAAATATGTCAAGAGTTTGTTTTTATACTCCATATTAATAAAATGTCAGAGATATTAGTTTTAGTCTAAAGTTTACTACTGTTCGCTAGAAAATATTGACCGTATATGAAAAAACTTTGGTAAATATGTTCTTAAAATTATCTAATTAGGCTGTCTATTTCCCATTGGCCGTTATCAAAATAACTCAAAAACGAAAAGATATAGCGAGTTAAAATTTTGAATGTGTATTTTGCACCAAAAAGCAAGTTTAAGTTCGTGAATGAGCAAAACCAGTGTCTATAACCAAACTATTGAACCATAAAAGATAGAATTCACATTCAAATATAAACAAATGTTTGTGTTTTTAAAACAAACAACTTTTGTTTGAAATATTTTTTCAAATGGCAAATTCAAGCGACAATTTCTGCTCAAATTTTCTTAACAAAGTGTATTCATTTAAGGAAGTACGAGCGCCTGGCGGGGTGGGGATAGGTATCGACTCTAGCGCGGTAAGGGGAACGCAGTAACCATATGATTTTTTTCAATATATAGATATACATTTAACATTGGCTAGTGGCGGCATTTATTTTTCTTTTAATTAATTCACTTTAATTAGTCGGGCAAGTGTAAATGTTTTTGAATTAAATTTATCACTAATATATTTACTTTCATCCCTAAGTTTTTTAAAAATATTCACCGACAGTTTTACGAGAAAAATACTGAAATGTATCAATGCTTGAAGGTTACCCCATAAGACCAATGTTAAATTGCTCAACTTTAAAGTTAATTATTTATTTAAATGATCGGGCAATCTCCTTCAAATTTTTGGAATTTGTTTAGACATATTTAAACTTTGTATTTAAAAAAAATCAAGCCTTTTATCAAAAGTTGCCTTGGTGCTCGTACTTCCTTAATTATAATACATGTTATTATAAAATATGTATTTATAACTGCATGGACTATGTATTGAGTGTATTTTATGAATTCTAACAATTAAAAATAGTTCAAACATTGATATTCATACATCATAGTTCGAGTATTTAAATAATTTACTCTGTTTGCTGTTATCTTCAGCAGTCATCTAGTTTTGAATGGTATAATTTCCAATAACTGTTATGCCATAATCAAGGTTTAAACGATTTTCCAGGATATTTAGCTCATTCCGAGATGAACTGACCCCTAATTTTAATGGACTGTTATTGTTTTATGATGTTATTGTGTGTAGATAACTCAAAAGTAATTCGTACTCTATTTGTAAAAACAACAAAATTCTCAGTCTTATTTTAATATGGATAATGATATTTGTTTGTTTGGATGTGCTTATAGATTTACTACTAATGATAATGGCTTTTGTACATGGAACATAATTCTTGATATATTTAAGCTAAGTCATAAATCAGTAACTCTAAATGTGTATGTTATGTGTATGAAACACGGACCACACGACGACGTCTACATTATATACACTGTATTTTGGTGGACGAACATTTTCGAAGTTCTCGAAAAACACATCAACATAACACAACACTCTCGCTTCTATATGTACACAGTGCAATAAACCAACAGTGTCGGTCGTAATGGTAAAATTTATAATAATAATAATAATGTCATTGTGTTCTGGACCCTAATTTAATAAAAAAAAATTTTGTAACGAAAATTAACGGTATTCATAATGAAAATGTTTTTATTTTTTCGTTGTAATTATTCTCTTTTTTTGTTATTTTCATTCCTCTCTCTAAAATCAATTAGTATGCTTTAGTCATATGACAAAGTTTAATTATGTATTAGAATTGTGCTTTTTATGACAAAAGGAGTATATAATTTAGTGGCATCATTCTTGGTATGCTATTTAGACGTTAACTTGTGAAAAAAAATCTAAAACTCTATGGGATATATAACAAAATTTTAAGTTAAAAAAACTCAAAAACAATTTTGGATGATATGGTTTATACTCTCAAATGTTACAGGTAATTGGTCACAAAACTGACAAACTTTTATGTATTTTGCATAATAGATTGTCTTTACAGGGGTCTCATTTGTTTGTGTGAATTTCTCTTAAGATATCTTGGGCAGAACGGTAATTAGACTTCATTTTTACTTTTCATTAAACATGAATCTGTCGTAGATTGGAAATTCAAACATTTTACGCGCTGAGCTAAATACGATTTTTTTAAAATTCACTGAGTGCGGTAAACAAAGAAAATTTCTAATGGTGCCACATCCGACACTGCTGAAAACAAATAACATCCAACATATAGTCTATTTATATTCAATGAACGAAAATGTTTCAAGACTTTCTTATGTTATGATAAGCTCACATCTTCCCACGAGTGCAGTGTATTCTTCTTCATCTCCAATATTATAAATGCGATAGGCGAGGTTTACGTTAAAATTTGGAGTAAGTGGTGGTTTGTAACTGGTTTTTTGTTGAAAAATATGCAAATTCATTTTATTTCTACTTGGCTAAAATCAATTTTGTTCGTACAATGTATGTATTATTTTGTATATACCATATTGAGTGTTCAATGTATATTGTCGCTATCGTAGTGATACACTCAATTGTTTACAAAAAGCCATTACTCGGCCGAGTGACGGACTTAAATGACAACTTACATGACAAACTTTTAAGGAACTTATTCAAACTCAAAACATTACTCATAAATCCTAGGTTTTCTATGATAATTAAGGACTAATATAACAAAAATAACACACTTGTATTATGATTGGGTGGCTAGATTTTGAGATATCCCTTGAATAGTGACCTCCGCATCGAATTTCAGCAAATATCGCGAAAATTTTTTCGGATTTCAGTTTTGAAAACTCCAGGCTTATTTAAAATAAAATTTTATCGAAATCAGAAATAAAAAAAATTTTCGAAATTTTCTAAACGGGTGTTCCCATAGCAAAATTCGGACAGATGGGAACTTTCACCTTAAGATATCATAATTAACATTCATACGGAAATCCGATACGGAGGGTATTATTGAGGACAAATTTCAAGCTATATTGCGAAAACTGACTATTCATTTGTAAAATACGTATTATTTCTAGTATGAATAGTACTGTTTATTAAAAATTATTTACCGAGGATAAAACACATATCAAAAACTCAAGGCAAAGTGCATCTCAAATTTGTGTATCCTTTCCTTAATCAAATGCCTTATACCGTATTTAAGTACGAAGAATGTACATTATTAAAAAAATATACATAATTGTAGCGTTGATTTTCCAACCAGCATGCACAAACGTTATGTATATATTTTCTTCAAACATAATAAATAATAATTTTTCTTCATTTTTTAAATGTAGTGAAAATTTAAATCTTTTTTTTTTTTTTTTTTTAACTGAAAAGAAAAAAAATTATTTTAAATATTTACGTTAAATATGTTGGAAAATAATTTTGTTGTAATATTTTTTTCGAAATTTAAAAAAGAAAATTTGTTGTATTCCTTGCTCTTGGCGTTATTATTCACATGAAAAACGAATTAATTTTTTGTTGAAATGAATTTGAAAATATATTTTTATTGAAACGATAAAAATAATATTTATAGATTTTCGGAAATGTTACGAATAAAAAATATATGAAAATAACATTTAATTTAATTAACTGCAACGTTACCAGAAACAAATATAAAGGAGTTTTAAAAAAATAAAAACAAATGTCCAATGAGTCCTAGAATTTAATTTCAATTTGGATAGACCAATCCAAAACCATCTTTAAAATTCGTGACCTATTGAGATTATTTATCGGGTTTATTCTTATTCCATTATTATTTACAATGAACAAATTTTAAATATAATAACTTTCTTTTTGTTTCAGGTAAGCTATTCCCGTTTTTAAAAATTTAAGAATAAAAACTTCAATGTCATAAGGTCAGGTATTAGATTTTTTTTCATAATAACATTTATTTTTATCAAAGAAGAATATTCTTTATTTATCCAAAAAAAATCTTCAATTGGTCCCAAAAGCTTAAAATTGACGTATTTATTATTTTTTAATATTATTATTATTATTGTAATGATAATACCATTGAACGAAAATCATTTTGTTCGATGCGAAGCTAAACGAAAAATGCGTATTCTGATATAATCTGAAAATAGCAAGGTGTCGGACAATGCGCATAGAATTTCATCAGGGGTCACAAATAATCTTCCCTTTACATTGATATTAAGAATATCAATTTATGAAGCTGTAGACACCATCAAAAATTTTACGGGCTCAGAAAACTTGCTTTACAGCATTTTTGAAGAAAAAAAAGTTGTTTCATACAGTTATACCTTTAGAGTTAGAGATTACTTACTTACACGAGCGGAATCGGAAACGTACCCTTGTTCCTAGACCTTTTGGCCCTCTTTAGAATGCTCAAGGTGTCAAGTATATATTATTTCGGTTGTTGTCAGAACCGGTGACTTCGTTCTTATCCAAGCGACAGCAGTATGATCTATTAACTACCCCTTTATTTATTTAAAGCTCTCTGGATTCGAACCCTCCTAAATAATTAAATGTGCAAAGGTGTTAGTACCTACTCACTTGGCCACTGAGCAGATTCAGTTATACCTTTACACTTATAATGAAAATTTAGCGTACGAAGTCACGAGAAGCAGTTAGTATATTTTTAAACGTAAACAAAAGACTTTAAAATGACTTAATTACTTCTTATGCAACAAAACATTAATAAAGTGAGTAGGTACATACTAAAAAGTTCATAAATTTACAACATACCTACTTATTATAATAACTACTGAATAAAACTCTTATAAATTGTGTTCTTCTCACACATTTAATAAAATTGTAATGAAGTTAGAAAACTAACTATATAACATATATATACTTCATATTTGTTGTTGTATGTGACAATTTTACTAGTTGAACTAATTATAAATAGCTCTTTAATCCATAGCTATTTTAAGGCACAGAAGTGTATTTTATTATTTTAAAAATATAAGTGTGTCTGTACTTAAATGGAATATGACTAGCCGAAAAATGTAACTACACTACTTGATAATATGTCGATGGGCTAAAGTCAGTGTACTTGACTAGGTAGATGATTTTAGATTGAGTTATACAACTGTGAAGTTGAGTCACACTTTTGCAAATCTATCAATATGACTAAAAAAACGTCTAATTGTTATAGTCATAAGGTTGAACTGTAAAACATTCATTATGTTTACTAAATAATTAATGTTCAGCATGTAAGTTCAAAATATAAAAAATTTCATCTTGATTTCGTCATTTACTTTCGTAGTTTTAAATATGATTGACTAAGCAATTATACTAATTTTTAACAGAAGTCTATGCGCCCATAAAATTTTGGGCCAGTTTCATCATCATGCATATTTTTATTATCTTTTTATACCTCAGTTTTTAAGGTTTTAAAAATGTGATATTTAATATAATTTTTCACCAAATTGTTTTAACATTTGAAATTATGGGAAATTTTCTGGTACCCCAAAAGAAAATCTTGTTAATACAAATATACAACCTTGTTAAAATTACGGTTATCAAATAAAAACTCTCTCTGTAACGTACTGTGGTTTAAAACATATTTACCCATATAACTCACAAAAAAAAAACAACTAAAAAACAAAGGATATTTCGTATTTTCGTATGTGACAATTTTACTAGTTGAACTAATTATAAATAGTTTTTTAATCCATAGATATTAGATCTAACACAGAGCCGTCTTTCATTTTATATCCTGATGTTTTTGTTGTAAAAACATAAATAATTTAGAGAGACATATTATATGAAAACATGTATGTCACTTAAATTTAACTATAGGATAAATTTATGGCGACTTTAATACTTCTATTCGAATACAGAATTTAACTCTTTTTCATTATAATATATAGTAATATTTAGATATGATGATCCTCCTTACTATTTAAAATGACGGCACATTCATCCCTTTTTAGTTTAGCCTGATAGTTTTATTAAAATATCATAGTTAGTATTTTTTATTTTGTTACTGTGTTATATTATAAAATTGTGTATTATATTCGAAAATTTTAAACATTATAACTGTAATAGAAATTTTAGAATGTCCAAATGCAATTCATTAAAGTGACTATACAAATTCTAATTGGCATAAACTTATTGTTTAAACTTGAGAAAATTTTTAATTTAGAATAATAAAAAACAATTGATGATACACCAGAAAACTATTCGTTAATTAAGAGTATTTATTAATGCTAAGGTAAACATTATGATAGTCGTTTCAACTAAATTTCAACCCATTATTAAATGTATATATATCAATAACACCTTAAAAGATAGTAAATTTGGAAAGTATATTTAAAGTTAAAATTCAATATGTCACAGAATTAGATAAAAAGTATCTTTATTGTAAATTGAGTAAAATAATCTGTTGTAAATTGGGACATAAAAATGATTACAAATTCAGAAAATTACAATTATTTTCGCAATTTTTGGCCAAAATAATTCAATTCTGCACATGTAATGAAATTGAGCATGAATTTTAAATACAAATAGACGGCTTTTCAAACAGTTTTTCTCAAGAAAACATTCCTAAATATAGACTAAATGATTTCTATTTTGGAATTTTTTCTGGAAAAAACGTTATGTGAAACTCTCCGCTTTTATATGACAATTGTGTATACGAAATTTGATTTGTATAGTTATTTGTACGCAAAATTGATGACTTTAATATAGATGTCTCCTTTTCGGTTCATATTCTCCTTAAATTATTTTAGTTTATAAAATATATTTTAAGAAGTTACCGAAATCGAAAATCTTCTAGACGGTGGGGTTTCGGAGAGTTTAACTTTTTATAGTATTATTTATATTCAAATTATCCTATAACACGTAACAATAAATTTTATCGCCTCAAATAAACAATAGTTTTATCACCTACTCTCACTTTACACCACCGTGATTGCAGAACCTTAATTCAGTTTTATCTTTTTAATTAAGACATATTCAAGTTTAACTACACCTTCAAAAATCTACAAATCTTTTATTTTCAACGGATGACATAACCAACTATTATCATAAAGTTTTTCTGTTTCTTTTTCTCATGTATTTTTAAAGATTATTTCAAAATGTAAATGGTTGAATAATATATTTTAAACCTTTTGTTCACCAGTTTTAAATATGTCAAAAGATTATCTTAATTAATTAGTCATGAAAAAAGACGGCCCTGTCGTTTTGACTTTTCGTTAGAAAATAAGTTTGTGTATATGTGACATCTTTATGAGATTACTTCTTAAATTTATGTATAAAGTTCTCGTTTGTAAATTTTATTATTATATATTTATTTCGTTTTTTTTAAATAGAATTATGTGAAACTTTAATAGGTAAAAATAAAAATTAATAGTAGTGGATATGACCCATACAGGAAAGACTAACTGAAAAGATATTACTAAGAAAGAAATTCTGAATCCTGAATTTTATAACACAAATTATTCAATTTGGGTACGGAGATAATGTTTTCTTGATTTATAAAAAATTTGTTCAAAGTTTTTCTTATATATGTCGACGTTTTGGATCTTCTTGAGTAATTTTTATTTCGTGTCCGTGGGTCTGTGAAACTAGTTCAGACGTACACCACGAAATACACTAGAAAAATATATTTTCTTCATTTTAGATACCGAAAGATTTTCATTTTCAGGATTAAAATAGTAGCTTTCTTTCAAGAAATAAATAGAATCTATTATTTTTTTTATTCTCAAGAATAATAAAATTATTTTTATCGTTATAATAATATAAATGTTGTTTATTTGTATATAAATATGATGGACGAGTTTACCTTTAAATTTGTGGTTTCATGTGTAATTACTGTCAAGGACACATGAATTTTTATTACGGGCGTGCTATGTAAATAACCAAAAAAATGTAATAATCGTAATTTATAAATATCGTAATTTTTTGTTTGTTTATTTATTTTGTAATACGTTTTACGAAACTAAAAAAAAAATTTCAGGGTAATTCTAATAATTGAATAATTGGTTATCTAAATCAATATTTGTAAAGGTGTATAGTAAAGTAAATAGCATAAATAAATTTTCGTGTTTCATCCATTTAATTTTTAACTACATAACTCAAAACAATTACAATAAATAGCTTGTAACTGAACAATGATTTTAATTTATATTAGAAGCCTTAACAATTTAGTAATTATATAATACGATTAGTTTTTGTATTTCGAAGGTTTTCTGCACCATCATCAGACTTTAATTTTAAAATAAGTTTTTGTTATTATTTTACGGGGTGTATCAAATTTTTTATACTTTATATTGTGGGTATTGAAAGCTTTTTAATAGCCATTACATCCATATTTTGGGTACTAAATGATTAATAAATTATATGGGGTCGTCATATCTTAGAACGTTCTTGAACCTCTTTAGGATAAAATATTTGTATTACATCTATGTTAGAAATTATATCTACTGAATTGTAGAATCAAAAAACGAGAATGACATGGAAAAAAAGAAAATGATTTCAAAAATTATGAAACATATCGACGCTTTGAAACCTCCAAAGTCATTACCTATTTGTCGGTCTAGCGGTTTGCCGGTCTCCAATTTTAAGTCACGGAAATTTTTGATAAATACTAGTTGTGTTGTTGGGAATGGTTTCTATTCTACAAACATCACACTTGTCAACTGCCTTCCCAGATTGTCTATTGAAGTGTTTAATAGTTTTTTAATTTAAAGCTAATATCTCGTGAACTATCCCACCGATTTTGATAAAATTTAGTATATATATACATATAAGTGATACAGTTTTATTCCAGAATTCGATAGTAATAAATAAAGAAAAATCGGAACAGATACTTGTGAAAAAATAATGAGAAAACTATTTGAATAAAATTAAGAAAATGCGTTTTCTCATTTTGCCAAAATTTGCCCTAAATTCATTACATCTACGTCCAATAAAAATTCTCCGTGTGCTTAATAATTATTTTTATTTAAAATATTTTTATTAATGACATAAAGTTCAGTGTACTTCTAAGTATCATAAGGTAAAATAATAATAAGGTAGCATAGCTTTAAACAATTAGGTATAAAATTTGTGTATGTGAAATATATAATTCTTTTATGAGATAGGAATGAGGTTTATAAATACTTATTGTACAAATGCAATTTTTATTAATTTCTTTTACAGAAATTTTACTGTTATCAAAAATATTCAATTCAGTCCCATAATTGTCATTGTTATAAACAAAGAACTAATTTATTTAGAATTAGTTATATATTTATAAAGTTTGCGTGCCAAATTTTTATTCTTAAATTCTATAAATTTTACTTAAATTTTTTGTGAAAAAATCTAATGGGAGCATATACTTTTGTTCACGAATATTTCTAAATTAAAAATAAGAAAATTATGATTTTCAAGGTATAAAAATATCTGAAATATTCTTTTATTCACTAAAAAAACTCTAAATTTTAATTCTACTTAGATCTAATTTTATTTCATCCAAGTTTTATATATATATTATTAAATATACCATTAAAATTGTTACATTTTTCGTTGCAGAGTTTATATCTTTAGAAA
The DNA here is from genome assembly GCA_020423425.1 of Chrysopa pallens. Classification (NCBI taxonomy): domain Eukaryota; kingdom Metazoa; phylum Arthropoda; class Insecta; order Neuroptera; family Chrysopidae; genus Chrysopa; species Chrysopa pallens. The sequence continues at coordinate 34,240,576 of CM035593.1, forward strand.
TATCCCTGCTAGCATTACTAGCTCTAATTAACATATGTTTCGCCAATAAGAATTAACGAATTATTTTCAAAAATTCACTTTACTGTTTTAGCTTTAATATCACATTGTAACGTTCAAATGTGTTGGAGATGAATTGGGGAATTATTCGAATCATTTTAGTGTTGTTTAGTATATTTTTTACCTTATTCGATTAAAATATTCATATTTCAAAAATCATTTAAACATAAAATTATTAAACCATTGTGTAATTGACTATAAAAATTAATAAATTAAAATATTATTAAGTGTTCAACATTATTAAAACTTAAAACCGGTCTTACTTTAATTTAAAATAAAAAGTAAAAAATTAAAATTAACACATTTACCTTTAATACTTATACCATATACATTCAAAAAATAAATAAATAAATTTTATTAAAAAGACAATTGATAATATATTTTTGATCTATGACCTGTTTTAACTTTCACATATTGTATGGCATTATATTTAACAAACACTATAAATGAAATCTAGAAAGTGAGACAAAATAAAAATAATAAAAAAATATATTATTATAAATAAGAACAAAAATATTATTATCATAATCTGTCATTATAAATAAATAAAAATAAAAATGAATTCGTGTTAAACCTACCATGCATGGTGAGTACTTGAAACAATTAATTAATGAGTGTGGACTAGTTTGATTTTAACTTGTAAAACATAAAAACAAATATGTATTTTAAATAGTAGTCGAATAGAAAAATAATTTTTATTTTTTACTGGTTTGACTGGTGATTTTGTTATCAAATTATACCAAAATATATATATTTTGGTCAAAAGAAAAATAAAAATCTTAACGCTGTGAATTGAGTAAACTAAGCAAATTTTATATTTTAAAAACAAAAACTTATTTCAATTTTTTATCTTAAAGACATAAATTTGGTTCTGAATAAAAGATTATAGTATGTTTATTGATGTATTATTTGTATATTTATGATTAAGAAAAAAGTCCGATTAAATTAATATTTCATTTTTCTACGAACATAACACACTTTATTCTGTAAAACGTTTATAATACGTTAATATTTTTATATTTTTATTATTATTTGTTAAATTGTTTCTTATCGATATTTAATATTTTTAGATTTTTATTATTATTTGTTAAATTGTTTCTTATAGATATTTAATTCTCACTGAATTGTAATAAAATATCAAAATAAAGTTATTTTTCTTATTCAACAACCCAATAGAATATTTCAGTAATATTAAATTTGCATTATATTAGAAATAAAAATGTCAAATTAGATTAAAATCATAATAAAAGTCGATAAGTAAATTGAAATTGGTTAACAAATGTTTTTAAAGATTATTGACCATCCAATTTCTTGTAAAATACTCTCACTGTTTATTTAATCGAAAGTTATGGACATTTCAATTTTGCTTATTTTAAAGAAAAGAAAATAACTTCAGTTTTCTGTGCGTGAAGTACAAACGATTAAAAAATAAGAACAAATTTGTCAACATCTTTATTGCAAAAGTATTATTTATTAAAAAATCTAAAACTTAGTTATTATAATTGACGCATATCTTGTTGAAAAATTCGGTTCGAAAAATGATCTAAACATTTCTTATGCAAAAATTGAATTTTACACGCATCTGATATTTATTAATTATCCGAAAAATTTTTTTATTCTTTTCGTATATCGTAAACAATAATGTTTCGTTTTCGTATCGTTTTTGACTAAAATACAAATATTTTCGCTTAAATACAAACATTTATCAAAGTTGATAATAGATGCACATTTATCTATAATTCTAATACTTTCAGAAAGAATTTTAAATGTTCCGAATCATAAAATTATTGACCAGAAATCTAAATACACAACAAAATTGTCAGTAACTAAGTTTGTGGAGCATTGCTGCAGGTAAAGAAGGTTGATTAAAACATCACCATTAAAAAAAATTCACTTAAATAATAATCTAATCTAAAATTAATCTGACACATTTCAAATTAATCAAAATGATATTCATAAAATAAAAATAAATAAAGTGAAAATTATTATTTAAAATACATTTTATTATTAATATTGGCTTACATTCAAATCGAACAACTCGACCGACCAGTTACAAAAATAAAATTTTACAACTTCCGCTAATAAACACTATACTTAAATAACAAATAATACGGTTTGTTTTTTCTTTGTGGTTTTACGCTTTTTTGACACTATTCTTTTATATAACACAAATTTAAGTTTATACTCGTAACAAGTATTTATTTTTTATAAGCTAAAATACATTCATGTTAAAAAAATGTAATATGAATTTAATAATATTAATATTGATGATTCATACTTCCGTCAATCAATTACTTTTAGTATGCATTGCACTTTTGTAGGCTAAAATAAATTAAAAATCTGTTTTAAAAATTGATTTAAGAGCTAATAGGTAATTTATTAAGTTATATAAGAAGAGATGCATTTTAGTTATTTTTATATTCCATATTTCTAATGATTTTGATAATATTTTGTTAATGAACAAGCAATGCAGTCACAAAAATAATAATACAAAATTATTTTATTTAATTCCAAATTTGTTAATAATTCGTTTTCAAAATTCACAAGTAATTAATTTTCGGCTATGGACAATTAAGAGTGTGAGACATGAGCTTGGATTACAAACCTTTTTGAGGAATTAAAAATCTTAAAATTTCATACCAAAGAAAAAAGGCATTGACGTAGAATCAATTTCGCTCAACGAGTAATTACATTAGTTAAAACTAACAAAGTTTGTATGAAAATCGGTCAAACCAATTTTTTGTAACAAATAAAAAATCTACAAAAAAACGGCATATTAATTGAATTTCTTTTAATTTATAAACTTATTATTTTTTCTACTGGGAACTTGTTCATTTGGATGTCGTGGAACACACACCCCACCATTTTTTTGAAACTTTATACAGAATATTTAAACAGTTAAAACTGACAATTTGTTACATCTTTTGTGTTAAATAATAACAATGAGAAATCCTTTAATATATTGAGTTCTTAATAAACTATGATTGTATAGTTGAATAAACACTGGAAAATGATAAAGGTCTAAAGTTAAAGAAAATGATATGTGTCCGTCCATCCGTACATCATCTCTAGTCTCGCATCAAGAAAAAGGTTTCCTTCTTCATCTTAGTTATTTTGATAGTGTAATGTTTTAATATAATATTACAAAAAGGACCATTACAAAACTGAACACAGTACACTATTAAATATAAAATAAACACAATTTGTTGTCTGTTTCATATCTCATCATCAACATCGCTTGCTTGCTCTCCTCATGTTCGTAACCTTTTAAGTCCTTTCTTTCTCTTCATCTTAAAGAGCAACATGTGGTTTTCCACTTACTACATACACAACAGAGTGATCAGCAACATATTATTATAATGTATTTGTTTGATCCTTATACATGATTTTCATTTCAATTAATTATTAATGCGTATATAAACGTAGTGCTGCCATGAAAGCATATAATCTGATTTCCCTTTTAGTTTTATTAATTATTTATTTAATTATATATTAAAATCTTCATTTATATACGTTTATTTTTAAATGTTCCATCATGTCAAAATTCTTTATATGGCCTATACCTGGAATAAAATCGGGCGGGATTCTATTTGGATCGAGATACAGACAATAAATTCATATATTAAATGTTAAACTGTTCTTAAGAGTTGCTTGGATTAGAGATATTGATAATGACTCACTCAACGAGGTGATCTATTTATCTGATGTTTGTTTTGCTGTAACTTTCGAACGCGCTGTCAGATTTTGATGAAGTTGCAGATACGTTGAACACATTGAGGAAATATACTTTTCTTATTAATTGAGCCTTATATGAAAGTTTGTAATGAAAGAATGAAAATTTAGCTTACATATGATCCAATTATTATAAAGAGATACTACTGGTGAGATTCTTTTACATGGTGTGAAGAGGGTGTTACAGTTAGTAAGATTAACAGCCATTGTAGCTAAAATTCCATAATATAAAAACTAAATTCTATACACCGCGTTTTTGAAATATTCTAAAAACTACTAAAAAATTTGTATATTCATCTGGAAAAATGTCCTAAACAGATGCTTATCCACTTAAAAATTGTAACTTTTAATTTTTATTTATTCAGAAACTTTTCTCAAAATTCGGTTTGTTAGTTAAAAAGAAAAAAACATTTATTTCATTAAAATAAATAAATAAATAAACATAAATTTCAAAACTACTTTCAATTTTATAAACGTATTTTTTTTCCATAATAAATAATTTAGATCGGTTCAAATTAAACAATATGTGAAAATGAATATTTTAACAATAACCACAATAATATAAAATGTGAATAACCTTAAACAACATTGGAATAAAATACAATAAATTTATTAATATTTATATTTAAAAAAATAAATAAATAAATAATAAATAAAATATATAAATGAATGTATGGAATACAGCGAAGAAAAACCACCGAATTTATAAATAAATAATTTTTGAATTATTCATAATATTAATAATTATTGTTTATGGACAGGTAGCAGGTACTTCAGCTATCATTATATTTAAATGTATTGTAAAATTCAATTTATGTTATTGTTATATAAGATGAAACTTGTTGAAAAACAATCGATTTTGTTACAATTTAATTAATAAAATAATTATTATGTGTATAGAAGGAATATGGGCGTAATAAAAATTGGTAGGTTTTACTTTTGTTAACCTTTTTGGGTATTTACATTCATATTCGATGTGCATAGTACTAACTTTGGTATCGCACCTTCATTACTGGGATTTCACAGATGGCATGCGACACAGGCTAAATTGAATATTACGATAACTAAACCAGTTGAGAAGAGCAGTGGGTCTTTTGTCAGGCCACTGTCAGTTGAACTATTAACTTGAAAAATCTGTGGCGATCCTACTATTAGGTCATTTCTGAAGGATGGTGAAACCTCCATTCATGTCATTTCAATCTGTAGAAATTTTCAGGGTGTTTGATAAAGAATATTCGGTTCTGAATCTCTGGATCCATTTAGTATGTATGGTAATAATTCCGGCGTGTGGGTTCTATATCTGCACATTGAGTCAGAAGGCATCCTGGTCTTCAAGAGACGGAGCAAATAGGGTTGAAATTGTGCTCTCAAGGACAATTATCCAATGTTTTTAATAACTAAATTTCAGCTGAAATTATGACAGTTCTAAACTTGTTATTCAATGCACATATTTTTAGCAAGTTTATCGAAACTCTATTCAAATGCTCATTTCCGAACTGAAACTCATTATCTTACTATCTCTTTTCGTTTTGGAGAAATAGACGACTTCATATTTTTTAGGTGGATACAAATGTTTCCTAAACATTTAAATTTTGTCAGAAAAAACAGTTATGAAATCAGTGTCGGATATTCATGAAAATTACACCTGTATATGATTGTGCATGTAATAATAAATCGAATTCTGTTTTTATTATTACGTGTGACCTCGATTTATTGATTTTTGTTTGTTTATTTGTTTGTATGTTTCATGCTATATTTTTTTTTATAAATTTAAATTATATGATGTTAAAATGGAAACATGATTTTTATATAGTCTTCCTATAATTATAACAATTGTATAAATTTTTTAACATCTATAATTTATTTATTTCTTGTGCTTGTAATTAAATTTTAATTGCTCACCTATCAATCAAAAGTTTTGTTGTGATTAATACCAATGTGATTGAAATTAAGAATTTAACGATCACAAGCACTCAAAAGTGAACCTCACTGTCTTTATGAACCTTACTCTCCTTAAAACAGTATTATATGTGTGTTTTTAGTAAACTAAAAAGTATATTTGGGTGTATGGTAGTGTGTGTAATGTAAGCATACATATTAAATGTGTAGGTGTCATAATATCTTTAATGTAATTTTTATTGATTGAATGTATTTCTTATGCATATTTTTAAAAAAATATTCACATTCTGCAGTCCTTATTTATATAAAATAAAAGTGTGCCAAATTTCTTACTAACCCGTCTGCCCAGTTTTCGTAAAAAGGGATACAAAGTTTTTTTATTTAAAAGATGTTTATAATGAAATATAAAATGATTACCCCAAAAATTTGTGATTGATTTTCCCAAATCAATCGCATTTCAAAAAACTCATATAATGGTAGACGAGCCAAAGCGGGAAGTTTTGGATATACTCGAGCACTTCCGATTAAGTTATTGGAGATACTTTATCCATTGTTGAGTACCTCTACTAAGTAAGTAATTCTTTCTTGGTAACCTCTATCTTCAACTGTCAGTCTTCAAATAACTTTAATCAAAGAAAAGTGACTTTTTATATACATATTTATTACTTTTCTTCTGCTAATTGATCTGATATATACTTAGGCTCGTATTAGCCCATTTCTATGATAAAAACTAAAATTTAATATCTTTTTGAAAATGAATTTAATCCTCGATTTTTGTTACAATACTCTTTTATTTTCAAAACCAACACGGATTTCGGAATATACATTAATTATTAGAGCAATAATTATTAAACAATCAATAATGATAGTGGGTGTTGCAAATGCTGGAGGCCACTTTGAAGACTTCCTTATTGAATTTTTAGTTACAACTTACATGGCTACATTCAACTAGGATTTATTTATATACATATTTTTTTTATATGCTCTCAAAACCTAGATCGATTATTGTGTTAACCAATTAAACTAAAGAATTATCTGGAAATTTGTTCGAAACTAATTCCACAAGTTAAATAATTTCTGGCGAACAGTTCGAATACAATATACTCTAATACCTTTTGGGCGTGGGATTTATATTGTTTTGTATATAGTAGAAAGTCAGTTCTCTCGGGCTTTCAACATATTTTTTGTTAGTTTACATAAAACATATTATGCATTTTGTTCAAAAAAGATTATAAAATTAAAAATGTAAAAACTGATTTTAATTAATTAAAAGCTTATATACAAGCTTTGACTTTGTTGTTATGAACGATAGGAATCGATATATCGGAAAGTGGTCATATTCACTTGCTGCTGATAAATTTCTACTTAGTGCCTACTGGGTTAATAACAAAATTCAAAATAAGAGGCCATTACTTAAACACTACTTTGTTTTTATTCTTATATAAAAAACTTCAAAATAAAGTAACACTTAATTTTATATCCGCTTAGGTTTTTTTTTTGCTTGTATTTTTAACAGAAATAATAGAAACACCCAAAAATACTTAGTAAAAATGTCAAAACATTTATAATGACTTTTTAATGTGAATAAAAGAAAGATGTTCCGTAGTTAAAATGTTTATATTGCATGCTTATAATAATCATTCTATCCATGAGCTAAGATGAGCTAACTTGCTTCTATCATATATATTTACAAATGTCTTAAATATCCGATGGTTGAATGCAAACATTTTGAACATTACATAAAAAGTATAAGTTCATTTCAATCAAGTACTCTTTTCCACACGATGATTTTTAGTCCATACAGTTTATGGACTATGTTTTTTGCGTATTATATAAATTTTAATAATTATAATTAGCTAAAAAATTTATACCATCATAAAAATAAGTTTTTCAACGAGCTGCTTCGTTTGTAGCTTAAAATAAAATACATAATAAAATGACTTCTTAAATAATTGATTATCAAGAACAGACTTTTTTTACTGTATAAAATATAAATAATTTTATTTTTGAAAAATATATTCATTTTTATGTTATGTTTTTTTATTTTTTTCATATCGAGTAAGTAAATGTAAATGTAGGCTACTATTAGTTTATTTTGATGTGTAATTGTACATTCCGAATCAGAATAATTGAAACTGTTGCGCTATGATCGCTTGATGTAATCTTTTATAATTTTGTGGAAAATGTAAATTTGTTAATTATTTATAATATTTTCTACTTTTATGCGAATCTTAAACATAAAATAAACTGCCAAAAAATGGGCAGGGACCTTTTATGCCTTTTTATGAATATATTTATTTAAAGTGAAAAAATTTTTATTTCAATCACATAAAATTTGGTGTAGTTGTAGTAAATTTACTAGTTTAAAATTCATGTTTTTCTTGATTTGAGGTTTTTGTTTATAAAATAAGTGGAATTGTTGCATATTAATTTGTATTTAATATTAGAGATTGGAACAAATTAAAACTCAAAATGGAAATAACCAATATTGAATACATCTTTAGTTATTTAGCGATGACTCAAAAGTAAAGAATAATTTAAATGTAAAAAACAAGAACAATTAAACTGTAAAACTTTGATATTGATATGATATTAAAGCTTGTCACAAGATTTACTTATGTAGATAAACAAATAAATTAAATAATTTGAAGTCATTGATTAAAATTTTCAAACTAATTAAATACGACTACTTAAATCTCGGGAGAAACTATTATTTCATATAAATTATGTGATGACGTTGATAATAATAATTTTAAAGTAAAATTTTATTTTTCATTTTTTAGAGCGCATTTAAACAAAAGTTTGTTTTAAAAAAATATTTTTTACCTTTAATTTTTTTAACTAAAGTGTACAAGTTTTTTTTTGTTTGTATATTTAGTAAGTACTTTTCCATATTGTGTGTTGTTATTAACTATTAATCATTTCATAAAAATATTTATCTACTGTAGTCACATTAATTTGTGAAAATACACTTCTTAATGGAACCATGTCATTTTATTTATTTTTATTTTTGGTATTTTATTTTTTGTGTGTATCCTGTGTTTTGTATAATATAATGTTGTTTTTATTAAGATTTGTTTGACTCCATTCAAACTAAATGGATTTTTCACTGATCTTTCTTCTAGAAGAGAATTTCATTTGCAAAGAAAATGCTATTATGTCCTTAAGTGACACTCAACATAATATACACATGGTTACACTGTTCGGGTGCCAACTGTTGAGAGTTTTTGGTTTTCCACAATGGTAAAATTCATGTCAATAGCCCCTGGTTTGAATTTTTGTTCAAGCCCATAGCATGTTAAAGATCTTGGTCATATGTTCCCTGGGTTCATGCAGCTCAAGAAAAATGGATACTTGATTGGGGAAAATGCTAAGCTACTGATCGAAGTGCTGACCAATTTTCCCATGGATGTCCATGGTCACCGTATTATCGTTTCGTACTAAAATTTATCCCTATACTTAATTATTCACCTTGTAAAATATATTAATATATTATATGTTATCATTATTACTATTAATTTTGCCACGATAATAAAATTAAGTGTTTCTTAGATGTTTATGCATCACTATTTGTTTAGAGAAAGCCCTCAAAATGAAATAATTCTAATCAAAAAACTTACCAGATGTTTAAAATTCCACATCCACATATTTTACACGGCTTTATTTTATTTAACTCCCTCCCTGCTCGAAAAATGTTTGCAGTTTCATTAGAAAATAGAAATGCTATTATTCACTCGATGGTTGTTTAGTATTTCAAAATGTGAATGGTAATACTAACTGGTATGTGATAGTGCAGGAAATCAACTCACACCTAAAATAAAAACTTTATAATGTTTCAAAACGAAATAAAGAAAATGATAATGTTGGATTTTAAGAATTTTTCAATTAAAAACGGTAATATTTTTTACTATCCCAAAAAGGTAATTCACATCGCTTACGCAGCTCTTGTATGACAATTTTTTGTTGTTGCTATTATTTAAGTGGTGAAAAATAATTTGTTGACATTTGAATCTACTTTAATATTTGAAAAAGATTTTGACAATCAAAGAAAATTTATTTATTTTTTTCTAAAATAAATTTTCTTGTTTGTAATCATAATAACATATAGAATTTATAATGTATCCTTGTAGCTTCTTTGATCCTTTTTTATTTTTATACTGTTTTTTTTTTATTAAAAATCAGATTTATTTATTTAAAAAAAAAATGTATCTTCTTTTAATAATTATTGTTTCAGATACACGGAGACTGATTAAGTATCAAAAAATATCATTCAATAATAGATCTGTTATATCCAAAATGTGTTTTTTATTTTTTTCTTTACAAAAGGTTGAATAGTAATTTTCTTTTTTAAGTCGGTTAAATGCAATACATTGCAATATCACAAATATTCAATAAATTTTAATTCAATGACCTTCAAAAGTTTGTATGGGTATACTAATAAGCTATAGTAAGTTATAAAATTAATGCAACTTTAATTCAATTATTTTACATGCAACAATATTCCATTGCTTACCAAGGTTCATTGACTGCTACCAGTATCAACATTTGATATTTAAACAATACCTTTAGTTCGTTATACCTACATTATATTCAATACTGATATAAACTTGGTTTATTATTACTATGTACGATAATTGAATTGGGCTTTATAAACTGCAATAAAATATCACTATTTAAATTTCGCAAAAATTATATTAAATTTTTGTTAAAATTTTCATAAAATCGTTTTATATTATGCATAACATAATTTTTAAATTTATATTTCATTAACATTAAAAATTCAAAAGATGTTTACGAATATTACTTCATTTTTCGAGTTACTCATTTTTGTGTATGTTACTTTAACCATTTTGTCCCATTAAGAAAGTAGAATTGGCATGCTTTGTTGGAGGGTTCGATTTTTCTTGTGGAAAATTATTTTTATCGAGTCCGCATAAACCTACTAGCAAATATACTTATTTTTATGAACCGGCAATGATGAAATATAATGTTTCATCGTGCAAGAAGTAATGAACCATTTAATAATCTGGATCATTCTGATTTTCTGGTGGTTTTCTCCTCGTAGAAATATCTAATCGGTTATAGCGGCTTTTATACTTATATAATTAAGTAAAATATATTTTTTATGCTTCAAATTTAAATATTATTATTTTAGACAAGCAATGCGGATTTAAAAAAAAAATTGTTATCAATTCTTGTCCTACTCAAAACTTCTGTCCCTTGATTTTTCATTCTCCTAAAAAACTTTCATTTTATTGCTTAAAATAGGTTTGATGCACAGTTTTCGAGATACTTCAGTCTATAACGTTCATCTTCCCCATTTTAATTCTAAATTCACACCCATGCCATGCTAGAATATGTTAAGAGTGGAACCGCAATCACATACCTTGTACACTCAAACCTTTTAGTCCTCTGTACCCTCTTTAGAACACTTCCATCACCTGAGACAATAATGCCTTCTAGCTCAAGGTGACAATTATATTGTTATTATGTTGTTGGTGGGTCGGATTACTTCGTTCTTATCCAGGCGACGGTAGTGTCATCAATTAACCGCCCCTTTATTATTACTATTTTTTATTGATCAAAGTGCCGCTGCTTGGATTCGAACACACTCATGCTATAGTAATGGATTGATTCCAGAGTTCGAGTAACGTTTCAGTGACATTTCTAATTGGTTGAAAATTTATATTGTTGCATTAAACGATTTCGCTAAGATGGTATTTAACATATACGAATTTACTAGAGAGTAGGTTTCATTCCTGAAAAAATAAAAATAAAGTCGATTCTCCCAGGTACTGTCAATAAATGTCCAATAGTGTTACCATAATATTGTACTATTCACTACATATACCTACAGTTCATAATGGTCTTTTAGTAGTATTTTGGTTAATATCATATCCATGTTACAAACTAGATATATTCAAAATACAAAATTTAATTATTATTATTAAATGTTATCAATATACTTATACTTCATACATACATATGTGTTTATTTATGTTTACTGTCTAGCACGGAAATTTAATTTTCTGTTATCATTAGTAATATGTTGTATATACATCATATATCATACACCACGATGCATGCATGGATGGCGGCATGGTACGTGTTTTAGCTTATAAATAGGTAAAATTAACAACCAAATAAATCTGATTAAAAAAAAAAATAATGTGCTATGTTGGAATAATTTTAATCTAAAAACATTTTTATATGAAAAATTCAATTATACCTTTGTTTGATTTTATTTAAAAACAAAAAATCATTGATTATATTTTGCTATCGTATAATTTATTATGTTAAAAGTATAAGAAGAACTAACTCTTAGTTTTAAAGTTCTGGCACTCGATCGGAGATAAATTTTATATGCGATCTCTAGCGCCTGGAAATTGATGGTTCTATGTGCCTTCTTTGACAATAAAATCCCTCAGCTTGAGACTTAGATATTTCTTGGTGTATAGTGCTGTGATTGAATTGGCATGGCAATGAGAACTTTAAGATCCAGTTAAGACCAAATGCAACATAAAAAGCCCACGAATTTTCCTTTGGATCTCATGTATGCTAAGTTTCATACCCAAAACATTGATAAACTAACTTATGATTAATTCATTAACTTATTTATTGCTAAACTAACCCTCAGGCGATGGCGATACTTATTAACAAAATTCAGCTATTTATCAATGTAGTTTAATGATTCAGCTGTATTTTGCACAGTTTATTATTTGCAGTGAAGATGCTATGGATACCCAAATAATATTCGCAATTTGGTGTTGAGCTTATTCAGTGTATTTTTTTTAAATATTCGGTATTATGAACAGCGAATACTTGCAAAACACACCACAATTACAAAAAATTACCTAAAATTTAAGATTAATTGGAGCTTAGTGTTTGTTTATAGTGAGCTGTATTATTTAAATATTTTATTATAAATAAATAAAATATTTTGAATTATACTCGTATTTTAATTTCTAAATTTATACTAATAGTTTCATTATATTTTTTTGTTTCAGGTGAGTCCAAAAATATTTTGCAAATGGATGAAATTTCATAAAGACGATTCGTAAGTAAACAAAAATTACAACATTTAACAATTTAATCTTCAAAATGTTAAAAAAAAATGATGTTTAGAAAAAGAAATTATGAATAGAAATATATTAAATGGCAAAATATATATTGACTAATTATTTTAATGAAAATATAGGAAAAAATATTATCACAATCATTTGTATGTTTGATAGTTTGAAAATATTTACATTGTTATCACAGATTATAATCTATATATTAATTCGTCAAGAAAAACTGTGTACCCTGTTTTACGAAAATTGTTATGGAGTATAAAATAATAATATAAAGGCAGTGAGATTCACTTTTGAGTGAATATGGTCGAATTTCGAGAGCTTTAACGGGACTCCAGTGCCTTGAAAACCTTGATTGCAATTTAAGTTGATTGTGTTACGTTTTCATGACAAATTGTAGATATCATGGCGCCTTCGGATATACTGAAAAATTCAAATGTGATTCCATTTCGGTATTTATCATTTTTAGAATTATTTTAGACTAATATAATTAATTAAAGAAATAGAAACAACATAATTATTTCCTTTTAATTCGATTATTAGTTGTCAAGGGCGTTCCCAAACATATTGTACGTATAATAAATCATTTGATTAGATCGCAGTAACTATAAAAAATATTTTATAAAAAATTCCACACCTTTGTATTTGTATGTGCGTGTAATTGTTTTTTTTTGTTAAACTAAACTCATAAATGATGCATTAAACATATGATTTAGTTTAATAAAACTATATAATTATTTATACCTTGAAATAAAAGAGTACCTACGCTATATTCCCAGTATACATACATTCAAGTACACAAATCAACCTTTATTAAGTACACGCTAACACATATTTAAAATTCATAGCTTATAAAATCGATGAGAAGTTATTCTTTGCAAAATTATATTTGTTTTATATTATTCATTTTATAGGTTTTTGTTTTAAATGCCTTTTTTCGTACAAATAATAACCGGTTCATTCTAAACCAAAAAACAATTTTTTGCATATTGAATATAAATTTATGTTCAGATATTTTTCGTTTAACCAATATAACTTAAAATTGATCTGGAATAGTATAATAAAACTTGAAACAAATTTTAATGTTGATATAGTTGATCTAAATAACATCCTGACAAAGAAGCTATGAAAAATACATTGCCCATTCCCGATAATGTGCACAGGACCTCGTGATATATGAATATGCTTACCTAAACAACTATAATATCCAAACGCTTTCACCGAATGAGTAGCAATTTGGATTTGAGCTGAAAAAATGCATTTTCTGTATTTCAATCACATACAATTTTTTGTAGTAGTAAGCTGAGTTTTTTCCTGATTTCCTGTTAATATTTTTTATATTAATAAATATCCAAAAAAATCGTTTTCTACAAAATTGAGATTGCAACAGAAATTTCAACAAAATCGAATGAGTAGTTCACAATATATCAGCATATTCTTGAAAATACCCATGATCGAAAATGTACACTAAAATTGGTATATCTCCAGGCCAACTTTGATTTACATTTTTATCACGTTTATTCTCTGTGGTAATTTCGACAATGTTTTATTTTTCTTTTATAAAAATTTTCCAAAACAATCGATTTTAACGCCATTAAAATGACATTAAATTTATTAAAATCGGATTCCCGAGAAGTACCAGTTCTGAGTATTCGCTACATAAATTAGACTCTTGCATTAAAAGTTTTATAAAAACAAAAACATGTAATAAAGCATTTGTTCATTTCTCTCCTGCGTAGAAAATGATTAAACGGCTTATATATAGCTTTTATTGTCTTTATTAAAATTAAAAATACATAACGCAGATAATAAGATAATTATCCGCAAACAAGATACTTAAATATGAAATTGGGTGATTATTACACAAAGTTCAAAACTTTGATTCTTACACAAAGTATCGCAATCAATTACTAAAAACAATAAAATAAGTTTAATTGAATAATAAATAATTTACACACACCATTTATGTAATTCACATTTAATTCATTAATTGTTCAGGTCTAATGAAGATATTCGTACGTGTATAATTATTTAAAACGTAATTAAAAAGTAAAAGAAACAAACTATCAAAATATTATATGCGATTAGCATAAAAAAACATTAAATTACATAGAATCATGAAAAGTGAAACATTTAAACTTTTTTTTTTTTTCATATATAAATTTATGTTGTAATTAAAACTTACGAATGTGTGTATTAACGAACATACCTTCTTTGTAATTAATAAATAAATATAGTACATATCTATTATTTTATGCTCTGCTTATAGTTAAAATTGTAATTATTTCAAGGTTTTAATTTTCAATTTTTAAATACCTTTTTGGTTTTGTGTTCACTGTATGAATTATGTGGGTGCATTTTATTGTTACATTGGAATCATTTCAATATTGAAATTTTTTTAATTTGTTTTCACAATAAAGGTGGAATTTATTTATTATGTACATTGAAAATAATTGGAATATAGATCGACTAATACCTTGTAATACACCCGAAAAAAATTCTAAAATTTGTTTTCGATCATAGTGAATGTAATAAGGTATTTCTATGAACACCTATACCAAAATTTTATTAGTGCCTTCGATATTAGGTAACTTAACAAACTTTAGACTAAAATTAATATACATACTGACTTTTTTGATATATGCCAAGTATAAAAATATGCAGTAGTTATAAATAAAAATTTGGTATATTACAATTTTGGTATATTACAATGTTGTGAATTAGTTTGCCAACAGTTTATCAAAAAAAGTTTCAAACAAAACTTGTTAGTGTTGAAGAATGGGACATTTTTCTTCTATCTTCTATATTTTTCTTCTATTCTCTAGGCCGAATAGTCCAATTTTTTTATTCACGAACTTAAACTTATATTTGAGGTGAAGAATACACTCAAATACATTGTTGAGTCATCTTGATGATGGACAGATGGACGGACAGGTGGAAATAGACTTATTAAAAATTATGAACACTCATACCAAAATTTTGTTAGGGACTTCAATATTTACTAGCGTTACAAATTTAGGACTTAATTTAATATCATCATTGAAAATTACCGAATTTTACAAAACACGTATCAATTATTGTATTTTTTCTACCTAATTTCAATGATACATTGCAATACATAAACAGAGGCAAACAAACGCGGTAATAATCATAGTATGTTTTGTAACGCAATATAAAAATTTTTATTCAAGGCTGAAAGAAATATAATGATGATAAATTATATTTTATTGTAACGAATATGAAAATAAAAAAACGAACATAAAAACCTCAGCAATATTGTTTTATTTTAATATTGTAATTGCTCGTGTATAAGTTGAGTAATGTGTGACTGTGATATGAATACAAAATTATGTTGGAAAAAACAAATGGTGTTTTTTTTTTGTTCTGGCTAGTATGTGTAATGTTTTACACAAAAAGCTAATAATCTATGAGACATTGGATGAAAAGTGTTTCGACATGTTTTATTACGCACGTGTTTTTACTTAATTTGTATTAAATCAAATGTGAAGAGAATTGGGTGCGAATTCCTCGTCTATCTTGGGATGACCTAGAGATGATTATGATCTAGAGATAAATTTTGATTATTTGTTGACTGTTTTTCGAACTTAAATCAATCGTACTACTAAAACGAAGCATTTATCAACACAAGAATTCTAAAAATGCGTTTGTCGTTCCATAAGCAATTAAGAAGCAGATTGCATAACAAAACCCATCCAAAAATCAAAACTCTATGAGTAACAAACAGCTTCGCCAAGATAAAAACTATAAAGTCTGAATATATAGTTTTTAGGGTAATTTTAAAAAACAAAAGTACTTAGAAAGAAAGATACCCAGATAACCATATTTAAAAATGGCGTATTTTGACTGTTTTTCGATCTTAAATCGTTTATAGTAAGTAAACAGAGTATTTTCGTAAAAATCATTGGAATTAAAATGCGCGTCCATTATATTTTAGATAAAAAAATTGAATCAAAAATTGATCCCGCAGTATTTTAATTTTTATGATTTGTACCTCTAGTCCATAATTCTAGACAGAATTGGGTGCTTTGCTTAATGCATTCTCTGTCTAAATATTTAAAGGTAGACGCTCTCTGAATACATTATATAAAAATGCCATTCGTAGATAATTTAACTCTTTAAATAGTTATGTTTTGCAAGTGAGTTTTGTAGCAGAATATTTTATTTTACTCGAATTCTTAAACAACGTGAAAATTTATTTCAAAAATTGTTATCGTTATCATTTTTCTTTTACCTACTTAAATATTCTCTTTTGCTTGATAGGTAACAAAATGTATTTATATAAAATTTAATACATCTCTTTATTATAATGAGATACAGATTTCAATGAAATACAGGTTTATTATATTTGTCATCAAACCTCTCGACTCACCAAAAGACACCACCATATGCTTAGTCTTTTTTTACACTCACATCTAGCATTTTAAGGGTGGTGAAATAAACGAAAAAAAACATGAATCCAAACAGGAAACAATTTGAGAGAGAATTTCTTTGTATATTAAATTTTTTTTCAACATAAAAAAAAAATGTCCTAAATATTTATTTATTTCATACATAATGTTTTTTAATCCCTAGACTACATCTCTTGTCTTCTTCTTTTTAGATGTATACATTATTTTTTTAGTACGTCATTTCCTGTACGCGTGCGTTTGTAACATTTTTACATAAGCATATTAATTATTCTTATTTTTTTATTATCTGGTATGCATGTAATTATTATTAGGAACCATATCGTTAACCTTTTTTGTATTTATTTTAACCTTTGAGCTGGGTATAAGAAATTCTAACATATTATAAAATGTGAAAACAGTGCTATTAAAAGGAATTCACAATTGTGAAGGATGAAAATCAATTATTGTGAAATTTTAGAGAGATTCTTATCGAATTTCATTTTCAGGAAAACAGGGTATGATTTTTAAAAAGATAATTTTTCACTATGATGCTTTTTTTTATCACATAGAAAAAGTACTATCGGCTATTGTTTTCAGAATTTTTAAGGAACAAAGTTTAAATAAAAAGTTACATTGATTGTATCTCATATCTAAAATTGTAGCTCTATTGTGATATGCTAAGTTGTTTTCCACACTTAATTTTGTTTTTAATTAAAGTAAAATATTATCATTAAAATCGTGTCTTTGATTCTTTTATTAGTTTAAGTAAATATGGAAGATTCAGTTTTCAGAAATATTTATATCATTCATACCTTGGAATTAAAAAAAACAAAAAAATTTATAGTCTGTTAACATAATTGTTCAATTTTTTATCTGTATATTAAATTATCCTTCCAAGCAACACTTTTTTAATTTATTTACAAAAATTTTGCATAATTTCATAGATGAAACAAAAATTTTAATTAAATAAATTATTCCGCTATGATTTTGATTTAAATAAAATTTAATTATACACATTTTTAAAACAATTAATTTTAATGCATTTGTATTTAGACATAAGCGATAAAAGTTATAATATAACCTTCGAATACAACACTATAACATTGAAGGCTAGTTTATGTTGTAGATAATTTGAAAAAAAATATAATAACCATGAAAAACGTGAGAAATACTGATTTAAAAAATTATAAGAACCAATTTTATTCAATTCAAATATTGTCTTTGACTAGCTTATGAATTTTGTAATATTTTCAATAATAATAATATTTAGAAAATAAATGAATAAATTATTTATTTTGTGAAAATTCAATTTTTATTAAATAATAACGGAGACTTTTTTACTTTGTCTAATTTTCAATTGAAAATTTTTTTTAGAATATTACGAGTGCACTTCGATTTAAAAAGTCATTATCAAGTTATAAATAATTATTCATTTATTTTGGAAATATGGTAAGATTATTGTGAATGAAGTAACTGTGGGAAGAGTGAAAATTAAAAGTGTCTATTATTATTTTATAAAAATAATCTTTCTTAAAACTTCGATGGTTCACTGCAGAAAAACAAGTAAAATCAGAATTTATTAATTCTAGTTTTAAATTTGTACTGATACTAAATATTGAAGGCAATAAATAACAAAGCTCAAATACAAACAAAAACATAGCTCATAAATGAAACGAGATACCTTTTAATAACATTTTACAAACTTAAGTTAATAATAAAATATTTGTGCGTTGATTATTTTATGACGAACTACACGAATAACAATAAACATTGTTTTTCATTGACTGCTTACATGAATAATTACAAATTACTCAATAAAAAATACAAATAATTCATTGATATTATTAATCCGACGACGTAATCCGGTACGCGTGAACATGTACACACACCAAATGCGTGCTGTAGAATAATGAATAAATATTCAAACAAATATCGCGTAACCTTAACATATTATATCAATGGGTATGTACTTTAACATCAATGCTTAAGGAGATATTCTCGTTTTTATGCGACCACTTTTTCGATTTTTTCATCATTTCAAGAAAATGGTTCTTTTTTTTTGGAAAATGTTGAGAGCAGAACACACACTTACCACCTTTTTTTTTTTGGTGATTTGAACGATCAAGAAGAGTATCAGGTGTGTTTGGAAAATGCCACAGTTTCGGATTTAAGATTCAACATAATTTAATTTACCAAGATATTGATTACAGCAATATTTGATATATAGGTATATATGCTTTTGTACCCAGTACCAGCTAGTATTATTCTATTAAAAATAATATTCATTAAAAAAATTAACAAAAATTTTGTTTGAAAAATTTTAATACATGTTATTATGTATAACATGTATGGAATAATTGAATGTATTTTATTAATGTTAATGATTAAAAATAGTTCAAGTATTGATACTCAACTATACTTCGAGTATTTAAACAATGTTAGCTGTTATTTTCAGTTTTTTTTTTTTTATTAGACTCCTCTATTAAAATTCAATTATCAAATATGTATTCAATAGTACAAAAAAAATGTTATACAAAGTAATTTTTGTATTTGATTATCATAATTTAAAAAACGTTTTCAAGGTCAAAAGATCTCAAATTACTGATAAAAATTTTTAATAATTGTTATTAATGCAATAGAAATTATATTAAAATTTATGAATCAATGAAATTTTTGTTAAATTTAAACAATTTTGTTTTTTGTTTTTTTCAAAATGTTTCACTAGACTGAAGACCTCCTTAACTCATGTGGTTTTATGTAAAAAAAACTAATGTGTACATAAATTCTTTACTTAAAACAAATTTGGTACAAATAATATTTTTTTTATCTATTTTAGTTAGAAATTATGTCAATGCTAAATTATTACAAAATTATTAAATATTTTTTTCGTATTTGGTATGTTTGATTACTTTGATGTAATAGTCATTTATGTTAAGAACTCATTAATGTTTAATTCAGTTTAATTGGTATGAATGCATATTAAACACGTCTCCTTGATTCAATATTAATTTGAAATTCAAGTGCGTATAATTGCGTTTGAAGCTGTTCATAAATGTGGCGTAATAATATACACATGCAAGGATTTGAATTAAAATTGTTTACCTGTCTGTTATGGTTCTAGATTTTTCTACACGGAAAAAACTAAACTCTAATATTTATTAAGATTTCCAATACTTTTTATAGTTTGAAACACTAACCCGGAACCTGCCTCGGAATTTAATACTTATTACTAAGTGAAACGTCAAAATTTATGCCAGCTGGTCACTAAAATATATCAATAAGAATATATATATATTACAGTTTAAAGATACAGTTTTTAAAGTTTGAAACATTAAAAATTATCAAGTTTGGCATATATAATTTCACATGTTTAACATTACTTTTTATAAATGACAATAGAAAATACTTAATTCCAAACTTTAAATTTTATAGTTTTAAACACTAAAAATTATCAAGTTTAATAAATATAATTTCACATGCTCAACATTACTTTTTATAGAAGACAATAGTAAATATTCAATTCTAACCTTTACATTTTATAGTTTTAAACAGTACAATATAATCATGAACTACTCAATTATTTGCTTTATAAAAATAGAAGAATTAATGTTTAGAATAAAATTTTGTAAAAATTAATAACTTCATTTTTTATAATGCAAATATTTCAGAAGTTAATTAGTATTATTTTATTCAAAACTATAAAATTAAAAATTTAGTACTGCATTTCATTAAACATAT
This sequence comes from Chrysopa pallens, assembly GCA_020423425.1. Lineage (NCBI taxonomy): Eukaryota > Metazoa > Arthropoda > Insecta > Neuroptera > Chrysopidae > Chrysopa > Chrysopa pallens. The sequence goes on from CM035593.1 coordinate 34,261,484, forward strand.
AATGTTGTTTCATGAATTGTATCAGTACTACCACTAAAAACTAATTTGCTAATTAAAGTTAATGATTGACACATAAATGACACAAGTTTCTTTTGTTTTATAAATAGCATTATTTATTTAAGAAAATTAAACATTAACATATAATCAAGAGATAATAAATAAGAGAGAGTATAATAGTTTGACGAATTTCTCCACCACTTTTTTTTTTTTACCAATAATTTACGATGAAATAATTATTATCGCATTGTTTAACAATATATGAAATGCCATCGATTTCTTCGAGAGCATAACATCGAACAATGGCTTAATGCTATAGCCTTCAATTCTGGATCTGAAGGTTGTCTGGGACCGCTAAATAGGTACTTTAGATGCTTTTATAGATGCTTTTCTAATACTACAGGCCAATTATGGGTAATTCTCACGAAATCCCGAAATTTGGTCATTATGTAACTCGCAAATAATATTGAAAAGAAATTGTATATATTTTCTATGAATTTTGTGGTACTGATGTTGCAAAATTTAAATTATATAGTGGTCCCTAGAATAAACGTGTTTTACGTGGATTATAAAGATATTTAAAAAAATGAAAATGAGGGAATGACGACTTACGCGAGGGAATGATAAAATTGTTTATTTTTAAATTATCTTTTTATTTAGTAATTATTTTTTTATATTAGTATTAACAGAAAATCACAAGGTTATTGTAGTACAACTGGATCATTTTCATTTAACTTAAATTTTTATATTGCACTTAATCACATTGGCAGTATAAAATTAAATAAAAAACAAAATATCTTCACTTAATAATTAACTTAGCTGGCATTTTAACAATGGAGTAAAGTTCTCTTATATTATTTAGTCTTAACGAAACAATGACAAACAAACAAAATAAACGAAACAATGAAAATTACTTATAACTGAAAATCTACTTTTTTATCTATTCAGTCTCAAAATTACAAAAACAGTCATCTCAATTAGATATTATCGTCTATTTCCTTCACAGAATAACATCCCTTTTTAATTAATGTTGGTGGCCTAATCTTCTGCTGAATATCATTCCAGCCATACAACTGTTCATCCTTAATTATTGGCCATCTCCAATATGTGGTTCCTCTTTTCATACACTTTACTAAAGCACCTTCCTCAAAAACTGACATTATTTCCCCTGGATAAACTTTTTCGTCCCATTTGATCAGGACATGATCGCTTATATTATAAGTGGGATTGTTATATGATGTACATATAACATCATTCGATGATTGTCCACCATGTGACTTGGTTCGTGTTTGCATTTCACTACGATGGCGTTGTGAAATGCTTTGGGCTTTTTTAATGGAAGGATTTGAAGATGAGTAATACCCCAAATGAAAATGTCTACATTTTCCTTCACATTCAGAGCATGAAAGGCTTCTAAACTCTAAGACATCACCAGTAAAGACAAATTGGCGAATTTTTTGAGTTCCGCGGAATGCAGTGATGGTTTGTGACTGTTTAACTAAGTCTTCAATCTTTGCGATATTTGCAGTGGTAACTTCAAAAAGAATTATTGAAGAACATCTAGTCAACAAAATGTTCTTGAGTGAACTTAAATCCATGATGTCTTGGCCTTCAGCTACTGCTTTGTCGGCAGTTCTTTTCAAAGTACCACCGACGCCATCAGGTGCCCCTTTGCCATGGCCTGGTTCTGAATAATGCCATGAAAAAAATGTCACACCCGGAAATAAATCATTTAGATGACGATATACAATGTGGAAAATGAACTTGTTCTTATACTGGTTGACAGGACTATCACTTAGTATGTGTATTCTGTGTATGTTTAAATTCTGATTCTTAAGCCACTTAAAAACTGGTACTAAGTGTGCCCATACCGCCATAGTATCGTGCCTGTTATTTTTAGAAAGAGAACAAAAAGTTTGGGGTTTAACAGTATCATTGTCACGTAAATATAACACCCCTGTATGGAGTGTAACTTGTTGCCTGGCCCCTCCAAAATGAACTGCCTGAATCTCTTCTTTATATTTGCAACAATAGTTCTCACTGAAGTCTATATGAATAAGGACTTCATTGTCAGTCAAATTCTTTTTAAGTTCTGAGATGGTCTGATACTGGTGCGTTATCGTGGCAACATGTTTAAAGAATAAAGGTAACTTTTCTTCTAGCTGGAGCACTAGTTTTCTTAGTGAAACATTGATCGCTTTTTTAATGGGTTTTCGTATTGTCTTCATCTTTCCATTTTTTTCATAGGATGTAGTTTCATATATCCACTGATGATAGGTCACTATTCGGTTTGGCTGTGGAAGATAATATTCCATCCCTTTGTTTGAACAACCATCACATTCTCGTAACAAACATTTCGTTGAATGGACATTGCATGTTATCATAGCTAGAAATCTTGTTATATTACCGCAACATAAGGCTTTATTTTCATACAATTTCATGATCATCAGTTGAATGTTTGCATGAATGACACATGCGCATGTGTTTCGATCTTTTATGCTCGCCCAAGTCACCCAAAAAGGTCGAAGTCGACAGAATGTTGCCAAACTTATTTGATATTCAACCTTCGTCAGAAATTATTTGTGCAAATTTTTCATAGTATCACACAATACACGTTTTTGTTTTACCTCTCCTTTAGACCTAACAAAATCTTTCTTTCCTGGGCACATTCGAGAATTCTCGTCATTTTCCAAAAAAACTTCTATGTCTTTTTTAACTTTCATCAATTGAGCATTTATTTTCCTGGTGCGGGTCTTTTTGTATGTCTCGTGTCTGAAAAACGGTTTTGATAAGTGCAGCAATTTGTGTTTCTTCAAAAGATCTGGTTTTATAATCTCAAAATATTTCTTCTTTTCAACATGTTTCTTTAAATTAATGTATTCGTCTTTTAGTTGTTTCGTTATAACTTCCGACAAAATAAGCTTCTTTTTCACAACTTCAGGAACTTGGATGTTCTTCAACAGTGCTGATACTTTAGCTTCAGGAGAAGTCTGATTATTCTTGATTAGTCTTTGACATCTCTTACGATATTTCTCTTTATTTCTTATTTCACGTTTCAATCTCTCCTGTAACCTGCTTATTTTCGAATATAATATTGCTCTACGTCTTCTTAATTGCTGCCTCCTTCGAATAGCTGCTAGGTTCCTAACCTCATTATTATTTTGAATAACCAATCCTGGGCTAGGAGGTGGTGTCTCGTCTAGTAATCTTGCTAAATTCTTACGTATCTTCGCTGTTTTGTCTCTATATGTTTGGCTATTTTTCTTCCAGTTTTTCCTTTTTTGCCTTTTTTCCCTGGAACTCATAGTGGATACAAGCTTAACTTGGCCTTTTTCTCTTTTTTTAAGATATTTAAGTCTTTCTTTTTCACGAAGTACTTCGAGACTTACAGGGTCAGATTTCATTTTCTCCCTACGCTTCCTATCATACTCTTTCTTTTTTAATTTAGCTTCTTCTTCGCTGATCTTCTTTTTGCTTGGCATTATTTGACCCTACACAACAAATAATACCTACATAACAGTTAGCTAAAGTAAACAATCAAAAAAGCAAGTTGACCTTTGTTAGAAAATCATTCCCTCATAAATCATCATTCCCTCACTATAAATTTATGTGAGGAAATGACGGTGAGGGAATGATGAAACAAAGAATAATAATAAAAAAACTCCTGACATAACCTCACTTTTGGAAATTTGCTTTGCATATGTTAAAATACTCCCATAAACCTACTTCTCTATGTAATTAACAACGCTTGAAGTATTTTACCTTTTGTTTTTCCGGGGTGTGGGGGAATGACCATGAAAAATGTAATTTGACCAAAAAAATATTTTAACTTTGTGGAGCACAAACTGCAACACGCTCACGGTAAATTCGCCATTTTGATAAGTTGACAAGACTACCAACTATCAAAAACTAATAGTAGCGTTCACGATTCATTGAGAATGCGTTCATAATTTGATTGTCAGCAACAATGTGAGGGAATGATTTGTTTTTATGAGACACGTGTATATTTTCTATTTTTACATCCGGTTTTTACTATATATTCCAAGTTAAGATTTTTTTTATTAGTCTGTCATATTTTTAATAGAAAAGTCTTGACAGTAGACTGTTATTACTATTTTTTGTTTTTTTTGATAATACAAAAGTGTTTGAATTTGTAGTTTGGGACATAGTGAGGGAATGATTTTACGGACATTATATAGTGTTTATTATTTCATAAGTACGCATTTGGTTCCAAAGTAATTAGTGAAACTTCTAGTTAAAGTAATGTAGATTACAAGAAAATTTTGATAACCTATCTATGTTTGTTAGATTTTCGATAAAACTCATAGGACAAGAATTTCGGTATTTCATGAGAATTACCCTTATTTGTAAAAGAATATTTTTGATCCGGAAATTTTAAATCAAAATCATGTTGAAGCTATTAAAAAAAAAAATTATTATTAAAAATATATAAAATTAAACTAAAATATTTAACTTACCAATTTATATCCGTAAGTTTGTTTAAGGCAAGAAAACTTCTTGAAATAGGCAGCGATTGGTGTATTCAATAGATTAATTTCTTTTTGTCTCTCGTTTAAACTTGCAATCCAATGACGTTCAACCTCTTCATAAGGTTCGATATGGTTTACAACAAACTGGAAACTTTCTAAAATACTGTTAGTAGTCGATAGATCTTCTGCAATAATAATGACGGTTAAAAATAAGAAAAATAATAATATTAATATTATTAATAATTATAATAATAATAATAATTGTGAGCGATATTTTCATGTTAATACGAACATTAATAGCAACGAAAAATTATTTTTAATTAAATAAAAGCTCAGTTATAATGGTTAAAGTTGAATTTATAGATGTTACCTGCAACGATCTGAGGAAAAATATTTCGTTTAGATAATTTAATTTTCTTAAGATGTTGTCCTCGTAAATAATTATTAAACGCGAGGAATAATCCTCTCGCAGATTGAACCGCTCCTCCTCCACTCGCGCTGGAGTGTGGTGTATAATAAGTACCGTGGACTTCGCTTCGAAAAGTATCGCAAATTTCAGTAGCCAATTTTATGTAGCGTGATGCTGAAATACATTCGATCAAAACAATAAATATTTTAATGATATAAATTATAACTTACCAAAAAGATTGATGCTTGTATGGCGTCCTTTGAAAATCATTCAACACAATAATATAACACGTGATTGCTATTCGCAGAAGACAGCACATTAATAAAAAAGACAGTAAACAGACTAAGAGCACAAAATATGCGCCCTAGCCTTTTGTCTACGGGAGAGGGGATAGAGAATCACGTTTTAAACGTGAAAATTTATTAAGTCAAACTATAAAAATTCTCAGGTTTAATGTATACTTTTTCAAGTTGAAAATAATAATAAATATACATTGGATTTTACTTTGTATATAATTTTTTCTATTTCAAGTAGTAAATTTTCATAAAGTTCAACTGTAGTATTTAATATTCTGTGTAATAATAAATACATTTCAGAATTTATTTTTTAACAATACTCTCGTGAAATTTCATATTATCTTCTTATAAAATATAAACTCTGTAAATGTCAATGTTTATTATTTAAATAGTATTAAAAAATACAGTTCTCCTTATAAATTTTATCTTTTGACCTTTAAATTTTTACATTTGGGACCACAAATTTTTCTTTTCTAAATGATAATCATTTAAGTTTTAGTTATTAATAATTATAGTTTACTTTTTTTAACAATTAAATCACGATTTTTAAAGTTTGTGACGTGATTTTTCCGCATATGAACTTTAAATATTAATGTTAAAATAATAATTATTATGAATTAACTGTTAAAGCAGCGAGATTATTACTTGAAACTGTACTTATTCGGGATCATATTATTACTTTTTAGACTTCAAACTTTATTTAATATAGTTTAGTTTTTTCCGTGTAAAATAGCAGATGTTGTTAAAAAACGAACATCTAAAAAACTTTTGGCCAATAAATAGTCATTTAATTTATTTTGAAGAATATGTTATTTCCTTTTATATTTTCATTCCCGTACAACTGGATATCTGTTACAAAATTTTCAACTTCATTCCAACTTAAAAAAAGTTGATAACTTTTAAAAACCTTCCTTTAATGTTTAATAACATTACAGTTCGCAGTTAATGATATTTCGAAGTACCTGTTGAATATTTTAGAATGACAATCGAAAAAGTGACAAAGCCCATATTTTAGCCACGAATGATTGAAAATAAGACCAAAAATAATATCTATAAACCTAAATCAGAATGGAATCCATTGTAGTTTCTTTGATGATTTGGCAATTAATCGTATTTTGATGTTTTGGCAATTATAAAATATCAAATGACATTTAAATTAATATTACATTACAAAATATTAACATATCAATTTTTATCTTAGTTTAACTTAATTATTCAATAATAAAAATAAAATTTTTAAATTGATATGAAATAAATAAATAATATGATTAATATTATATTAGCATTATCTAGTTTTGGAATTGTTGTATTTTTTAGTATTTCGCGACAAAATTATCTTGTTATAAATGTCTCATTTTCATTTCTTGGGCATAGAAGAGTTCCTAAAATTTTCAATATGGCCACTGCACACATTTTACTTATCCCTTCACTTGCCTTTACTTCTCGAAAATGAATTTGAAGTTTTCTTTTTTAAATCTTAAAAAATAACCAAAATATGGACGTTTGTAATTCTTTATTATACAAAGAAGGAGATTTCCATAAACGACGTCATATATGTTCATCTCCATAGTGATTATACATAAGGGTCATTCGACGATAAATTAGATTAATATTCAAAGATTAATTTCAATAAAAAATGATTGCTTATCGTAGAATCAGTCATAAAACTTTTTTTGCAAGAAAGAGATGGAATACAATCTTTAAGAGCTTATAAGTTATTCGTTTTTGAATCAATTATAATTTTAATTTTTGTTTGTTATTGAACCTAGTTCCACATTTTAATGGGTAAAATATCAAATTATTACATCTGCACTATTAAATTCTAAAAGCAAGCTTAGATTATCATTTTGGTTTATTATAATCTACGAAAATAAGCGAACAAATTATTTATCCAGTCGTTCCATTTTTTATTCCTGAACAATCAATTCAAATTAGACAGACACAGTATAGTAACCTAAATATTCACATAAACATTTTCAATTTTTATGCACATTAAATGGATATATAGATTTAACACATTAAACACTTTTTTTCACACTCTTTACAAACATTTAATGTCATTAAAGTATACATATGAATAAATAAATAATAAATTATCATATAATTATAATTATATTTTCTAGATAGAATGGAATAAGTAGCAAAGCAACTTAAAATCTTGAATTAAAAACAAAGCAAAAAGTATTAACATGTTAATAAAAATAAAAAAATGTATTTAAATAATTTTTTGTTTATGTGCATAAAGTGTTGATGATGACTCAACTGGTGTAGTATTTATAGAGAGAAAGCATTTTTAAAGGAAATCATATAATGTTTCAAGATGTATGAGGCTGAGTTGTTATTTTATAATACTTATGGGTATAATGTGTTTAAAAATTATTGTGTATTATGTAATATCATTATATGTTATCACCATGTGAATTGAATTTCATTATTTGAACTATTTTTAATTAGTATTCATAAAATACTATAAATATTCAGTATATATAGTTATATATGTATTCATGTATAATAATAATATGACTCAAACATTTTAAGAAAAAATGTTTCAATCAAAAGTTGTTTGTTCCAAAAAAAAATTTATTTTTTGTATTTGAACTTTTATTCAATCTTCTATAGTTTAAAAGTTTGGTCAAGGTGTAAATACTTATACGAAGACCTTTACTTAAATATATACCTTAAAATATTTCCTGCTCTTTGAAAATTTATTTTGGCTAGATTTCTATCTTCGTTGCCTCTATTCGTTGCCTTCATTGTAGACGCCACACAGCAGATAATCTATAGCTAAATCTTCCACATCATATTTTCCACTGTCATATTTTTAAATTACCTGCCTCAACTCAATTTCCTGTGATAATATCAGTGTTTGTATAACCTTTTTTTAATTTCGGTTTCCGTAGTTTCCTCAATAGAATTTGTGTTACATAACAGAAATTCTGGCAAAATACCTGGCAAAATAATATTTTTATATACTTCAAAATCTACACATGAATAAAAAAAAAGAATGAAAGAGGTTGAAGAAGAACCTGCTTTTCTATACTCTACCTACGTACTTATGCACATTTAAAGCCTGCCTCACACGATCAGATAAAAAAAGGCCTCCGACGTTGTTTTTAACACAGTGCAGTTGATCGTAAATAAATTGAAAATACCTATATATAAAATTGTGGCGATTGAACTGTGCAGATAAATTGATGCATGCGAGTGTAGACAAACTGTGCAGTATTAGTTTAATATCGTAAGGTCGCTGTCAAATTTGCATGATGTGATATAGCATCCCTCTTTACAGTATCTTCATTCACTCGCAAATAATTATTAAAATCTATTGGAGTAATTTTCAATTCATTTAACAATTTTATATGTGAATATTCATTTCTTTTTAGTAACCGTTGTTTACCCCAGTAGTTTCGTTTTTAATTTTTTTAAATACACATTAACCAAATGATTAGGACAGCGTTATCTCTTGTCGCCATGTTTTTGACTACTTTATTCCGATTGTACAGTCATATCATCGATCAGCATTAACTGACAGTGTGTACGGTTTATGTTTAAGATAAAACTCTTCAGTCGAATTGCACAGTTTTAACTGATAGTGTGTGGGGCAGGCTTAATACTTTCAACAAACTTACTAACTTGTAATACGAACGCTACACTGTAACAATAGTTAACTTTATATATTTTTTGTATGCCAATAAATAAAATTAAAAAAAGATGTATGTATATAAAATGCATATGAATGAATAATACCTTGTATATATTTTACTCTGTTTAAAATTGATGAAAGAAGTACACTATAAAGGTCAAGGTAAACTTGATCCATGTATGCGATGTGTTTGTACGAATCTTTTTATTCTTCTTAAAATACACAGTTTTTTTTTTTATATATTTGTACTTATACTGAGTGTTTTGGAAGTGATTGGCAATGAAATGTTATGGATAAATAGAAAGGTAATATTCAAAAATTATTCTATCGAAATATAAACTTTTGCCAGTCAAAAAAAGTCCTAAAAATGAATCATGTATAAGCATAGGATACTCAATATACAATTGGAACATATGATATATGATATAACACTAAAACTACATATCCGATGTCCAAATAGGACCGATTTTTGTGTCAGTATTACAAACTCAATTTTAACAAATTTCTGAAACATAATTTTTTTCTAAATTTTTATTTTCAATTTGGATTAAATTCTGTTAATACGTTAATTTAATTAAATTGACGAACGAAACAAAATTTAAAAAATTAGGTTTATTTGAAGATTGCAGGAGTAGTAGTTTGATATATCGTTTAAAATTCGTTTACAGTATAAAATGTAGCTCGTAGTCGTTTCATAGTAATTATCCAATGGAAAACTGAGATATATATTAGGCTTTAAATACCCTAGAAAACCAAATATTGCTTAAAAAATTTTTTTTCCCATTTTTTTTAATAATTCATTTTTATCGTTAAAAATTGACAAATCTGTTTAAAAGGCATATTTCTATTTACACTGTTACACGCTGTAACTTTGGGTACATACTACAAGTGAATGTGTTAGTGATCTTCAGAATATACAAAGATTGTAGGATTCAGAAATTTTTTTTCTTTTAGGTTAAAGTTTATATAGAAATGAAATAAAAATATTATTAAATATTTGTTAGCTTTTTTTCTATATAAATGAAGATCGGTTATTCATAATATTGAAAGTAGTTTCTGTTTGTGTGTAATATAAAAATTATTATAATATATTTAATTTATTATTAAAATTCGTGACAAGGCTTGGTTTAAATAGTATTATAATAAGAATCATAATGTTAAATAAAATAAATTGGTGACAATCTCACAAGCAAAAGGCTGTATAATGCAAATTTTAAAAAATACTCAACTTCACAGTTATAGCTCGGAATATTATGCAAAGATAACTTTTGTTAAACATATTTTAATACATTAATTTTAAAATGCTGGGGAAAATGTAGTTTTAGCATTGAGCAAAAATTGATTAGGTAAAAAGTAATGGTGCTTGTTGTCTAGGTTCACCCATCGCTGAAAACCAAGAGAATTAAAAAAGTGCTCGTCATTTTTAATACAAAGACAAACTTTTCTTCGCGTCGAAATTCGATATATTACGTCGAAACTTTCATACATATTCGATTAATATATTTAACTAATTTATTGTTTTATCTTTGTGAATATTTTTTATTTTTTCGTACATTGTCTACAATTCATATTGACTAGAAATATTTTTTCGATTTTTTTCAAAGGAGTTACTCCTTAAGAAAATTTCGGAAAAAACAAGAATAAAAAATTGCTGGTAATTCAAAATTAATCAAATTTGACCTAAAATAAAATCCATTTTTCGAATGGATGCATAGTTTTTGATACATTGCATACAATTCCATTTCAGATCGATTGTTCCCAACAATTTCAAGCGATATTTCAAAAACTACATTCAATCTTGCATTAAATGTTATTTTTCGATTTATTAAGTTTGATTCAATTTATTCACAAAATCTAATATCTTGATTACGGAAGTCCATGGAAATGCATATTCTTATAAGAAAGACTTGAGCAATTTTTGTTACTTATCCGTCGGTCTGAAGGTCTGTCAGTCTGTGAAGCTCATTTAAACGAACGCGTATAGCTCCACAGCTAATGAACAAACATTTATTAATTTGTGGTAAACAATAGTGAAGATGCTGAGAATAAATTTGAACAATAAATGTAAAAAAAAAAAACTTTTAATTTCACATTCAAATTCCAACTTATTAGTTGAAGACGTAGAGGGGGTTATTTAAGTGAAGGAAGTTTTGTGTCGATCATTTACAATGTGTTTTTAACTAAAATATCAATCGACACGAAATATGCAATTTTATGACTTGTATTATTTAACCCATAGGTTAACCAGCTTTTAATTACGACTAAATAATATTGTTTTATATTTATCATTTATATTTATAGACTATTGTGTTCTGTTTAGATAATAAACAAATAGTTTATGACATGGCACACAACTACCACATGTTGCTTATACTAAAAACATATTTACTATTTATTATAAACCTAATATCTAACAATTCAGTAATTAATTAGTTATTAAAAAGTGTTAAAACACAAAAGAAGCCATCAAGGTTAATACAAAATAAATACATGAAAAATACTCATTAATATAATTATGTTGCTGATATCGAATTATTGTTTTCATCCTGAAAATGAAAATAACATTTTTTATACATTATGTCATATGCATAGATATAGCGCGGAATATTATGCAAAGATAACTTTTGTTCAACATATTTAAATGATATTTAAATAAATTGATGACTTATTTTGTATCATTGAAAAAAATAAATTTATATTTCATTTAATTAAATTAGATTGTCTTAATTTTAGATTCTGAGTTTTTTATGAGATTTAGATTCTGCGTTTAAGAATAAGAGTACATTTCTATTAAAAACCAAAACTATAATGTGAAAAAATACATCTATGCATTCAATTTTGTTCAACTCAAGAATTAAATCTTATTAAAAAAAATTACAAAAATGAATCTATATCTATATATATATGTATATATATAGATATGTATACACATATATATATATATATATATATATATATATATATATATATATATATATATATATATATATATATAAAAATTAATTGCTGTTAGTTAGTCTCGCTAAAACTCGAGAATGGCTAGACTGATTTGGATAATTTTGGTCTTGAAATATTCGTGAAAGTTCAGGGAAGGTTTACACGGTGAGAAACATAAATAATAAGTAAAGGAAAACACTATAAACGATAAATTAATTTTCGAATACAAAATGTTCCTAGCTGTGAAACATATTTTGTCGTTTTTTTTTCTCATATGTTACAAATCATCATTTCCATAGAAATCAAAATCTAATTTTGAAATTCAATATAAAACTTCTTTATCTCTTCTCACTAGCAGTATGACGAACTGTCAACTATATAAAGTGTGCATATCGCATTGTTCAAGTATTACCGGAATCATTCTTGGTTCAGGAGGTCCATATACCTTTCATCAAGTGTATGTGTACCACAGCAAAAATTATCGGGTGAACGCGGTCCCGGGTGTACCCCAGCAAATACCAGATAAATACCGGGTGCATATAAAGTACCGGGTGCACACTAAATACCGAAAATCCGATAAGAAAGGATTTGAAATTCTTCCCCTAAGGGTAGAATTGCATCCGCATGTAAACGATGTAATATCATTTATTAAATTTTGAAAAATAACACAGCAACGCGTAAACCGGGTGGGTATGCTTCAAAATATAAATTAATATCATAATTTATTCTGATTTGCCGCAGCTTCATTATTTAGTTATAGACAGTTGAGAATATGTTATTATATTTAGGAGATATTGATGTTGATTAGAAATAATTTATACAACAAAACAATGTTTACCCGGGTCAGCTATTCAAAATAGAATTTATTTATCTCTTCTTTTCTATATTAGTGGTTCTGGACTTTCCATCATTGTCACCGCATCGTGTTCGGGTATGCTTTAAAATATATATTAATATCATTATTTATTGTAATTTGCCTTAGCTTTCAGTATTAAGAAATAGAAAAAAGTTGTTAATAATATATTATTATACTTAGAAAATGTTGAAATTAATTAGAAATATGTGGCAAAACGACGTTTGCCGGGTCAGCTAGTATATAAATAAAAGTATACAAACCAAAATTAGAATCACTTCAAAAAAAACTAACTAAAAGTAAAAAAGAAATTTAAAAAAAATTCTTTAAATTATTTCCTTGTAACCAATTATTTTTGGAAGTAGACGCCAACGAGTTAATTTTAAAATAAGAATATCACTCCTCGCCAACTTTCGAAGGTAGGTGACAAGGCAAAAATTGTAAAAATTTCAATTAATTTAATTGTATTTTGTTTGTTCCACTCCATATCGAAATATATAAATACAATTAAAATAATAATGAGTCCACGTTATTCATCACACCGCCTAGGAAAATCTTTTGATGTGATTCAAATTTATCGACAATTTGTGAGATGCGATGTAACATCGTCGCGTATCAACGTTACACAACAGTGTTACGCGTTCACATCACATATAGGTTACTATTTCACGTCAAAGTTGGGTTACGGTGATGTTACGTTACTCGCGAATGTTGTATGCGTGTATGCGTTTTAATCAGCTGTTAATCAGATACTCGATGGTCTAACACTTGAGAATCTCATTCATAACGAGTAATTAATATAATTTTTATTGTGATTATTATATCCTTTGTTTTTATAAAAAGTCATTAACTACCTATTTATTAAAAGTACCTACTGATAAAAATCTAGTTAAAATTTCAACAACAAAAAAAGAAAGAGTATTGTTTAAATGTTTAAACAATATTTGTTATTAATTATACAACTTCATTGTACGTAGAGGGTGGGGTTCACCTTCTCTATAATAATGTGTTATTAATCATTAAAAAATAATAATGAATGTGTTTATTAATGAATTTTTTTTTTTGGGTATGGGGTCTTTTTATGTTATTTATACGCTTTTATAAAAATAAAATATTTTGTGAAGTATGAATCTAATATACGAATCAAAGGTCTCGTTTGGTAAGGCCTGCAAGTTTAAATCGTCGAAGTCACGTTTTCTACTCAATTTTGAGTCACTATTTCCATCAGTGTTTTTTTGGTGAAGGACAAATTAAGTTAAATAAAACTTGTCTTAATATTCCAAAATATTATAAAGCAATATTTTTTAAGGAATTGAATAAAAAGTTTTGTTGAAACTAAACGATAAAAAAATTGATTTTACTATTATATATGACCCGATAAGAAATTCCAAGGAACATACGTCATATGTAAGTGTGGAGAATGACTATCGCGCATTTGAGAAATGACCCACGTGGCAAATGACTGACTTTTCAATTATGGAATTTGACCGGTGGTTTCTTATGACGCTACAACAGAAACCAAGAGGATCTTCTAAAGAAATAATAGATTATCTAATATGCCATTTATTTTGTATGTATAACAAATTGTGACACATTTAAAAATACATTTCTTATTTATTATTTAGGTTATATTTGGCTTTAGGTAACTTCAAATGCGGCGAAAATTATAGTCAAGGCCTACAAGACGTCAGAAGATTAAGATGTTAGAAATACTGTGACTGCGAAATCTGGGCAATTATATGTGTTTACGATGATTGGGTAAAAACCAAGCAGTTATAAAAAATTAAAAAACATTATAAAAAATTTTCCAATTCTAAGCACAAGGTCTTATACTTCCTTTGTGCCTTAAAAAACTAATTCAGGGGAAATTCATCGATCGATGTAAAAATCAAAATTTTTTATTAATTTAGTTAGTTTCAACTTGGTTTCTTATTCCTTGAGTTGTAATTAAAAAAAAAAATAAAAATAAAAATAAAAATCTCCCAGATCCACCATTTCCGAAAAACTCAATTTATAATAATGTGTATGGTCTGTATTATAATGTATATGGAACCCCAAAAATATTAATTAATTATCGTTTATTAATAATAATCAGAGTTTATTTAATGTTAAATATTTGTATGAGATATTTCAAATAAAACAAATGGATATTTTGTGTCAGTAATTAAAAAATGATAAATGGTTTTGATTGGAAATTAAGCTTATATGTTAAAACGAATGATGTTAATTTAAAAAATATTGTTATGGAATTTATATTTAAAAACTTATATGATGAATATTCAAAGCTCTCTTATCATGATTATTGAATATATTCAAAAGATAAATTAGTATTTAATTTAGTAAATTTAATTTGTATATCTGGTTGTTTTGAGATAAAATAACTGTTCTACTAACTATATAATGGATAAAATTACTAATCAGAGATTCTCTAATGCTGAATGAATGTTAAACTAAAAACTTCAAGCACATAAGTTCATTTACAATAAAATCTGGCTAAAGAAATTTCTGTATTTGTGTTCACTAATTTTCCTAAATACTGTCTTTTATGCTCGTAAAGTTTTGGAAAATTTTGTTGGTCATATTTAGCGTATTTTAAAACTATATTTCATCAATGCAGAAGAGAACGCTCAAACATATTAATTGTTTAAGTACCAAGTGGCCGAAATTGAATCTTTGAACTACTTAAAATTATTAATTTTATTAAAATTAACAAAATAACTAATCCGTAGAGTTATAAAGAATTTATAATGTAATTTTTATACTTGAATCTAAATTTTTTTAATATTATTTCAAACGATGATCCGTAGGAACTGTTTTTTTTTACACCAAAAAGTTTTTTCTACTAAAATTTTATATGTCAAAATAGCTACAAAGTTTTCCTTTTTTATCATTGAAATGGATCCTTAAAAAATTCATATATTTTACAAAGAAGATATAATTCGAATTTTTCCAGAATATTAAAACCATTAAAAATACGTAAAAGAAAATGTATAAATAAAATTTACATATTATAATACTTAAATAAACTGGGTCTTGATAATTACATCAATGTTAAAATTTATTTGAAGTATTTATTAAAAAAATATTATTGTTCTATTAGCAATTAAAAAATTACAATTAAAAAAATTACCCACCTCAAAATACGCTGCAGAGATAATTGAACACACCATAGATATTTAACTAATTACTGAATTGTGGTGAGGTGTACGCGATTAAAAAAAATATTAAATGTATTAATCAGAATTTGACATCTTTTAGTGGTTTATTTATAACTTATTTGTTATTAGTTTACATTTCAAGGCTATAATTATATTTATTGTGTAATACTAATTGTTTTTTTGGTGCTGGTTAAGGACAATTTAATTATTGAATTCAGGTTAGATAATTATTTAACTAACAATTTTTATCGTCTTGGGCTTGATCCTCGTAGTCTGAAATGTTTTCAGTTCTTTCTCATTGAACTTATTTAAATTTGTAACGTAATATTTGCCATTCTATAAATAATTTATTTAATCCAAGAGTAACCTCCTGTTCACAAAAATCGATTGAAGTTGTGAAAAATCAGAATAAATGATGGGTTATAGCACGATATGGGTTCGAATCTCTGCAGTGGCAGTTTGTCAATTATAACTACACAAAAAATCACAAAATTCAATTTTTTGTTCAACTCTCGCTAGAGGTATGTCGTATGTGGTTACATAAATAAGCAAATAAATATGAACAAATTATAGTTATTATTCTCAAAATGATTTTCAATGTCTATTTAAAAAGACATAATTTTTGGAAAAGTCTTCAGGTAATGAGTAATTTATAATTTAAATAAAAAAATAATATGGGAAATAGAATTTAATCTAGCCAAGTAATTGTATGGTTAATGCCGTGTAATACCATTGGGCTACTTGTATTGAAACAGGTTATGGGTTCGAATATCCGCAGCGTCATTTTATCAATTAAAACTAAAGGGGTGGTTAATTTAACTTTCATTACATACACATACATAACAACGAAGTAGTTCACAACTGCAGACTTAAAATACGGGTCCAAATGCACTATCTATCAATTTTTAATATTAATCTCAGAACATTTCCACTTTCGCCTCATGACCAGAAAGCATTTGTATAGGATGTAAATTTAAATAATAAAAAATATTGTCATGGAAGCGCCCCAGTAGTATTCACTAAAATACACCTACATTCAAGGTGCAAATATACACACAAAAATTTATAACACTTGTTACATTCCCAGCAAAAAAAAACTATGCTTTATTTTTCTTCCGAAATTGGTATTGTTGTGTACCTACACAAAAATTTTTTATAACTTTAACCGCATGTGAATAATATAAAGTTAATTTACAAAGGTTACTTATATACTTTTTTTTTACTAAACATATAAAAAAATGCTTTTAAACTCGTAAAAAAATTGTAATATAAACGTATTTTTTGTGTGTTTTTATGAGTCCCAAATCAACATACAAAACATGACTGTGATTTTAACTTCAGCAATATTATTATTCTATCTTTTATGCTCAGATGTACCTAAGTAAAAATTTAAAATAAAAATTATAATGAGGTAGTGAGTTTAATAATATGAAAAAAAATTTAAACATTTAAAACAAACCGACATGGAATATAATAAATAATAAAAATAAACCGAAACCAGTTTTTTTGTTTATTTACGTTTATAAATAATTTTTCTAGATCACTCATATTTGATATATTTTAAAGTATGTACAAAAAATGGTTGTAACACAAAAAAAAAAATAAAAGAAAGAAATATAAGCAGCGGAGGGTTTGATTATTCAGACTCTGATCTTAAACTTTCGGAATCGGTAAGATTTTACATTTTACCAGTGCTCGCAGCTTCGCTCATGAGTATTCGTAACAGAATTTTTGAATTCGGACATTTTATTCAAACTTCAATGCCCCCTTCCAGTTTTTTATATTGGTAAAAGTTTACTAAATAAAATGGAATAGAATTTTTGTGCAAAATTAGAAATAAGAATTATAAAAATCTGATACTTGTTTTACCATTTTTATCGAAAAAACTTTTAAGATATAAAGATAATATAAACTTGTCGATTTTGTTTTTCTGTATGAAGACTGTAACTTTCTATCAAATAATATAAATGTTTGTATCAATCAAAAAGTGTTTTAATTAGGTTCATTAATAATTTATGTTTATGATTAAAATTTATTAATTTAATATTTAAGGCGTACACCTTATAATTGTAAAACAAATGTATTCTAACACTTTCAAAAAAATAAAACAAAAATTTATTTTAAAATTATATAGAGAATCAATAAATCAAAGTATTAAGAACAGCAAGAATATGAAAGTTGTAAAATTCTTTTCGAAAATGTATTTCTTTGCATAATTGTACTTCTCTTTCGTACAACACTTTAAATTTATTTCTGGTCTGTCACAGAGAAGAACTTTTGACAAGATACTTAAAAAACAAACACGAGTTTAAATTTAGCTCAAAATAGTTTTTATTTACACAATATCTGTCTTTGTCTAGATGCATTAAAATTAAATAAAAACATTATTCTTATAATTAAAAATAATCATTTCTTCACAATCCGATGCGCGTTGTCTTATCATTTTGTGCTCGTTTAAACCCACTGAAATAATTTTAAGGTACAGATTCCTCATCAATATTATCCATTTCTATATTAAACTTCGATAGAAACTCATAAATTGTTCCTAAAAAAAGTAATTGCTCATAGTGAAAAATATATTATCCCAATTATTGATAACTTGCAGAAATGGCTAGTATATTTTCAGTCAGATTGTTTTTCAAATCCAAAATAACTTGTACAGTTAGTTATTAAAAAATCAACGTTCTACTCGAGTTGGTGGGTCATTGTAAGGGTAACGATAAACCATATAGGTTGTGGGAAAGGAGTAGCTGGAATTAAATCACATAGAATAACATTACGAAAACTAAACAGTTTATTGCATAGTTTTCAACAAGAATTTTTTCTTCGCTTTTTATATCTGAAATTTTAAAGTGATCTCTTAATATAATATACACTACATAGTGTATGTAAATACATAAAAATTATTATATCTTTTTTTTTGTATTTATTTTATTTCACTATAAAGTTTTCTATTTCACTTTATGATTTCACATCTTTGTGGTTTACGTTCTTATGGCTGGTAATACACCCAACAATATTTATATACTCTGAACACTCCGAGAGCCAATAACAGTAAAATTAACACCTATATATGGGTTATCAGTATGTTTTTCAGTACCTTTTTTTCGGTGTGAACTTGTAGATCTCAATCCGAAACTATCCAAAAATGTATGCAAAAAAAAAAAAAAATTAGTGTTTTTTTGATGATTTTCTTGAAAAATGAACTGGAATTGCAATAAAATCAGTTTTAAGTACACTATATTTGCGGGATGTTATAAACGTGTCTTCCAAATTTCATGAAAATCGGACAACGCGTTAGAAAATATCAGCGGATCACAGAACAGGAAATTCAGTGAAAAAAACTGATTTTATGGAAATTATATGCTATCTTTCGAGAAAATCTCTAAAAATACCAAATACCACTTTCTGACGCGTTGTCCGATTTTGTGTGGCGTTTACAACCAGGCGTCAAAAGTATACAAAAGATATTTAAGTCATGTACCTAAACAAATACTTCCAGCGGTTTTCTTGAAAATCATATTTGTATTGCCTGTTGACAACAAAATGTTTCTTAGCAACAATTTCTATTTTACCATGCAATGTTTGAAGCACTCTTCTGTCACCAGCTTCTGGAATGATTGTATCGTTGTATCGTTAAGTTATAATTTTTTTTTTTTTAAAACGTAAAGTGGTTTTTATATTATGTGTATATGTATATACTATGGTTTTGGTTATGAGGAGAGAGATTGTAATATTTATATTTTTTGATATCGTAATAATAATAATAAGAATATTTCAACTTATAAAATTGTGTATTATAAAATTATGTAGGTCGTGAGTTCAAATCCTGCTTCAAAATGTACTCTAATACACATTTATTGTAATAATGCAATTCTCAAATGTTTATTTATAATTTTGAAGAAAAAATAAATGAAATAAATGTGTTCTGTTCATCTGTTGTTTTGGGTGTGAATGACGTCACAAGAATATCAAGTTTGTTTAACACATGTGCTTTTTCAGTTTGTATAGTTAGTTATTCAGAATGATTGGAAACTGACCAATTTATTTGTGGTCGCTGTTGATTTTAATAATAGTAAAATTGATTTTTGTATTCATACCATGGAGGATAGGATGTGGAATGTGGTTGAAACTGGGAGGTTAATAATTTGAGTAGGCCCAATAAGTTTTTATTGATACACTACTGACGATATAAGACGAGAGACTATTTAAAAAAAATGATGTCGTGAAATAGAACATAACTTTATGTTTCATACGGATGTCAACTTGTTACTACACGTCGGTAATTCATTCTTTACCAATTTAAAAAGAAGTTTATTAACTTCCAGCAGCTATGTCTAGTTTCATTCATGTCTAAAAGCATTTACTGTACCTCGATGGCCTTTGTTTAACAGCATGCTCATAGACTTTATAGTTTCATAGAAAACAAATTTTACAAAAAATAAAATAAAATATTAAAATAATTAATACAATATTTGAATCTATAAAAAACCAAGCTTCCAGAAAAATTGTCACCCGCTTTTTCCCCTTCTTAAAAATTGAAAATCCAAAACCTCATATATCACGACATGGCTTATTTTTGATGAATATATATATAATTTTCAATCTCTCCCATTAAAAATTTTACAAAACAACAACCCCCAACCACATTAAATGTGAATATTTACAAAACTGTAAATAATGTTAACATTATTCGTTTTGATAAAACCCCCAGACTGCGTCTCGTACTCTTGGTCTAAATACAATTAAAAATACGATTGTCTAGAATAAATTCAAAACAATTCGAGGGTGAAAATTGATTATTTATATAATTTGCTGTTATAAAATCAGTACGCTTCTTTAGACAGAGTTTTTCACAGATAAAAACTTTCAAAGCGAAGAGGTATTTAAATAAATAAATTATGTAAAGTATTCTCTAAAGCAATGAAATTGATCTAACTTTATTCAATTTTAATGAACTGTAATAGACGTTTGATTCAGTCTAAGTTAAAAAATAATTTATTTTGCCGATTATCTGCTTCACAAGGTTTTATTAAGTATACCATATTATGGTGTCTCTGTATGCCATCAAATTTGGCACAAATATGTATATGGGAAATATGACACAATATAATATTAAAAAATATGAATGCGTTGTAAAAATTAATCCTTTTATTTCCCAGCTTCTTCGTCATAGTTAAATAAATACTTTTTATACTCAAAAAATTTAAAAGAAAATTATTTTTCATAACTCTTTTACCTTTTCATTCCATAATGAATTTTCATAAATATTTTTTGCTTTATAATTCGTTATTAAAAACTATAGAATCGAAACTAGCTGTTTTGGATTAAACAAGTTATTTATAAAATGTTTTTTATTGTTTTTTTGTGTGTTTATCAGTGTGCGCTGAAAATGTTTTTGTACGAAACATCTCTTGTATAATAAATGTTTTGTATTTTAAAGCATTGATTTTTGTAAACCTAACTGGTTCATATTTTTTGGATTCGTCAGTATTGTATTTAAACGTTTAATTATATAATATAAAATGAATTAATATACACTTGAATTAATATATTACTCACTACATTAAACGGAAATTTATGATATATGTGTATTTATGGAAACTTAAAATTTAAATAAATCAAGAAAAATTTAACATTTACAAAATAATTTCTCTTTATTCTGTTCAAGCTCATTATAAAAATATATAAAATTAAATTAAATAAATTAAAATTAAAATTAAAATGGTATTGAACGATCGCTAACTACTGCCAATATTAGCAAAAATATTTATTTTATTGCAATCTTAATTGCAAACATTGTTGGGTGAAAAACTATTATGCAAAAAAATTAAAATTATTGTAATTAAATAATTATTATACTGATAATAACATATTTTAAAAAGATAAATAATTCCCCTTCTTTTCATTATATTAATGAATAAAATGTAATTAAACGTTGTAAATTTAAATTTACGTCATCTACTTGCATTCTTCAATTATTTTAGTTTTGTGTGTTTAATCATTTTTTCTATTTTTGTTTTTCAGGTGAGTCCAAAAAACTATTTTCAAAATTGATTTGAAATAATTGAAATGTAAGTAAAACAACATTATTGTAATAATATTAATTGAAATTATTTAAATTGAAAGCAATCAAGTTATTTTCGATTACTGAAAACAAAAAAAATTAACCAATTAGTGAGATTATTAAATAAAATAATAAATTGATAAAAATTAAAAAAATTATTTGCCGTCTAATTGCATTATTTATTATTTTTAAAAAAATTTTAATAAAAAAAAACTAAGTATGTAATTTCAAACATGCAAAAAAACTTTCTATTTTGTTACTACTATATTATAGAAAGTTAATATACAAAAACTAGTTTTTCAAAAAAAATTTTATATTATTTTTTTTGATTTTGAAATATGAAAAAAGTCATTATCATATAAACCTATTTTATGTTTTTAAACTCGATTCTCTTCTCTAGTATTAAATTTAAACTTTACAATTTATATTAAAATTGTAGTTTTCATTTCTTACAGAGATGCATTTAACAACCGAGCCAGTTTTTCGTTACTTTTGTTTTTCAAAAAATGTGAACAAAATTTTTGTAATTTATTTTAAACTATCCTACTCCTAAAAATATGATAATTAGAATAATTGAAGACATATTCAGAAATAAAATATATCAAAATTGCTCTGGAGATATAGTGCTCCAAATTGATCTGATTTTTTCACTTAAATGCCAATATCTCTAGAAACGTTACAATTTTTGGATTTTGCACATTCATCTGAATTTTTGTCAGGTTGTCAAACCGAGAGCCAGGCAAACATAAAATGGAAGTACTCAAGAGCCTTCGAACGTTGTTTTTTACTTAACTACAAACAAAATCATTTGAAATCAAGTCATAAACGAATATTATATTTTTGATGTTGTATACACACTCAAATTAATTAATTTAAGCGCCTTTGTGCCAAATTTTAAAGTCTTAACGTAGGTACCACGTTCGTTTTTGACACATTCAAAATAACCATGCTACAGCTCTGTTATATTTTACGTGTTCTATTATACAAATTTCACACACTTGTGGGTAACAGTTTTCTGCTTACAGCGAGCTTTTTAAAACATAGCTTAGAATAAAATGCAATGTAATAATAATACAGTAGCGTCATACAACTACAGTAACAACATGTTACTGTTGTGTGTCGTATGTTTTTAATTTCATTAACTTTTATACATAAAATATATTAAAAAACCAGAATAATATTGCAATTATTTTAATAAAATGCACATAATATTATTAAATGTAATACGTTTTTGTTGACATTCATTCCTGTTTGTTTGTTTGTTGCATTCGCAAAGGTAAATGATAAACCTGTTGAGAAATTCACGAAATATTGACAAACAAACATTATGGAAAAAACCGAACAAAATATATGATATTATTACAATCCGATATTATATTTCCTAAATATAATTTTGGAAATTAGCGCAAATCTTGAAAATATTTTTAAAATAATCATGGATTATGTAGGTATATCAACATTCTAGTGGAACAAAATGCATTCATACTCGATTACATAGTTTTTATCCTTAAAAAATCCTTAAAAATCTTCAACATCACCAAAAAATACGGTTTCAGCTTAATTCGAGAATTAATTATAATTTATGATTGGACGGTTTGATCTCCTGATCGAATTTGAGGGGAAATCTCAAAAAACTACGGTTCCGATACATATTTCGATTATTTGCCCTAAATTTCTAGATTTTGTAGAGCGTTACCAAATTAGCAACGAGTAACATCTCCTCGGAGACTTATAACTATTAGCTAATTATTATGACTACGTTTTAGTCAAAATACGTATTTCTAAAATACACAATCTTTTTATCTACGAAATTGCGACAAAAAATCGAAATTTATTTGATAAATTCTAGATTTCTCTTTGATTATATTCAAGTAACTCTTATAAAAATAATTTTCTTGAAATCGGAAACAACTATTTCGGTGTTCTGTGTTTTTTCTTAAAGAATAAGTCCTTTGAAAAATCGAACAATATTTTTTGTCCCAGATTTTTATCAAATTATGTTTATATAGTTTGGCCTATAGATTTCAAAAATTATATACATTCAATAACTGGATGCGCAGTTTTTGAGATACCGCCTTAAATCCAAATAAATATTTCGTGAAGCGTTGTCTCGGAAACTAGCAAACCAATCGTAAAATATTATATCGGGCATCGAATTCACAAGAGACATAAAGGTATAAGTTGAGTGGCGTTTAGTTTTGTTTCCTGTTGCATTATCATAGTAGTCTAGTTAGTATAAGTAAGTTTGCGTATTCAACGGTATTATATAACGCGACCTAGTGACATAGTTGTGACATTAATAAAAATTAAAGGATAAAGAAAAATAATTTATTTGTTCTTGGAGCTAGAGTTTAACATTCTTGAAGCATATATGAATACAACTTTCTAGTAATTATTATCTCTATGGTCCTTTTAACGAAAGATTATTTATTTAAAAAAAAAAAAAACAATGTTTTGGTAAACAGAACTGAAAATTAAAAATTAATTTTTAATTCAAGTTAAAAAAATATCAAGTCTTCTTATTAACAATGGTTAAATTAATTTTCATTAAATCCAATACTTGTTATGGACTGTTAAATCCAATACTTGCTACCGGTATTTGTGTGTGAATATACAGTTTCACTGGCGCCTGTAATAGCTTTGTCTGATTTGTGTGGTACAGGCCACACAATCTTTATTATTAAAAACCGGAATAATATTGCAATTATTTTAATGAAATGCACATATTAAATATAATACGTTTTTGTTGTCGTTTGGTGTATTTAAAGTGAGTGGTGTTAAGTTTTGTTCCTGTTGAATAGCTTAATATCATCAAATCATTGACTTACAGGTTGTTCTCCACAAAAAATATATACAAAACTGATAGTTCCACTCTGGCTTTACGCATTGTTAACAACTTTGATACGTTAAATAAAACTTTTGGCCGATCTAATTATAAGTTTGCCTTGGTAGTCACTATCAGTATGAATTTTCTAATCGTAATAATTCCTCGAAGAGATTTAATTCTTTGCTAATTTGGTGACGGTCTGCACAAGGGTATTTATTCAAATTTTCAAATTAATTAGTCTTTATTAACTTCCTAATAATTATAAAAGTGAACTTTAAAACTATATCATCTTTTAACTGTGACTATAAGCTATATAAAAATGGGTTTTATTAACTACAGCATCTGGCCTAAGCTTTATCTTATAATACACCATCGTAAGTTATATTAACAGTACATCTTTTGAAACATCATTTAGGAGAAATTTAAATTAAAGATCATTGAAAAAGTTTGTTGCTTACGCAATTCATACTATCGCAATTTATCTATCAAATTGCTTTGTCATCCAATTAACTTCGTTGACTTGTTTAGTGTTCGGCCAATGATATTGAAGTATTGAACTACGTGATTTTAACAGTAAAAAATCTCAAAAATTATATATACAAAACTAAAAAGCAATTATGAAATAAAATAATTTTAATTTGAAGTTTTGTTACAGTTTTATTAATTGGAATTTGGAATAGATCCTTTATCTAAGTTCATCGTTTTTTTGCGAAGTTTTAATAAAGACTTATTTCCACAGTTCTCAGGTAGCTTCGTAATTCATAATTTCTGATATTAATCGAGAAAACACTTAAGTATGATTATCACGCAATACTCACTGTGGACTATTCCAACATTAGTAGTGACAATCTGTACAATAAGTATATGAATACAGTACAGTAGTGGATGGCGTTATATAGCTGTGACCCACTAACATACTTGTGACATTATTCTCTATGTAATATTTACTTTGTGTATATGATTATTATACATGTAATATTTACTATTTTGATGCTGTGTTCTTCACTGTATACATTAATATTTTTTTTTTTTTTATACGAATGTAAACAAAACCGATAACCACATTCATCCATCATCATCACAGTGTAAATAAAGAGCGAGATGAGAAGTGGAAAGAAATTGTATTCATTTTTAATAAAAAACTTGAAAAATATGTGGGTATACTTGAGAAGACGTTGAGGATTTAACAAAGAAAGAATATGAAATAATTGAATAATGCAAAATACGAGATGTTAGGAAAACTGTTTTGACACGAAGTTACAAATTAATATAAACTTAATGAAAAAAATAGAGTACTCTAGGTAGTGAAAGGTACAGCATGAAATTTGATTATGTAGAAATATTCTAAATTTGAGTCATAAAAGAACATTATTAATTTATAATCTCAAAATTAAAATTCGAATGATTATATCACGTGACCAAAAACACTAGGCTGCCATGATGTGACGTCATTTTGGTAAAAATTATCAGTTGTCTTTATCAGTTTACTCTATACAGTTTGAAATGATTCAAAATAGTTTATTTTGTCTAACATACAGTTTTAAAAAAATTCGTTCAAAGAAACACTTTTGAACAATTTTAATAATTTCGAAAAATTTGTATTGTTGGATAATTCATAGAAGATTTTCCGAAATTATTTACAGTTTTCAATTAAAAATAATTTTTTCGATTTTTGGTTAATTTTCTCTATTCTATTTTATCCGAAAATTATAAACATTTTTACATTACATATAAAAATTTAAAATATTGTGTTAATTATTTGTATACTTTCATAAATAAATGGAAGTTTTTTTTTTTTTTTTAAACTACAATAGTATTTAAAATTAAAATTATTTATGTTTTAAATAAATAACATAATAGGTATACATATAATATTATTTTAATATAAATATTTACAATATATTCTGTATATGTGATTTCATCAATATTTGATTATTATAAATTTTCAATGAATAAAGTTATAAATAATACAATAAATATAAAAATATTTTATACATTTATTTAAATAATATTTTATATGTTGATACTTCAATGTTATTTAAACATAAATATTATAGTACGTTGTTCATTCAATGAATTTGTTTATTATGATACCGAGGTGGAAACCTGGTTGAAAATCACCTATTATCTTCTTTATAGACTTCCATGCTTTTGCATTTTTGCTTAGTTTAAGCAAAAAGAAATCGCTTTTTAATAAATTTTTTTTGTAAATGTGGATGAAATTAATACCTTTCTAACGGGAAGTGATGAAAATTGAATACCATAAAAATTTTTGTATACAATCAACACGACTTAGGTGTCAAAATCCGTTCACGCAATACATTTATTTACTTTTCAATGTTTTTCATTTGCAGTTACCAAAATAGATTTTATGTATGAAAAAGTAAGGCAAGCTAAACATTTGTTATATTAATAACAATGTTTTAATATTAAAATTCAAGAAATATATGAAAATTGACAAAAATACTCAAAATTTTTTTCTGTAAACTTTTTTTATTTCATATATTAACGTTCTAATATAAAGATAATTGTTATTATAAACAATTCGCTTGTGTTCATAAAAACAATTCATTAAAAACAATTAAACCTTGTTTATATATAGATTTTATTTTATGCAAACATGAAAAATCCATTGTGTGAAGTTACTACACTCATTAAAAACATACTTGACCACCAACGTCTAGTATGAGCAAGTAAGCTGATAGCTCTTCTCTGACAGTAGTTAGAAGCCTAGTAAAATTTTCTAAAACTAGACAGATCTGTTGATATGAGGTAGACATTGCTCAAGTAACATTCAAACCAATTATATAATGTATGAATTATTAAAAATAATGACTATTTGCATTGATTGTATGAGCGTACTTAATATTTATTCTTACAATATAGAAATTTATCAAACAATTGAATTTATTGATGATTTATTGTGATACTCTGACCTTGGGACAGAGTATTCGTTAATGTGTTTTTCGA
Source organism: Chrysopa pallens (assembly GCA_020423425.1). Taxonomy (NCBI): domain Eukaryota; kingdom Metazoa; phylum Arthropoda; class Insecta; order Neuroptera; family Chrysopidae; genus Chrysopa; species Chrysopa pallens. The sequence continues at coordinate 34,289,131 of CM035593.1, forward strand.
ATTTCTCTTATAACAAAAGGGTTTTGTGTTTACAAAAAAAAAAATATATTACAATGAAACTATTAGTATTTAATATGACATACAAAATAAATAATGAAAGAGATCTTTTGAGTTAATAAGTAAAGATTTAAAAGTGCATTTCTTGAATATTTGGAAAATTTATTACTTCCAAAATTTTAGAAACAATTCCTAAAAGATGGATTTTTCGATAAATGAGTTTAAAATATTCCGAATGATAAACATCAAGCTCAAAATTTTTATGTTAATTATGATTAGTTCTAATTTTTCCACTTAGAAAAAATCTTAGAAATGAGCTGTTTTCTTTTTCACCGAAAAATTTACGATGTTCCAATAAGCTTCAATTTGACTAATATTCATTTTTTGTTCATTCATTTTAATGGAATGATTATTCAATAACAATTATTTCGAGTTTGTCGAACAACGGAGACATAAAATGGTTTTAATATTTATGTTAAAGTATCCGTATATCCATCAATCCGAAAAAGAACAGGCTCACTTTTCAGAATTTAAGAAGAAGATTATTATTTAATTTTTACCGGAGCCTGGGCCAAGGCCTATAATCAAGTACAGTTTACAAAATCTACGCCGTATGAAATGTTCCCAATCAAATTGTTTTAAATATTATTTGTGGGAATATTAATGTTGTCAATTAGTTATAAATGTATAGCTAAATGTAAACATTAACAAAATCAAGTTTATTTGTACATGAATTTTTTTGTAACCTCCTACGTTTGTTATGAAACGTAATATACAAAAAAATTTCATCGCGATATTCATTTATAGAAATGACAATAATTTTAGTCTAAATATTGAATGACTTTCTTCCATATTTAATAATATTAAATATTTGTATGTTAAATGTCTGTTATGAAGAAGAACTCAATGGAAATCTATTTCTAGTAAATTGAAAATGTTTTAGTAAACAGAAATATTAATATTAAAGTAAAGGACTTAATAAATAAATATTTACTTCGATTCTTGTTCTTCGTTTGTTTTGTTGATATTATTTTATAAGAGCTTTTTAAATCAAATAATATATCTATCATATATTGAGGGCAAATATAGTTATTTTCAAATTAATAGAATGTATATAAGGTTATACAGACACTTTAATAGGCTGGTCTACACAATAAAATATATTTCACAAAATTTAAAGAAAATAAAAGAATAAACATACATAGAAATTTATTATTTACTTTTACAAAAATTTTTGTTAGCTTATTTGATGCTTTTATTCATTCAATTAAAAAAAAGTTGTAATAAAACTTATATTTAAGATGTCACAATCGTAGCTACAAAAATAAAATATAATTGGGCTGTTCATATGTTGAGGATGAATCGTATTCGCTGGGCGAATAAGTGAAGCACATGGATACTCTAATTGTAAGCATACAACGGAGCACCAGTTGAAACGATGGAGATACCAAGTTTGTGGCAGTCAATTGTTGCAAATGGCCTAGTGTTGTGGCAGTTGATGGCGCAGCTTCGTGCTTCATGATTTTAAATCACGTCAGTCATTTTAAAAGTTCATAAATTAAAATATGAGTTGTCTGCTGGTGTACCAATAATAATGATAGAAGATATATAAAAAAAACATGCTGCGAAGCGTCACATGACTTTCTTTTACTATTATACTAATTGAATCGTTTTTGTTAGTTCATTGTTTGTAGAAAAAACAAAAGTTTCATGTGAACATTTGTAGTCTACAATTTGATTTGTTGTTTAAAGGTTATTATATTCATGAAAAAAATAGTTGATTATTATATATAGCATTCAATACGACACGACATATTATATATATTTATAATGTAAAATGTATTAAACATAAAAATAGCATTAATAAAATTTTTAGATTTCTCACTAAATTGATTTTTCCCCATGAAATGTTTTGAACAAAAGTTGTTGAGCTCAATAAATTCTTTGAGGATACTAAGTTTGATGAAAATCATTGTATCCGTTTTCGAGGAAAACGTAAAAGCCTGAAATATTATTCGAATAAAATAGTGCCTATGGTAATCCGATTTTAACCAATAGCTTCGCGGTACAGCAAGCGATAATATATAGACAGAATACAAAGTTTGATGAAATTTGATTACACATTTCGTACCATACCAGAGGATCTCAAAACATATATTTCCGGTGATAACCCCATGTCAAAATTCTGACAGGTTTAAAAATAGATATACTGCGCCTTCAATGGTCTATTTTAGGAATTAATAAAATTATTGAAGATCTGACGTATTCTTAAAAGTTCATTTTATATGAAATGATTATTGATGAATTCGATTACATTACCTTATAAATAATAACTATAATACATTTACCTATCATTAATGCAAATAAGATTATGAGTTTTATGTTTGTAATAAATAATAAACATTATTTATAAAATAAAATATAAAACAGTAACTTTCCTAGATAGGTATCAATTATTGTTTGTATTTATTTTTAGACATATAAATGTTTTATACTTCATGAGTTCAAGTTTCACTTAGAAATCGTATGGAAATTGATTGAATCTTAATTTATCAAATAAAATTCAGTATTCGATTTATAATAAATTTAAGGGGGTTTATCAACAGCTGTTAAAAGCATTCAAATTTCCAGCACAAATAACTCAAAAAATACTTATCGAAATGTTATAAAATTTGATATGCACAATATTGATATGCAAAACTTTTGCTTGTCGAAGAATGTTTGTTAAAAAACATTTTGATTATTCACGTATTGATAGCGCTAATACATACCTCTTTTTCATAAAATGGCCTTTATTAAAAACGAAAATGTAGAAATATACATGTTTAATAATAGGACCTTCTCATAAATATATATATTCGAAAAAATTCAACTTTCAATGTGTTATTTTATTTTTTTAAATTCCAAAAATTTCTAACTCCATACACATAATTTTACTAGGGAATTTAGAATTAACAGAATACTAGCGAGCTATGACCGTATTCGAGTAATAAAAATTGTGTAGGAAAAAAATTAATTATGCTTAGGTTTATAATTACCTGAGAGTGTTTAAAGTACATAATGATTTTTTTTTTCTCTCTAGAGTAAAATAATCCAAATAAATGACATTATTAAATATTACTATTCTTTGTTTGTTACAAAAATCATTTCAATGTATCATCAGTATTTCATGTGAAATTAAATTTTTAATGTCAACTACAGAAAAACTGTATACATACAATGTAGGCATGTTGGTATTTTTGTATCATGTAAATTAATAATTTATGCTACTTACTAAAAATTTCAAAACACAATTTACTCCAAACAAAAAATTTTCAACCTGCAAATAATTAACAAAATGTACAGTGTGATTCATGGATGATTCGATTTGTATAGATGAGAATCATAGTATAATGTTAAGCTAATATTAAGAAATAATATATCTAAAATAATATATTGTTAGGTAAGTAGAATTAGGTAGATTAGGGTTAGTTAGGTTTCTAAATATGTAAATATATAGGTAGATAAATCTGTTTTTAATTTCTTTTTCATTTAATAAAAGGAAGTATAGTAATTCTGCCAAGTTTTCGATATAGCGTTTTCACCATGAGTGTTTTGAGATCCGCTTAATCCAAAAAGTTGTTTTCCGAATTTGATCTGTGTGTGAAACGAAAAAAAATTTTTCACAAAAATTTTAAAAAGTTTAAAAGTATATGAATCCTTTGAAATTAATTGGAATAAAAAATCCTTTTTAAGGTTAAATTTATTTATGTACAATTAGTGGTGTCCACACGTAATCTTTGTGTTTTAAAATAGCATTAGGTGTAGATCTCTTAAAGCATTCAGTACATATAAACGTACTCGATATTGTTACAACTCATTTATAAATAAATAATAATGTATTTTTAATTGAATAATAACAGTACCTATATTTTTTTTTCACATTTAAAAATCATTTCATACCACACAAACAAAGAGATATTTAATAAAAATAGCAAATAATAATTTTTTTTTTTTGTAAAACATCTGTCAATGTAAATATTACAGTTACGTTCGTACCTACACCATAGTTTCGTATTGGTGGAATATATATTCATTGAATATAAAAAGAAGTTGAATAATAAAATTTAAAATCAAATAAAAAAAAAAATTTGATAACCATATTACGGTATTTAAAAATAATAATTATTATTTGTAATATTATATCAATATATTCATACATGATATTGTAGAATGAATGTGCTAATTAATACACCACTTATGTAAAATATAAATTTTGGAAACAATAATACGAACTTAAAAAAATTTAACCTAAATATTTCTGTACAAAAATTTCATAAACATTTGCATAATTTGAATACACATGTATATATAATATATTAATACATATAACAACTTGATCTATTGGCTGTTATATTTTGTTTTTTTTTAACTGTTGATTATTTGCATTTACCGCTTGAAAATGTTATAAATTATAAGATAAAATATATATTGTTTTACATTAAAATGATTTTTATAATATTTCGGGAACAGAAATTTTTGACATCGATTTAAATTAAATTAATTTAATGTCAGACATATTTTGCCCAATAATTTTTATTTTTACTTTTAAGTATTGTTAAAACTACAATATATTTATAACACTAGCAGGGCTAAAATTTTAATACATATTGTTAGTTATAAGATGTCAGGTATATGATGTTAATTTATAGGCTGCGATATTTCATCACCTGTTGTTTTTTTACATACATTTTTCGCTTGAATAAATGAACATGAAAATTTCCTCAAAAGAACTAGAAAAGGTAAATAACAAAATACTAAAAAAATAAAATATATGTTGACTCACACACATTAAGATGATTTTGATAAAATGAAGTCAATGAAAATTCCGAAAATTTTTTTTGACATTTCAAATGTTTGTTCATTTCAAAATTGTTTGCACTATCTTTAAGGACTATAATTAAAAATGGAACCTCACTAAATTATTTTTACTTTTGTCCAATGCCCGCATTATCCCTTCAAGTATGTCATAAAATAATAGATATTATGTGCAAGTTGTAATGTTATTAATTTCATTGGAATGTAGGTTCTGCTTTTGGACTTTTTTCGCATAACAAAAATAAATTAAAATCCTTTGCCCTTTAAAAAATACTTTTATAACAAATATTGAGATATATTATTATAGATAAAAAGTATTCCATAATTAATCACAGCAATTAGCGTGGATAAACATTATCTCAGAGGATTTTTATAAATAAAGATTCCCTTTTATGTTTTCTAGGTATATAGAATAATTAATCTATGTTTTATTTGAAAGTCAAAAGTAAAATAGATTATTAAATAAGTTTACAGCCAGAGAGTATATTTAATTAAGAACTATCTCAACTATATTTGGTGTATATCTTTTCTATTCTACCAGTTTATAAAGGAATTTTTTAGTTGTGCATTGACCTATTTTATGAGAATCATTTTATATTTAACAAACAATACTTACGTTACACATCATCTCTTATCTGTATAGCTTTCTTATATTAAAATGTTTGTCTTCACCCCGAAAACCGTTAGAGTATGCATGTAAATACATCCTAGATCATGCGATCGATATTATTACTCGATGATTTTCTCAGTGATGCTCAATCATATGTGGAGTATCTAAACAATTGACTTTGTTGGATCTTCTCTTGTAATTATATTGGGAAATTTTGAGTTATTGGAAAAGTCTGAACAGTTTTCTGTATTGGAAAATGTCTACAAAGTAGTCATTATCAGATATCTAAGGTTCAATATTCTCTAAGGCTCATTTTGGAGTTTTGGACTAGTATTAATAGTTTTTGTAGCTTATCATCTTTAAAATACACTAAATACGTACCTCTCACCTTATTCCTGACAATTTCATAAAATTTAGTGCATCTTGAAACCTAATTAGACCTTGAATGCTAAATCTTGTTGAAAAACATACTATTTGTGATTTTTTTAATTTAAGTTGTGTTTTTTATTTATTATGAAAAACCTTAAAAATACAGTCGAAAAGTTCAAAATTTTTTTCCTGCTATTTAGAGGTTTTCTTGGCTAATTATGATCTAAAAAATTCAAAACTAACATTTATTTTACAAACGGTTGACTAGTTTTTGAGATAAAGCATGAAATACATCCGCTAAATCGACCTCTGGATCGATTTTATAGCGATATCTCAAAAACTACGCATCCAATCGTTAAATAGATATTATTTTTGAAATCTACGGGTCAAAATTACCCTACAACATACATTGCATCCAAATCGGGAACAAAAAAAAATTTTCTATTTTATCGATTTTTTCAAAGGGATTACCGATTTCAAAAAAACCATGTTTACAAGGGTAGTTTGACCCGCAGATTTCAAAAATAACATCTATTTAATGATTGGATGCGTATTTTTTGAGATATCACTGAAAATACGATCCAAAAGCCGATTTAGCGGATGTATTTTATGGAATATCTCAAAAACAAGTCGGCCGATATAAAAATAAATGTAATTTAAGAATTTTGTAGACCTCAATGATCCTAGAAAGCCTATAAATAGCAAACAAAAAATTTTGAAGTTTTCATCGGTTTTTAAGGTTTCTATAATACAATTCCAAACACTCCGGAAAATCTACAAAAAAAAAATCTATACATCAAATTTTGGAAAAAATCCATCATTTAATAATATATAATTAAGGTTAAGAAATATAATTAATTTGAACATAAGTTATTAGTTGCTCGCAATTCACTTTTTAGCTTTCAGGCAATAGTTACAAAGTTCATGGTTTTTACTAATAATGCCCGCCTTTGCGAATACTAACCAATTAGACTGACTGACAGCTGGCTATGTCTCTATACCATAAATGTGTCATGACATCAGAAAATCAGCTTTTAGAAATTACTTCCATTTATTTGTCGCTAACCTATCTGTCCATTTTATGACTTTGGAAAGATAAGATGTAATTTATGAAGAACAATGTAATGTTAATTTGGTTACTTTGACTATTTCCTTTTTGAATTATTGCAATAACTGACGTGGTGGACGCGCAAAATTTTAAAACACTACCCAAACCACCAAATACAAAAATATTAATAATTAATCAATGGATCATATCCACTATAGAGTGTTTCGTTATGGTATTGTTAACGAATGAATAAAAACGAATTGATGGAACGAAAGAGTGGAGATTGTATGAATGAGTACCTACTTAAAGCTCCACTATAACATGTTAACTGTGAAGATTGCTGGTTACGATTATTAAATATTTGATTTTCCTGTTATATAATCATCTCATTTCTCGTTTAATAATTGTATATGATATGCATGATATCAAATAATATTCAATATCAGTCAATATTTAATTTACTTCAGTGGCTTTTTTATGATGATTTATTGATTTTGTTATTTCTCTGGGTCTCTGAAACCTAATTTCTGTATGTGGTTAAATTGTAATAGGGTTACCATAACAGGTGAAAAATATTGTTTATATTTCTTAGACATTTTCATATATCTTTCGGTTTTCAAACCTTTACTGTGAATCATAAATTACATCATGTAAAATTCTTTTTGACCCTTTTTGATAACTGCTAAATGTACTCACCTCCCCGTTTCTGCTATATTTTGTCACACTAAAAAAAGTTTGCGAGCTTTACTTTATGAAAAGTTCATTATGATTTTGAATTAAATATTTTGAATATAAAATCTTTAACAGCCCTTGACTCAATTGGTAATATAAAATATTCACGGTTATTATTTGCAAATTAAGCCTTTCAGTCAGTACATAAAGTATATACCGAAGAAGAAAATCCTCGTATGAATGAAAATTTGATTACAAAAAATTCAAGTTGGTTAGTGAAAACTGGGGTTTAAAAATTATTAGTTATTTTTCAATAATAAAACATAAATTACTAAACTTATTAGGGAAATTTTTTTTCCACTTCTGTAACATTTCAAATTTCATCCTAAACACATTCATAGAAAATAGAAATTCGATAGTAAATCACAATATATAAATTTCATTATATCAATTTGAACTAAAACGTTTAAAGATTTTATTCAAAAGATTCTAAAAATAATTTAACAAGCTTGTATTATTCGAGTGAAAGTGAAAACATCCTTGTAAAACATTTCATTCAATCGGGACACAATATGAAAATGAGCTATAGTCAATTGATTGTTTAAAATCTCTATTAAAACAAAAATAAAATATCTAATTTTATTGTTTTATCCTTAATCAAACAATAGTTTAAAAAAAAATTAGATTTTGTATTACGATAAAAGTGTTAAAAAATTATGATGATGATAACAAATGGAAATAATATAATCAGAAAAAATAAAATAAAATGGAATGAAATTTCCACTATTCTGTACGTGGTAATAATAAAATTTCCTGAATAAGACATATCTTATTTGGTATAATAAGAAAAATGCACATGTACTATTTTAAACGACAAAGAACGTATTTGGTGGCAAATAGTAAAAGTACATGTTTGTACATGCATCTATATGCATTCTGAAAAATTGAAAAAATTTATTTAATAGTTCAGGAGACTTTTACTTACAATTTGGTACACATCTCGATGTTCGAAAATCAGTGATTTCGCAATTTAATTTGTTGATAGATGATACAGAAATGATATTTTCTAGATTATCATGAAAAAATATTTTAAAAAAATATGTAATTTAAATAGAACTTCGATATATCAGCTGCTTGCTCACTGATTATGGAATTGCTTCGAAAAATAATCATTACAATCATATAACTTTAATTTACCTGCTTTATTATTGTTTATTCATGTATTGATGATAAATTGATTTTGTAAAATAATTAAAATAAATTTGAATACAAAACATAATATGTGGTGTGCAGTACCCATTTGCAGAAGTACACCAAACTTATACACGTTCCGAAAAATAAAATGTTTTATGAAGTCCTATATTTTGTACAGTTTTCTATAAATACATGCTTCTAAATGAAATGGTCATTTTTCTTAAATATACTTTGGTGGGCCGTATACTCAACGAGGATGTTTTATGTTTTTATTTTTTTTAATAAAATTTTAGATAATATTTTAAAAACCTCGATAAATTTTTCATTATGCATCCATAATAAATACAAAAATAATTAATCTTTTTAAATATTATTAGAACAAATACATAACAATCGATTTCATTTCGAAAAGTGTTCCTTCCTATACGAAAGAAGTCTTTTCGAAAATAGAACTAAATCCTTGACTATATATATACATTATGTAAAAAAAAAAAAACATATAATGTGCAAGCACATTTCACAAGTGCAATGCAGCGATTTCTTCACTTGAATTTTACACGATACAACAATTTTTCAGTCACAGTTTTATTGAGTTATTTTTCTTATTTTCATACATTTTGCATGAGAACGAACGTTTTATTTTCTTAAAGTCTTTACATATGTATGTAAAATATTTCTCTATTTTCGGTTATGTTAGATATTATATATACACGAATAATTTTATTCCATTTAAATAAATAAACAAACATATTACATATAAAATTGTTATTATTATCACTATTTTCTACTATGATAGGTGAAATGAAAGCTTTTACAGCTTTTAACACAGCAGTATATGGTTTAAGTTTAATGAATTTTATGTTGAATATCATTACCTATTGTTTTCAATGTAAATATTTTCAATATACATAGTGCGCCAAGAACCGGTAGTATACAAGCTCTTTGGATCAGTAACATGAGTAATTTTTGGTTGACCCTTTTATACACTCGGCTCTTATGGATCACACATGACTGATACCATTATACATAAAAGCCGATTCTTCTCTAATTTTCCAATGTCGCCCATATGCATGTTAATTTCGGTTGGGATTTTCATACTGTAATTTACCTTAAAATATTTTTATATGCATTATCATCAAAGTTTCATTAAATATATAGTTTATTGACCACATGAGTTTAATAAAATCACCTATAAAAACAAAGAAATTGTCATTAATGTTTTATAAAATGATTATTTCATGGCATACATAACAGAGACCTTCTGCTTTTGTGATACATAAATTTTAAATATATTATAATTGTCTTTGACAAAGAATTATAATTGATCATGCATTTAAAAATGTACAATCAACACCAGATGTTGCTACATATTTAAATTTTAAAACAGATAATTCCAAATAAATAATATATAAAAACTTTTAAATGAATCATAAATGTAATCATAAAACAATAAAACCTGAATTAATAAACTAATTAAAAATAACATATAAACAAATAAAAGTATTATAGTTACATGCGTAGGTAAAAGTGGTCAAACAACAGAAACTGGACAAAAATAAAGTAAGCTACAAAAAAGGTTAAACGATCACTGTACTAGGAAGAAAATTATTGACAGAATTTTTGAATATTTATCGACATGAATACATGTATGTTTTCGTTTATAATAGGGTACATTTTTGAACAGGACCTTATGGACTAAGACCATCTGTATGTGTGTGTGTGTGTATAAATAAGTGAAATAAGCATAACAAATTTATTCTTCAAACTTTTTGTTATATTTCATATTCATCGCATCCATTTTTTTTTCAACAATCTCAGTTTAAAACATAAATTCATATTGTTCTTCCAATTGCAGGAATATCCTTTTCCAATACTCCAAATATACATAGACGTCTCCACGTATTTTGTACATTTCTCGTTTTATTCTTTCTATAGCTACCGTGATCGGATTGCCTTACCACATATAAATAAATATATGTCAGTTGAGTTGGTTTTTATTTGTATATATTAATAAATCATTAAATTATTATTTAGATAGTAATAAAACTTTAAAGAAATATTGAAACAAAAAATAAAACCAAATTCTTATTAATTACTAATCCATAAATATATTTTTGTATTTAGAAATGTGTGCTATTGATACACATTTTAATAATTTTGAGAAGAACAAAAAATAAATAAAATAAAAACACACACAAAAATATTAATAACAGTTGTTTTATTATTATTATAAAAATATATTTAAGTAATAAATATATTTGAAACTGTTTTTTGTTCTATATAATAATCAATTCTTTTGTTTTATTTCATTTTTTTTAAACTGGAATGTTAATTTTCGAAATAGATAACAAAAAGATAATTATTTTTTAAAAATATTTTAAAAGATAATTATTTATCACTGATATCTTCGGTATTATTAAAATATGTGTATAAAACAAGCCGTAAATAGTGGAAAAACGTGTTCAAAAATTTTTAAAACAAATCTATATTTTTTGTATGAACTTTTCTATTATCTCTTATGGTTTACAAGTTGTGTCACGGATTTATGGGACCCAATTGAGATATTGTGCACAGATATCTGTACGTACTGTTAAAATTATAATTAGTGGGTTTTTGCCTCTAGGAGTTTTGTAGAAAAATTTGACTCGTACAAACGTACAAACACACAAACAAATACACACTTTAAGATCGTCAAAAGATAACTTATTTTTTATTTTTTCCAATTATAAGTTGGAAAGATGGAAAACGTTTGGATCAGGCGAAGACTGTGAAAATTAACCCTTTCATTCCTTGAAGACTTTATGCCAACTATAACAGTAATAGGTACTTAGGATTTATAAATAATTTCTAAAATAGGTTTTTCAATATTTGCCGAGGCATTACAGACAACTGACATCGCGAATAAAGCTCTACTCGTACTTACAAAGGTGTGGAAGTACATCTTCAAATATTTCATTTAGGTTTTAGTATGTATAAATTTTGAAAAGCTTCATACATATCGTACGAATACAAATCTGATTGTTTTTCGACATGTCAAGAGATAATATGTACATGTAAAGTGGTGACATTTTTATGATGGTTATTTAAAATAAAAAATCACTTTCAGATGTTTTCAAGCACAACATAAATGAACTTATAATATAGACATTTTTATTCATTAAAACTAATAAATACTACTATATAAATATCAGTAAGGGATGTGAAAAATTATCGATTATTAAAAATATAGATTCATAAAAGAAAATGATTTCAATAATTTAATTTTACTTATAAAAAAAATCAAGTTTCTTTCACAGTAAACTTTTTATTAATTACAATAAAATTAACTAACAATGTTTTGCATTGTTTTTTATCTACGGCTTTAACTTTATGCATTGCCTTCATTGTCAAATTGAAGTAAATGTATATTAAATATAAAGTGTATTAAAAGTTTGTCATGCATAAACTTTTATTGCACTAAGAAAATTTAGTGAAATTAAAATCATTCAGCTGATCTGTTTTCGGGTATCTGATATCCGCCATGCTTCAATCAAGACGATTGCAAGCTGAAATTTTGATTCCATGTTCTAAACCTAAAATATGACTAATTATAAGCTCATAATTTTTATATTTACTAATTGATTGTTTTATATTGTTTCAGGTGAGAATTCCTTTTAATTTTCAATCCATCTATTTAAATGGTAACTACTTACGTGTATTAATATGGACTATCACTTTAATTTTGAGAATAAGGAAGAACATACATTAGGATCTATTGATAACCACTCAAAAAATCTATTAGCTTAAAAATATGTATGCAATGTTTTTATTTGAATCATGTTAATAAATAGAATTTTCATTTAAATTCCAGTTTTATCAGAGTAGTTAAACATTGTAATCAGCGCAGTTATTTAAACTGAGTTATTTACAAAAAAAAAAAAGTTACAAACATTTGTTTTAAATATAACTGCCGAAAATTTACTACTTAGGCCAAGTAAAATCTAAGGGTTGGCCGTTCCAATGTACATTTGAAAGGATAATTTGCACTACAGCAATATCTCTAAGGCGTTGTATACATTATTATTCCTCAAAATTGCGGAATTTTCAAGTTTAATTGAAAAATGAAAACTAATGCCTTAAGTTTTAAAATGAATAAAGCTCTATTATAGTAGTTAAATTTTAGGGTTTATTTCTGATAATATTGATACCAAATTTATTAAAATTATTGTACACTTTATTCATATAAATATATCACATACATATTACACTTATCCAATCGCAGCTTCAATCATGGAAAATGTTTTCTTTTTAAATAATTAAATATTTACGTAAACAATACACCACGGTTGTTATGATGTGTTTATGCGGGTTCGCACACACATGTACTAATAGACGCACAACGACCGTACCCTAATTAAAACACTGCATAATGCCTTTTATTTCATTCTTTCAGCTTTTAAATCCTACAGATATTTCTTTCTCAGACTCTCGCACGTTATATGCTATAGATAGAATAAGTTTATACTTCAAGAATTTTTTTTGTATATACATAAATTTCAAACTTATATAATTCTTACAAATGAGTGGCAATGGAGAGTAGTCAGAAAATCTTAATTTCTAATGTTCTAATTTCCTAATTACTTATACGAGTTGACTGTATCGATTATTATTCAATCGAAAAAAATAATGTATATATAAAAATCGATTTTTTTTAATTTAATTTTTTTATGTTTATTGTCGCATCCCTAATACCAGCATATACAAAATACAGACTGGAATACTAATATGTAAATGTACGTAGTACCATCGTACCTTGTGTGTTGACAAATAAAAACCAATAAACCAATATTATTAGAGGGTTGTTCACGATTCGACTCGACACATCAACAATATTATTATATTCATTGGCTGGCTGGCTTGCTTCTATAAATATAATAATATTTTGTAACACGTTTGTTCGGTCGTGTATGTTATCGTCATCATCAGTGTATGTTGTTGGTTGGGATCAGATGTAATATTTATTCATATTGTTTCAATTCACACATTATTAATAATTTGAATCTATAGGCTGAGTATTATTAAAAATTTAGATGTCTATTGAATTAGATTTCTTCTTCGTTATGTTAAATGTGTTACAGATGATTAGTAAACTAATAGATTGTGTCTGATTGATATGTGAAATTAATTGATTTTAGGTAACTATTTCGATGGTGTTATTTCATCAGCAGAATCTAGAACTTTAATAACTACAGAAGAATTTTTTTTGTTTTATTTTTGAACTTGGTAATTTATGACGAACCATAGTTACGACTATGAGCATGCTAATAATTCTATTTTATTCAAAATTTTTTTTTTTTTTTGAAGTTAAAGACTAACAGATAAAGTGTTTAAAATTGAATTTCAAATGCTCAAAATTAGGTATTTTGTAAGTACTGCAAAATTCAAATATGTTATTCAAGTTTTAATGAAGAAAATTGTGTTATAATGATGTTCTGCTGTCGTGATTTCACGCTGACAGAGCAATGTGAAAAAATAAGATATATAATGTAATGTAATGTACCAGAATTAGGTACTTTTAAGGTGCACATTCAATAAATCAATTTAATGAAAAATACCAAAAAAATCATCTGATTAACCTATTCAGCTATTATGTGTCTTATAAACTTGGCAAACTTTTTGGGCTTACGATGCTTTTAAAAATTACTTTTAAAATAATAAAAAAAATTGGTAAGCTTTAGATAATTACCACATAAAGTTTGTTTTTGGATAAAATTCATTATTTAGAAGCTTAGAGTCCTTACAGCTTTTACCTTCAGTTTTTATTTTTTTTTTATTTTTACAGAAGTGTGAAAAAAAAATGTTTTGAGTTCAGCCAATATATTTCTTTCATTTGTTTAGTTTTCTACATAACACAGTGTATAAAATTTAATAGTGCCTATAGTTTATGATTATGGTTTGATGTTCGTACATGCCTCCGATCCAAATTATTTTAAATATATGATTATAATGTATATTTTGTTATTTCAGTCGAGTATGTTTTCAATAAAAACAATATGACCGTTGATTTATTAATATGCACTGTTTATTTAATTATAACACTAATCAATTATCGTTTTTTATTATGTTTTTTACGTTTGGATAAATATATCCATTGGTTGTTTTATCAACAGATATATATGTTGATTTTTATTCGACAATCACCTTTTTAATATTCTGGATTTTAAATGATTTAGAAAAATATTAACAAACTGCCTTGGGTATTCGCAGTTTAAAGTTTTCTCTTGGTAAACTTTAATTGTAATTAAAAAAAATAAAAAAGAAATACAGATTTTAACTTCAGTTTAAATTAGAGTATATTTATTATTTTAAATTTGCTGATTCGTAATTAAGTGTCATCTTTCAGACATACAAATTTCTACTATTGTTCAAATGATGAAATCTTTAACGCAAAACTTTATACACCGATTATTAGTTTATTACCCAAGCTTTCTAACCATTCCTCATATACAAGTCCAAGAGTACATGGCACTCTGTAACCCCAAAAGTCATTCAAACAAATTCAATCGTTATCCAATACTAATAATTATCCAATAGTAGATAAATTTTTGCTACATTTCTTTCTTTTATCGCTTCCATCTACCGAGAGATTAATGGATGTTTCATAACAACAACAAAACGTATATTTAGAGTTTCAAAATTTGTTTCTACTTTTTGAAGTTCAAGAACAGAAAAACAAATTCGATTGTGAGCGAAAAATTTAAATTGTCGTTTTCATAGCAGAGAAGAAAATTAACAATATCATCATCTAACTTCTCTTTAATACGACCTCTTATAATAATCTTCATACACTGATTACTAGAGTCGCTCATGAAGGTTTAGTCTCATAGGCGATGTTTGTTTGCTTTCTCGATGGAAAATAATACGGATATATGTTTTTGTAATTCAATTGTATTAAGAGAATATACTCAGTTCACTGGTATATTTCAGGAAAGATAATTCATCGACAAGACTTAAAATCAATCATGTTTTCAAATAAAAACTTCTATATTATTTATTTAGGTATGTTTCGAACTGCAAACCATTAACAGACTGCACAGTTTATTTGAGTTTATAATCATTCGATATACTAATCACATATGATGCAAAAACATGAAATGTTATTTTTTGTTGCCATTTCGTACTAAAAAATGATTGTGAATGAATTTGATTTGTTTCAAAATAGCCACTAGGTATTGGTATATTTGCTTAAATAATTTAATTGTGAATTTTGATTAAAAAATGTCAATTGGACACACACATTTGTGCATAAATTTTATAAAAATATTACAATAATAATGACAATATGCAGACGGTTATGTTTATTTAACCAACAACACAATATTACTCAAGGGTAAAGTTCATTTAGTTATTTTGACTTTTATCTTTAGGGCTCAAATTTGTTGAATATTTTTTATTGAAAATCATTCTCTGATTCACTCCATCATGCAATGTTTTTCTTTATAGTTATTGGTTTCGTTATAAAATAAAGAAAAAATTTTTTTCTAAATACGTAAAATGAAAAAAATTATCCATAAATTTCGATGTTTTTTATTATAAGCTGTTGTATATGTATAGTTTTACATTTTATTTTTATTTTTTTGTGTCTAAATAGTTATTTAAATCTGCGAGAATCAAGTAATATACTATTTGTATTTCAATCTTTTGCTGGCTGTGACCTTTTTTCGTCATGGATCTTTTGATGAAGAAATAGTGGTAATGTTAAATAATATATTGCAACATTACCATATAAAGTTGTTGTCGCACAGTACGAGAATTTCTGCGATTTCACGATATACTCGCCTTTTAAAGAAAAGTAGTTACAATTGCTGAAAAGTTTTAGATAAGCAACACAAAGTTGGAATAGCTGAAATACTTTACAGTAAAAATGATAATATTACTATGTTACTTTACATCTCAGTTACATTGACATCAACTACTATTCTAATTCAAATATTAAAAATTCATTTAACACTAAAGTCTAAATTGTCTTGCAACTGACACTTAAAACATTTGAGATTCATTCCTTCAACACAGATATAAAACAATAAATTATGTAAGATACTTCACAGTTGTATAAATATCAAAATCAAAACTTTAAGATAAATGATTATTATTTTAATACTTATAATGACACATTTAATAATTTGTAATCTTACTATGCTCTAAAATTACTTTCACAAATGTGCTTTTAAGATGATGTATTACAATCTATAATAAGTTAGATGAAATAAAATAATATTCAAGATGAAAACTTTAATACATTCATCAATATTATTTGTATAAATACTTAATGTATTAAAAACTTAAAATAATTTAAACGTTTTGTGGGATTAAAGTGTAGCGAAAGACATTTATAATGGCGTATAACGCTTATTTGAAATTTTTTATATCTCACTAACCTTGTACAGATTAGTTGGGAAAACCATATTAAGAAAGTATTCATTTTATTGATTAAGGTAGATTTTTAAGAATTTTACCATAATTTTTCCTACAAACTATTTTCTAGACTTTCATATCCCAGATTAATATAAAAGTATTGTAAAATGAAATGAATTTTGATTTTCCACTGAATAAAATATAACTAAGACTTCTTTAGTTCCCGATTTTTTAGCATCCAATTATGTAAGATTTCGGCTTACTGGAATAGTTTTTTGGTATAGGTGCTCATAAAATCACCTAATCGTCCGTCCATCTTCACGACAACTCAAAAATAAAAAGAGATAGCGAGCTAAAATTTTTAAACTGTAAAAGATAGAAATTTTTTCGTAAAATGATTCGTCACAATTTAAGCACAAATTTAGATTATCACATATTGGTAATTACATACAATGAAATTCAATCATATGTCGAGTATTTAATCAAATTTGTCCTAAGTATAATAATTGATCTATATCGGATGAAAAAATTCAAAAGTTATTGGTGTTGTACAATACTAATTATTTGAAAGACATTATATATGACTTTAACTATACGAATCTACTTTATATTTAAATAAAACTAACATGTCGAAGACATATAAAATCAATTCGATAAGATTTTTCTTTTTTAAATCTATACGATATGTTTGTATCTTCTCATAGCCTAGAAATGGTTGAGTGCTTTGCTTTATTCCTTTCCACATGAAAGCAATCATATAAATGTGTACTGTAAAAAGGTCGTAGTGACAACGAGACCAACCTCACCTTTTTTGACGTTGTAACATTAACTTTCTCATACGTATATATTGATCTTATATTCACTGTACTTTACTTTTTATCTGAATCTATCAATAAAGCTTACTTTTTTATTTTACTTTTATTGCTTTATCTACTACACACTATTTGTGTTATTCGATTTTTCTATCGATATTTGATCTTACTTGTGTTATTACAAAATATGATTTGTATATGTTTTTGTGTATATAAAATGTAAGAAGTCTATTCTAAGAAAAAGTTTTGAAAATCATTTCAAATGTAACAAAATTGAAGGTATATATGCTTAAGGATTTTGGATTACTGTTTTCATGTCTGGTTCACTGATCTTCAAGGT
This sequence comes from Chrysopa pallens, assembly GCA_020423425.1. Taxonomy (NCBI): domain Eukaryota; kingdom Metazoa; phylum Arthropoda; class Insecta; order Neuroptera; family Chrysopidae; genus Chrysopa; species Chrysopa pallens. Next base: position 34,307,424 of record CM035593.1, read on the forward strand.
TCGGTATGAAGAAAATTGTCCACCAATTGATTTTTATTTTATTTTGCGGTTGTCATTGAATAGCTATATTATGCTAATATTTTCTGTTGCTTTTTATTTTGTCATTATTTTTTTACTGCTGATTTGATTAGAAATATTAATATCGTTTATCAAACATTTGCGTGCTCCATTTATATACAAGCGACTACTGTATTAGGTCATTTATAGAAAGATCTTAATATTGGATAGGAAAATAAACCTACTTGCGGTACTCGGGGCGATATTTTATTTGATTTTATGAGATACCTTATAAATCCTCTTGAGTCCCAATTTTTAAGTAAACAAGTTCTAAAAAAACAAAAACGGTCCAAGATGTTTGTACTTGTCTGCGTCTGACGAAATATGTATCATATTTCAGTCGAATTTCTGCCTTGAAATGTATACCTCCCTCCCATCGTTAAACTTGTGTTGTTTTTGAAATTTATGAGACAAAATTATCTTTTACACGGAATTTTATCGAATTTGGAATTTTGTAAAATCGAGAAAAGTTTTTGTCTTTAATTTTTTATTAAACTCAGTTTATAGGGGATAAAGATCCAAAAATTAGTTAATTAACATCCATTTTTGAATTCGATTTGAAGTTCGTGATGAGGTTTTGTCAAAATGCGTATTCCTAGACAGTTCTATAATCGATATAAAGCCAAATCCTGGAAACTAATAACCGTTCATTCCTTAAAAATTTATTATTTTTTGACTTTCTTATAATCCTTGAAATTTCAAAAGGAGGGAGACAAAAGTTTCTATTTTGGATCGGACACATGTTTATTCCCGCCTTAGAACACGTATTTGTTAGTATGTATATAAAAACATTGATGACTACACCTCTAAGAATTATTGTGTGCCTTAAATATAATTTTACTAGTTACTTTCATATATTTTTCCAATATTGTGTTCTAAGCACAGGGTCTAAAAATTCCATTACTTTTATTAAGTTCCATAATACAATTTAATCGTAAAAAAGTAGTTTAAACCCATAATTCTTAATAGAGGATTATTGTATTCGTTGTATACAGTTTGACGATGAATTTGAACCACACTGTAAGTAAGCTTAATCTAACCGAAGGACATTGAACATATCAAAATAATGGTGGTATTTAGAACTCGTTTATCGAAGCAATGTACATTAACTTTTAGCGTCAAAGAAATCAATAGCTTACGAATAAAACCACTAGCAAAGTGACAAAGAAAATACATATATGCACTATGCTTCTCCAAAAAAAGTGTTAGTTTGTGTAACATAATAATAATACCACGAATGTTTTAATAAAACAATGATGTTGTTATCGTTACTAAAATCTTGGTTACGATGTTGGTCACCATAAGTGGGTAGCCACTAAAACCACCCACAAAGTATAGTTTTAGTACACACACACATCAATGTGATAACACACACACAACAGAAACTGTCCAGTCAGCACAAAATATGTATTTAAACCTTTCATAATAAATAGCTTTTAGGGGTAATTTTCACCTTATATTCATAGTAAGGTTTTTAAGATATTTACGTTTGGCTTTAGCATAACACATATTTCAGTGTGAAATATGTTAGAACATATTAAGGAAGGAATTTTCCAATATATTTTTTTTTTAATTCAACATGGAATTTACGAAAAACGTTTTCATGTTATCATTTACAGCTATTTTTTACTGCTAGTAGCCTCGCAGATACACTTTTAGCGTTCGCTATTCTATACGGCCGTTTTATTCGAGAAATTTTGATAATTAATCTTAATCTTAAGGAAGTACGAGCGCCAGGCGGGGTGGGGATAGGTATCGACTCTAGCGCGGTAAGGGGAACGCAGTAACCATATGATTTTTTTCAATATATAGATATACATTTAACATTGGCTAGTGGCGGCATTTATTTTTCTTTTAATTAATACACTTTAATTAGTCGGGCAAGTGTAAATGTTTTCGAATTAAATTTATCACTAATATATTAATTTTCATCCATAAGTTTTTTAAAAATATTCACCGACAGTTTTACGAGAAAAATACAGAAATGTATCAATGTTTGAAGGTTACCCCATAAGACCAATGTTAAATTGCTCAACTTTAAAGATAATTATTTATTTAAATGATCGGGCAATCTCCTTCAAATTTTTGGAATTTGTTTAGACATATTTAAACTTTGTATTAAAAAAAAATCAAGCCTTTTATCAAAAGTTGCCTTGGTGCTCGTACTTCCTTAATAATTTACAAAAAATGTTTTAAAAAAAAGTTTCTAGTTTTTAAAAAATAGAAAATTTACATTTTACCTTTTAAAAGCTTGGTCATACATCCATTGAATTCAATGGATCGATTTTGTTCATTGACGAATTGAAACTCATTTTTTATATCTGATATACGTTATCAAACTTTCTATCTCTTTTCGTTTTTGAGTTATCTTGATGATGGACAGGGATAGGGATTGAACTACAGATAGACGGAAAATGGACTAATTAGATTTTCTAGCTTTACAAACTTTAGACTAAAATTAATATACTGTGACTTAATGGTACGGATACCCTGCGTAATACATGGAATGGACTTCTTAATTGATTGATGCGCAATGAGTGTCTATGTATTTGTAATAAAACATTCACATTCTAGAAATTATAATTATTTGTTCAATTGTTGGCTTCAAAATTGTATGTCATTCAATTTATGCAAATGTCAAACAAAAATTGTTTAATTAGAAAAAATGACATTTAATTACAAATATTGGGTTGAAAATTGTAAGAATGATTGAAGAAATTGAATTAGTAATTATTTTTAATTTCAAATATAAATAATTATTAATTGAAATTAGTAAATAATTTTGAGAAATTTTAAGTCACCATTCAGTTTTATTTCATTTGGTTGATAAACTAATATTTCGTAACCATAGAAATAAATGAAAACATTTTGATGCACGATGCCCATAGGTTTGTTGAATTTCACAACTGAAAAGAAATTCAGTTCTATATTTTATCATTTTGATACTTCATTTTTATTAAACCCTTTGTTTTTTCATTGAAATTAAATCTATCTATTCAAAATGAATAAAATAAAGAATTTTAAAAACTTTTTTAGAAAAAAACACTATGAAAAATTTATCAGCATAAAAAAAAAGACACAAGAATGTGCTGTAAATAAAGAGAATAATTTTCAATGTGAATTTTTCACAACAAACAAAAACACAATATTTGTTTTCAGCAGATAAATTCTCCTATACATATCTACGAACGTTATTTAAAACAAACTTTTAAATTAAATTGTCGAATTGGGTATTGTTTAAATCAAACAAGATGTCTTCGTTCATAGTTCTATAAAATTATGTATGTATGGAGTTTTTATTACACACATTACGCCATATATCCCTAACAATAATCCAGTAAATAGTTCAAAATGTTGCAAAAAAAAAATTGCATTATTTTGTATACAAGATACTGTTAAGTATTTAAAAACGAATCGTGAAACATTCTTTTCTGTACCACCGAGAAACAATGAAAAACGGGAAACTGTAATGTATGTTTGACCAAAAATGATAAAGTTTAAAATGAAAATATCCTTTTATAAAAATAGTCGTTTGTCTTTCTTGACTAAAATGAAAGGAACTATAAACCGGTCAAGTGTGAGTCAAACTCGCGCAATATGGGTTTCATACCATTATCTATACCCCCTAGAATATTTTTTAATTTAATCTGTTTTTAGTAATTGTCGTTATAGTAGCAACAGAAATACATCATCTGTGAAAATTTCAACTATCAAGGTTCATGAGATACAGCCTGATGACAAAGGGACAGACAGCGGAGTCTTATTAATAGGGCCCTGTTTTATCCTTTGGGTATTGAACTCTAATAAGAGCTTATATAAGTGCATACATATATACATACATATGATACATATAGTAACAAAGCACTTCATTTTCTCGTTTTTCATAGTTCCTGGGTTTTCAGAAAAATAGATTTTCCCACATCGTCTACAAATACGTGAAAGTACCTTCTATAACAAGTACAGTTGATTTCTTAACATTTTGAAGAGTTATTTAACTGGTTTATAATACGACAGTTTTACACATACATCCTGCGTAAATTATATTTGATAGAATTCTTAACTGTGAAGTGATTGTATTCCGTTTATAATTTTTGTAATTACAATAGATTTTTGTTTATTTTTAATTTAAAATTTCCAATTTTATTTACTATTCTACTTTCACTTGAAGGTTATTTGATAATGAGAGGAAAAAACTTGTAGAAAATATTTTTAATTAATTTTTTGCTATTTTACAAATTATAATTTATGATTTTATTAGTCCGAACCTTGAACTTTTATGTATGTTCGGTTGAATGACATTGAAATAATATAAACATATTATTCGATCGACGAAGTGTTTGTTAGATTATGAAAAAAAAAAGTAAATAAATAAAATTGAATGGATTTCAAAATATTGTAATCAAAAATTATGTAGGTAAACAAAATTAGTGATAAAATAAATTGAAATTAATGCGTGTGCAAAATTTAAATAGTATTATAATGCGTGTCTTATCATTATTCTGTGAAGTAAAAATTATTAATACAACATTTGTTTTAGAATTGAACCTGAGTTTAATAGTTTGTTTTTTGTAGTAATTTTAATATCTGAATACAATTGACCCCTTATCTCTAATATACATCATTTTTTAGATTTTCATGGAAATTAAATTTAATTTTTTAAATAACTGGTATTCAAATTTGTTGGATGTTTTGATTGAAGATCAATGTTTGAGCTATTTTTAATCATTCGTAAAATACTCTAAATATGCAGCCCATACACTTATAAATATGTATAAGAATATGTATTATAATTATATTTATTTATTAAAAAAATTTGAGCTGAAACTGCGGCAATTGAAGATCATTAAAATTTTAGGTCTAGAATACGCGCCACCAAAATTTCAGCACACTACCTCTGATAGAGGTACATGCAGAAATGGACTTACCAGATGATTAAATGTACGTTGTACCAATATTCTTTACGCTCCTTTGATATTTACTAACGTAAGCTTGTACTAAAATTAATTTATTATTCACACCTATTATGTAATATGATTCTATGTATTTTACCGAATAAATTCTTCATATTCAGTTTTTGTACTGTTCTCATATTTTCAATTTTTATATAGTTTTGTGGAGTTCACATTTTATTTAAGAATTGATATCGTTTATTAAAATATGAATATGATGGTAGTTATTATTACTAAATATTTTTGATATTATAAAGTATCAAATGTACGTGTCAATTAATAAGCACTTTAGTAGTTTTGTATATTTTTTCCCACACTTCAAATGTATATTATTTTTTTATACCGAGTCCAGTCACACTCAAATTGGAAAAGAACTTCGACGCGATGCAGTTCACGCGATAAATGTATTTGTATATGAAAACACCGACAATAAAAATTTTCCAGTCCACAGGTAACGGACAATTAAATAATCTTTTTCCATTACAATAAAAATAAAAAGCGAATACAGAACTTGCATTATTTTATTTCCAATCAAGGGTTCTTTTGTTAGTGAAAAATAATGCATGAAATTGAACAAAAATTAAACTTTTTGTAGAAATATTCTAAAATATTTTTAACTTGAGCCAGACAACCATATGATTAATTTAGTATCTATTAAATTAGATATTTTTATGTATGTAGCACGTGACGTAGAACACTAGACTACCATGTTGATGACGTCATTTTGGTAATTGTTATTAGATGCCGTAGTCAGTTTAGTTTAAATAGTTAGTAAAGAAATATTTGAATTAAAAAAAAATATTAATTAATAAACCCTATTAATGCGTCTTTACTTCGCAGACATTGATTTGAAGTTTGTTTTTTTTCATCTTTAAAAATAAGCAAGATATGAACATTAAAATTTTGATTAAATAAGAACAAATAAATTAATGATGTCACTTTTTATTTTGTCATAAGATAGTACAAATTCGTTTTTCAAGAAAGATCTGGAATCTTTAAAAGCGGATACATTTTTTGTTTCTCCATACTAAAAGTTGACAAATAACAACTTAAATCATTCCATCCCATTCTATTTTACCTGACTTTTATTCCATAAAAGTATAAATTTGTTAACACAGTCTGATTTTAATACCGCTAGCATGTGACTACATATTTAGAAGTTCTTTATAGATCATTTTAATTGTTTTATTTCAAATGGTGTTTAAAAATATTTATTTATTTAATAATAATTTTTATTGTCAACATTATTATTTTATCAATTATTTTATAATCGTTCGTCATGATCCATCTATCTATATTTATATCATCAGGGTTTGATATAAAACGTTCCCCTATTGTAATTAAAAAAATATTGTACACTAAAAATTAAATATTATTGACAGTTTAATTTTTATTGCATATATCAAACATATGATCCGGATCGTTGTGTAATCGTAAATTATTTTTACTCTAGTTACTGGGTGATTTGAATAACTCTGAATTTGGAGAAAAAGATATTTATTTTTAATTGGTTAGTTCTGTTACAAATGGTGTGGGCATAGAATTTGGGATATGTCGAAAACTACGCATCTAATTGTTAAATGGATGTTTCTGTTGTTGTAATATTTGGGTCAGGCTTACCGTAAAAATGGAATTTAATCGAAAATGGACACTAAAAATCTTTTAAAATTTTTCCTTTTCAAAAAGTGCCTTTTAAAAAATCTAGGTCATTTTTTTTTCCAAATTTGGTAAAACTCTGTTTGTTATGTAAGTTTGGCCTTTAAATTTAAAAAATTTAAAGGAGGCGTAATTTTTAAGGTATCGTCTGAAATTCTGAGCAGAGGCTAATATTTCGGACTGATTTGTAAAGTAATGGTAAATTTGCGTTTATACAACTTATTTACACAAAAACCAGCGAAAAGAAGGTTTTGGGGCTTATAGAAAGATAAATTCTAATATTTCTTATAAATTAGAAAATTTTCAAAATAAAAAATTATAGGAAGTTCATAAAATTCTCACAATGCTACAAGCCTACTTTTCTATTTAATATCAATTTTTCAAAGAATGGTTTAATTAATGCAGTAATTTGCAACTTCCGAATGATGCTATTCGATTTTTAGTAAATTTAATATCCGGAACCCACTATTTAAAGTTTATTTTAAGTACAAAATTATTCTATATCAAATGACGTAACAAATTTTTACAAAATATTATCCTCATGAAAAAAATAAATAATAAACAAATATTATTCTGTGTTCAAATAAATTTGATATTACCTACCTACGAAATAACATAGAAATTCGTTCATTCATTTCATACATCAATTATTTATTCGAAACAATATTTATCGTTTTGTTTGATAATTGAAAAATATTTTATTTCATACATCACAGCATTGTTTGTATATTTGTTGTGATATTTTTTATTTTTTATTTTTTTTGTAGTTGATTTATTATATTGCTTAATATAAATTTTATTATTGATCTTATGGATATAATGATGATCTGGTTGTATACCGAATCATACAGAATATGAAATTTGTATGTTTTTTTTTTGTGTATTTTTATCGTTCTACAAGAAACAAATAAGATACTAGTTCACATTCAAAAATTTAAACTCAAAAGTTAGATCCAAATTTATATCCAAATTACACAATGAAGAAGAACAATCTTTAATATTGGATTGGTCTTCATCGTGCTTTAAATTAGGTTTATTTATATTCAAATATATATTTTTTTGTTTTACAATAAACATAGTATCTTTTTATACTCGACATATATGGTATATATCTGAGTATATTAATTTTAATCTACAGTTTGTAATACTATAAAATATTGACCTCACAAATAAAATTTTGTTATCGATGTTCATAGAATCTAATTCGTCTATTTCCGCTTGCCCGTCGTCTATCTCTCCGCTTGTCTGTTGTCCGTCATATAGATAACTCAAAAACGAAAAGAAATAAGCAGTTGAAATTTTGGTAGCATATTTTGGGCATGAAGGCTGAGTTTAAGTGAATGAGCTGTTTTGGTCCATTCATTTTATTGGCTATTTTTCTAATCGGTGTGAAGTCAAACAAGAGAAATAGGAAAAAAGATCTCCATTATTTTTTTTTTTTTTTTTTACAAATAAGATGCGGTTTTTTTTTTGCTTACTCCTGAGTAAGTAAGTCTAAAGTTCACAGGCATACTATTAACGTTTTAAGATTAATTTTGATTTTGATTAAAATGAATCTGAATTAATTGTCAATCTATTTATTGATTCAATATTTTTTTGTCAATTTATTATTCTCATATTCTCATAATATATTTAATTAAATAAATAATTATTTCAACCGAAACCTAAGCAAATAAAAAACCATAATCAAATTTCTAGAAAACAGCAAAATATTCTGAGAAAAATAATTTAAGAAAAATAGTAGAATAATGAAATGATAGTATTTCTAACATGTTTTATTGTGTTTTTTTTTATGTTTATCTTATAAAACCGCTATATAATTTTTTGTGCATGTAAAAATTTATTTAAAAAAATTGGTTGCAAAACTGTAATCTCCATATACAAACTGCAAAATGAAATTTTTCTCTAAGGAAGAAAACAGAATAATGTTTATTTTTTCTCTGAAAAGAAAGAATGTTGAAGTGTTCATTTATGTATTTCTCTTAAACAATGAGTTTAAAGTTTTTCTTATTTTGTCTATAAATCTGTTTGTGCAATAACTTTACTGGAGATATTAAATGATATACCAATATATAATGATCGTTTATAGGGTTCCGTACCGAGACCCGATATTTGACTCTGTTTACCTTCTTGCCTGACTGTCTATCTCTCTGTCTGCAGGCCTGCCCGCCTTTCACCAGACTGTAACTGATGAACCGTGATAGTTCGACAGTTAATAATAAAAACAGAATAAAATATAAAATGTGTAGAGGGGGGTACTTTATAGATAATGGTATGAAACCCTTCGTGCGTGAGTCCGATTCACACTTGGCCGGTTATATTAATTATTAATTTGTTATATTAATTTCAAAAAAATAAACCTATTCTTATATCAAATTACATTTGGCATAATCAGGAATAATTTTGTATATTTCTATTGTAATTGAATGTTTTTTAATGTTTCCAAATCTCAAACATTTATGTTATGCACATAGACGTAAATATTGTATTTACTTTTTTTATTCATTTGGTTTATAAAACACAATTTGATATATATATATATATATATATATATATATATATATATATATAAAAAAAAAAAACTGAAATATGAATTGAGATAAAAATGTTTTTCATAGTCAAGAGACCAGACGTAACCTGTACAAGAGAGATAGACATAAAAATATCCATTAAAAATAGTAGTGAATGATATACACACAAAACAAAAAAAATTACACTTTACGTAAACAGGGTTAGTTCGACTATAAGAAAAACAAAAACATTTTATACAAATACAAATATTTCATTTAAAATATAAAATCATTTTGTTTTATATAATATAATATAATGTGTATTATTTTATATGATATGAAAATGGTTTTTTTTTTGTGGCATTTACTAACTAGTAACTCTGTGTACTGTACACCTGACTTATACATGAGTCTGTGAATTATAGACCTGAAGTAAACAAAGAAATATATATTTCTTGTTTGGAAATGAAAATGGAGGATAGCGTTTTTAAAAAAAAATTCTTTTTTCCTTTGACTGAAAGTCGAAATTCAACAGTGGAATAAGCATATAGGCATCATGCATCAAAATGTTTTCATTCGTTTCTATGGTTACGAAATACTAGTTTATCAGTAAAATGATATATAACAATAAAGTGAATGGTGTATGATTTAATATAGGAAATTTCTGAAAATTTATTAACTAATTTAAATGTATACTTATTTATACTTGCAATTAAAAATAATTACTGATGCAATTTATTGAATCATTCTTAAAATTTTCAACTCAATAGGTTCAATTAAATGCCATTTTTTGTAATTGTTCAATAATTTTTGTTTGACATTTGCTATACAATTTACATGCAAACAATTGAACATACAATTATATTATTTAAAGTATGAATGTTTTATTACAAATTTTAGTTCTTAGTAGCGCATCAATCGATTAAGAAATCCCTTCCACGTACTCTGCACGGTACGGATATACATATTCAAATAGAGACAGACAAATGCAATTCAAAATCGCTTAATAAAACATGAGATTCGCAATTGAATTTGCGAATATATAACCTAAGCCAAAAAAAATAAGAGGATATTAATGTTTATTTCTTGAGAGATTTCTATTGAAGTAAATTAGAACGCGGTATTTTAGAAAAGATATAAATATAGTAATCTAAATAAAAGTTGTATTAACTCAGTCATTCTCGAAATCTAGCAAGACTCCCGCGCACACTGATATTGCTCAACTGCATACACTGCTTTGTGCTACGTAACAGTCAACACATGACGATCATCTTTACACAATTTATTGCTTGAACAATGCTTCTGGATTAGACTAAATATTTGTCAAAAAATTACCTTTGTTGATTGTTCCATATTTTTTGCATATATATTATGTAAAATAGTATGTATTCTTATTCTTTACATGGTTTGACGGTTTATTAACAACTTTATGTCGTTGATTTTCGACTCATGACGTTAGAAATCCCGTAATCAAAATTAATTTTTTTTTTTTAATTTAAATTATTTTAGGATTACCTGATTTATGTTATTAATACTCTACAGATATCTAAAATAAATATATTGAACAGTTTTATTTTTATTTATTTAATTAGTATCAAAATTTATAAAAGCTTGGAGACTAATTCTACGCTGCCGAAGTAACGAGTACCAGCTTTTTTCATTTACTATAACGTTGTACCTAGTATTTGCATTTGTTGCACAGAGTAAAATGTATGTTTTCCAAGTTTTTTATGTACTGTTGGTAGAAGATATATTATTTACAAAGTTACTTCATGTATTATATATATTCAGTTAAATAAAAATGCATTTACTTATGATTACTTTATATAACATTAGTTCTAAAAGATTGGTGTGAAAGCACTATATAAGTTTTGCTTTTATGAAAGAAGTTAAAGCATTATTACTTCTGACAAAGTTACTTCAAATGTAAATTTTATGTGACATAGTTTTTTATGTGACAAGTAACGAAAATATATTTATAATATATTCACTTCTTGTCTTGTACTGTAAATGAATCATGAAAATAGGTATTTCTTTAAAATTATTTAATAATATCTTGAACATTTTGAGACATCGACATTTTTTTGCCGTTTACATTTTAATTTAAATTAATCTGTCCATTATCTCATAAAAACTCTAATTAATTATAATCGATTCTGTTTAGATAAAAATGTAAAAAGAAATATTATAGATACAGACCTAGAAAAAGTTGGTTTATCATTTTGTCCCGCAAAATTTATTTTTTTATTAACAAAAACATTACCATGTTTAATGTGTAATTTCAACTTAATATGAAACAAAATTTTGATTATATTTAGAGAAACACTTACTGATTTCGATACAATTTTCTTTCTTGAAAGATAATACTTTTATTAGAACTTGTTAAGCTCAACCAATAATAATAAGAATATAAAAATCGAGATAATAAAACAACTAAAATTGATCCAAATGATTCATTTCTTTCCAAGTAATTCCGAGTATTCCAAGACAATTGAATAAAAACCCCATTTTTCAAAGTGGTTTACGGAAACTTTGAAAGACCCAACATTGGCTACGTTTCAGCAAAAATGCTGCTATTAGTTTATTGTTGCTGAGTTTTATTAGGCCATGAAATACATAAAAATTTTTACTATGCATGCCCCGTATATATGTCTTTATTGATATTCAACGAAAACAGAAAACATAATATATATATAATAAAAAATATTTTATTTCATCGAAATCTGCAATTATATTTTCTCTACACAATCGAACCCATACAGAATTATTGATAGATACTTTTGATTCTACTAATAACTTTTTCTAATAATATAATGCTATGTATATATGTATTTTGTTGCAACATTGAAGTACCACATTTGCCCAATATTTTATGGCTACAATATTTTTGTAATAAACTATTACTATTTAGGTTACATGTGTGTGGTATCGTAGTATACTATATAATGTATATAATGAATAACAAAAACAAAACAAATAACGTTAAAAAAAAACTCGAGTATACTATACACATAGTTTGGTAAAAGCAAGTACCTACGCCATATAAAAAGTAGGATGAAGATTTAATGTTTTTATTATACAGTGGGTCATTCAAATATTCAATCAAGTATGAATATTTAGTACGTGTGTTCGTAAGAATTTTAATGGAATGGAAAGCAACCATTTGTCATTAAATTTACCATGAGCTGCTTCATTAGTGCAAGAGGGGTCGTCTCTGATACCCATCTCGCCTGAACCTGTTATTCCTATTTCAAGAAGTTCTCTTGTTTTTTGATATTCTGTGATCACTTTGATTACTGTGACTTCACGGATGGCATGCGACAGACTAAGTTGTGTATTACCACAGCTTAACCATTTAACTGTTCTAGGTTGAAACTGACCAGAGTACAGTTGAGAAGAGTTGTGGGTCTTTTGACAGGGTACTGCCAGTTGAACTATCACCTTCTTAATTTGGGAATTTCAGAACATCCTACATATGGGTCGTGTCTAAGAATGTTCGAGTATGAAACTCTGGATCCCTTCATTATGAGAACAATTCCGGTGGAGAAGCTGTGGCCTTTTGTCATGGTTACTGATTTCGATAAGATCATATAGCATCACCTGCTCTGAATGATCCTTTCTCTACACATTCAGCCAGAAGGTATCCTGGCCTTCAAGGGATGGAGTGTTCTAATGGAGAGTACAGAGGACCCAAAGACCTGAGTACAAGGGACGCAGCGGCGATCCCTCTCTTATTTTTTATCTTAACCATAGGCGGCAGACATTATATGGTTACAATTATTGGTTTATGTGTTCCAAAAATTGTACAATAAATTTCGATATAGCACTAGAATCGGTACAAGTGGCACATACTAGTGCCATAAGTGAGAAGAACAACAATTTTAGAATTTAAGAATTACTTAAATTTGCTTCATGTTTCATTTATAAGGCTATTGTTACTTGAATATTAAAAACTAAATAATAAAATTAGAAAATCAGTACCTAGAAAGTTTTATGAACTTCTTAGTTTTTAACAACATTCATTTGTTTTTCGTACAATTTGCAACCAGGGCAACCACCATCAACCATCATCAGTAAACAGAAGTTTTCCACTATCATATGAAGTAATTTAGTAATCGTATACTTGTTCCATTTATACACAAAAACATGTTCTATATGTTTAGAGAGTATACCTTTGGATAGTGAGTCCCTACCTAACCACATAAATATTCTAACATAGATTTACTCTCAATCATATTGCCAGTATGTATTCAGTATTTATACAAATAGATAAATTTTAGAAACAAAATTTTCAACCATCACTGTACTGTTCAGTTCAATAGCTATAGCGTGCAACAATACGCTACCGTTCTTATTGTTGAAATTGATTATGAAAAGTATTCTATGACTAGCATGTATGTGCAGAAAGTAAAATAGATTTAAAATTATGCGAAGTACAAAAGAACTTTATATACTTGCACTTAATTTGTATCTTTGAAAAAAATCGGTGGATTATTTCTTCAAAAATGCTAGTGATTTGAAATATTGACTTCTTCATTTACGTAAAAAATATGCGTTCTGTTCTTTAATTAAAATTTCCAAAAATCAGATCATAAAAATTATTTGCAGTCATCTATGGACTCTTTTGATTTTGGATGGTCACTTGGTCATTTATTTTTATGAAATTGAATGTTTTCAATGAATTGTAAGCTATATTTTAAAATGGGGAGGCGTCGAACCCGAGCCGCTGTTTGAATTGAATTTAGTCGATTGTTGATGGTTTTAAAAATTCTTTGAAACATAGTTTAAATCGCTAAAAACTATTTTAGGCTTATTTAGGAAAACCAAAGATTGCATTTAATTGTCGATTAATGGGATATTATTTTTGAAATCTACAGGTCAAACTACGTCTATAAACATAATTTTATCGAAATCGGTGATAGAAAGTTTTATCGATTTTTGGAGATTTTTCAAAGTGTATCCCAACTTAAGAAAATGACGGAAAATCGCGATTTTGTTTCCATTTACGATAAAATTATGTTGACAAGGGTAAAAATAACATCTTTTTCATGATCGGATGAGTAGTCGCCTGATAATCGCCTGAAAATTGAACCGGGCATCAATATTTCGGGCGAAATCAAGTGATATTGCGAAAGTTCACTTTAAAATGTGCCGGGAATGATAATTTTTTAAAATGATATTCCTAATAAAATAGAAAAAAAACGAGATTTTCATCAATTTGAAGTTTCTTAAGACAATCGACAAGCTTACATTCTCCGAAAAAGGAAATTAAAGCAATAAATTTAATAGAATAAGATCATACATTGATAAAAACATAAAAAATGCACTAATAAAAAGTCCAATTACTAAAGTTCAAATTATATAACAATTAAGTATTACCTATCTTCTAAATATGGTATTCTGTATTACAATAAAAAAAATTGCAGTATTACCACTTTTATCGAACTTGTTGTTTAAATATGGTATCTTGTTTTATAACATTCCTGGGTGTCAATGACAATATTATTATTGAAGTAGTTTATTTATTCTACCAATAATTTATTCAATAAACCAGTGTTTTTATTAATTTTTATTTTTTTGAAAAATAACTAATAAAAACTATTTTAATAAAATTATTTTAAAATTTGTGCATAATAAATCTGTTTGCATATACAACATAATCAAACATGCATTTACAACATTTTTTGTTTGATTTAAAAATTTTATATTAATTAAAATAGCATAATGTGAAATGTAATATATGCCAATCTAGCATATATCAGCGCATACTGGTAAAATATACACACAAAAAAACTTGGTTAAAAAGGTTTTATTAAAAGATGTTAAAAAAATAATAATTACACAGTTTAACGTAGCTTTTCGTAAATATTATTTTGTTAATATCCAGAAAATATAATTATAGATGCTAATAAATGCTAATTGTAATAAATATATGATGATATTAGGGATGGTTTTTGTAGAGTTTAGCATTCTTATAATACCAATTCAATTTATAAGAATAAGCACATATTGGCATCTTTATTTGTTTTTTCTGAATATTATCAAAACAGTTTTTACTTATTTGAGGTAAAATCGCGGAATTCCTGATAAAGGAATACCTTTTTGATACATGTTTTTGTATATTTCGCCAGTGAGTGTCGCTGGAGTGCAGACAAATGATATCTAATTTTTATTTTGGGTCAAGATCTTGACGGTTAGAAATGTGACATTTGAATTTTTATACCTAGTTAAAAATATCGATTACCCGATTGTCATGTAGACTTGAGTTGTTTATCAGAATTAATTTTGTTCATCTATCAAAAAAATTTCATTTTGAACTGAAAATATTATAAAATACACCAGGAAATTAGTGCATTTTATAGTTATAAGAAAGCGTAGAAGATTTAGGTCGTCGCGTTTTTTGTTTAATAGAGTATACTTAGTTCTATTACTTGACAGTTTATATTCGAGAAGATTACAGAAACGACTCTAATACTTTTGAGAAGTAGTGAATTTTATAGTTTTTTAGAAGATATTTTTCGATGATTTTTTTTAAATGTAGAGAGTTTTTGAGAGTTCTCTAGTGCAATTAATTAGTAAAATATACAAAATTATTCTAATTTTACGATTCAATACCTAGTTATTCAGATATTACTTGAAACGATTTTGAAAAAAAAATTGCTTTCTAAACAGAATTTTAATTCATATCGCCAAATTTTGGGTCAAACGATTATCACAAATAAAGTTTATATAAATTTTCAATTTTGTTATGCTTTCGATTTTTTCTTTAAAAAAATTGTGAAAAACGAATACAATGTATTTGTCTTTATTTTCGATAAAAATCGTATACATACAATACAAAAATTACGAGAAAAATTCATCTATTGGATGATTACATGTGTAGTTTTCATCTCCAAAAATCTTTCTCAATTTGGAAGCAATATTTTCATAGGAAACAGTTTTAAAAGGATGAAACGAATTTTCAAACGATGTAGTATGTTTTTATTCTAAATAATACTTCTAGATATGAAGAAATTGATTGAATATTTTTCGAAAATTTTGTTCCAATATAGAATCAACTTTCTAAAATATTAATTTTTGAGATAATAATTAAATTTTTTATATAACTCAGGCATGTATTCATTGAAAAAACTGGTATTTTACATTTCATTAATTTACAGTTAAAAAAATGTTGTTTTATTTTGTTTTTTGATAAATATTTATATACCAAATAATTTTTTTGCTTATAGACACCTTTCAAAAATTAATTATTTGTGCACTTTTATCATTAGAATGAAACAACAAACCTCAAGAAAAACAGTTTGAAAAATAAATTGATTTCTACCAACTTAGAAGTGTAAAGATTAGTTTTACAAAAATCTTTTATCAGGTTCCTTTGTCCAACTAATTGCTTAAATTTATAGTTTAATGCAATATTAAAAAATGAAACTTCTAAATATTAAATATTTCTATTCCATTTGTTTCGATTAAAAGCTTCCTAATTTCAATATTGTAAATTAATTAAATTGTTTTCCTTTTGTTTCAGGTGAGTTGATGATTTTAATTCATAATTTATATTTTGAACTTGTTGGTAAGTAAAACCGCTTATTATAGACGTTAAACGTTAACTTTAACAGTTTATAATTTACTTATGTTTTAATTACAGTTTTTATTACTATGTAATCAATATTAACGAAAGAACTTTAAAAAAAATCAATTTTAAAATGTTTAATTTCTTATAATGTAGAAAGAAGACGTTTATCATCGAAGGAAAAATTGAACTTTAAATAATGTTTTGACATTTGAACACCGATAAATTTTATAAAATCGAAATAAAATATTTTCCAAGTAATATTTACTTTAATAAATTTTTTCCACTGGGAAATTTTAAATATAAAAGAGAAAATTATTTTTTTATTTTTGTAATACATGAAAAGTTTTTCTATGTGGATTAATCTTCTCAGAAAACACAAATCTCTGATTTAAACAGCAAACTTCTGTTACTAAATTGTATACTGTTACATTTATAATTGAATCGATAAAGTACGACAAAAAAAAAATACAAAAAGTCTTAACGATTATATAAAAGTTAGGTATATCGTTTTAAGAAAAAAGTTTATTGCTGTATAACGAAAATAAATTTTTCTTTTGTAAATAAAGTTTTTTTTTATGTGGGTTAAAAAGAAATTATTAACAAATTTGAATCAATGTTTAAGTTTTCTTTCATTTCAGAATAAAAGAGTCATTTTGACTAAATTATTTATTACTCTATTTGATAAGGCTTTACTTCACAAACTGGACATATTTGTTAAAAATCTTTAAAAATTAGCAAAATATGACCGTTTAATTCTTTATTAAACAAAAATGGAAGAAATTATCTTATTAATTAATTTAATTAATTATATTTGCCTTTGGATTTTATTAGGTATTGTTTATAATTAGCTAATTTTGTTGTTGGTTTTCTTAAAAAAAATGATTTGTGTGTTTTTGTGGCGATAATTAGGGCCGATAAATTTACGTAGGATGGAATAAAACTATTTTAATTATCATAATAAACAGAAAACAAAAATATTTTTTACTGAGAAGAAAAAAAAGCAATTTTAAATTTCAATTTATCAGTAAAGCAACTAATTTTTTTTTTTTAATTTGATCCTGGAGAATTTTGCTGGCACCTTCTTCAATCCGTCATAATCCAGCTAATTGATCTACACAGTCCAAAAAATTGAAGAAGTTAGGACTAAATTTTACTATCTTTTTCAACCTAATAAAAAAATTAAATTCGTGTTACGATAATACAACTAAAAAAGAGAAAAAAAAGAGGACGATGCCTCTTCGTAGCTAGTAGCCACATTAAATTTTGAGATTTGTTTAGGAAACTCTGTAAACATAAATAGCTAAATTAGTTTATGTGTTGGAAACTTGGAATTCGCTGATATATTTTCAGCCACCCCAGACAATTTTAAATGTTAGCATTCTTGTAAAACAATTCTATCAAACTAGTCGTGTATTTACGGAAACAACTTCAAACATATTTGGTTAAAAACTATTTTTTCAATATTTATACAATGATACTAACATCTGAAAACTGCCTGAGAAAACTAAAAATAAATCAGTGAAACGTCGCAAAATGAGAAAAATCAGCATCTGATTATATATAGTGTCCATGTTCCCGCCCAAAAACAACACCTAATTTAATTGAAATCATAGGTGAAAATATTACCTATTAATAGCTAAAAAATAGAGACACCCTTGCTAAGCGGTAACCTATTTCATTATAAATTAAGAAGGATTTATTTATGTTTTTATTTTTAAGATATAAATTATTATAATTTAAAACGTCTTAGCTATAGTAATTTTTTGGTTTAAATATTATTCAAAATCCCTAATATAAAATAATGATCCATGCGTGACAGTCTGAATACAACATAAAATTATTATTATTTACGGATTCTTAATAAAATCACTTAAAATGTTTTTGAATTGAATAAAAAAAAATCCTAAGCATACACCATATGTTTTCGTTTCGAAAATGTTTTTATTTTATTAGTATTAATGCTTGTTTATAGAATTCTGTGTAGAGGTTGGTATGCATTTTTATTTTCCGGTGTCTAGCAGCTGTCAAATATTGCAATATGATATTCATCTTATTTAAAAACATCCCATCGTTCTCTCGTCTTATCTGCTTTCAAAAAGAATAGAGCATTCAAAATGAAGCATTATTATTATTTCTATAATGCATTTTATTTTATGATTATATATTATACACTATAATTCAAAAAAGTTGATCCTTATCACGTGAATATTTCGTTTTAAATAACAAGTGATGTAAATATTTTAAAAGATAAGCAGACAATTCTATTATATTCTTATATAAAAATATTATGTTAAAAAGTTTAAAGAAAAAATAAAACTTCAAGATCAGGAGACGATTTATACGCATGTACGATTTTCAGCAGTAGGATAATTGTAGGATTTAATTCTGATGATATTGATACCATTTTATTATACATTTTATTCACATATATACTACATATATTACATTTATCCAGTTACTGAGTTTGACTTTTCAATAAATGTTTTTATTAAAATAATGAAATTTCACCCATGGTTGTTATGATGCATTTACGCGCAGGTACGCACCTAAACTTGCTAACCTGTAATAATATAATGCCTTCTGTCTCATTCTCTCGAATGTTAAATCCTATAAATATTTCTATATCTTATTCTCCCGCACGTTATATTCGATAGATGCTGTATGTGGTTGATAGTATGTGGTTGTCTCTTTTTACTGTCGCTTTTTCGTTTCATTGAGAAATCACAACCTAACCATTCATGAACATAAATTTTTTAGCATAATTCAAACATTGATTTATATAATAAATATTGATAAATATTTATGTAAATAATACCATTTTTGATATTATTATTCAAAAAAACCGATAATGCCATACAAACATTCACCACCAATTTCCTCCTTCCCCTGTCTCATTCTCAAAAATTTTAACCCCATTCAATGTGAATATTCAAAAAAAACCCGTAATGTATATTTATTGATGTTCTGGAGGTTCAGATCAAACTTGCATGTTTTTAATTTCAAAAAACTTCACCCTCCATTTCAGAAATTTCCAAAATTCTTTCTTATTGGATGCTTACTTTATGAAAGAAACATTCAAATTTTAGCTTTCTAGAATTAGTAGTTTTGGCTGTACGTTGATAATCGGTTTGGTCAAGGTAAAAGAGATAACTTAGTTAAATGGTCACAAACGTCTGATATTTTATATTGATTCAATTTTTTTGATATTTGACTGTTGGTTATTTTATATTTGATGTTATTACACATAACAGCATATACATTGCGGTAGTAATTTACCTCATACATCCACATATTCATACAATAAAGCGTATAAATGTTTGCTATGTAATCAGAAATTATTTACTTTGAACTAAAAAACATTATGGTAGCAGAGAGAGCAACAAAACATTTTATATTTTATAAATGGTAAAGTACTTTGAAATTTGAAACTTTTATCATAAAATATATTGTTCATAAAATTATTTATATTTCCAATAGATAATAAATTTATGTATAAACTCTTGCTATGGGCAGGCATATACTTATAAATGTTTTAATACTATTACCTCATATTTGTCTTATGGCGATAGATATTGGTTATTTGAAAGATATATTTATTGATTGTGAGTACTGAAAATACTAAAAATTATTTCATCCGTTATTATGCAGAATATATTTTAGCGAAAATGCAGCATTTAATATCAATTAGTATGTAAAAATGTATAATTTAGCACAGATAAGGAATATTAGACCCACAGATGGGTACATAAATTACAGAAAACAAGGTGTAGTGGAAATCTATGTGGGAATTAAAGGCTTTAAATTCGTGATTCTTTGGGGCACCAGGTAGCCGAGCCGGATGTTGTGAATAAAGATGAAAAGCTCAAGTTTTAAAAATTTACGAGAAAACTAATAACTAGGTATAGTGATATAAATAATGAAATTAAATAGAAAAACTATCTTAAACTTATGTATATCAATGTGCAGATGGCTTTTCTTGAAAATAATGGAAAAGAGACAAGTCTGAAATCTGAATCTCCGATGTTTTCGTAGTTTTGTCTCTACGGACAAATGAATGATTTTCCAGAACTTTTTACCCAGTCTAATTTTGTGGCTTGTTCTTATTAGTTTCCACGTGGTGTTTTCTAACACTTGGTAACATTTTCAGGCATGTATCAAATCTTTAATTTTTCGTAACTTTTGCTCTCACTAAATCGTAATTAATTTTTTTGATTTTTATTTTTACATAGACTTCCTTCACACCTACATTTATGCAATTTATGTCTCCAGTTGTAATAGCGTATTTATTAATTGATTTCTACCCTAGAAAACCAATGCGATGGGTAAAACATATGCGCCTTGTAGGTTTTTAAACCATAAAAAACAAACAATTTTGCATTACGATTTTATTTCGAATTTTCTATTAATAATTGAGTGATTTAAAACATTCAGTCTTCTTATTTAAGAAAAGGCTGTTGGTATTTCAAGCAATATAGATTGGATACATTTTCGACAGAAATTATTTTAATTGGTTAGACCGATTCATTGAGTAGAAAAGTTAAGATCCGTATCCGTGGCCACGGATCTCTATTTTTAAAGAATCAAGTGGTTAAGCAAAAATTAATGTGTGAAAATTTATTCATTCGCATAATATATTTAAATTTCAATTATGATAGTTGAATATTGATTGAATGCACTTTTGACATTCAGGTAATTTTATTGTCCGAAGGGAATAATCTGCTGTATGTTGAAAATATATACACATGAGAACACAGCCCTGAGTAATAGAGAATCTATCACACGTGCAATTGCACATGTAATATCAAATTTAAAGGTAATTAAAATTTATAAAATTACCTTTTATGAGAGACATAATCAAAATGTAGGAGTGAAAATCAATTAAAATGAGTATTGTCTTTGTAATAACTAAATATAATTATTAATATATTATATATGTTCACCGTATGATGTATGTGACTGTTTTCAAATGAAGGTAAACATATTGGCATATTAATTAAACTGCATTGTACAGCAAAATTCCGTACTTTGCGTTCTTCTTTTGTTGGGAATTTTTGATTCTTATGGCCAATTTGAGCGAGATAAAAGCCTTATACTCTCTATCTTTTTAAGAAAATAAGGATAATCTCATAATTATTCTTTGCTTATTAATCAATTAAAAATGAAAACAATACAAAGAAATAATAAATAAGTCCATAAAAGCTTTAATTTTTAAGAAAAAAAAAACCATATTCTTAGTAACTTTAGTTATCGTTGTCATTCATATTTATTTTCGCCTAGAAATATTTTGGTTATGGAAGATTTTATTTCGGTTATTTCGGATAATTTTTCTGAGAAGATTTTCATGAATATTTATCCGTCGAATTTTATCGCTTAACGGAAAGAATTCGGAAATTAAACATGTTTATAAGAAATCATAAATAATAGAATACTGTAAATTTAAATGTTTAATAACAAAATTTAGATATTTTTGCTAATATTTGAAGGTTAAATTACACAAACAATTATTGCATACGGTAGTTATTATTAATATTATTCATACCTTAAAGAACCTATTTGCTATACGGAAATGTTGGTAAGATATAATCTGATATTAATTGATTTTTATATAAGACTAGCTGGCCCGGCAAACGTCGTTTTGCCACATATTTCTAATTAACTTCAACATTTTCTAAGTATAATAACATATTCTTAACAACTTTCCTGTATTTCTTAAGGCTGAAAGCTAAGGCAAATTAGAATAAATAATGATATTAATATATATTTTAAAGCATACCCGGACACGTTGCGGTGACAATTGATATTACATCGATTGCATGCAAAATTTGAAGCAGATTGGACGAAGGAATTCCGTTGTCCCATACAAACTTTGCCTCTTCTTTTCATCCCATTAGGGGTAGAATTTCAGAAAATCTTTTCTTATGGGATGCCCGGTATTTGATGTTTAACCCATTATTTGGTGTGGGATACCCGTGACACGAAATATTTATATATACACTCGTGTTTGATGTGGGACACCCGGTACCTCGTGCACCCACAATTCGTGTATATTGTACTGTGGTTCTCATATACTTGATGAAAAATAGTAAAAGGAAGTCCAGAACCACTAATATATAAAAGAAGAGATAAATAAATTCTATTTTGAATAGCTGACCCGGGTAAACATTGTTTTGTTATTTATATAAATTATTTCTAATCAACATCAATATCTCCTAAATATAATAAAATATTCTCAACTGTCTATAACTAAATAATGAAGCTGCGGCAAATCAGAATAAATTATGATATTAATTTATATTTTGAAGCATACCCACCCGGTTTACGCGTTGCTGTGTTATTTTTCACATTTTAATAAATGATATTACATCGTTTTCATGCGGATGCGATTCTACCCTTAGGGGAAGAATTTCAAATCCTTTCTAATCGGATTCCCGGTTTTTAATGTGCACCCAGTACATTATATGCACCCGGTATTTACCTGGTATTTGCTGGGGTACACCCGGGACCGCGTTAACCCGATAATTTTTGGTGTGGTACACATACACTTGATGAAAGATATAAGACCTCCTGAACCAAGAATGATTCCGGTAATACTTGAACATTTTTTTTTTTAAGTTTCTTTATTTATCATTAAAGTTTACATGATTTTTTTTTTTTTTTTTAAATTTTTCTGTTCTTATTTAATACTTGAACAATGCGATATGCACACTTTATATAGTTGACAGTTCGTCATACTGCTAGTGAGAAGAGATAAAGAAGTTTTATTTTGAATAGATAAAGAAGTTTTATTTTGAATTTCAAAATTATATTTTGGTTTCTATGGAAATGATGATTTGTAACATGTGAGAAAAAAAAAGACAAAATATTTTTTCACAGCTAGGAACATTTTGTATTCGAAAATTAAATTGTCGTTTATAGTATTTTCCTTTACTTATTATTTATGTTTCTCACCGTTAAAACCTTCCCTGAACTTTCACGAATATTTCAAGACCAAAATTAGCCAAATCGGTCCAGCCATTCTCGAGTTATGCGCTTACCAACACATTTTGCAATTCATTTTTATATATAAGATTACTTATTATTTATGTTTCTCACCGTTAAAACCTTCCCTGAACTTTCACGAATATTTCAAGACCAAAATTAGCCAAATCGGTCCAGCCATTCTCGAGTTATGCGCTTACCAACACATTTTGCAATTCATTTTTATATATAAGATAATTATAAATAATTTTTTTATATACAATTTTGTAGCCTACACTTGTTAGTATTATTATACAATACAATAAAAAACAATATACTGTTTTAATTAATTGTGTGTCTATTGAATAATTAAAGATTCGGATAGACTTATGCCTGTTATATTTAAAAAAAAAAGAATTTTTAATTTACTGATAAATGTATCAAATTTGCAAATATAAGACCAAATCTAGCAAGAATTTTAATAAGTGAGAATTATTATCATTATTTTTTCTACAGATGCTAATTTATAGTTGAAATACGCATTATGTACAAAAAAAAACTTTGGGGCACGGGGTAAATTCTCGTGTTATTAAAAACAAAAAACAGGTCGTAGTAGAAAAAAAAAATATGGCCAGACATTTCAAAATACAGAAAATAGCTTTAAAATCCCGACAAATCTTCAGCGTGACGTTCTTCATATTGAAAGAAAATTTAAAAAGTTCTACATACATAACATGTCAGAGTGTATTAATGTTAGCCTTTAGTTTGCAACGCTCCTAATATTGACCGCGCAACCAAAATTTTCATAGAAACACCTCATTAGTCCATTTCCGACTGTCCGTCATCACGATAATTTGAAAACAAAAAGAGATAGCAAGCTGAAATTTTGATGACGCATTCTAAGCTTAAAAATTGAGTTGAAGTTCGTGAATGAGAAAAATCATTCTATTGTGTCCAATGTATCCTTGACCCAACTTTTAAACTGTAAACAATAGAAGACAAGTTCAAATACAAAATATTGTTAAACTTTTGAGACAAAAACTTTTGTTCGAAACATTTTTATGTAAAATGTTTGAGTTCTCCACAATTTTAGCTCAAATTTGTCTAATAAACACATATAGATAGATAATAAGAATACATATTAATATTATACATGTATACATACATATACAACTGTATAGACTGGATATTTATAGTATTTTATGAATGTTAATTATAAATAGTCCAAACAATGAAATTCAATCATATGTCGAGTATCTAAACAATGAACTTTGTTAGTTGTTATGTTCACTGGTTTTTAAATAAATAAAAAAACATGCAAGTCTATCTGGGTTTACAGTAAAAGGTATTGTTCAGTTTAAATGTCAAGGAAATAACTGAACTGGCTTCAGATTAGTTCATACAATAATTTATTTTAAAATTGCAATCATTAAATAGAAATTGTAGGATATTAAATAATTTTTTTGGTTTGTGGTTGAATACTTTGATTTTTTTTACTAAAAATTTATTTATTAAAAACAAATTTTAAATCAAAAATTATACTTTTGAAAGAACTGACTCAGAGGAAGTTTCATAACAATAAACTTCAATGTTTAAATAGTTGACCTTAATCAAAGATGATTATCGTAAATCCTTGATTGAATCTATAATGAATATATTATTTTCCTACATATATTTTGATGAACTTTTCGATAATATAATAAATACTCTATTAATAATTCATGTCACGTTTAGTCACACACAAACGACATAAAAATTTAAAGATATTAAATAAGCCTTGTGATTCCTGTTAAATTAAAATCATATTGAATTTTTCACTTTTTCTCGAGTTCAATGTTTATTAACTCTGACAGTCTTTGCGAATGGAAGTCAATTTTTTATAATAAAAATGTGATATGTGTTTCAATTTTTCGAATATTGTGATTTTCGAAGTTTATTCTAATCTATTTCATTTTCTACATTTCATTTTTTTAACTGATTAAACAAAGCTTTTAAGTAGAGATAACCGAGATTCTTTTTATACATTTTAATTTTTTCTCAAAACTGGTTATTTTCATAGTCTCTAACTACTAATTCTTACGTTTTTTTTTTTATGGAAACAAAATATAAGTTTTGTTTCCTATTTACTATTAAAATTAAATAGGAATAATAATAAAAAATGGCTGAGCCTATGAATTAACTATCTTATTTAATCAAAAGTTTAGTGAAAACTGACAAAATATTGAACTTGTTTCATTTGTTGGTGAATTTTTCTTTTTTGACCTTTTTTTGATATGTGAAAAATTTTAAAAATATTAAATTTTAAATTATATTATAGTTTTTCAAAATCAAATAATTAGTCAAATTTTGTAACTTATCATAAAATTATGACAAATGGTATCCGGTAAAAATTTTATAATTCTTATCGTGTTAAAATTCGATAACTTATTTTCAATTCATAAAGAAATATTCTCATATTCACAATAAAACTTAAAATTTTCTTTCTTCTTAGCAATTTTGTTTTCTAAAATTTTAAGAGTTCAAAATTTTGGCGACCCTCAAATAATGCCGCCATAGGAAATCCGCCACTGTCTAGATTCGAAAAACGAAGATAACAACAAGCTAACAGATCCATAATTTAAAAACGTAAATAGGTCACCAATTTGTTACATTTTATTTCTAAAAATAAAAAGTATAAATTTTGTTTTATTAATACTTAAAATAAAATCGACAGGTTTATTATTTAATTTTTGTTTTCATCAATAAAGTTTTTTTTATAGAAAAAAAAATACATACTTTCTCCAAAAAACTCATAAAGCATAAATATAAAAAATTGACTTATTTATTATTATATTTTTGTGTACGTACCTTTTGTCCCTAATATATAAATACTTTTTTTTTTTTAATCGTTAAGCTCTAAAATAACTAATAATTTTTAAATATCGTATTAAATTTTATACACAGGAAATAATGTTTAAGATTATTTATGTTTTACTTTCTTTATATAAAAAAAGTACTTTTCTATAAAAATATATTTATTTTCTTAGATTTATCTGAAGTGAAACCTGTTTACGACGACAACTTTTAGACAAACAACTATATTTTTAATAATTTTTATCCAGCTGACTTTTTCGAAAGTATAAAAAGAGTATTTGCCATTTTATTATGATTTTGTAATTTAATGTATTTGATTTGAACTCGATGAAAGTTAACGATTGTAAAATTTTCTTGAAATTAAAAGATAATATTTAAAAAAGTCCAGTGTTGAGAATTTTTATTTATTTTATTAAAAATCTATCTGAGTAAAAATCCTGGCACTGATATTAAAATGAAAATCAATTTCTTTTCAACAAATTTTTCAAATATTTTTCATATTTTCCAATAATCAATTGAAATTTTCATAATTTTTTTTATTTTTGTAATACTAATTAATACAAGCAGAAGTCTGTCAATATCAAGCAATTCTTGCCATTATCAAGCCACTTAGTGCCACCTGATTCGCCTTTACAGCTTGGTCAAGCTATTATCTTGGTGGAGCTATGTTTATTTTTATATATTTGACCAATACCGATAAATTTGTTAGTATTGTCGTAGAAAATTTCTGACCGAACAAGTTTAACACCAATTTTATTGTAAATATTCGTGTCATTCTTAGATAAATAACATTCGATCAGATCAATTACGAGAGGTGTACTTATTATATTCTAATGAATATCGGTGTAAAAAATATAAACGTTTCACCAACTCAATTCATTTAGGTAAATAATAATTTAATTTAAAATCATTTTTAAACTATTAAAGTCATACAGTGACTACAGTGGGTATATTCTAACAACAATCCCAGACCCATCCAAGTACTGACTGTGTAATATGTTGCTTAAGTTTGGAGATTGGTCTAGATAAATAATTACGTTATGTCAGTGCGTCAAATCGTGATGTATTGTCGCTATAAAAGATTTTAACTATAAATTTATTTTTTTACTCATATCTATACACTTTGTTAAGTTCTGCCACAAAGAAAACACATTTATAATTCTTTTTTAAAATAAAATATCAAAAAAAAAAAAAAAAAACAGCTCAGCGTGAGGGAGACAAAATAGTGATTCATTTGATATACAAACCGCATACAATAGAATGGAATATGTATGTTACATGTATATACATACTATCTACAGCATTTAGTATATACAAAGATAGATAAATATAGAAATATATTAGTTAATGTTTAAAAGGAAACAAAACTTGACTAAGAGTATGGTTTTTATATTCTGAATAGAAATATTATATTCCATAAACCTACTTATACATGATGGTTTATAATATGACATTTTTATTTATTAGGTTGATATATATTCACGACATAAATAGAATAAATGAGGGTATATAATATTTAGTCTAAAGTTTATAACATTTGAAATTACACAGTTAACAATTTTGTCTCAAATCAACATAATTTTAGGTGTTAGAAACGATCGACACAATCGAAACGATCAAATTAACGGTGATTATCTACACAGAAAAATATGTGGAATTTTTACCACAAAATCAGTGTTATTTGAATTTGAGTTTCATTACAGACGATGGATAATTAATTTAATATAAAGAAATATTTAATGCTTATTAAGAAACGAGACTGTTTTTGACGCAAATATACAAATGTTTTTGTTGTATAATAAAATTGGAAATTTGTATGTCTATTTGAAGTTTCGTCTGGCTGCCCAACAATCACTCAAAATTAAGTATGTAAAAAAAATTATAAAAATAGAAAAAAAATTAAATCGTCTGATGATGAAGGATAAATCCTTCGAAATATATTACGTTATTAAAATAAAAATATAAAAAATAAATCTTTGTTGTATCAGATAATTTATATAAAATTAAAAGTATTAAATTTTCCAAGCAAAAAATAAATATATATAAAAATTGACACCATAAACAGAAATAATGATTCTTACTACAATAACAAAAACTGAAATCTGTCCAGTTCTTGCAAGGAGTTGCAAGGTTCTTGAAGTTAGGCAAGAAGAAAAAACCCACTTTTTAGAATTTTCCTTGTCTACCTCTATCATACTAATCATTATTAAGCTATATACAAGTTTTTAGATGGATATGCATATAAACTATATATATGGGAAATCATTTTATATATCCATAAACATTTTATATACCGAAAGATGAAAAAAAAGCATAATATCAAAAATCAATGACTCTACCAGGCAGTGTAATTGTAAATAAATCGATTTTATAATATACTTAAAAAAAAAAATTCAATTATATTAAATATTTCTATTCTTTTAAGAAGTAAAAGCTATATTTAAAACAGGAAATCCATTTCATATAAAAAATATTTTATCCGATGGTTTACTGACCTTACATAATCGACCTTTAAATGAATATAATAATTGTAAATGCTTGAATATTAATATCTCTCAATATTCTATTGTGAGCTAAAAACAATTTTATTAATATTCAAATTATAATTCAGTTAACGTATTCTAAGTGAAATCATTTTAATAAATATTTGTGATTACATTCTTCAAACGATTTTATTTCAAGCATATCAAATTTTAAATATTATCTGAACTGAACTGAGATATTTATAAATAAAACGTGATTGTGTCTTCTTCGTTTAATAAGGCGTATATTGTTCTGACACTATTCAAATTTTACAAAAGTACGTCATCGTAGGAACAGCTTAAAATTAATATCAGAGCTGTCGACACAAAAATATTTTGAGAATTTGATCTGAATATGCTATAAATGTTTTCCGAAGTCAAGGGAGATTTTAGGTGGCACAATTGAATTTTATTACCGCAACTGTAGATCCAAGCTGATAGTTGCCGTTTTTCCATATGTGCAAATTTTTTAAATAGTAATAACTATTGAAGAAACAATGTTTCCAGCATTCGTTAATAAAATTTCTCAAAATTAAATATTATAAAAAAATTTGAATGTTTTTTTGTTTTGTTTTGTTTTATTTTTTGAGCGATTGTCAGATAATGCAAAGTAAATATTTTAACAACTTCTTTTGTATTAATACACTTTATCCTTTTTGCAAGAATAGCAATGATATTTAGCCCTGATTAGATAAAACGTCTGTTAAGCCTTTTTATTGAAACGTAGAATAAAATATTACATCTGTCGAGAATCGAACACAAATTTGATCTTTATTATCAAAAAACCTAGGAAGTCTAACTTGAATACAATAAATTTTACACTTCGTCATCAAGATTATGCATTAAAACTATAGAGAAGCACTAATTAAAGTGTTTCAGTAAGGATAATATATTTTTACTCTTTGCTTTTCCAAAAATAAAAAAATTTTTATTTTCATAAATTGAATGGTCTATTCGTAAATTTTTTTCTCATCTAGAAAAGAACATACTAGCCTGAAAAAGAAAATAAGATTCATTCGGTGCTATATATAACTAACTATAAGATACATTTGAAGGTCTTAGACTCCCACATCTTGTTATACTACACAGGTATGTGTTACCTTTCTAATAATATTTATGTCGGTGTGTTCAAAATATCTATGATACACGTAGTAATGTCTGCCTGTCTACATAACTGCCATAGTCATACTATGTTAAGGTGAGTGAATTAAAAATGAATTTGAAGAGAATGTTTGATATTGAGAAATAATATTTTTAATATATTGTGCAATATGAAGTTTGAATATTAAATAGAATGCAATTTCAAAAAAAACGTGGAAATCAGGAAAAAAATGTTTTAAATCACTTTTTTCTATCACACTTTTTTGAATTAAAAATGATAAAATTTCAAACTTGTTTTATTATTATTTTTGTTGTTGAGATTTTTGCAACATGTCTCGATTTTAAATTCTTCAGAAATTAAATGAAATTTATTTCTTTGTAATTTCTCTGCTATGTTAATAGTAATTTTGTTTCGCCCTCAATTAGAACTTTTCGATATGCGGAAATTATTTTTACTTATAAGGCATAACATTTTATACATCTGTATTTTTTAAAATCCCATGTCACAACGTTTATCACTCAACCCATTTCAATAAAATTCCTAAATGTGTATTTTTTGATCCAACTTGAGATATATAATGCTTTTTATCCCAAAAAGTGACATATGACATTCAATATTTTTACTGTGAATTTAAGGATTTTTTAGAGGAATGTCTTGTACATCATCTATTGATTCCATAAGTTTTTAATAAATGACGGTGTGACTTAATCTATCGACATTTCCAAACAAATTTAAAAGATGGCGGTGTGAGTAAATTGACGATTGTATTGTAATAACCAGTATAAGATATATTATAATATTGTTTATTTTTAATTATCAATCGTTACAGACCTCATTTATACAATTTTCTATTTAATTTATACGTATTGTAACTGAGCAATACATCATCCACAGGTTAGCTAGGTTCCTATAATTTATAATAACACACTTAAGAGTCATTCAATTTCATCTTTGAAAGAAATGATAATAATTTAACTACCAGAGAATCAAATGACTATAAAGTTTTGCAAAATAACTTTTGTTATTAAAGTTATTTAGCTTTAAGTTTTAGAGTATTTTAAAGGTTATATAATAAAATAATATGATATAATATTCAAGGCTATGTAAAGGTTATATATTGAACATAGTTGAACTATACAAATGTTTTGTAAAAAATATTATTTATTAAACAATAATCGAAAATATAAAGTGTAAATACAAAGGAACTCCAATATATATTATACACATAAATGAAATACCCAATGAATCGATTGAGTATAACTGTCTACATAAAACCCTTAATACAAAATAAGGGTGAGTTTCCACCCTCAACTATGAATATGTCAATGTATATTTTTGTGTATAAGTGTATGTGTGTGTTTGGTGTTATTCTTAACAAAAACACCCGTTCAATAAAATTAATGGACAAAAAGTTTTAGACATCGTATTTTATGTATACACAGTGCGAGAGAAATATACACATTTTTTTTCACTGGTTTACCCGTTAAGTTTCTTTCCATTTAATACAATGAATCAAAATGTGTACACAGTGTTGAACTTATTTGACACCCTCTCAGTCTCCTGTTTAATACATGAAGAATCGATATGTACTGAATGTTTTAAAAATTAAAATTTTTTCGCTATATTTGGCTGTTTAAGTGTAGTCTTAAACTTGATTGGATGAATAGAATCTAAGATATTGCTTGAAATCGGCACGGCATATTTGCATTAACGTACGATAAGATTCCCGACGATAAACTTCATCTCCAATTGTTAAATAGATGTTATTTTGGAAATTCATGAGTCAATTTACTTTTTATCTCCTATTTAATAAAACAAGGTAACTTATTATCTCCTATTTAATAAAACAAGGTAACTTATTATCTCCTGTTTAATAAAATAAGGTTGGACCTAGGAATTACAAAAATGACATCTACGATTCAACGATTGAAAGGGTAATTTTTGAGTAATGCTTTAAAATCGTATTCTGAGATCGATAAATCGATTCAATTCCAAGCGTTTTCTCGAAAACTAACCAGTGTTATGTATGTTTTCTTTTTTTTAAGGATTACTATCGAATCACAAATAAACCACAACAAGATTGCAATTTTAACTAAACTGATTACTAAAGGTGTAATAAAGTAGTCAAAAGTCTATTCCAAATCTATTTAATCTCATTAAATTATGGAAGGACACGATGAACTTGGAAATAAAATCTGATGTAAGCTATAAGAGAGAGGGTCAGAGATGAAAATCCTGAAAAGTACCTAATGGTAATGCAAGATTATTTACGATAATTTTAATGGCACTCCACATTTAAAATACTGTATGTCCTTCTGCGACAAATATTTTATTTAAAACACACAATTTGGACGAAATTCATCGGGCAAAATTTTACCGACTAACAGTTAAAAATGTAAATATATCTTGCTCATTTTGAATCATTTGATCCGGAGACACAAAAAAAAAAGAATTGCACATAAGTGTTAAAATCTTAGTCACGCCACTGAGACATTTAGCTCAATAGAAGACAATTTGACAAAAATGATGAATCTATATCCTTTCGTAAATATTAAGTTAGTCCTCTTTTAAACTGCATCCTGAACATCCTGTACCAATTGTATAATACCTTTCAAGATAAATAATTGTTTTGTTGAATACAAGAAATTTAACAAATAAATGGTTTCTGTTATTGGCAGTCATACTTAAGTGCTGCTTGTGTGTATCTGTGTGTGTGTGTAAGTATTGAATGTCGAAAAAGTATGTTTCTCTTTCAATACATTCGTTTGGTTTTGGTAAAAGAGTATGATGGTAAGAATTTCTACAAAACCAAGTCATTTCATCAGGTAGAGTAGGTAATAGAACATACAACAACAATAACAACAACAACACCGTAAACCTTACCAATTTCTGTCTATATCCTTTACATCGTCTTCTTTATCCTGCAATCTATTTGTGTATATTATACGCAGCAGATGGTATTACCGATTTGTAATCTTGTAAATAATCGTTTATGTTTTCTAAATTATCCGTGATGTGTGTTTCAATTTATATCTGATGATGAAATACAAATTTCGTTTTTATTTTGTATGGATTATTTTTGGTGAATAATAGTACATATATTATGGGTTTCTTTTCTGGGAATTATAGAATTTCGATATAATTTCCAAATGGCTAGTTGCCATTATAAAATATACTGCGAATAATGGTCACACAACTTCCTTATGATGTATGCAAATATTTACATAAATAACTTTAAATAAATCCGAAATGGCTTCACCGGATGAGTATTATATATTAAAGTGAAAAAATAACTTATTAAAGTGAAAAATAACTAAGCTAATATTTTTTTAAAAATTGCTGTGAAATTTGTTTTTACGTTTTTCCAGAATAATCAAATCACTGACTCAAACTTCATGCTTGTATATAAAAAAATTCATAAAATCAGTTGAATAGCTCACGAGATATTAACTTAAAAACTATATGTCATAAACGACTTTACCGAGTTAAAATAAAAGAAGTTTTTAAAATAAGACTACCCCAAGCATCACCAATATTCGATTAATAGTTTTGGAATTATACGCGTTTTGGAATTATTATCTGGCTTGAAATGAAAGTTGTTAAAAAAAATTGTTATTTTACAATCAGGAACGTAATACTTTCGATATCGATAGATATAAGATGGAAATAAAATAAAAATAAAAATGAAGAAGTGAAAAGAAAATAATAATCCTTCTTATTGTATTTCAAACTCTTAAAAATAACTTAGAAGACTATTAACCGAAACGTTAATTTCTCTATAAACAGTATTTTCTGTTTGATAATATTATACATCGAAATACAAACGATAAAAGCTTTCTGAAAGGCAATGAACAAATGATTATTATAGGTATAATAAGAATAATAATAATAATAAGAAATAAATAAATAAATAAATTATAAACAAAATACAAGGTGGTATGAAAAGAAAGATAATGCAGGGTATAATGAGACGAGGTGTTGATGTTGATTAGTGAGATAATTTTAGGACAATCATTTTAATTGTCTAAGGTTTTTAACAGGAAAAGTAAATCGAAATGATTTCGTCTACCTGAAAATTAATCAAGACGAATTTGATTGCATAGGTCAGCGTAATCAATATCTTCGATTGGGACTCCCTGTTTAAAAGTTGCTAATCCTAAAAATGTTGTATATTTTATCTAACAAAATAGAATCGTTTGCTTATTTTCAAAACCTAGTATTCGTAAGGACTTTTGTCGAATATAATCAATATGTGGAAGGGAGATTAAGGAAGAGTGAAAGTGGACAGCGAGGTATTTAAAAGTGGTTTATTCATTAAGCCATGTATAAGAGACTTCCCTTCTACTACGAAAATAGTTCATAGCAAAACATTTATCAATGTTTTATGGTACGTAATTTGCGTCAACCGATTTATATTCTTTTGTAGTATTTGTAGTATTCATAATTATTTTCAACAGTTATAAAGATTTGCAAATCATCAGTATATAATCAAAATATTATATGAAGCTAAACTTATCTAAAACACCCAAGATGTTAGGGCTTAGTGTGACTTTTCATGTACATTAGTTTCAAAAATTTTGAGTTCCATCTGATTTACATTAAGAAAAGTTGAATTAAAATACCATTTTATGTCCTTTCGTTTTTTTTTTTCATTCCACTAATGATTCTTTGAAAATTTCAATACGATCAAAATAACAAAACGATGGTCACATGCTTACATATGTTTAACAGGAACTGTACCATAGTTTGGGACATACGGTACACATAGAATACAAATAAAGTAATTAATATAAATTAATAGCGTTATTAGTAACACTTAAATTCAACTCAAAAAATAAAATAATTAGATAGAATTATTATTTTTTTAAATTCAGACTCACTACAATCTTAAATTGCATGGGTGTGTAGCCAAACATCTGTTTATATCATTTATTATTAGAGATTATAACATGTAGTTCATTTTTGTTATAACTCAGTTGTTGGTATCATGCAATTAAAATGATGGCCATTAAATATTTTACAAATTATTTTATTCATTGTATAATCTGGGCGCGTTAAAGCATAAAAATTATGGAATTTTTCGGTTAATATTGTAGAGCAGAATCTGGATGGGGTTGAGTGCGCAAAAATAGAGCACAATAGCATTCAGAAATTGTATTAAGAAAATCTTAATTATAAAGGAACTAAAATTTAGTTCAAAATTTTTGTAACACCTCTCTCATTTTTAGGTTGGTTATAAGGCTTACAGGTATTGAGAGTGTTTCATGTAAATTAGACAAAAATAAACACATTTGAACTCTTAGAATTATTTCGAATAATGATTCATTTTCGTTTTTTAAACGATTTAAAATCGAAAACAGCCGAAGCTCGTTATTTTTAAAATAAGGTTTACCCGGCTTCCACAGCAATTTTTTCAATTTTCTATTTTGAAATATATTTGGGAGTTACATTTTCTTGAAATAAATGTCGTTTTCTCGTAAAATTTTTCAACAAGCATTTTTTACAATGTAAATATTTTGATGTAATTATGTACAAAATTTGTTATATTCTATATGCGTATATTTTTACATATTACAATGCTAGTTAACAGAAGTATGTGCTAATCATTCTTATTTTTATAGAGCGGATGTCACTTGGAACATTTTTAGTGGATACCACGAGTATTAAATTTATCTATCTATATATTATTGATGTATGATTTTTATTTAAATATTTTTAGTTTATATAAAAAAAATTTATAATAGGAATACCTCCTTGGGTGTATTACAATGTATATTCACTCAGCATTGCGTATATAGGGTTTGTTCTTGATGCTAAATTGATCGTGGTTATTCAAGGATGACGTTAATTGAATTTCTCACATCTTTTTTTTTTTTTTTAAATAATTTTTTGTTTTTTGTTTTACGCAACACAACTATTTATATACAAATTGTTAAAAAAATATATTGGTTTACCTCCATATACAGAAATTTATTTAAAAGTATTAGTCAAAACTGAGGTGTCTAAAGTTTCTCATTTCATTCTCCATTTTTATTAATTTAGCATTATTCACTAATTATATTATTTAAATTTTCAATTGTTTTAGTTTGCTTCTATATACTTAAAATTTGTAATTTTAATTGAAAATTGAATTTTGAATTTCTGGATATTATATGCCAAATAAAATATAAAATATTATACTGCTGATGACCTAATGTATATTAGTTCATAGTGTCACGAGTATTTTACCGAAGGGATTTTGATTGACGGTGATATTTCAATGATCCAACGGAAATAGCACTTTCAACAGAAAAGCTACCATAGGAAGCTTAAACTTCATCGACTGGAAATGTTTGAAATTACTTATTATTAAACATTATTTTCGAATAAAGTGATTAGGAATAAAGCGTACATTCCGGCAGCAAATGTGCGAAACAAAAAATTGAGCAAGTAATAAAACAAAATTACTACATTACCCAGAGTGTGGATTTTGGCGATTTGAAAATCACTGAGTGATCGGTAATTTTCCTATTGTAGATGAAGTTTATTTCAATTTTCTAGCATTTATTTGTCACTGGAGTGCTGCCTAATCCATCAATCATCATACAATCTGTATTAAATAATCGATTTTAAAGGCTTAGATAGGTACTCATTTGCCTTATTAGGATAGAATCCTTTTTTTATTTTAACTCAAAAAAGAAAATTCCCAGTGGTAGTCCGTGTACTTCAAAACTAATTAAAAAATCCCAACGATCGATTTTACATTTTATGTTATCAAGTTTTTTAAGTTCAAAGTTCATAAAGAACACATTTTGAATAAAGTCTTGAACAGTGTTTGCTTTTCAAAATTCTAAAATTCTGGATATAGTGTACCTACGTTGATTTTTATTTGAATATAGAAGTTGTCTGATTTTTCACACAAAATTTTTTGTTCATTGAATACAACAAAGTGATTATTGTTTATGTGTTATGTCATTTATTGTTATTTAATTTTAACTTAAGTATAATCTTTTCTATAGCAATTCTCTGCTCAATGTGTGTTTTATTTTAATGAGATTTTATTTATTTTTTTTATTGTTATTTAAAAATATTTGTAAAAAAATTCAATGAAAAATAAAAATAAAAATAAATTTATTGTTTTCTTTTGCCTTTTATATTTATTTTAATCTTTTATTTGTGTCTATTGATTTTTTTTATTATCATGTTTTACAATAACATAATTGAGGATTGGCTGTATTGAGTGATTGAACTTATTGGTAATTGCTTATCAAATTATAATAAATTTCTGTATCTTCGGCTATAACAGATTTATGTTTTTTTATCAGTTTTAGTCAAATTTATTATTATTTTGAAGTTTACAAGTAATTTGAAATATTTTATTGCCTTTTATGAGCTTTAGATATGAGTTTTAATGAGCCTTTAAGTTCCAAGATAAATTAAAGGTTTCTTTCTTCGATATCTCTTGAACTGAATTTTTTTTTTAAATGATTGATCACAAGTTAGTTTGATATAAATTTCTATAGTTTCCCGCACAATGTTGAAGTTTGTAATCAAAGCATTGGAACATTTAACTACTTATATGATAATGAGCTGTATTCTATGTCTTCTTGGTGATGGAGGATGCTAATGTCAGTGAGGTCTACTGTTTATGGAGCCACTTGTTAATAGTTTCAAATTAAATTTCGAACCTAATATATCATGTTGTACTTCTATTATCTCCTTGAAATGGCCACCAGACATAAACGTACAAAAAGTAATTGTACAATCAGAAAGTAAATCAATATTCAAATTCAGTATTTATATTCACTGACCCCTTAAATTACAACATTCTCATTATTATTTTCATTCTTATATTATGATAATCAGACATGATGCTGACTCAGCTTATTATTTCTCTACCGAAACAAAACATTGCAAAACAATGATAACTTTTTATCATACATATAACCAAAACAAGTCATCGTTTTCATTGTGATAATCCTGAGGGTAGTTAATTACTCCTTTTTATAATTGCAGGTATACATTTAATAATTTTTATATGTCATAAACGATATATTAATTGTTGAAAAATGAGAAAAATTAAAAAGAATGGTTATATTTGAATGATAGTGAGCATATATTTCTATAAAATGAACAATTATTGTAATAATAAAAGACAATAGTCAGTAATTATTATTTTTTTCCTTTTCAATATTTATTCATCCACTATTTATGGTTCACCAGAACAATTCATTTTTAGTTCTCGTTGTTTTAGAATCGTTTCGTGTGGCTAAATAATAGAAAAATGCTATAGTTTTATTTCGATGTATACTTTAAATCATACGAATGAAACTATCTTAGTGAAAATACATTTTGGTTTCTATTAAACATCAAACAATGTTACACTTTTTTAAGATACGCTCATTATTGAAACACACATTATTTGTTAATGTGTGTTTCAATACCTGCATCCGTTTGGAAAAAAATTCCTAAAATGTCATATTGCCATTTATAAGTGATGAGACATACTCATTACTGTTCTGTCTAACTCTCAAAAAAGAAAGATGTATTCAAAGCATCATTTTTGTGACTTTGACAAGTTTTTTATTACAAGTTTATTTTTGGAAAGTTGGTTTGGTTTAATATTACTATCACGCTATGAATATTTGATAATAATTTAAACGGCCGTTCAAAAATAAAAAATTATAAAACCCATTTGGTACTCTAAAGTACCGTTTAATTCGAAGTCTCTTGGCCGAGATTAAGAAAACTGATAGCAAAATAATTTTAATAAATATATAAGTTTTAAGGTATTTCTCGCGGCCTGAGACAGAATGCAATCTTTGTAAAAAGATAAAACAACGCTTTAAATAGTAGTTTTATGGGTAACGTAAATCTAACAACGTTGTAACAATATCACACACTTGCTGTGTGATCACATATCTGTGCGCATTGTACTTCAGTCAGTACACATTGCTATTTACATTGTTTACATAAAACTCGTAAAGTCGGCTTTGCCGCTTGTATAATACACTGCTTGATTACACTAAATATTTATGAAAAAGTAATATTTTCTTATTGTTTTCTCTGATTTCTAAATTAGAAGCTATTAAAAAAAATTCTTTATTTATTTATTTATATATATATCCAGGTTTTTTTTGCAAAGTTATTTACTACAGCGGAAACGTCAAATATAAATGTACAAAAATTAGTACTAAAAACTATAAATTCCTATCCTTTATGTGTTAAATTTTTGCAGCTATTGACAACCAGATACGGTTAATACTTCTACAATTTTTTAATAACTTAATATCATTGAAATACCACTCTGGAAAATTTTGTAATACAAACTTTTTTCTATACAACAGATATGGCTTTTTGCAATCAATGTTAAATAATAAGGGGAAAAAGACAAACTTTTACTTGTTGAAGAAAGAAAATATACAAATTTTTGATGATACCCATTAGTACCATCACTTCAAAATAATCTACACATATAAATTTTTCTGTTTCAATTTTATTATTTCATTTTTTATGCAATTTAAGTGTACAATCGAAATATTATAGTTAACAGAAAATGCTTTTATCCTCTGTTTTTGATATATGGTATTGGTTTTCTACCTGTGTTAGATAAACTATAAATTGATAGATAGATCTATGAAAATACAATCTAATAAACAAAGATAGAATGTAAAGAATTATGAGAAAATATAACATTGAAGGATATGAAATGATACTCCAAAAAACCAAAATATAATCCCAGTACGAACAATGAGTTTTAAATTGAACAGTGTGTACTCTTGATACCTTTTCAAGTATCATATGAAATTTGCTTTATCATTGTTGCAATAAAATTCCTCTGAGAATATTTGGGAGATTATATAACATTTATATATTATAAGAAATATTTTCGTGATTGGGAAAAACTACGCTTTAACTTGTAATGAGAAAATTGAAAATGCTTATTTTCATTCTGAAATGGACCGCCAATGGTCTATAAAGTACCAAAATAAATAAAGTTCATCGAAGTACCATATTCATCCCTTTTCGTTTAATTATCCGCCATCACGATAACTTGAAAAGTTTCTGAAGAACCAGAATCACTTAGTTTGTTCCATTATGCAACCATTGAAATGTAAGAGTTAGAAGAAAAGAAGAAATGGGCTTTATTCTTAAAACCAAACAATATGTCATATAAACTATTCATGGCTGTGAGGAATACTTATTTTATTTATTGTTATGCTGTTGATAATCTTTACTTATAAAATCGTAAGTTTCGACTAAGTATTAACGCACACTCAAAACTACTAACTTTTAAGGCGGTGGGGATTCTTGAAATTAGAATCATAAAAATTGGAATTTCAGCTATTGAACATAAATAAATAATGATTTCTGGTTTTTTGGATACTTAAAACTTATTGTAATTTTCTATTAAAGTGTCGGGTTTTTTAAGAGTATAAATTTCCTAATTTCAATTGTATCGACTCAATGTAAATAAATGATATCGTGGCTTTGGCTTTTTGAGTTTTCAAACTTTAAGGGGAAGAAGAACGTTTATTATAATAATGTATAAATCTATTTTTGTATGAAGGTTAAATAATCTAAGTGCGTGATTGGATGGGTTTGCAGGTTTCTACTAACATTTACGCCGTAGTCTTAGTTTCATCGGCGCTATCGGTACTCACGGCTACGTGATCTAAATTTTTTCGGGGGTGGCGGTGGTTGTTTGCGGTGCGGCAGGATCGTTAAATGCAGGTTTCAACGATTTAAAAAACTGAAATTAGTGCAAACGGTAATTTTTTAGACAGGTGTCATTGAACATCCTGTATAATTGATAGGAACTAACTATACTCGGTCAATTTGCATAGGTTTGTTATTAAATGCCGGTACTGCTTCGTGGTTGGTATTGTAATTAACAATAATTTATAGATGCTACAATGTTGTAAATGTGCTAATGAAATGATATGTTGAAAACCCCAATGAATATTATATTAGAGAATGAGAAAACGAGACCCGGACGGGACGCAGGGAATGAACGGACTATTGTAAAACGTCGGAGGAACAAAAGGTTGATAGAAAATTATTGTTTTCATCCCGAAATATGAAAACGTTTTATTGATTCTTTAACATTTATCTGCTATCGAAATAAAGTTACTATTAATAATATCTTAGCTTAAAAATAAAAAACGGGACTCGAGGAAGGTGATCATACAAAATTTTTATTTTTTCAGTTAATATTAAAATATGAAGGAAATTTATTTTATCATATTGTTGAAAATTTATTACAATTAATTTTCTAGTATTTACAAAAAATGACTTGATATTGATTCACATACTGTTAAAATAAAAAATAAAATTACTTCATTAGTAATAAAATGCATACATAGCTGCAGAAAAAAGATTCTTGTCCAATATGCTGAATAAGGAATACACTTGATAATTTACTTTAGCAAAAAGTTATTGGTCTTGACTCTAAATGTTATATACACAACGACTTTTCTATAAAGTAAGTAACTTTCATTCAGGAAAGAATTTTGTATTATACATACTAGCAAGGTAAGGTACACAACCAAATAAAATTAATACTTTATAATGATTATTTATGTACAAATATTTTAATTAGGTGTGGATGCATATTTTTATTTTATATAATAGGATTTTTTAAATTTTCTACCTGTGAAGTTCATTTATAAATTAATTAATGTAAAATGTTGTGTGTATAGAATGGAAGTTAACTAGGGATATAATTTATACAAAAGTATTGATTTAATTAAAAATCGTTGGTTCAAACAAACAAAAAATTAAGTAAGTGGTCATTTTGGTTAGAATATAGAAGTGTAATTTAAGCTCACTAACTTCAGTTAAATAGTAAATGACATTTCTTCAATCGTTTACCAAGGTTGATAGCAAACCAATTTGCAAACCAATGCATTCATTGGTTTGCAAAAAAACTCCAACAAAATATCTTATCTTATTCTGTCATCATCCCTGCCTGAATTATAAATAGACTTTTGAATAGATTTTTTTTTTAAACGCGAGAAAACTTAAACGTTTTTAGTAATTAAAATTATTATCATTAAATACTCATTTTACAAAAGTAAACATTATAATAATGCTTTTATTCACGCATGAAAGATAAAATGTAAACGCTCAAATCTACGGAAACATTATTCCCTTTTTATTTACTCAATGAATTTACTAATAAATTTAACATATAATTTTATCCAATGTTCATTATCATTTTTTATCATCCAAATGCCGTTACGATAAACTTATTACATTGATCTAATATAACTCTTTAACGTCTACATATTTGAATATGAAGACGCTATTTGTGAATAAAAAATATCAATTGTTGTCGAAAATCAACATTGTGTTATAAAAACAGATAAACATTAGAATACATTATGTCCAATAAGTCTTCAGACAATTGGCCATTTTGCCTATTGTAAAATTAATAACAGTAAAATCAATAGCAAAATTAAAAACAAGATTTTTTCTAAGGTAGATTTGTTTTGATGTAAAATTCCCATTGATATAAATATAATTCTTAAAAAGTTAAAATCTATGAAAATAGTTTAGCAAAAGTTTCAGTAAAATCCTTTTTATTCCGTTAATTTTCAACATTTGTGTAGTTGGGTATCAGTTTCTTAACTTTTACTCTAATTGTATTATTTATCGTCTACTGAATGTGAATGAGAGCCCGTTTTAGTAAATATTACAAATATTTGTATAAATGATAATATTCCAGATGAATTGTGTAATTAACTGTTTTGTTATGTGGCTGCTGAAAATTATATTAAATAATATAATGAAATTTGGTACAGTTTTGTAAATACATTCGTCTTCTATTACCTAACCCCAGCTACACTTCCTAGTTCTTATACAAAACAAACCTATGATATTATTTATCTGTATACACAATAATAAACACAATCTATCATCAGTTTTGGTAAATAAGTGAGTATATAAATTTATTATATACATATTATACCACATATTATATATACTCGCATAACGTCAGAACTCATATAGGATAATACCTACAACTACCTATGATATACTAGGATATATACGAATGCTTCCTTCTATATAATAATATCATAATTGTGTTAATTAATGAATATTATATTACTTATTATACGGTATGATAATATATGCATGTGTATACGGAGTGTAACAATACCTTGTGTATTATGTATCCTAAAATTTATCTAAATAACTATGGAAAACTAATTTTCAATGTGGTTTTTATATTTTAAAACTTATAATACAAAAATAATATGGTAACTTTGAAAAATTTTGTTCTTCTATATTTCATTGCGCTTCCAACATTTGATATAAAATACGCTTTAAATATGATAAAAATTCAAAAAATAAATATGCAGTAATAGATCTTTTACCTCTTAATACTGTAAAAGCTTGTATTTCCAAAAAAATTCTTATTGAATAATTTGTTAAACTGCAGATATCACAGAAAAAGTTTGCGAACTGACAGATAGATGAAAGCCCTGAATATTGACAAACTCGTATATTTTGTGGATTTTATATTTTATATATTTACAAGTAACAGAGATTTTAGAGAATTAACTTTTGCGTTCCCATCTGCATCATACTCATACATTGTTTTTTTGTTAAAATGTTTATTTATTAAAACAAAAAACTTTTGTTTAAAACTTTTTATTTTAATTGCTTAGATTCTCCACTATTTCAGCTCAAATT
Source organism: Chrysopa pallens (assembly GCA_020423425.1). NCBI lineage: Eukaryota > Metazoa > Arthropoda > Insecta > Neuroptera > Chrysopidae > Chrysopa > Chrysopa pallens. The sequence goes on from CM035593.1 coordinate 34,351,283, forward strand.
GAACTAAGTATCACGCATACCTTTAATGAGTACATATTCTATAACAGAAAATGCCAAGAAGAATTAAAATTTAAAATTTTGTTTTGAATATCAGAATAGTTTTAAAAATAAGTAATCGAATTTTAACAAAAGATTCATACAATTTTTTTACCGAATACCGTTTGTTATAGTTTTTTGATAAGTTACAAAATTTAACTAATCATTTAATTTTGAAAAACTATAATTTTTAATTTTATATTTTTTAAATCACTGTCGTATAGCAAAAAACGCATCTCATTGGCACACAGGACGGGTCTAGAGTGGCACACAGTCTAAATCCGCCTATGATAACATGTTAAAAAAAGAGATAATATTATATAACTTCTAAAAACAAGTTAATAATAATTGATAATAAATAATTTTTACAACTTCAATCATAAATCAAATAATATTAGAATAATCCTTAGGGATATTAAATATAGAAGTTTGACTGTAATAATAATATATGATATAGGTATAAACAAACAAGCAAGCATACATGTTACTCATATTATGTGTGTAATAAGCGTACAGAATATAATGTTTTACATATTTAGTTGTCACATAATACATACATAAGTTCAACCCATTGAATTGTGGAAGGTCCCTGTTGGATTAGGTTTGTTCGTCTACATACGGATATTTTTGGTATAATGTATGTTGTTGGTAAGTACATTTAAACCATCCTTTAATTATTTATTGTATTATTATCATTATTACTTGGTACATTTGGTATTATAATAGGTTACCTACGTTTGTATCATAGGGAAGCGTAATGTTTTATCCGATGTGCTACGATCTATGAAAAACCTACAGTTCATGCAGGGACGATAAATAATGATATTCTAAGATATCATAAGACTTGAACTACCCACAAGAAACTTGAAAAACAGTTGTATGTACTATTTTTTAAATCTAAGACAAAATACTATCAAATGATAACAAATAACCACAAATATAGATGACCAGTTCAAAACGAACTTACAAATTGAACTGATTTCACATGTTCACACGTTTCGAGATAGATATCAGTTTGAAAGCACTTAGTACACTTGAACGATAAGGTTTAAAGGATTCAGTGATTATCAAAAACTTTATTTAAACAAAGGCTCTAGAAATTTCAGTCAACTTTGTTGATCAAGTGTAATCGGTCAACTAAACTTCATTCGTGAGAACCTGTTTTTAGTGAATTAAAACCACCCAACGCCCCGAAATAAAACGGCTTGAAATACTCAGACTAGTTGATTTTGTAGGATTTCATACTGAATTTGAGAATTAAATATAGGTGGAACTATCCAATAGAGCCTGAGAAAATTTAGTTTGAATTCAAATGAATTACGTAAGATTAGATTCTTTACCTTCTTCTTCTATAGCAAGAATTGGTAAAATTATAGCAAGAATTGGTCTTACGTTATTTTTAAATGATCTTGTCTCAAAAATCTCTTCAAAAGTTGAAAATTTCAATCTTCTTAATAAATTTTCATATATTATATCTATTAATTTAAGAGTTTTGGTAGGAAAAAAGAAATTTTTAATTTAATCAAAATTTGTTTAAATCTGTCATATTATAATAGCAAAATCCAAGTATAAGCATTCTGTAAATTTACAGTATCTTGTATCAAACAAAATATATGACAGTAGACTCCACAGCCTCAAATTCTCCTAAAATTCTCATGAAATTGGAAATATATATTCTATATATGTAACGTAAATGAAAATTTTTGGAATGGGCTAATAAAAATATCTATTTTGTTTACGATAAAAATTTCATTTATTATCAATAGAATGAAAGTTATTTATAAAATATTTGATATGAAATATGGTGAATATATTCGTACCAATTATTTTCAATATTAAATCCGTTAAAAATACTTCTTCAAGTTAAAGAATTAACATAATTAATTGTGGAATAGCTTTTTCAACGAGTATTATTTACCAAATATTACTTATTCACCTGGTAATATTGTGTGACTTAAAACTAGATCATAATAATTTATGACATTTATATTCAAAATTTGTAATTAACAATGTTATAATTAATCTTTGTTTTCCATATATATCCCTACTACACAGCGCTATACACACTATATAATCTTTTTCAAAATCATTCACAGCTTAAACTTTTTTACATTTTTGACACAGTATACACAGTATACACAGTAATTTGGCCCTGTTTAAGAAAGGTCTTAGTAACAAGTGGTTTTAGAAGTAAGCTGAGGACAGTATTTTATCGATTGGTTTGGTATCTTTGTAAGATTTAATCATGACCATAATCTGTGCCCGAAGTCCTATACAAATTCAGATGAAAAATGCATCATTTTTTATTTAGTAAAGTTTTTAATTACAAAAACTTTATCAATATTTTACAATCAAAGTTTTTGATGTTATTTAAATACACAAAATACAAGTAAAAATAGGTTAATAACAAAAAAAAAAAAAAAAGTTTCTAAAAATAAAACATGACAATCAATTACAATAAATTTATTCATTTATTTATTGAATTATATAAATAAACAAAAAAAAGTTTACTAATAATAATTATTATTTATGTATATATTCATATATTAATGTAAAAATTTTGTAATCCCATACGGATAAATTTCAACCTTCAATTATTTATTACAATTCAATATTTATAAAAAAAATTTCAAAAAAAAAAAATATACAATTGATGTGATTTTCTTCATTTTTGTATGTGACGAAATTTTTGTTCTAATGATATACAAATTTTAAAAATATAGAAATTTGTAATATATGATATTATTTTAAAAAGAATTTCACTTTTTTTTTTATTTACTTCCGTTTTATTTTTTTACTATAATTTATATTTTTATCAGTAAAAAAATTAATATAATTGATTTTTAATAACAGAAAATTACATTAAAATTATCTATTTTTAATAAAGAAATAGTATAGCAATACTCTATTGATCATTATCTATCCATTTTATTGTGAAAGTAATAATAATATTAATAAATTATTAACTAAAATGTCCATTAGGTATTGTTTTATGAATTTTTGGTACAATAGACTCGGATAATAAAAATTAATTAATTTATAAAAGCTTATAACGTAAGTTTCCATTGCTAATGAGTTCATTATTTTCCATTTGAAAAGTGGATAATGTTCAATATACTGGATTCATTATGAATGACATTTAAGTATTTGTTTAATGTAGTTTTTCCATAATTTTTGAAAGATTTATCAAATTTTGATACATATTCAGTGGACTACAGACTTATATTCAAACTACTAATGTATTATATTTATTTTAATACACTGATAATTTTGCTTTAATTTCGGTTTATTAGTTTACAGCATTATAAATATTGTTTTGAGCGCTTAGAACTAATACAAAAATTGTTTTATTATTCAATTTATTTAGTTTACACAAAAACCATGTGGAAAGTTGCATATAGACTACATATTCGTGTTTAAACTTACTAATAAAATTGCAATTATTAACATTTTAAAAATACACAAAATACATACTCTATACAATTATGAAAAATTAATTATAAAAACGATATGATTATTGAAATTAAATTAAATTCAAAAAAAGAGCTCATGAAAAATTATTTCAAATAAAAGTTGTTTTAAGAAAAACATTGTTGTGTTTCATATTTCCTGCTGCCTGTTAAGAAGTAAAACTGGCTCATGAATTCTTTGGAATAGAATTAAAAATATATAAGCTATACAAATTTTAATATTTAATTCAGCCATTTGAGTACTGCTATCGACTTTAAAAGTGCGTAATTAAATAAATAAAAAAGTATGATACTAATTGCCTGGATTTTTTTTTTGAATATTTAAAACTCCTTCCAATTAATTAGCATGCATGTTTGCATTGACTGAACAGGGACCGTCACAATTTTTGTCGAACCTTTTTGAACAATACTATTTTGAATCTCGACGTATTGTGATATCTAACATTGAAAATACACGGATAATTCAGACCTATAGATCTTATTAGCGTGTTCTACTTGACTGACAAACTAAATTTGTAATAAATCATGATTGAAGTTGTAAGTAAAATCAGTAAAAACATGTATATATTTTTTTTATAATTATAATCAAATTTCTATCTAAAGTCATATATACAAGTATTTTATAATCAATCTTAAAAGCAGCCAAAGACAACGGTACTCATTTAATTCTCTCACCAATCTATTGTAGAACAATAGTAAGGTCATTTATTGTTTAAAAAAAATCTGCTCGCAGTTGATTTAAATTAAAAAAATTAAATTCTTTTGAATTAAAAATAAAAAAAAATTCTATTTTTACAGTTAAAAAAGTGTGAATGCATATAATAATTATTATTTTATCAAATGGTATAAAATAGACAAATAACTTAGTATTCAATTGCACACTATAGTTAATTCTTTGTGCTGAGAAAACTGTGTGAAAACGGATGAAGAAAACAATTACCACGTTTATTCGATGTCAAAACTGGAAATAATTTGATTGAGATAATACATGGCATGGATATTAAAAGATATTTCATTAATATATTGTTTATGTAATTAATTAATTTAAAATAAGTTTTAAGCATGCAAACTATCGGTAAATTTTTGAATAATGTTAATTTATTGAATGAAATAGATAAATTTTCAATACCAGGCTGTAAAATTACCTATTATAGTTATTATAAAATTAAATAGTTGAAAGTACACAGTTTTTTGTAATTTTTAGTTAGACAAAAATTAATAATTATTTAAGTTTTTTATTCATTTTATGCATATAAATTATCCAGAGTAAAAGTATATGTCCAGGAATACTTGCACTACACAGACTGGATTTTATATAATTTCATATAAAAAACTTTTGGCCCAGTATTTCACTTTTGAGGTACCTGAATAGTAATGTGTCAGATTGATCAACGTTACAAGATGCTGCTATATTTTCCTATTAAGTTAAAATTTTGCTACGACGTTTCTTAGACAAAGCTAAAACTTTGCATCTCTTTTTGTTACCCCTTGATTAATAATTGTTGTTTTCATAAAGAGGTTAATGAAAAATACAGAGAATTATTAAGCAAAGCTAGCGGGTAACGTTTAAAACATTCTAGATAATATTCAGATAATAATTATAGCAAAGCTTCCATGGTTTTGGACATTAGAGAAATGAAAACATACAAAAATCCCTTTTTGTTTAAAAAAGATATTAATGGAAGTTTCTGATCTGATTTACATTTAATAAGATAGTTCTTCCTTAATTTTAAGCACACCATATTTGCTAGGGCTCATTACATAGACACATGTTTCTAATTGTGTCCACGTCAATGTATGAATATGTTTTAATCGATAAGCAGAAATGTAAATGATTAATCTATTGGTTTCTTTCAGTAGACAAACTAAACAAATTTCTCCTATCTATACTCAATTTGTAAACAAAATATATAATATTCACAATAAACAAATAAGCAGGCATAATTTTATGATAGCAATAAATAAGCATAAAAAATAAATACGTCTACTAGTTACTATATGAAAAAAAAAAATCATTTAAAAGCTATAAAACGGCAATTTTTACTTTAACACTTATCACCATACCCCAAGTATATTGTGATATTGATACAGTTCATTAATAAAAAGTTAATAAAAATAAATTGATTGAATATAAAAATTATAAAATAATATCAATGAAATTCTTCAACAAAATAATAATAAAACAAAAATAATATAATAGATAATACAAAAGACATGAAAAATGAATTAAATCGAATTAAAAAGGATAAAAGCAATAAAATAATATTAAACAATAAAAAACACCGTTGAAAATTAATTTTAAATGCTTTTCATTGAAAATTTCTATATTATTGTTATGAAAAAAAAAACGGGCTAAAATAATATTTTGGATTAAGAGTGTATTTCTGCATATGTCAATTTTTAAGATTTACGAGATCACACAATTTGACATTAGACTTCAAAAAATCAGCAAAAAATTCGCCAAAATTTTGGTGACGTTTTCTAGACCTAAAAAATGCGTCAATGGATCCATCACTCAAGTTTTAAACCGTAAACAATAGAAGAAAAAAACAAAAACAAAATTGTTTTTACAATACAATCAACTTTTTTATGAAATCATTTTTTTAGTTACTGTTTAGATACGTTACAATTTCAGCTCAAATTTAACTATAAAACATTATATAATTATAATATACGTTATTATATTTTTTCTGAATGATAATAATTAAAAATGCTCAACCATATGTCGATTATCTAAACAATTTACACTGTTAGTATCTTCATTTGTCTATTTACTTGTTATTTACATTTCAACTTATTTAGGTACAAACGTCCCTAAATCTTACATATTTTATACAGAGGTTTGTATACTTTTGGTCAGAGGACATTTAAAATAATTGTATACTACAATAATCCCAACCATTGTAATAGATATATAGTAAAGTCTATAAAGTAATAACAGGAAGTTGTATATTTATGTACAACAAAACGAGTATGATTTGTTATTATTAGTTCCAGTAATGAAATGAAATCTTCTATAAACCATTAAACTTCTAACGCAATATTTCTATATTCTTACTTAGACACGAATTGATATCATAATAGTTAGTTACAATATTATTATTGTTATTTATATAGGATGTTTTATTAATATTAGACTATTAATTATTATGTTTCTTATTGTTTTAGGTGAGTTTTCGTGAATTCAAGAAGTATTTCATAGTATATTGCGTAAGTATGTGATCAGTAAGTCGTTAAATAGTTTCAACTTATATTAGAATTCTGCGTGTTTATTATTGAATAAGTTCGATAAAACAACGCAGAATTGGACATTAGTATTTAAATAATTTAGTTTAATAAAAATAAATATGATTTTCATAAAAATTAATTAAATTCAATTAAATTATTAATAAAGTGTTTTGATGTGTTTTTTTATAATTTAATTTAGGACGATTCTAGAGAGTGAAACTTCTATTTCACTACAAATTGTAACGAATTAGTTAAAAATTCAAATTAACTTGTAAATTCAAGAAAAATGAAGTCGCATTATTCGGAAAACACTTTAAGACGTTTACTTTTTGATTAAGATAAAAATTATCTCTTCATTGAAAATTCATTAAAAAAATTGATAATGACTATTAGGGATATCTCTTTGTCAAATTTAAGCATACAAAACGATGAAAAAAAAACTGCAATTATTAATTTTGCAATTTTTCTGCCCAAAATATTCATCCAAATGTAATGAAATTTTAAATGTATAGTTTAACTATTAAAACAGATTTTTATTTATTTATTTATTTAATTTTTTTGTTTTTTTTTTTTTTTTTTTTGTTTTTTTGGCTAAAATTCTTTGGAAAAAAAGCATATAAAAATTCACTATATTTGGATACTCACTTTTTTTACAGTCGATTTATAGAATATGTCAGAGTAACACTTCAGTAACGCTAGCAAATATTGACCGCACATACAAAACTTTGATTTAAGTTCTCATAAGTAGTCCTTTTTCGTTTGGCCATCTTTGAAAAGAGATAACAAGTTGAAATTTTGGTGTTGTATTTTGGACCAGAAAAGTTATTACTTTTCTTATTTCATATGTAGATCGTCACCATTGTCTTTAACAAATATATTTTACATGACAATAAAATATAAAAACACTCTGTATTTGTGGGTAACCATTAAAAAATAAAGCCCATGTACAAATGATGATGCGTCACGATGTTTCTTCACGATAAAATTTACTTCAAAAAATATTTTTTTTATACACTATATAATCATAGAAAAATAGTTTTAAAATACTATTATTGATTATATACCACAATTATCATGATATTTTATTTATTATTAATAATTTTGAAATATAATTGTTCAAGAATAAAATTATAATTATATGATTATCATCAAACAAGTAAACGATATAATTAGTTTATAATATTTATTATACCTTTGGCTACACAACTCATATAGTTTTAGTTTTAATAGACTGTTTGTTTAAGTATAAAGTCATGATTCTTTTGCAATGTTTATGCAATACGAAATACGTCAAATTTTATTGTTGTAATAGACCTTTTCATTTCAAATTATACAATTATCTTTTGAGTCGGGCTGAATATTAAAAAACACTGTCGTGAAAAGAATAATAACCTATATTTTAACTACAACAACCTTATTGCTGATTGTCAGAAACAAAACGGATGATTATTTTAAATGAAAATTCAGTGTATATTAATTTTAATCTAGAGTTTGTAACGCCAGCTAATATTGACGACACAAACAAAATTTTGGTGTAGGTGTTCATAGATACACTTAATTACTGCATTTTCGATTGCCCGTCCGTCCACCCTTCATGACAATAACTCAAAAACAAAAAGGGATAACGAGCTCAAAATTTTGGTCACGTAGCCTAAACATAAAAAGTGAGTTTTAGTTCGTGAATGAGCAAAATCTGTTCATTGGGTTCAATGGATCGTATACCTAACTTTTTAACAATAAAAGAAGAAAAGTTCAAATACAAAATGTGTTCTATTTTTTTAAACCTAACAACACTTAAAAATTTTTCGTAAAATGATTGGATTCCGCACAATTTTAGCTCAAATTTGGTTAATAAATACATTTAGGTAATAGCAATACATATTATTTACATGTAATTGTATAAAATGGATATGTATAGTATTTTATGAATGCTAAATAAAATTAGTCCAAACAATAAAATTCAATCGTATGTCGTGTATCTAAACAATTTACTCTGCTAATTGTTATCTTAACAATTAATTATTCACGTGTTTTATGCCAATTCAAAATTCATTTCGAAATGAATTTTGATAAGCTTATATCATTTATAGACCAATTTAAGAATTTGTATATATCTAAATTATAATCAATTTTTGATGATCGATTTTTGTTCATAAACTACATAAAAATGGTTATATTTGTTTCGATATTTTTTCCAAATTTGATAATCCAAAATAAGAACTACCTGATGACTGTCTGGAGTCCCAAGTACAAATTTTTGATGACATTTGTTTAAAAGAATTTAAAATGAGTAATGTAAAAAGTTTATTGGTAATATTGTTTAGAATCCATTAAAAATTTGTTTTAAAGTGTAATCTATGTAAAATGTTTTACAAGATATATGAATCAATCTCATAATTTTTATTTTTACAACTTTGTAAACATGAAAAATATATGTATTAACTAGATACGGTAATAATTTTTATCTGTAGGTTTATAGTTTTTCATTTCAATAAAAATTACATTGTATTATATAGTGATAAAACAATTTTAATATGACAAATAAATTTTTTCCAATTTTATATATGAGTATAAATTAAGCGTAAATTTTATGGAATTATTTTCAAAATGCTCATACCTGTTTAGACATAGTCCTAATTTAGTCCAAGAATACTGAACAAGGACGATGTTAAGAGTGTTGTACCTTCTTTTACTTAATTCATTTTACCCGTTTTAGAATATATATAGATTTTTTCTGGAGAAATAGAGAAATTTTAGAACTGAAATTTTTCAGGATTTACTTTGCTTTTGATTTAACAATACTCTCGTTACATTAACAGGTGTATACTAAATGAATCAATGGTCATATGTTATATGGAATTTTGTATTACAATTCATCTATACTACCACCTCCTGAAATACACTCTGTACATAATCGATTTTCACCGCTTACAAGTTTTTCAACACAGAAACTAGGATGCCTATCTCACATTAAGGGACCATAATATCCATTTTAAAAAATATAAACAATTTAAAAAAAATTTGACATCTTCCTTTAAAGAGTGCACACATAATGGGAGTATCCGACTATTTCCATTTTTTTGTTCTTGATATTTTGATATTTACCATTATTAATCAAACGCAAAAACAAGCGTTGAATATTAACCATACCAAAACAAACGTTAGTTAATTTATCAAGCAAAAGATAGTTAATAACCGCGGTTTTAATCGAAGTTATAATCAAAATTTTCGCTGTCCTTCACTTCTCACATACATAGGTATAATTTTGTTGATAATGTACTTTGAATATATACCTTTATATCTTACTATCGAATGAACCTTTGTATGTTTTTAATACACAAACAGGTAAACCACTTTGTGGTCAAGAATTTATGCACGAGTTATCATACACTCTTTGTATTTTTTTAATTTTCAATTTCTACAAAAAAAAAAAAAGAAAAAGAGATTAATATAAATATCGATACATCCACACATAACCTAGATACACAAAATATTGAAAAATAGAATATGATTAAATAAACTTATACAATGACCTCCTTTGTTCAAAATCGGTCAATTCATCTGTACTGTAATGTTTAACATACAAAAATACATACAACCAACGTAAAGATATGGATATGATCTTTAAAATCTTCTTCCATAACTTTATGTGTAGGTCTAAAAAGCTAATTTGTATCACACGAATTTCTTTGTGACTTCAAATTATCTTATTTTTAACTTTGAAATACGTGAACAAGTTTAGAATTGACGGATATTGAAGTTGTTTTGTCATTGAGGAATTATTTGTAAATTTTTCAACTGTCTATAGATTTAAATTTCGAGCTGTCGGATAAAGAGCAATCTGGTTTTATTTGAATTTTGAAACACAAAATACAGCGCATTTTTTTCGACCTCCTGAAACATTCAGATGAATTCTTACCGATAATATGCTAATATATAAATATAGTTATAAACTATGCGTTTTACAATTTAAATATCTATGCAGATAAAATTAAAATACGATAAAAAAAATTTTATTTCCTCTGATAAATTCCAAACGTTGTTTTCCTTTAATATTAAAATGATCACTGTAAATATTAAAGTATAGGAAAAAAGATAGTCGGTTGATAAACGGTCGGCAAATATTTCTTATTTTCGGGATGAATATAATAAATCTCGAGTAGAAAGTAAAAAAAAAAATGTTTATCAAATTGATTTACGATGAAGAAAATAAAATTTGTGTGATGGTCTTTGAGAGTAAATATATTTTTCAATTTTCTTTGAATAAAAGTAAAAAAAAAAATTGTATGAATAAATTTACCATGCTTCAATTGAAGCATTGAAAGAGAACGAAACGAAACGAGGAAAATTTGAAACATTTTCATATTGAAATATGTTTTGTATAATGGTATTACTGCTGTTGATGATGATCGATAAAAGTTCGATGTAAATTATATTTTGACAACATCATCTTTTGTATATATTCAACTCATTCACGGTTTTACGCAGCAACGTACGTTATTATTATGTGGTAACAGACAGTTAAAATATTATGATGACAAGGTGAAAGAATGTGTGGAAACGGGGAGTTTATAAAATGTTGACAGGTTAAATTATATAATATAAACTTTATTTCATTATTTTTCTTGTTGAAAACGTAAATTATTCATTGCGTTTTTTTGAATACATAGTTTTCGAGTTGGCTTAAAATGATGAATATAAAATGTATTAAAAATTAAAAAGCTTATCTAAATGAATGAATCAATTTTATACCGAGAGATAATTAGTACCGAAATGTAATTGGTCAAAAGGAAATTTTTTAAATTCAGAATTATTGCATATTTTGTTGAGTTTTTAATCTATTTTTTGGCCAGAATTTTGTATTTTACAAAAACATTTTAATTATTTCTCCATCTTTGTCCTCATATATCGCCTAGTCCATATATATTTGTAATATTTTGGTTTTTTATAATGTTACCTCAAAATAACCATTTACTATAAATCCTTATTTGAATTTTATCTCACAAAATATTCAAAAAATAAACCCAAATAATAAATTCCACTAAATATCTTCGAATCGACAACAAATATTTAACGAAATGATGTGAACTGAAGTGTTACTTAAATATAAAATATAGTGTTAACGATATATTAAGGAAATACCTTTTATAAAAGGTTAAAGAGGAAGGTTTTTTTATTATTTCTATAGAATAATACGTTGTTGTAGGTATGTATATGTTAACAACGTTAGGCTTTCACTACATTATTTAATGGAGCTGGTAGTTTTTTTATTGATATCTGCTTGAATATCACCTGGAATAACATTCTTTATGTATTCTTCTTCTATTTTCTAACATCTATCTGCCTATATTTTAACTATTATCTCTAAAACGACTTAAAGAAATTTTGTCACTACTCTTAGCTCGAAAACATGAGAATCAAAAATTTTATGGCCGAAGATTTTGTATAGCGCTAATGTTTAAATTAAGAGGTTGTTGTCTAGAGTGACATATGCTGCTGGTAAAAGTGGGATGACGTTCGAGCTTGATGAAAAGTAGGATGTTATCAATAATGACTTTTTCACCTCACCACTGGAAAAATTTTGTGAGAGAGGTTTGATTCTTATGGCGCTTATTTGTGAATTTGTGAATATATAGAGCATATACCGCAAGCCCCACTTTCCATAGTTGATTTCAACTAGAGGTGCTCTAACATTGGCATGGAATACTTAAATGAACAAGATTGTAGTTGAATTGTTCTAGGCGGGAAATAGTATGCATCTTCCCTATTCATTATGATAACATGAAAGTCGAAATATATTGAATTTTATCAGTGATATAGGTTAATTTCGGGGGAGAAGGTCATACCGGAGAGATGACCAGTCTTATTTTTGTTTGCAATGCATAGCTAAAAGGTAATGACGGTAAGCTTAGTTTACTTCTGCCGACGTACCATGTACTGCTAGTAGCTTACGTCAACACAATTGATCTGAGCTTAGACTATTGCCAAAGGGCTATGGGTTCCGAAAATAGCCCTAAGACTGGTCATCTCTTCCGTACGCACATCTCCTCCGAATTTACTCTAATTCATACTGATAAGTATTACAATCAGAATTGAGAATACATGACTGACTGACTAATAAAGATTCACTGTAAACCTACTGAAAATAGCAGTTTTAGATTAATATTTCTAAAACAAATTTTCAAAAAAAACTACCAGCTCCCTGAACAATACGATTTTATGTACCGATATGTAGTTACGTTTATTACAAAATAACATTTTCTTGTTATCCAAACAAAGAATGTGTTCTGTTCTGTCTGTTGTCAGGAATATGTTGTATCTACTCTCTGTTCATTGAACATCGTGTTCATATGAACATAGGTACGCTTTACTATTATATATAAAAATGTTCACAATGTATGGTTTATTATTTGTAATTTTTTTTTATTGTAATTTTTCATTAGTTTTTTTTTTGTTTTTGTTTTATTTTTTGTTTTGTTATTGTTGTTAGTTTTATGTTTTATTTTATCCTATTGTTTGTTTATAAAAAAATTTTTTTTAATAATTGAAAAACTGTTTTTATACATCTATGTGTATCCGGTATTTTTGTTACTTACTGCAACATTGTGTTTGATTTATGCGGCCTTTCAGCCTAGTCAATAATTTTGGAGACAGAAAAAAACGCACGTTCAAGTATTTATTCGATGTTCTATAGTCTTGATATGTGGGTTTAGTTATGTATATGACTGGAAAAATAGGCGCAGAGAAAATTAAAGTTTAGTAAAAGCGGAAAGAATGCATAATTTTGGAATTTTTGAATGATATTATATTGATATTTTGGACATATCGCTTGAAATGACTTAGCAAATTTACAATACATTTCCGTAAAATTTTAAAAATAATTTTATGACTCACAGTTTATACCTTTAATGGAATATTTTACTTTTTTTTTTTGAACACCTTATTCGAGGAGAGTAATTTAACCGCTATGAACAGAATTATGTGGAAAAGGGTATGGGTCTTTATTCATACATAAAAAAAATAATAATTTAATATCTGATATTTTCTGTAGTTTTTCTATATTTGTCATTCTAAAGCAGCGTACAGCGTTGAATGTTACAAGGCCAATGTTTTGTAGGTGTTGCGATGTTACGATATTGCTATGTGTTTCATAACGTTCCAACTATTTACTAAGCAGAGTACCTTTAGTTTAAGTATTTATTTATGTTGGTAAATTTCAATAAATTTTATTGTATTTTCACACAAAGGTTACTGTTACGTGTCAAAGTTACGTTACAGCGTTGCGTTACATTTGTCTTCTATTCAAGTACCATTCTATAAGTCTATAATTATATTGCTTATAGGTTTTTTATTGTTCGAATTCGATTGGAACAGTAACTGTACAGTACTTGTAACTGTACTTTTCGTCACTCCACTTAGACTTTGTATATGGAGGTGGTGTTTAAACAAGAGTTTTTTTATTAAAATAACTTTTAATTACAATTTTCTATAGTGTTTACTCACTGTTAACAAATATTTTCCATTAATTGTTTCAAATTGGCTTTAGGTAATATTTAAATATTAAAAAATTATACCTAGTAAACAATTAGAAAATGAAAGAATACCGTATTTACTGTAAATACTCGTAACGAAACCAGAATTGACATCAAATTCAAATGATATAATATTATTATTTTGACAGAATTTTGATGAATTTAAATAAGAATTTAATTTGTTATAGGGTCAATTACCCCTAACTATGTTGATGCCTGAAACAGACTCCATTGAACCTGTAGAAAACACAATATATTAGTGCCCCTAAACCTATTCCACTAAACAAAACACTAAAATTATTAAATAAGTTTAATTTTAGTTACAGAGGGAAATTAAACATGTGAAAATTGAATTAATCAACCAAACTTGCAATTTATTTTAATTAAATTCCTTCTAACAGAATTTTCTTTTTTAATATTTTATTATTCTTTTTCGACCACAAATATTTTAACAATCAGTACTCGGGATTAACATGCGTTTGTTGTTAATTCATCCAAGTTACAGTAAAAATTGATATCGAAGTTAGTTTTCAAGGTTAGTTCACTATAAACATAAAAATTTCTGGAAAAAGGTCAATTTTTGACATCGGAATTGAATCAAACAGAAAATTAAGTTTAAAGTTGATTTGAAGATTCAATTTGATTTTGGTGTACGTACACCAGTAAGCAACTAAAATATTTTGTGTACTCGGTAAGGTATATTAAATTTACTTCTGCGTGCTTATGTATATAATAAATTCTAATATAATTTCAAGAGTATAAAATAATAATACAGAATCTAAGACGACCATATTGGGAGTAATAATTTGAACCCAAAGCACACATATGATGTAGGCATATGGTCGGTGTCTCTTATATAATAAGTATACCTGTATATTACACGTAACTAAGGTTGATGATGTCTATACAAATAATGTATTAAAACACAATTTAAAATGTATCTAAATTGTAATAGATATGGTAAGTTATATAATATAATAGACATAAATGTTAGTATAGTTAATGCTTCTATGTTGTCTATTTGTTTATAATTATAATGCGTAAGTATTCTTTACCTAACAAAATGAAATCCCATTGGGCATAATTATGAACACAAACTTATTTAAATGAAGGTTGTGTTTCTTTAAAATATTATCAATTATTTTATATAGGATAAACTATAGAATAACAGTTTAAACCATAAATTTATTGACTACCTCGAATATGAATTCCTATAGCAATACAAATTATATTCGTATTTTGCGACGAAATCTTGAGTTCCATCAATAGGATAACGTAATCAGAATGCCTTATTTTTATGTTGTTCAAATCTTAACTATTCTATCATTTTTTCTGCAAAATAACAAAAAAATGGCCAAGTTTGAAAATGGTCGCTCATACTGAAACATGCCACAATATTATCCATTTTATGATTAAAAAAGTGAAATTATGCTAAATAAATTTTGGAGAAAAGGAATTGTTATATTCGCGAAAACATAAAATGTCATCATCTCCGACGCAAACGTCTTAGACATGAGGTTTTTAAACATTTTAAACTAGCAATTAGAAATAAAAGTTTCACAAAAGCTGTTCACAAGATTACATAACCAGACTATTAATTCCTTTATAATACAAATTATATACGTATTTTGCGACGTAATCATGATTTTCTCAATTGGATAACACAATCAGAAGGTCTTATTTTTATATTTGAGGAACAGCAGTTCAACCAAATTATTTTTCATATCTCAATTTTTCACTAAAATATCAAAAAATGTCCCAGCTGGACAATGGTCGTACAAATTGAAACATACCACAGTATTTTTCATGTAATTATGATTGAAAAAATGAAATTATTCTTAATAAATTTTGAAGTTGAGATGACATGGTATAATTGGCGAAAATATATAATGTCATATTCTGCGAAGGTATCGTCGTAAACATTTTAAACATTTACGAATTAAAGTTCCCAAAAGCTTTTTACAAGAGGGCGAGCTGCACTTATTTTATTATGCAAATTAATTTATGTAATCATCATTCAGTGTAATAAGTAATATAATGCTTGTTCGATATTTTACAAAGTTTCTATATGTATAACATTTGACCTCTAAATGTCACATTGTATGGATATTCAAATCTCACTGTACATAAAATGAATAATGTATTATTAAACTTGTACACATTATAATATAATATTCCCCAGATTGGCTCTGAATTGTTGATTATAAATTATGATATTTTATCAACAAATATATGGAACAACACAACATAATCATAATCATAACAATAAGTGGTGAAAATGATGTTTATGGAGACGTTTTATGAAAATCTTGGTTACGCTGTCTAAGTAATTTTTTAATATTTATAAATTTAATGTTTTTATTATGATTTTTAAAATATTATTATATGATTTATACTAAAACAAAAAAATAATGATGTTCTTCTTTTTAACAAAATACAAATAACAAGTCACAATATCACATATTCCGTGTGCCACCATATTGAATTTAGATTGACGCCACACAGTTAATGATGTATCATCCAAACTAAATCTGTATACAACATGTCAGCTGAACAGATATCTGCTTTAAAATTGAGTTACAAGATTCCACCCGAACAAACAACCATTGCATGTTAAATTAAAGCTTTAAATAAGCATAAATCAATTGACATTTTCACAGTAGCATACAAGAGATTTTTATTCTGAGCAATTACGTGTTAATGTATGAAATTTAGGAGGATCTATTTTGTTTTAATAGTTGTAATAGAAGCCAAGTTTCATGGAGTTTGAGAAACATGTCTGAAATTTACAATAATGTTTCGCAAATTTTAAAATGCCAATTATCTATGGTATAAATTTTTGATTTTCGCGTTCAATATAATAAACTTTGTATCGAAAATTTCGTTAATATGTGAAAATATGTTTAGATATTAAACTAATAGAGAAATGTTGGTACCTATAAAATATTAATGATAAAACAAACCTTCCATAAATCAAATTTCATATTTTTCGAATAATAACATTTCATATAATGATATTGTTATAAATAATATGTTATTATAACAAAACATATTCATATTTATTATAATAATAATCATATTGGCAAAAGTTAATAAATAATATATCTACAAATTTTATATAACTTTCAAATAAATAATGCATTTATATATATATATATTATATATATGAATATGTTAATTATTGATTATATCAAAATTATCGAAAAATTTGATATATGCTTTTCAGGTAATATTCTGAATTTTTTTTTATAAACAAGTGAAGAATCGAACTAACAGAGCTAATTACTAAGATACTCTGCATATGATGGAATTTCATTGTCTGAATTATTTTTAATTAGCATTCATAAAATACTATAAATATCCAGTCTATACATGTATAATAATAATGTATATTTTTATTAATTATACGTGTTTATTAGCCAAATTTGAGCTAAAATTGTTGTAAACTCAAACATTTTACAAAAAAATGTTTCAAACAGAAGTTTGTATCAAAATAACTAACATTTTTTGTTTTTAAACTTTTCTTTTGGAGTTTAAAAGTTACACAAATTTTGCTCATTTACGAACTTAATTTTTATGTTTAGGTATTAAAACGTGTCTCAAATCTTTTAATTAGCTACGGTAATGATATCTTAAATTTGATAAAATGTCACTTGATCTAACCTTCGTATTTTTATTCGAATTGCATAAACCATTTTACTCAAAATTTATTTAATCTTAATTGATAAGTTATATTTTTACTTAATTAAAATATATACCCTTATTTAAATTAAGTTTGCATAACACGTAGATAGGTATACTTCAATTTGAATATAGATCACGTATTTAATTAAACAAATGTACGATAGTAGTTAGTTTAAATTAAATTGATCAATTTGTTCGATTATAGCATGCTTATAAATAACAACAATAATGTTTATTGTAATAATATATGTGTATACAGTGCCATTGTTGGATAGAGTATTTATTTATACAGAGAAATTTAATGTACAAATAACAAGGGCAACTAACTAAACATAGACTGACTGACATAGCAACTAAGCCATTTGAAATGAAATGTTTAATAATAATTATTATTGTGAAATATTTTTGTTTATTAATTATTATTATTATTATTACTTATTTAGTAGTAAAATGGTAGAAAATTAATTACATATTATTGTTTTATTATGAATAAATATATTCATTCATACAATATGTCAATTGCATTCAATATACTTAGAGAAAATGACTGTTTGATTTTGTACTACTTTTGTGTTGTTATATATTGTCATAAATAAATACATATGCTAGATGCTATTCTCTCAAAAAGCCTTTGGAGATGTATATTGTCTCTTTGTTCATTTTGAAAGAACACAATATAACAACGGAAATTTACTAAAATAGCGTACAGATCATGGATTGTAATGTGGGTAATTATTTAGATTTAGATAACGACCTAGATAGTATTATTTGCTAAATTCGTAAACTTTGAATTTCTGTCTCAAAAATTATTAGTTAGTTTTGATACAGTTATCGAACATTATTTCTCATTTAATATTCAATTTTTTGAAGGATTATGATCACGAAACTGTATTCGTAAATTAATATAATTTTTGTAATAAATTATTTGAAAATCGAAATTCGCTACGCCAACATTTGGTTAGTGGTTTTCGAATCTAGATATAAAATTAGATGCGAAAAAACAGCATCCTTTCTTGAAAATTAGTACTATCAATTTTCCAGGGAGATTAAATTCGTAGGAGCATAAAAACTTGCATAGAAATTGGGGTAATACCAAAATGATCATAATTATTTCCATTAAAATTCATTGGAATGGCATTGAATTAAATTTGCAATCAGCTGAATCGTATCTAGAGATTGAAAATGTTGTACTTTCTATAGCTATTTGTAAAGTTTTAAGGCAAATTTCGCATTACGTACAGTTTTCCAGACACATATGGTGGAAACGAAAATCGGTATAATTTGAGAGAAGGTTATAATTTTTGCCCCATGACCATGTGTGTTTTTTACCCGTAATGTTTTCCAAATATTATCAAAAAAAGAAAAAGTTAATAAAAATTGAGAATAAATTATGTACTCTCAAATTTGTATTCAACTGTTAAATCTAGTTATTTTTAATATACTTAATGGCACGCATTCTTTTCTCCAACATTGTACAAATTTTACTCAAAACTTGATTCAACTCATTTCATTAATCGATTTTTCATTCTAATAACAAATAGCACATTCTACGATTAACTCCAAATTACATGTTACAGTGCCTCAATTGTTCATCTATTGAAGAACAAAACTATTTTTGTGTTTGCAAAAGTTTTGTTTTGGCAATAAGTCTTGCAAATGTTCAAGGCGAAAATAATGTACAACCGCAAAATACAATAAATGAGTTTATCCAAAAATAGTTAAACCTTTTTTTCACCTCCTACAGAATGTATGATTATTAATAATATTTGATAAAATATGACATTAAAATATAACATATAACATTTAAAATATAACATTTTCTGATTTATGAAATATTCTAAATGGCCGTTAGCCCTCCTCTATAATAGTTTGATAGTATTTATATATTGCCCACAGACACAGAATTAAGTATTCTATTTACTATTTACATCATTTGAAATTAAATTTTGAATAAACAAACAGTTATTGTTCAATTCTGTTAGTAGAAAATTGTAAATACATTCATTCGAAGAAACAAATGCTTTTTGGTGACTCTGGTGAATTTGTTTTGTGAGCTTTGTTACAAAACATTATGTTGAAAATAGAAATTGTTTAAATAATGCTTATGTATACAACGATGTAAGAAATAAATTTGGATACGAACATAAAAGAGTTAGCAGGTAAATATATATCTTTTATCAGTTTAAATTAATTAACATCCTGTAGAGATTAATATCAATATTTTATTAATATTATTTTAATATTATTTTTCATTTATTTATTATTAATTTTTCAACATTATGAAATATTAAAATACCGATAAATTTTCAATTAAGTAAATCAAAAATTATATGTCCATTGACAAAAAGTTATTGAAATTGTTTATGCCTAATTTTACATGATTAAATTGTGAATATTTAATTTTACATGTGACAATATTTAATTTTGCATTATTTTTCAACAAAAACTAGCCATGAAAAATAAAATATTTCTGTTATTTCATCCAAAATAAAGAATTGTAATGTTACTATGGTAATTAGGATCAATCAATTTTTAATGCCAAAAAAAAACCCTCATCCTTAATAAAAGTTATATAGATTACGCCCTCAATGCAATGTCGCTTATGTTGATCGGACAGGTAGATCATTTTTAACCATGTACAAAGAGCACATATACAGCCATAAAACATCTTCATTCATCTTACCAATAAAGGTCATAAAATTCATATTGAACATGCCGGAGGTGTTACAATTTGAAATAATCAAATAGACATTAATAACTGCCCTTTACAGTTACTTACCCACAGTTTTTTCATTCACAATAATCTTTTATTTCCAAAATAAAATAATAATTATTCATTACTTGACTATGACTTTATAAGTCGAAAGTGAAAATTAAACAAAGTTAAAAGTTTCTATTATTATTTTATACAATTTAAATGTTCGGAAGATGTATAAACAACAGGTGGTAATGGAAACATATATTATAAGAAATAGATGGAGAATTTATATGAAATAGAAAACTTTTTATCATTTAGTCAAATTTTGTTTTCAATGATTCATATTTAAAAATCATTTTAACTCCTTTAATAAACCTAAAATGTGAGTTCATTTATGATATTAGCAAATTTATTATAAAAACCGAAGAAAAGAACAAAATATAATTGCCACTCGTAACATGAAAATCGATTTATTTATACAAAATGATAGTATTTACACAAATATTTGAAGTTTTTCCTCTTTTTTATTGACGTGTAATATATTATATAAGAGCTTTTCTTCATACACAATTTATATTATACCGAAGTGAAACTGAACCTCATCTGTGTATAGTGAGTGGTAGGGTATGAATGTTTAACTTATATAAATATGCTTATGTTCCATATTACTACACTCATCTGTCATGTCTTGGTAAGGGTTGACAACTTGTCACAAATACATTATGACTGATAGCTTTGTCGTCCGTTCCGCTACCCCCGTTGTCGTTTCTCTCAATTGCTTCTTTTCTTCGTGTTTTGAACATTTTATTCGATAAAAAAAATGATATATATTACTTCTATTTGAGTTGAAAAAGTATTATCTATTTAGTGTAGTCCAGAATATTTTGTATTTTCAATGAATTTATCATGTTAAAATCGCATCAATTATACTCGAGTGATGAGGCACTCAAAATGCGAATATTAAAATTGCGTGAATTAAAAAATTTTGGGAAGAATAAACGTCTTGTTATAACCGCTAACCATCCATTTTTAGGGCAAATTGGGTTGTTGCTAAGCATATATTTGTTGAGACCAAACTCTTTTTTAATGGTTGGGTCTACCCGAGACTATAAGCATGAAACTTTAGTACTTACGGCAATTGCTTGAAATTGGTCCAAAATACAAAGTCCTGTAATATGATTAAATAAAGTCTCTTGTCTGGAAAAAATAATACAAAGCTAAATAATATCTAATAATAAATAATAATGATAGTAATTAAAATAAGTCATCAAAAAAATTAGGTGCAATAAAAATTTACAAAACTATAAAAAAACAACAAATTTTATTCTTTACACCATTTTCATTTCGTAAATGTTAACGAAAAAATGTATAATCAGACAAAGCTTAAAATCTTTAATTTTAAAACTTGTCTACATTTATTTGGTTTTTAAAACTTGGTAGTTTTAATGATAGTTGATTAGTTTTATATATTAATTTATCAAAACAAGAGATTATTATTTATTTTCTAGCTGACCTGACATGCTTTGCCATATGAATTATTGAATAGTATATCTTTTGGTAGTTAAATAATGAACGCTGTCATATATCGAGTATCTAAACTATTATGTTTGTAAGTTGTTATCTTCACTTACATTATATTTAAGATTTTGTCTCTAGTGGAACTTGTTTCTCGTAGCCAATTTGGTTACACTTTTGCGACTACTATCAAATTTGCTTACTACTATCATAACTGTGGAATCAATTTAAGAGTATACACGAACTATATACTACATTTAGAATTCAATTACGTAGACTAAACTATACCTAGACTTCAATCATCTTTGATAATTTAAAAATTCCCAAATTATAAACTAACGGTAACAAATACACAGACTTGTGAACATCAATTCAAGTATTTAAAAATGTTATGTACAAAGAATAAATTTAGGTTATACAGCCCATAAAATAGAGTAATTAACACAATATTTTAATGATAATAATAAAATTAAAAATTCAATATTATATGAATATTTAAAATTCATTTTACTGATTGGAAAAGTTGTATAATAAATAATTCAAAAACTTTTCAGGTTAAATTTTTTGCTAGTTTAAAGAGGAATAATAATGCTATCATTTTTTGAAATGGTGTTTATTACTATTTCAATAAATTTTTAATTCATTAAAATTGAGATTATAAAAATTGTAAAAATTAGATTAATTTTTTTATTTTACAAGCAGAGTGTTTGCAAATAAAACTGCTTGCAAACTTTATATGTTTTGCTTTTAAAGTCTGTAAAAAATTATTAAATTGGAGTAAAGAAATTTTTAATTGACGTACAATCTTATGTTTAATTTAAATCTGTCTTGCTTCTTGCAGTTTCATGTCCCGTCGATTCTTTATTTTTTATACGCCAGAGTGTATTAATTTTAGTCTAAAGTTTGTATTGCTACCTGCCCTTGACCGCACAGACAATATTTTGGAATAAATGCTCATAGAAACAAACACGTAATTAGTCCATTTTCGACTGTCCGCCCGTTTTTCCGTATGCGATCACGTCAACTCAAAAACAAAAAGAGACAGTGAGCTGAAATTTTTGTGACGTAATTGAAACATAAAAAGTTATTTTAAGTTCGTGAATGAGCAAAATCGGTCCATTTGCTTCAATGAATCCTTGACCCAACTTTTAAACTATAAAAGATAAAAAAAATATCAAATACTAAAATTTTTTTTCATTTTTTTTTTTTTTTGAAACAAACAACTTTTGTTCCAAACATTTTATCGTAAACAAAGTTTTCCAAAATTTCAGCTTAAATTTGGCTAATAAATACAAATAGGTATTAAATAATAATACATATTATACATATATAACCATATAGACTAGATATTTATAGTATTTTATGAATGTTAATGAAAAATAGTCCATACAATGAAATTGAATCATATGTCGATTATCTAAACAATTAACTCTGTTAGTTGTTATGTTTACTTGTTCATTTTGAAATTTTGTAACAAACATCTAAGTGGTAGACAAAATAGCAAAAGCTTAAATAATCAGTCTTTATATTAAAGTTTATAAATGTAATTTTTAATCAATATAATAAACCTTGAACTTGGAATTTTAAATTTTTATTTTTGAAAAATAATTCCGTTTTTTACTTAAGATTTACTTTATATATATATATATATATATAATATATTTGTTTTTTTTTTTTTTTGAGAAAAAAACTCAATTTGATAGATTTGTAAATAATATATACAGAGAAAACCACATCAAAAAATATCAAATTACTCTAAAAAAAAAAAAAATGTATAAGAATTCCAAACACGAAAAATATTTTCTTTATATAAGGTTCCGTAGCCGAATGGCATATAAAACGGAACCTTTATAATTTCATTATATTCGTCAGTCGTCTTTTACGTGGTTTTAACTATTCCATTTTTGCATTCATCTAGGTGAATTTTGGCGAAAAAAATTTAAATCTAAAAAACCGTTCATTTAATCTGCGATGAAAATTTCCACCTTTCTATTCTCTAGTAATTTTCTTATTCACATGTATATTTCGAGAGATACGAGTTTTGTGCCTCATGTGATTCCAAAAATTCATCGAAAATTATCTTGAAAATGGAATGTTGACAAGATATCTGCAATGACATAGTTTTAAATATGATATCATAACCCACTATTTAATTGTAGCTACGAAACTCTACATTGACGCGTGTTCCACATGCACTTGACCGGTAATTTTTTATACATTGTTCATTGGAAATTCATCCACGCACGTAAACCTTCACGTATAGAGTAGTATCTATTTTATATACACATCGTGAAAACAAAGTTTGAATAACACTGAATTTAGTGGAAAACTTTTCTTTATATGTGCTTAGTTATTACCATCACCATTTAAATAATTTTCACAAGTTTATTATACTTTTCTTTCTTCATAGTGATGTTTTTTATTCTTTTTTTGGTATGTGGAAAAACTTTGTTTATTTTATGGATATTTAAACAGATAAAGGAATATAAAGTTTTGGTTTTAAGAATATTTTTAAGTCACCCTGTGCTGCAGGATACTCTGTGGATTACTGCAGGATACTCAGGAGGTTATTAGAGTTTCTTGACTTTTTTTTTTCATAGACGCATGTGTCCAAAATTTTTACAAAGTTTCTTTCTGTATATCACAATTTTATCCATAATCAGATTTTTTAGGTTACAAAGTAAAACAATATTTAATTTTTACATTGTACAAGATTTCCCACTCTAGGTCTTACCGATCAGACAGACGGTATACTTACTCAAAGTTATACAATCGCAAGTTGGCAAGAGATATTTAGAGAATTTCATCATCTTTTTGTCTCAAAAAATTCTTATATGTTTAGAATATTGATCAAATTGTATTATCAAAAACTTTTCAATTGTGGTTTGAAGCCGTCTAAGACAAAATATTAACTTTTCGACAGAACACGGACAAAAACATGTCTTCTAAATATAAAAAGAGTATTTGATCAATTGGCAAAAATACAAGTATTGAAATAATCGAGCTTAATAAAAGAATAAATACATTAGTCAACTTGCGTTTGCCATTTGAGTTAACAAGGTATAAAATATTCAAACTAAGATAGGCATAATTTCAATAAAAAGTATTACTACTATTACCAAAAATGCTTCAATTATTTTTAATTTTATCATGCCATCACATACCAATTGTTGTATTCCAAAACTATCGATATTTTTAAAAGAAATTTTTAAGGTCGATTAAATTTAATTTTCTAAAAAGTTACATAAACCCATCCCGTAATAATATTATAGTTGTCTGTGAACATAATTTTTATTTTTAATAAAAAAAAGGAAATTTTTATTGTTATAATTTAAAAAATATGTTAATGTGAGTTGTAAGCTTTGGCTATCAAAATACCATCATTATAATTTACAATTTTAAATAACATACAAAAAAAAAGTTGTTAGACTTAAGAGATTTTAACGATTTATTAGTGTTATAAAAAAAAGTTTATGGAAAAATTTTTATGACCCTCAGAGAAACATTAAAAACAAAAAGAAACATATTTATTCCATTTAAATAACGACAAAATTAAATTTGTTTTTAATACTAATTATTAGTAATTAATGAATTTTTATTAAAGACGTGTTAAAATTTTCAAAATAAAAATCATAAAAACAAAAAGGGTAAAAGAAACAAAGAAAAGGGTTAGGGGCAATTTCAATTTTTTCAGATATAAGCTAAGAAAGTACACAGATGGAGCAAGTGTGCAAAAATAGTAAAAATGCAAAATAATTAATTTGTAATATTTTTCAAAATGTACTTGAAAATTTTCAAAAACAGTAAGCTAACCAAAAAATTTCTAATCAATTTCTTGAATACTATTAATATTTTATACAGATTGAGAATGATGTTTGTGGCTATAATATAGAATTTATTTTTAAAAAAAAGTGTGAACTCTTCTCAAAAATGTGAACTCTTAAAAAGTGAAAAATCGTTAAGTTTGATTAGAATAATCGTATTTATCTGTTCTAAATACTGAGAATGTATTTAACGTCAAACTTTAATTTTTCTGAGAAATAGTTGCAAACATCTATAAGAAAATTGAGAATCATTAATGTGATAACACTCACTTGACAAATTTTTTTAATTTTCAAATGAAATTGAATTATTTTATAAAAGCAATTTATTTTTATAGCACAGAGTATGAAATGATAAATCTAGAATTTATATAGAAAATGAAATTATTACAAAAATGTGTAGGGTAAGTTAAGTATAATTATGTTGTTCTTTTTATTTTTAATGCAGAGAAAAAAATGTTGAAAAATTCTCCATGATGAAAGTTATAATTGAGTTCAAATTAAGTCATAAAATATCTAATTAAATATTTCCCCCCTTATAATATTTTCATTAAAACGAAAAAAAAAAACAGTTGCACGTAAACGTTGTATTAATTTTAATAATTTTTATCATAAATGTTTATCCCTAATTATACAAGGAAATGTTATTAGAATTTTAATTTTTTTTTTTTTTTTTATAAATTGGATAATAAATAAGTAGATGTTATTTTCTTCAGGCATTCTCTTCATATCGGATTGAAATGAAACAGAAGTATAAAAATTTGTTTCTAAATACGCAAATTCTGTACTCTTTTTCGATTGGTTAATTAAATTAGGCCCTTAAAAGAAACAATAAATGGGATTGATTGTTTGCAGTCACTCTTAAGTTCGTTATAATAAAATTAATTTTTAATGATTTTGAATATACCGTATTAGGAGATCATGATTCAGATCAAACACAAAGTCAGAATGGTGGACAGTATTAAATAAATGCAATTAATTAATTTTAGAAGATTCAGTTTACATTTATTTATTAAATTAGTAAGATTAAAAGTTTGATCGTTTATTTTAAATTCTTAAAATCAATTAATTGAAATTCATCTTTTTCAATATACTCGTATATTTAAAATTCAATTCGTGGTATTTGATCTTGGCTGTTGTTTGACTCAAATTATATTTGTTTAAATGCGTAAAAATATTCATTAAAAGTACATATATACATTATATCCTAATTACTCTTTAAATAATGAATTTTATTGTGCAAACTTTTATTGATTTATAATATTAAATTGTAGGGATTTTTTTAATGAGTAAATTGTCTTAGATATCAAGAAATGTCTAAATTTTATCACATTTTACGGTTTTATGGGATACTCAGGCCTTAAGTTATTTATCGCTAAAACCGGCTCTTATATATTAAAGAAGTATCTAAACTAAACACTGTGTTAACAAAATCATCACAAATTTTTTGGATTACGTTTTAAAATTGTTAGCCAAATGTTTACTATGTTTATACAAAGATGATCATGGAACATGATAGTTGTGTTATTTATACTTTACTACAAAAAATCATGTTTAATTTAAATTTAAAATCTTGAAAACTTCACTATTCAGGATCACCCGAATTTCAGAAAATCTCATAAACCTGCTTTTATTTCACAACATAATCCTAACAAAATCAATATACAAGTCACCGATAAAATTTAGTGTTATAACCCAACTGACTTGATGTATATATTATAAGCTTATGAAGAGTTTATAGCATTTGGTATTTGATTCAATGATGCGTCACATCAAGACACAGCATGATGTAAAATGTGGGTGAACTTATTACATACAGTTTATGGCTTATATTTTAATAGAACGATTTACTTTATATTAAGAGAAAGTATTTCTTTTTTTTTTTATATACATTTTACGTTTCATAAGTGAAAATATTATATTGGTGCAAATCATGTGATAATAATTTTATTATTGTTATTAAATTAATAACTTAATTATTAAATTGTTGTATTGTTTGCCTGAATTTAATAAAAACATTATATTGTAACAAATTACTTAAATAACAAAATGTTTTTAATATAGTTGTATTGCAGACAAGCCTGACTTAAAATGAATATTTAAGGGTATCTTAAACTAGATATTATTGAAGGCGGTAATCAAATTTTGGTGTCGGTTATAATCAGTAAAATTTCCTTTTTAAGTAAATAATTTTTTTAAGCTAATGTAGGTTTTTATTTTTTTGAGGAAATTCCAATACTTTTCTAGCTATTTGCTTGCGTCTAAATGAAAAAAACAGTTTTTTACAATCTGCTTGTTGGTTTCAATTTAACGTTTGCTTAAAGTGAAATAAATTGGGTCACACTTGAGAGCAATTTCCTGGAATAATTTGTTAGGTATCCAATGAAAGAGTTCAATGAATACATTTCAAGAATATAAAAAAGCAATCACTAAACCGTAAAATATTTAATAATCCATAAGTTGTAAAAAATATGATCTAAGAAATACGAAACAATGAAATGTACATCTCCAAAATTAGATAAAGTTATATTTATAGAAAATAGTAGCCAAATATGGGTACGAGGATGCAACCACGAAAATTCACTGAACTTTATCTTTTCTTTATTTCCTGAAAATCTTAGACCAGAATAAATTTTTGCCGTATTAGGGTTTTAGTTTTTCTTATCTTATAAAATTTACGAAGATCTAAATAGCACTTTTGAATAGAACATCGATATTTAAATTCACTTAAATGTAAATCTTCTATTTAAAATAAGTTTATTTATAATTACTATAATAATTAATTTTTTCTTTCTTTTCATTTCAGGTAAGATTCACAAAGAACAAATATGTCGTAAAAACATAAAGAGACAAAGATGCCATTTCATTTTATACGTACGTATCCAAAGTAAATACAAACACATAATATAAATAATAACCTAAAAGTGCAAATTTTCTGTTCCTTCTCATTTTTGGGAAAAGTTTGTGAAAGCATTTAATTTCAAAAAGTTTTCTGTAAATTTATTATTAATATTATTCTTTACAAGACAAAGTATTATTTCATTATATTTTGTAAAATTTTGTGTTCTTTTAAACACAAATTTTACACACCAAGTTCGAATATTCTTTCTTGTTACACATATACATTGTTGTTGAAATTCTTATTATTATTATTATTACTTGGAATGTTTCATAAATTCATTTGAAAACTAATTTAAATGTAAATATAGATGGAGTTTAAAGACTTTAATTCATAAATAGTTCGATTCAAAAGTCATTATTCATTTTATTTGAAATAGTCGAAAAATTTTGGTTTTTATACTTGGAAAATACTCATACTTTTTGGCAGGTTTCAAAAAAAAGTTAACTCAAATCGACCAAAGTTTGGTTAAGATATCGAAAAAATGAATTTTGTAAATCTAATGACGTCACGAAAACTACAAAAAATTAATATTGCTCTATAATCCTCAATTTTTAACCAAATATGGCAAACAAAATATGTAGTCCAGCTACAATTGGGCCATAGTTTTCAAAAATAATGTCAAAACAAACATATCTATAATGCATTTAAAAATATTAAGGGTCTGGTCATGATTTTTATAGAAGGGTTAAAGTAAGCGAATCGATAGTATAAAAATTGAAAAGAATAACCCAAAATTAGTAGGTTTCAAAAAAAAGTTCACTCAAATCGACCAAAGTTTGGTTAAGATATCGAAAAAATGAATTTTGTAAATCTAATGACGTCACGAAAACTACAAAAAATTAATATTGCTCTATAATCCTTAATTTTTAACCAATTTTAGCAAACAAAGTATGTAATCCAGCTAAATTTGGTTCATAGTTTTCAAATATTATGTCAAAATAAACATATCTATAATGCATTCAAAGATACTAAGGGTCTGGTCATGATTTTAATAGAAGGGATAAAGTAAGCAAATCGATAATATAAAAATTGAAAAGAATGACCCAAAATTAGTAGGTTTCAAAAAAAAGTTCACTCAAATCGACCAAAGTTTGGTTAAGATATCGAAAAAATGAATTTTGTAAATCTAATGACGTCACGAAAACTACAAAAAATTAATATTGCTCTATAATCCTTAATTTTTAACCAATTTTAGCAAACAAAGTATGTAATCCAGCTAAATTTGGTTCATAGTTTTCAAATATTATGTCAAAACAAACATATCTATAATACATTCACAGATACTAAGGGTCTGGTCATGATTTTAATAGAAGGGATAAAGTAAGCAAATCGATAGTATAAAAATTGAAAAGAATAACCCAAAATTAGTAGGTTTCAAAAAAAAGTTCACTCAAATCGACCAAAGTTTGGTTAAGATATCGAAAAAATGAATTTTGTAAATCTAATGACGTCACGAAAACTACAAAAAATTAATATTGCTCTATAATCCTTAATTTTTAACCAATTTTAGCAAACAAAGTATGTAATCCAGCTAAATTTGGGTTATAGTTTTCAAATATTATGTCAAAACAAACATATCTATAATACATTCACAGATACTAAGGGTCTGGTCATGATTTTAATAGAAGGGATAAAGTAAGCAAATCGATAATATAAAAATTGAAAAGAATGACCCAAAATTAGTAGGTTTCAAAAAAAAGTTCACTCAAATCGACCAAAGTTTGGTTAAGATATCGAAAAAATGAATTTTGTAAATCTAATGACGTCACGAAAACTACAAAAAATTAATATTGCTCTATAATCCTTAATTTTTAACCAATTTTAGCAAACAAAGTATGTAATCCAGCTAAATTTGGGTCATAGTTTTCAAATATTATGTCAAAATAAACATATCTATAATGCATTCAAAGATACTAAGGGTCTGGTCATGATTTTAATAGAAGGGATAAAGTAAGCAAATCGATAATATAAAAATTGAAAAGAATGACCCAAAATTAGTAGGTTTCAAAAAAAAGTTCACTCAAATCGACCAAAGTTTGGTTAAGATATCGAAAAAATGAATTTTGTAAATCTAATGACGTCACGAAAACTACAAAAAATTAATATTGCTCTATAATCCTTAATTTTTAACCAATTTTAGCAAACAAAGTATGTAATCCAGCTAAATTTGGTTCATAGTTTTCAAATATTATGTCAAAATAAACATATCTATAATGCATTCAAAGATACTTAGGGTCTGGTCATGATTTTAATAGAAGGGATAAAGTAAGCAAATCGATAATATAAAAATTGAAAAGAATGACCCAAAATTAGTAGGTTTCAAAAAAAAGTTCACTCAAATCGACCAAAGTTTGGTTAAGATATCGAAAAAATGAATTTTGTAAATCTAATGACGTCACGAAAACTACAAAAAATTAATATTGCTCTATAATCCTCAATTTTTAACCAATTTTAGCAAACAAAGTATGTAATCCAGCTAAATTTTTGGTCATAGTTTTCAAATATTATGTCAAAACAAACATATCTATAATACATTCACAGATACTAAGGGTCTGGTCATGATTTTAATAGAAGGGATAAAGTAAGCAAATCGATACTATAAAAATTGAAAAGAATGACCCAAAATTAGTAGGTTTCAAAAAAAAGTTCACTCAAATCGACCAAAGTTTGGTTAAGATATCGAAAAAATGAATTTTGTAAATCTAATGACGTCACGAAAACTACAAAAAATTAATATTGCTCTATAATCCTCAATTTTTAACCAATTTTGGCAAACAAAGTATGTAATCCAGCTAAATTTGGGTCATAGTTTTCAAATATTATGTCAAAATAAACATATCTATAATGCATTCAAAGATACTAAGGGTCTGGTCATGATTTTAATAGAAGGGATAAAGTAAGCAAATCGATAATATAAAAATTGAAAAGAATGAGCCAAAATTAGTAGGTTTCAAAAAAAAGTTCACTCAAATCGACCAAAGTTTGGTTAAGATATCGAAAAAATGAATTTTGTAAATCTAATGACGTCACGAAAACTACAAAAAATTAATATTGCTCTATAATCCTCAATTTTTAACCAATTTTGGAAAACAAAGTATGTAATCCAGCTAAATTTGGGTCACAGTTTTCAAATATTATGCCAAAATAAACATATCTATAATGCATTCAAAGATACTAAGGGTCTGGTCATGATTTTAATAGAAGGGATAAAGTAAGCAAATCGATAATATAAAAATTGAAAAGAATGACCCAAAATTAGTAGGTTTCAAAAAAAAGTTCACTCAAATCGACCAAAGTTTGGTTAAGATATCGAAAAAATGAATTTTGTAAATCTAATGACGTCACGAAAACTACAAAAAATAATATTGCTCTAAAATCCTCAATTTTTAACCAATTTTGGCAAACAAAGTATGTAATCCAGCTAAATTTGGGTCATAGTTTTCAAATATTATGTCAAAATAAACATATCTATAATGCATTCAAAGATACTAAGGGTTTGGTCATGATTTTAATAGAAGGGATAAAGTAAGCGAATCGATAGTATAAAAATTGAAAAGAATGACCCAAAATTAGTAGGTTTCAAAAAAAAGTTCACTCAAATCGGCCCAAGTTTGGTTAAGATATCGAAAAAATGAATTTTGTAAATCTAATGACGTCACGAAAACTACAAAAATTAAAATTCCTCAATTATCCTCAATTTTTAACCAATTTTGGCAAACAAAGTATGTAATCCAGCTAAATTTGGGTCATAGTTTTCAAATATTATGTCAAAATAAACATATCTATAATGCATTCAAAGATACTAAGGGTTTGGTCATGATTTTAATAGAAGGGATAAAGTAAGCGAATCGATAGTATAAAAATTGAAAAGAATGACCCAAAATTAGTAGGTTTCAAAAAAAAGTTCACTCAAATCGACCAAAGTTTGGTTAAGATATCGAAAAAATGAATTTTGTAAATCTAATGACGTCACGAAAACTACAAAAAATTAATATTGCTCTATAATCCTCAATTTTTAACCAATTTTAGCAAACAAAGTATGTAATCCAGCTAAATTTGGGTCATAGTTTTCAAATATTATGTCAAAATAAACATATCTATAATGCATTCAAAGATACTAAGGGTCTGGTCATGATTTTAATAGAAGGGATAAAGTAAGCGAATCGATAGTATAAAAATTGAAAAGAATGACCCAAAATTAGTAGGTTTCAAAAAAAAGTTCACTCAAATCGACCAAAGTTTGGTTAAGATATCGAAAAAATGAATTTTGTAAATCTAATGACGTCACGAAAACTACAAAAAATTAATATTGCTCTATAATCCTCAATTTTTAACCAATTTTAGCAAACAAAGTATGTAATCCAGCTAAATTTGGGTCATAGTTTTCAAATATTATGTCAAAATAAACATATCTATAATGCATTCAAAGATACTAAGGGTCTGGTCATGATTTTAATAGAAGGGATAAAGTAAGCAAATCGATAATATAAAAATTGAAAAGAATGACCCAAAATTAGTAGGTTTCAAAAAAAAGTTCACTCAAATCGACCAAAGTTTGGTTAAGATATCGAAAAAATGAATTTTGTAAATCTAATGACGTCACGAAAACTACAAAAAATTAATATTGCTCTATAATCCTCAATTTTTAACCAATTTTGGCAAACAAAGTATGTAATCCAGCTAAATTTGGGTCATAGTTTTCAAATATTATGTCAAAATAAACATATCTATAATGCATTCAAAGATACTAAGGGTCTGGTCATGATTTTAATAGAAGGGATAAAGTAAGCAAATCGATAATATAAAAATTGAAAAGAATGAGCCAAAATTAGTAGGTTTCAAAAAAAAGTTCACTCAAATCGACCAAAGTTTGGTTAAGATATCGAAAAAATGAATTTTGTAAATCTAATGACGTCACGAAAACTACAAAAAATTAATATTGCTCTATAATCCTCAATTTTTAACCAATTTTGGCAAACAAAGTATGTAATCCAGCTAAATTTGGGTCATAGTTTTCAAATATTATGTCAAAATAAACATATCTATAATGCATTCAAAGATACTAAGGGTCTGGTCATGATTTTAATAGAAGGGATAAAGTAAGCAAATCGATAATATAAAAATTGAAAAGAATGACCCAAAATTAGTAGGTTTCAAAAAAAAGTTCACTCAAATCGACCAAAGTTTGGTTAAGATATCGAAAAAATGAATTTTGTAAATCTAATGACGTCACGAAAACTACAAAAAATTAATATTGCTCTATAATCCTCAATTTTTAACCAATTTTGGAAAACAAAGTATGTAATCCAGCTAAATTTGGGTCACAGTTTTCAAATATTATGCCAAAATAAACATATCTATAATGCATTCAAAGATACTAAGGGTCTGGTCATGATTTTAATAGAAGGGATAAAGTAAGCAAATCGATAATATAAAAATTGAAAAGAATGACCCAAAATTAGTAGGTTTCAAAAAAAAGTTCACTCAAATCGACCAAAGTTTGGTTAAGATATCGAAAAAATGAATTTTGTAAATCTAATGACGTCACGAAAACTACAAAAAATTAATATTGCTCTATAATCCTCAATTTTTAACCAATTTTGGCAAACAAAGTATGTAATCCAGCTAAATTTGGGTCATAGTTTTCAAATATTATGTCAAAATAAACATATCTATAATGCATTCAAAGATACTAAGGGTCTGGTCATGATTTTAATAGAAGGGATAAAGTAAGCAAATCGATAGTATAAAAATTGAAAAGAATGACCCAAAATTAGTAGGTTTCAAAAAAAAGTTCACTCAAATCGACCAAAGTTTGGTTAAGATATCGAAAAAATGAATTTTGTAAATCTAATGACGTCACGAAAACTACAAAAAATTAATATTGCTCTATAATCCTCAATTTTTAACCAATTTTGGAAAACAAAGTATGTAATCCAGCTAAATTTGGATCATAGATTTCAAATATTATGTCAAAACAAACATATCTATAATACATTCACAGATACTAAGGGTCTGGTCATGATTTTAATAGAAGGGATAAAGTAAGCAAATCGATAGTATAAAAATTGAAAAGAATAACCCAAAATTAGTAGGTTTCAAAAAAAAGTTCACTCAAATCGACCAAAGTTTGGTTAAGATATCGAAAAAATGAATTTTGTAAATCTAATGACGTCACGAAAACTACAAAAAATTAATATTGCTCTATAATCCTCAATTTTTAACCAATTTTGGCAAACAAAGTATGTAATCCAGCTAAATTTGGGTCATAGATTTCAAATATTATGTCAAAATAAACATATCTATAATACATTCAAAGATGCTAAGGGTCTGGTCATGATTTTAATAGAAGAGATAAAGTAAGCAAATCGATAGTATAAAAATTGAAAAGAATGACCCAAAATTAGTAGGTTTCAAAAAAAAGTTCACTCAAATCGACCAAAGTTTGGTTAAGATATCGAAAAAATGAATTTTGTAAATCTAATGACGTCACGAAAACTACAAAAAATTAATATTGCTCTATAATCCTCAATTTTAAACCAATTTTGGAAAACAAAGTATGTAATCCAGCTAAATTTGGGTCACAGTTTTCAAATATTATGTCAAAATAAACATATCTATAATGCATTCAAAGATACTAAGGGTCTGGTCATGATTTTTGTAGAAGGGTTAAAGTAAGCAAATTGAAAATATAAAAATTGAAAAGAATGACCCAAAATTAGTAGGTTTCAAAAAAAAGTTCACTCAAATCGACTAAAGTTTGGTTAAGATATCGAAAAAATGAATTTTGTAAATCTAATGACGTCACGAAAACTACAAAAAATTAATATTGCTCTATAATCCTCAATTTTTAACCAATTTTAGCAAACAAAGTATGTAATCCAGCTAAATTTGGGTCATAGTTTTCAAATATTATGTCAAAATAAACATATCTATAATGCATTTAATATGTTGCACGGATGGTTTTGGTAATTTTTATTAAATTTATTTATTGAAGGCACTCCATAAAAGTACATAAAAAGCACCTAATTCTGATACTTACATTGTATTAAACAAGTTATTTTTCACATTGCTCTTCCAGCTTGATATCACGACAGCAATGCATCAAAATTTCCTTAATTAAACATTTGAACACTTAATTTAATTTTTCAGCACCTACCTTTGTGCATATTTAAACTTAATTTTGATTACTTTGCTCTAGTATCTAAACATTTGCAAGCATTCCATTTCATCAACTAAAATAAATAACAGATAATGTGGAAAAAGGAATATGCAAAATAATAATGAAATAAAAACGGATCTAAATCCATTAATAATATTATTATATTCAACAAAACTTGAATAGGTTTATATTATTATATACAGATATATTATATTGTTTGTTATTGTGAAACCTATACCTAAACTAGGTATCACGAGCTAGTCTAGGTATATACGATGTACATATTTATACCTATAGTATTGTTTTGATGTTTATAATAAACTAACTACACCAGGAAAATTCATTAATCAATCATTACCAGGTGTCGTATATATTCATTCATAACATACAAACCATACACACTACTTTACAGACGCCCACATATACACAATACTTACAGAGTGTATAAAAGATATCGTCAAATTAGATGTTTTTGTAAAATCCTTCTGACCTTACAAAAAATATTTTCGTAAGAAATTAAACCATTGAATGGGTGGGTAGGGGGGCAGGGTATCCGTTTTTGTCAAGCTCGACGCAGGTGACAGCATCAAGTGTATTTATAATATATCAATAAAATAAAGCACTCTACTGCCGTTACTCTATTTGTCGTTAATAGTAAACAATTCAGCTAACATGTGTATTATCTTTTTTGATTTGATAATTAACTTGTTTTCAAAATGGTTTAACATGCTATCAGTCTCAAGCATGGGATAACAAAGTATGTTTATGGCCCTCTAATATTGTGAATATGTATGAAAAAAAAAATTAATTATTTAATTTTAATTAAAAAAATTAATTGTTTTTCATTTTTATTCATAAATAATTCAGACAAGAATTAATTGTTTATAAATGTTCTGTTAATATTTTCGATTTGAAAAGTGTCGCTAAAAAAGTACCTAGTCATTCTGTTAGAAAAGCAAAACAGAAAATAACAAAAACTAACCATTTTTATTAGCAGTTCATGTAAACAGACTAGATGTTTAATCTGTAGATATCACTTGAAAATAAATCAAAAATCGCAACCTTTCTTGTTTCTACAAACATGATGGGCAGGTATAAGAAAACACTGATTTTTCCTTTTTTTTCTGGTCACGTTCTTCACACCCAAAAATAGCTATATTTATAGATTTCTCGAAATGGAACGGGGGTTGAATAAAATTACAGTTTTGCAATAATCCCTCATCATTTCACATCGTTTGCAAAACACCTCACCTTTCTAGCCAACATAGAATTTCCAAGAGGGAGGGGGTAATACACATTTAAAATTTTCCTATTGCTTCCTAATTTTTTACATTAGATGCCAAAAATCGATTTTCATAGCTTGTCTATAAAAAAGGATGTGTTTAGTTGTTTAATTCAATTTAAACAGAAAAAATTTTAAGTAAGCTAAAACATTTAGGTCTACGTGTTTTTGGATTTCACGCGTATACAATGAGAATTACTTTGTAATTAAAAATATCAAGAAATTATGGTATTTTTTTTTGTACATTCTGTAACCAAATGGCAGTATGAATGAGACTTATAGACTATACAGGTCTTTGTGTATACGAATATACTATATAGGTAATAAACATGCAAAAATAGTTTATTATGGCTTTCCTGCAGCTGGCATCTCCCGTGTTTTGAAATAAACTTTAAATAAACAACGTTATTAGGGTCATTTATAATGAATTTATTAAACAGGATTGGACAACTTTTTTTTATTACTTTGGATTTGGTAATTAATTTATTTAAGTATTTTTTGTTTATTTACCTTTTTTTAAAAAATTTTAAAATGTCTGTACAGAAAGTACTATCTTTTAAATCGATTTAATACTTATTTAATTTTTCCTTTAAATATTTTTAATATTCTGTTTTTGGCAAAATTTTATTGTAAATATTAATAATTTAATCGCTTGAAAGCAGCGACGATATAGGGGGCAGCTTGAAAGCATAAGTAATATGATAGATATTTAATGTTGCACTTTCGTGGTGCCAACCAGAATCGAACCTACAATATTAATAAAGGACATTAATTACAATTGGCGACAATCCTTTGATGTTCTACTGATGTTGGCTAGATTTAAAAGTTAATAAATTTACAAAATTATATTGTTCAGGTAGTTCAAGGCGTTAGATTACAACTCCTAAAAATAAGCGTATGCTCAGCATAGGTAACAAATATGATACTTGAGTTTTCACAAGAAATATGAGTTACATCTTAATTAATTTACTTTTGCTAATTTATAAAATAAGTTTGTTAATGTTCCAAGGACCTTGAAAAAGTGAGTAAAAAAAAAAATTAATTTCTTGGCTAAATTATCTACATTTATTTTTTTATTGTAAATTTAAAAATAATAATCAAAGAATATTTTTAATATTCAGAAAATGTCTAACAATATTATTGATAAAGAGAAAAGATACACACGAAAAAAATTGTCATAGTTAGCGATAATTTAATGAAGCATGAAACTGCTTATTACATTTTGTTACAAAAACCCAAATATTTTATTAAATAAAAAAATATAAATATACTTTTTTTTTGTATTCTCAGTTGAATGAATAATATTTTATTTCTCCATTAAACCAGTCAATTCGTTTCAATATTTTTATTTTTTTATTAAATAAAAATTCATTTTTAATATACTCAAAGTATATGCATGAATGGAAACAGACGAATATTTATGACGTACAAGTGAATTAAATGAAAATTTGAACAGTTCTGAGCTATCTTTGTGATTGAAGGGATATATTATGTAATGTTTTCATAGCAGCCTTTTTTTTAAATTGGAAACACCCGTCAGTAAAGAATGCAATTGCCATATGAAAATGATAGAACTTCATTAGTCGATTAATTTAATCAATAACGTACATGGAATCCTGAAACTTTGTCGTATAAAATGTATTATAAAAGTAATTAATTGGACTAGATTTGGTGAAAGTTTGGTGAAATAATCAGGGAAGGGTGTAGCTAGCTTTAAAAACCAATAAAAGAATTATTTCAAGTGTGTGAGTAAACAATGGTAAATTTTCATTACAAAATAGTGAATCTTCCTCTATTCTCTACAGACTTCTATCACCTATATTGTTTGATTGACGAAATAGTATGATAAAGTCGGGAAAATGCTCTTTCTTTTCTCTTTCGTCCACGACGAACTACTCAATATTATATCTCAATTTAAAGTCGCAATATTTTTTTAATGCAATTTATTTTGTTAGTTGTATGACAGTGTTATAATAATCTATGAGTTCCATAAGATTCTAAAGTTTCTTCTCGAAAAGTTTACTCAAACTAGTTTATTGCTATTTTTTTTAATGCCCGACATGTTCAATTTTATTGATCAACATTATACCATATTGCAGACATACGAATAATAATCATTCACGAAAAGAGCACACAAAAATATTATCCAAGCAAAAAATAAATAAAATGAAATATGCTTTTAAACGATTACCTCTTTTTATTTGATGATGAAATTATGTATTTTATGATAAATCGAAATGATGATGATAAAATAAAAAGCAATAACAAAATACACACAAACATTCACTTGGTTTTTTTTTTATTATTCATAGGCTCACAAAGCGTTAGTAATAAGCACGCGTACAGTACCAGTATTTCATAAGCTATGTGTGGCCTTAATAACATACCTCTAATAAATATTTTGTCGTTTTTATATGTTTTTTGTACTGTTTTTTTTATATAATATTTCGTGTTGTTACTTAATTTTCGTAAAAAAAAAAAAAGTATTTTTCGTTAGAGGCAATTTCATCACTAAATGAATGAAATTATTCTCTTTATTTAGTCTACCATACCTAATTTCATTTTTGGATTGATTGTTGTATATGTGTATGTGTGTAAAGCTACGTTCATATGGGATAGAAAATTAAAGTATAATTCCAACTGATATAATTCACATTGAAAATGTTTCAAATAGACAAAAGCTATTCGTATTGTTAAATTATACGCTTTTTTCTTTAACGTGTTTTCTTGTGGTTGGTAAGAAACTAACTCCAATCCTATACACTCAGTTTTGGATTTGCCAATAGGACCTTTAGGGTGGCAGTTACCTAGAGATGGTATATTTCAGAGGAAATTCGGTAGTCTTGGTAGAATTAATATTTATACCTGCGTTAAGAGATGGCACATTTCGGTTCTATTCAAAATCATGACAAACATGAGAATATTCATAAAATATTTTATTATCACACTAAATTTAGATTTATAAAACTTAGTTAATTATATATAATATCGCTTGTTTAATTTTAAAAAAAACTAGTGTCCCGATACTGCCTTTAAACAAATCAATATATATGCGTGCCTATAAACAAAACAGTATTAATGCATGTGTATGGTAGTGTGTGTAATATAAGCTACAACAGTTAATTCAGTTTCACCGATTAAGATTTAAATCTGTGAAGACTAAGTCTATGAAATAATATGAAATTTATAATTTCATATTATTAAGGCAGCATTTAACATATTTATTATTCGCCAATACAATTGATTAAACGCAAACCTACAGCTCATATATCACGAACGGAAAGTTATATTCTGCATATAAAAATACGGAAAGTTATATTCTATATTCTAAAAGTATATACGTAGTCATGAAAGGTAGATTTTTGTTTATTTCGGATATAAAAAATAATGAATAAATACAATTATTCGTTATAAAACAACTTCGGTTACGCTTCTACTTACAAAATACGATCCCTCATTTATATTTTTGTGAAATTGTCTATAATATAAATGATCATTGTCTTTTCATTAAAAAATTTTTCACGCATCTAAAAATAAAAAAAAAATTTTCAATAATCTAAAAACGCAAATATTAACTTAAATAACAGAAAATATAAAAAGAAATATTTGATGGTTAGTTTCACATCCCGAACAAGTGATGTCGTAAATTTTCCATAACCTGGACATATAATTTTTTTATAACATATTTGATTAAATCTCTTAACGATTCTAAAAATTTCAATTCGTGACTTGAGCACAATCAAATCTACTCAACACTTTGTATAATAATATAAATAAAAATTTTTAGTATTTAGTACAATAGAGAAAGTTGTAGATTTAGTTTAATGAGATCATAATATTATTTTTAATATAAATGATATTTTTAAAATACATTTTTTTTTACTATTGAAAAATAATAGCATCAATATAGATAGATATCTGTGTGGTAATTAAAATTATTATACACATTCGTACATTTGTATGATGGAAAAAAAGTCATTAAATTTGACATGGGTGGGTTGTGAACGATTTATCATCATACCATAAATTTAAAAAAATAATTCATAAGAATATTTTTTAATATGAAAATAATTTTTACTTCTTAATAAATATTTAAGGATTCCATTCTTACTTCTTTTAAATCTTTTACTACTTTCAAATAAATTTTTCCGCCTACGACAGAATACATTATTATTAATATTAAAAGCAAGACGTAAATATTTAATAATATTTAAATTTATGTACAATTATTTAAGTTTGTTTATTGTATTCGAAATTTAAAAAAAAAATCGTATCGTACATGCCATTCTACGGATTTGTCTGTTTGGTGCAAATCTTCTATTTGATTATTTTCCCGGTGAGATTAAATCTATATATTAATACGTGAATAAAAAAACAATGCAACCTTTTTTACGAAATTTGGGCAGACGGACGAGTATGAAATTGGGTACACTTATAGTTTTTGTAGAGAAGAATTGATGAATGCTATATTTTTGTGAAATTATGCATAAAATATACATTAAATGAATAATAAAAAACATTACATACACTATGACACACACATTTATCAGAGGTGTTATATTACACACACTACTTTGCACACGCATTCTTTTGTTTAATATACTATTTTGTTTAAAGGCATGCATATATACTGTTTTGTTTAAAGACGGTGCGATTCACTTTTGAGTTATTATGATCGAATTTCGATCACAGTTACTGGACTCTAGTTTTAAGTAAAAGACATATGCCAGGTCACGTACGTGACAAAATATTTGGCCAAAATAAATTATACATATGATATTCAACACTCTTTTTGGTCATTTTGCCAAATGAGCTATGTTACATTCATGCCTGCAATATTTCGTTTATTCAGCCCTTATCATGTAAAGGTGTATCCACTTCTAGCACTCCTAAATGGGAGGCTAAATAAACTCTATAATTTATTTTATATTATTTCATAAAAAATAATTTTAACACTTAATTATAATTAATATGCAAAACATTAAATAAAAAATAACTGATAAATTTTATTATAATATGTATAGTTTTAAAACAAATTATATTGTGAACAACTATAAAATTGCTAATTAAATAATTTATTGTTTTAAAAGTTGTTATAAATATTGTAAAATATTAGACACAAGCAGTCGAGTTAACAATTTGTAGCTCCTCTTTTATCCTCAGCTTAGTCAACACACAGGACAAAGTTTTAATTTAATTTTATTTACATTCTAAAAAAACTATTAATTTTAGTTTGCAAAAAAAAAAAAAATATTTCAACTTTAACAAAACATTTTTTGACCACAAAATACCACTTTTCAAAACTTTTTTTGTTTCATAATTAAATTTATTTTTCATTATCTATAGGATTTATATTTTTTTAATTATTAAATCGTTAGTTATTTTATATCTACGAAGTCGTGAATAAAAATGTTATATAAATTACATTAGTGTTCAAAAATTTTGTTGTGCGATTTTTCCATGGTTAATTGCCCCTTATCGTAGAATTACCCATAAAACTTTTTTTGCCAAATGGAAAATAAACTATAAGTGCTTATAATTTATTCATTTTTGAATCAATAATTTTCGAATTTTATTCGGTATTGAGCCTAGTTTCACATTTTGATGGGTAAAATAGCAAATTTTTTATTGCATCTTCCCTATTATAACTAAATAAAGTTTTGTATGTATATCATATTTTCAGAACGGAACACGTATATTGAGAAACTAATACCAACTTAATAAGATAGGAACTGTTCAAAAATCACTAAAATTATAATCCGCCTATTAATGTTTTGAATTCGAAACACGTATAACGAATTAAAAGGAATTATTCATAGGTTTGTTTTGAAATTAACCTAAACAAATATAAACATAATATAAATGGTATCGAGTTTGTTATATGTACCCTCCTCTCACACTAGAATAAAGAAGATCGGCTTTAAGTGTTAAAATAAAATCTTTTCAAAAAAGTCCCTATATATATTCAACTTATTAACTATAAAAGGCTTTTATATCGAAAATAAAATATTTAAGAAAAAAAAAGGTATATTTATTATTTATATAGCTTGATGTGAAAAACCGATTTCATTTACTTAAAATAACAAAAGCTGTGTTTGTATTCAAACTGCTTTTTATTTAAAGTCAATAGAATGAATTAGTGTGTATCAGTTGGGCATTATTTTTAATTACCTACTAGTCAAGACAAGTAAAGATTAATAGTATCATAAAATAAGAAGATAATTGTAAATAAAAAATTCTAAAATCAAAAAGAACCGCCATAAAAAATGAGCTAAAAGGTAAAAAATAAATTTTTCCTTGTGACAAATTATTTTATTACAAATTAACTATAAGATGGGCACCGACTTTATTAGGTAAGTGGTCACATGGAATAATCTAAAATTATTTTTTACTTTGAATTCATTTTTTTCTTCTCTCCCATATCATGGTACCTTTCTTGAGAAATATCCTTACCAACAAAAATAATCAAAATCAGTACATAAACGACGAAGTTATCCGCGAACACACATCACCAAAAAAATTTTTCGCCCCTTCTCTTCCCTTAGATACATTAGATCTGGACCAAAATGATATAAGAACACACGGGAAGTACTAGCTTTCAAATAAAAATGAATAATCAATATCAGTTCACCCAGTTGGAAGTTCTGAGGTGGTGAATAGGGATGGTGCAAATATTACTCATTGGTCTGAGATACTACAATATATTTGAGAGTATAGAACGTATTTATTTGCTTAGATAAGATTAATCATTGAATTTGCGATATAAGTGCCTATTTGAATCTTGATTATTATTCATTATCACAATATTTTATGAAACATTGTAGGCGGAGCTGGATTATATTGGCTTTATCTTTCATTAAAGAATTGTGGATCATTGTTGTTTTATAAAATGATTTTCGTTAAAATTGGGATCACAATAAAGTGGTTCTGATGGGCATATAAACAGCTTAAATTTGGATCTTTAATTCTAAGAAACTGTGATATTTTCTCAAACAAATTTATTACTATTAATCATTAAAATCACACAATAAGGTGATTAGTGTGTGTTGTAGTCTCAAAAATCACCAATTTATCCAATTTGAGTATTTAATAGCTCAAATGATAAGTATTAAGTCATTGAGTGCTCTTAGACCTAATTATATACTAAGCATTTCTTATGGAGCGTTTCTTTCTCTAACTGTTGTGATAGTTTTGTATGCCAATATCTCCAGTTGGAATGGAAATAGAGTGTTCGTTTGTTCTAAGAACACTCAGTGACTTAAGACCTTTCATTTGAGCTATTAAATAC
This sequence comes from Chrysopa pallens, assembly GCA_020423425.1. Taxonomy (NCBI): domain Eukaryota; kingdom Metazoa; phylum Arthropoda; class Insecta; order Neuroptera; family Chrysopidae; genus Chrysopa; species Chrysopa pallens. The sequence continues at coordinate 34,395,901 of CM035593.1, forward strand.
TTAAATTGGATTGGATGGAGTAAAGCAAAGCGCTTCTTCACTGAAAGTTTCATATCTACTGTTCTAATGAACATAGTAAGTTCGTTTTAGTCTAAGACCACTGAGTGATCCAAGATTGCATTTTAGTTATTAATCATTTGAGCAAAACATGAACATTCAATTTTTCATAAATTGTTTCAATATATAGATATTTAAGCATTTTAGTTCTCAGATTACCTAGGTAAATATGCGAATGAATTAAAGTATATGTATCTGACGAGAGTTTGTTGAATTTACTTAAAGGTATTTACGATATTCCAAGTGTAGGCAAACTTGTGTGTATGGGTGTGTTATGTCTATTAAAGGTATTTTCTAACACATAAGTTATTCGTTCTATGACACATACCATTGTATAAGTTGATAGTAAAGTGTTAAGTCGTTTTGCCTTTGATGACACACAGATCAAAGGCAAAGTTAATACCAAACCACTCACATATAGATATAGCAAGCACATTAGCAGCGTATAATAATAATGTGTATTAGTAGATGAGGTGTGATACTTCACAATACTATGTTAATCTTTCAATTTATTAAACGTATAAAACGTGATAGTGTTTAAGATATGGAAGATATAAAAAAAAGTATCCGCCAAGTATGCAACGGAATATGTTGCATATGGTTCAATAGCTAATCCTAAAAATAATTTTTAACAAAATATAGAGTATTCGATATCCGCTTTTCATTTTTGAATGACCAACTATATTAGTGTTTGCTTTTTCGTACCTAGAATTTCAAATTAGACAAAAATTTCATAACTTTAAGATCGCAGATTGTTTTAAAATTAGGAAAATATGTCCCTGAATTATAAGAATCTTTGCTTGTAGATTCAGCTTAAATATTTGTCATACATGGTCATAAATAAAATAGAATGTTTTCTTATTGTAATAGGTTAATTAGGTACCATCAGTGCAGGATTAAGCTACCGCGAGGCTTGTGAATGTGAAAAGCTTTCCCATAACATTTTACAAAACCAGAGCAAAATAAAACAAAACATTTTACAAACAGGCTTTTCGTGATTAAATGTGTAGAAATTTAAAAATATCACTCGTCAAATCAATATTTTTAAATAAATCATTTTCCATATTCATTATAGCCATGCCATTCAAATATTCATGCTCCAAGAAAGTCCTGAGGTTTTTTAGAAAAACGAGAAGCAAGAAGGCATCCTCAGCGGGGCCCAAAGCATTTGCTACTTCTGCTACATGGTTAATCCGGCAATGAGTGCAATAGATTTCTGTAAATTTTCCATAAATAATATTAAAATTTCTTGTTCAATTGTAATGAAACTGTGGCCAAAATTTGGAACTACAAAAATGAATTAATGATCCTCATTACGTAAATTATTGGGAACAATTTCAAGTTTCGAGCAGTAGAGTGAAGCCCAAAATAGTCGATTAAAAGCATACATTGGAGTAAAATATGGCGTAATACGTTCCTGAAGAAACAAACACTAGGAAACTTTTTAATGGAAGCGGCCAAAAATTATATTGACTTATGTCTTATACTTACCCTATACTGAACGTTTGCTGAAAATGTACCGGCTTTAATAATAGAATATTCTAAAGCCCACGAAAATATTTACTGTATGTACTTATTTCAAGAAAATATTTTTCAATTTTAGAACTGAATTCATTTACAACTCGATAAAATTTGAGAAAAAACATCATATGATTTCATCAAAACAACTTTCGTCTAGACTAAAAATGACTACAACATTACACAGAAAATGTTTCTACTTCGTTATAATTTTCTAAAACAGACTTAAGAGTTATTTTATTAAAAAAAAAAAATGAAAACTTTCGAGAAAATTTGCCGAGAAAATTTATAACAAAAAACGATATACATGATTGAAGATTACAAATGAAGATAATTAAATATAATATATAATATTATAAAAACAAAATTAAATTATTTAAAAATCATCAAAAGTCCAATTAAGTTTAAAATATTTTAACGTAAATTATTTACTAATGGTTTCTCATTTTTCGTTTTTCTCGTTTAATAAAAAAAAAAAAAATGTGTACAAAATTTCCACATCACTTCATATTATTATTTTCATCTTTATCAGAGAGAAAAATAATATGAATATTTACCAAATATATTATAAAATACAATTTACGGTTGTTTGGGTTAAAGGTGCAACCTAATAATATATATCTCGCGAGATTCGCGGTTTTCTCTCATATATTTATATAAATGTTCAAAGTAAAAGTTTTTCAGTTGGTATTTCTCCACTATTGACTTTTTGATATGTATATTAAAAGGTAGATACGAAGGCTGATCAATAAATTATTAGAAAAAGATTAAAAAAAAAAAACTTTTTTGAGTACAATTTTTTACAACATTATTTTCTTCTAGTTCATTTTTACATATTTTTAAGCTTTCAGAAATTATTGTATAAGTTTCTCAAAATGAGCATTTGTGGATGTAATCACCTCTTCATTTGATACAAAAATTATGTTTTTAAAATTTGGAAAATAAAAAAAAATTCACTCTATGAATATGGTAGATAGTGCGGTACTCATCTCACAGATATTTTTTCAAACCAAATTTATCATGCAAAATTGAAAAGATAAAACATTTTAAAACCCGTGCAGCCTCAATTATTTCGCGCAATTTTATACTTCGGTCTCTTAACATCAAATCATGGTTTTATCGATCATTTCTGTGTTCCTCACGTCTACGAGTGATGTTTATTTTGAGCGATATATTCATCTTCTATCTATTTGTTTCTGGTAATCCGACTGTCCAATTAAAACATTGTGATGGCCCTAACGGCTGTTGATACAATGTGATTTCTGTCCAGTGCACTGAACGTTAAAGTGAAGAAATTCAAGCGTAGGTCAACGTCGAGAGTAACTATGACTCTCTTTTTCTGTGTTGGGTAGCCGCGAAGGAGTCTAACCAAACTGTCTGATATTAATTTTTTAGTTCAGCCCGACTACTGTTGTTTTGGGTATCAACCCATTATCGGCAAAAAGTTTGGCTCACGCATAATTAATAGCCAAATTCTTCGTCATTTAATAAGTCACACGTATGAATGGATTAATGAGGTTCTCAAGGTTTTTATCGACTGGGAGGTCCATAATCTGTTAAACAGTAGCTGTCTAACGTAAAAAGTGGTTGTTATCCGTTCCCTCTCTACTATCTAGCTAAACCACAGCCAAGGGAAAGAGCTTGAAAAAGCTAGCGATGAGTCCCTGTTGTGTTTGACTCTAGTCTGGAATTTTACAGAGATATGAGAATCCTTTTAATTTGAAATGTTTAATTACCGCTGTCTAATAAATTTTTTAAACGAATACAAGTTGGTTACTTCAATTGACGATCAAAACATGATCTCGTAATGAATATGACGGCAACTTTCTCAGATATCTAGTGAGGAATGATACTTAAAACAGATCAATAGCGATGGTACGGGTATCATTTCTTAGATTTTTTAAGAACTGCCCTAGTATACGTCATGTCTACTGGTTGTGTATTCGACTGGTCGATAATATAAAAATAAAACAAAGTTTTAGTGTTACGTTGACTACGATGATATTTTTACTATCCCAAAATATTAACTATACAATTTACATTTACATGTGATACCTTTGAGGATTTTAAGGGTATCGAATTTATATAAAAGGTATTCAAGTAACATTATAATGAGTAGATTTAGCGTGGTATATACATGAACGTACATGTATACATTCCAAGTTAAAAATTGAACTAAATGGAATAAAAATACATGAGATAGATCAATTTTTCTTTTTGTTGGCCAATGTACTTTGTCTACATCATCATTGGATTTTTCAGTAAACAGTCAGTAATCAGTCTGTCCTCGCTGCACTCTTCCTTGATCCATCTCTGCTGAAACGATTAAAATACAATTAATGAATACATTTTTTTTTTCAATATTTAAATTCATTACATTTGTAATTTCTTTCAGCTTTAAGCGAAAATTGTAAGGCGTCTGTGCCTAAGCACTCTGATCCAATCGACTGATTTAGCCTGTTACCTGATACTAGCGAGAGCAGACTGCCTCGGGCGGTCGCCTAGGTGTATTGGCAGAAAAAATTAGTTATATGATAGATGTGTTGCAATTTTTACATCGGGTAAGAACGGTAGAATGTGCACATCTCTCTCTGCGTCTCTTAAAAAAAAATTGCATTAAAAATAATTCTGAAATAGCGAAAATAAATTTAAAATTTAAATTTTTGTATTATTTTAAATTAGAATTAACGAATTCCATACACAATTAATATTTGCTTAGTTAAAATTTATTAATCGGACTTTATTAACATTTTATGCCTTTAGATTTTTCTTCCTTCTTTAATGCCTCAAAAGTTTGATTAAAAGGTTAATTTTTAACTCGATATATGCTTTCGTTTTTGAGTAATTTTGGTGGACGACGGGCGAACGGGCGAATAGACATTGACTACTTAGATAATTATTTTTTCAGATTTAAATTTTATGGTTACGAGTTAGAAGATGTATGTATCTGACACGACTTTAAAGTCGGTACATTTGTTTGTGAAATCAAGTGTACAAATGGATACTTAAATAAAATATAAGAAATCCATTTCGTTGAAATGGAATAATATTGGTATGTCGAGGAGAGATGGAAGAGCGAGAGAGAGAGGTTGGATATGAATGAAGAATCTTCTACTTTGCTTACTGACTGACTGTAAATAAATATATATTGTGTATGAGGATATTTAAATGAGCTTGAAGAACATTGAAATAAAAAAAGGGGCATCATCTCTATCTATACATTATGTTTTGTTTTCCCACGAGAGATATTTATAATACATCAAAACATTTCTACATATTTACTTTTTTTTTTTTTTAAATAAATATTTTCACAAAATCTTGAGCGCTTGTATCTTTGAATATTTTTTTAACATCTATATACAAAATCAGGTCAGGTAAGGTGTATTTCAATAATTTTAAATTCCAATTTCTTATTAGTTTCGGTTTTGACAAAAATACCTGTAAGGTTAAAACACTATAAGACTTATTGGAAACTTGTTGCTATTTTCCTAAAATCCCTAAAATACATCAAAAAGTCATCAAGAAATTTTCGCTGTATCGTATTTCCTGGTTAAATATGAGGTGTTAAATATATAACGCTTATTTAGGGATTGGATGGCAGATTTCAAAAATATTTCCTAAAATCGGTCCGAGATATTGGCCATTGGATAAGATTTCTTTCAAAAACTACACCTTTTAATGTTAAATAGGTTATATTTTTGAAATTAATTGGACAAGATTACTTATACTAAATTTGAGTGAATCTGGAAAATAATTTTGTTTTAAATTTCATTTTCTTAATTTTTTCAACCCTTAAAAATTGTTGTAAATCGAGAAAATTTTATAAGTTACAATTTCCATAAAACAGTTAATAGACAATTCTATACAGATTTTCAATTTTTGAGAGACATTACTTCAAACGATTAGTCCAAAACTAATCTCCAAATCGGTAAAAAATGTTATTTTTGCTTTTTTAGACTTTGAACTAGTTTTAAAAACTCTCAAAATCGATTCCAAATGCACAAAGATGACACGAATCACCTCTGGATTTTACGTTTTATATAGAGGTTTTGTCGTGTGCTACCCATTCCATTCTTGTTTCGTATTTTTGTTATCTCAAATATTATATTATACCTATTCGATTTTTTATCTGTGATTTATTTATAAACAATTGAAATGAAACTTTTTTGTTGTTGCTAGTTATATAACAAAGATATTTTTGTTATTTACTTCTTTTTATATTTTGTGAATACTCATTATTGATAGAATAAGAAGAATCGTTTGTGAAAAATAAATATTAAATTCGATTCGATTGTGTGTAAATTCTTTTGTACATAACACGAAAACAATAAGTTTTTTTTTCTTTGTTTCGATTTAATTTTCCGAAGTTTTCGATTTCAGATTTAAATTGAAATTGATATTTCTTTTGTTGATTGTTTTCAATTAATTTATTTTATTTTATTTATAATAATACATTTTTTTAGAGAATTTTTTAAGTTTTAAAAACTAAGTTTTTAATAAAAATTGATTCTGATTCACGAGTTTCAAAACTAAAGAAAGAAAAATCTATTTATTAGATAAATCAAAACTGGCGAAGCTACTTGAATGGGGTTTTTTATTTGAATATTTTTTTTAATCAGACTGAACCATTCGCAAAAGTTTTATCCACAAATGTTTTATTAATTATACATTAAAAATGCAGTCCATTAAGTAATAAAAGTAAGTTTTAAAAAAATATGTATTATAATTTCACTCGTATATGTTTTAATTAGCTCAATTTAAGTTGCTGCTTGTAAATAACATCGTGACGCAACTATGACGTATAGCAGCAGCCTTTGTGTGGACATGAACGTGTAACACCGTCGTGTAACAAAATTTGATTAGCGACGATGTTACATCGCGTCCTACAAATTATCAATAAATTTGAATCGCATCAAAATATATTGCTAAGTGGGGTTACGAATAGTGTGGACTCAATAACGTAACATTTACAAAGACAAAGCGTAAACCTTTTTTCATTTTTATTTTATTTAAATATTTCGATATGGAGTGCAACGAACAAAATACAATAAAATTTATTGAAATTTATCAACATAAGTTGAAGTGAAGACACTCTGCTTGGTAAACAAATAGAACGATATTAACAACATCGCAACACTTACAAATTATTGATCTTGTAACACGTTACATGTAACAAAACAGATTTACGATACGGGTGTTACGGTCCCATACATCTGTAATGGGTCCAGAGAACACAATTAACCGTTTTTCCTTTATAAAGAACTTTAACTGTCTCTTCAAATCTTCACGTTAACAAAATTTCAGCTTGCTATTTCTTTTGCCTCATGAGCTATCTTGATGACGAATAGATGCGTAAACAGAAAGGCAATCGTGTCATTCGTAATTTTAAGTGAATCTATTTCTAAACATTCGCTAAAATTATATTATTATTATGAATGTAAAATGATTAAATTTTGCTTGGGGTGAAATTAGAAAAAAATTAAATTATTTCTCAATCATCAAAAATATCGCGTAGCCCACATAAATTTAATAACATGTTGTTGAAAAGCTATAAAAGCATATTTAATTTATTTTTATATTTTTAAATCGATTCCATTATTAATTTTTCTGTTAATACAGAATTAAATTACATTTATTTAAAATTAAAAAGACTACTATGTTTAAACTTATACATTGAAAATATGTCTGATAACAAGAAATTGTTTTTATTCTGAAATTCAAAAAGTTATATGCGAATTTTAAATTTTTAAGTATATCTCAGCATGATAATCATTTGCAAATCAAATTAATAAATACATTGACGTACATTGCTTGGATTGAAATAAGCAAAAAAATGAATTGATTCTCAATCAACAAAATTATTGCGTAGCCCATATAAATTTAAAACGTGTTGTTGAAAAGCTAAAAGAGAATATTTATATATAATGAATCGATTCAACTATTAATTTTTCTGTTAATACAGAATTAAATTGCATTATATAAAATTAAAAAGACTATTTTTAAACCTTGTTTCAAGTCAAATACAATATAAAATATATCTACACTATTTATATATTATATAGTTCAATATAAAATAGTAACTAAACTAGAACACAGCAATAGATAATAGATATTAAATGTATATATAGAAACTTTTAATTAAATAAGATTACAAAGAATTATAAAATAGAGTGAATTCAACATGTTGAAATACAAAATCTATGCATTATTTAACAAACAGTATGATGTATGTGCACTTTTTTATATTCAATATATATAATTGAGATAGATACCAGCTTTAATGAATACAGGGTGTAAAAAAAACCGAAACGCGGAAATTCTAATTTTAATTTTACAAAATAAAAATCATCGGAAATGATTCTAGGCCAAAATTTTAAGTATATCATTTTAAGATCAAATTTGGATTTTTTTTTTAAATCTGCCCATTATTACAAAAATATATATGCTAATTTTATAAAAAAAAAAAAAAGTTTAATACGAGAGTTCTGGGGCTAGACGAGTTATACTCTTAACGATAACGTTGAAATTGATTACCGTGATTATTTCGTATTAAACTTGAAAATTACAATTGAAACCACTTTCTTCTTAAATTATGCCTGGCCCTTATATTCAATTAATCCTTCAATATGTATACATCTTTCAAATATTCAATGCAAGTTCAATTTCAGCCACCATTTCAGTCAATTATAATCTACGTAAACCTATGTCCTTGATACAGCCAAGTCTTTTGGTTTTAAAGTTTTTTATTCTAAAATCATTATTTTTAGGGTTATCTTGATACCCCGATCTATTTGCACACCCAATAGATACATAAACTAAATTACAAATATGTACTGTACTCTGAATGAAAGTGAAATTGTGATGAATACTAGGGAAAAAAATCTTTTTAATTGAATTTGTTTCAATACTTTTGTGTTGAGTATGCAACGACATCAACAGCATACAGTAGGTTTATAATAGGCGAATGCATCATTTTTTGTATCAGAAATTAAAGGTCTATAATCTATAGACTTTAATAAATTGAAGTAGATTAAAAATAGCTGATTTGCATAGAAATTTGATTCAATTAGCTATTGATTGTCGGTTGATCTCTGCATGATTAATATTTACTTCATATACAATAATTGATTTTATTCGTGGCTTTGCTCGAGGAGTAATCTTTTAAATTCAATTGACAACTAATATTGTTTATTTATTGAATCTTAAATATTCCCTATAAATAACAGTTTAGATTTCAAAACTGATGCCATTTTTGCTATTAATGTTATTCAATAACGACACTAAATCGTTTTTTAAGTGTATTCAACCATTGCCAATTTCGACGAACCTCTCCTTAAAATTTCTCCATAAAAACTTTGATCTCTAACCGCTTCTGATTAGAGAATAAATTATGAAAAAATCCGAAGCATATATACTGATAAATTCTTCATTACTAAATGTGACGGACTTATTGAAAGTAATAACTTATGGCACCAATTATATAAATACCATTGCTAAATTTAAATAAATACAAAAGGAGAAATCGAGAATTTTGACATTTTTTTTATTTGTTGTTCATTAGGAATTGATGACAAATCTTCAAATTAACAATAATGTTAACTGTTAAATTTTTTACCTATTTATAGCCCTCGAAGGGTTTTTCAAGGTTGATCTAGAAACCGTTCTTCTGAAATAATTCACTTGAGATTAATTGGGAATTTGATTAAACTTTTTCTTGAAACAATTTTCTAAACATAACTTATTTTTACAGTTTTTGTTTTGTGAACAAAAATTCTGTGATGTGGAATCTATTTTAAATATATGTATCTATAGTCCCTTTTTCACTAGCTATATGATGATAGACATAGAATGAATACTAGAAGTACCATAAAAAGTTCACTTAATCATAAGAGCAATCAATGATGTGGAGTTATCTGTTAGTAACATTATTCGAATGGTAGCATCAACGGTAGAAATTATAAGTTAGAAATTTTTTTTCAATGCATGCTATTGATATAAAATGTCTATGAGGATAATCATCGCATGATACATGGAAAACTTAAATGAATTAACAATACTCTCTGAGTATACATTGAAAATGTGTCTGATAGTAAGTAATTGTTTTTATTCCGAAATTCAAAAAGTTATGTGAGATTTTTTAGTTTTTAAGTATCTGAGCATACAAATCACTTGCAAATTAATCGTTGATTTTAAATTTAAAAAATAAATTTTAAAAGACCTCGATATTCTTACAAATTCCATATAATTTTTGAATTTTGTTTAATATTGAGCCTAGTTTCACATTTTGATGAGTAAAATAGTCAATTTTTAATTGCATCCTCTCTATTGTAGAAAATGTTACTATGATTTATTAATAATTTACTTTGAATAAGAAATTTATTGGTTTGTTCTCTTTAATTCACATTCATCACAGCTTGTTTATTTTTTACGTTCAACAATAATCCATTGATGACTGTTGTATATGAACGACTTGTGTATATTATTTAATTTATTAAATCATTCCATTCTTGTGTAAAAATACTTGATTACAATTCAATTGCGAAGAATCATTTTAAATAATGTAAATACATAAGCAGACAATTTTATTTTTTAAATGGTTTAATACCTTGGAGGGAAATTTATTGATAAAAAATATTTTATAATTTATTGTTCAAGTGTAAACAAAATGAAAATTATTAATTTTTTGGAAAAAACGAATTTTAATCGACAGAATCTTTCATATATTTTCTTTTACTTCGGTAATGATATGTTTTTAAATATAGTTCAAATTCATAGATTATAATACTTTATATATATAATGGACTATCTTCTGAAAAAAACACCTCTCGTAAATGTGTCTGCATGATAGTAACACTTAGTACCATCATCATTGTGTTGAAGACCTTAGAAAAATATTTTAAACATTACTATAGCAATGAAGCAATGATTAATTTTTAATTTATTTATCTTATATATTTAAATGAGCAATTCTTGTATATATATATATATATATATATATATATATATATATATATATATATATTTATATTTATAATTGGAATCTCGGAATCGGCTCCAACGATTTTCATGAAATTCAGTCTATAGGGGGTTTCGGGGGCGAGAAATCGATCTAGCTAGGTATCATTTTTAGAAAATGTCATTTTATTCGTGTTTTATCAATAATTTTTTATAATGTAATGATATATTTGTTTAATATTTATAGTCATATAGTCATTGGAGTGGCTAAGTGTTAGCGTCCGAGGCTCTTATCGCAGAAAATAATAATTATTTTGTGCTTTCAATGTTTAATTTTAATCTTATTTAAGTATCTTTTCTAACTAGTAATAAAATCTTTCCTAGAAAAATTTTGTTTGTAAATATCCCTCAAAATGTGCGAAAAAAATTACAAATTTTTTCTTTTTTCAAAAATTTCAAGAAGACGGAACTTGCATGGAATATAGACCTTCTTAAGAACGTATTCCACAATTTTAACTTCAAAGTATTTGTACATATAAAAACAGGAAAAAATTTTATCTTTTACCCGGGTTTTATGAAAATTCGTCAAGAGACAGAATTAACAATTGTTATATTAATATATTTTATTTTTGTTTCAGGTGAGTTATATTAACATAAAAGTGCCATAGGTGAAAATACAAAGGTAACAAAAATCTCAATTAATTATAATTATATTTACTTTTATTAAATGAGAGAAACCAAAAACCAATATAAATTTTTTGCCATTGATTGATAAGAACAAATCTTCATACATTAAATCGAAATTCATAACATAATCGAGTGCAATACTTGAGAATAACCGTTTTTTTTTTAATAATAACTACTAAATATTTTTCAAACAAAAAAATCGAGTCAATAAAACTTCAAATTCAAATGGAAGTAATTTTAAAAAAATTAATCGATAAAAAATAGTGTTGAAATAAAAATTATTCACTATTAGTGACCTTTTTTTTCTATGGGCGCGATATTGATTTTCTATTAATAAAAATAGTTTTGAATTCATTTGAATTTCCTGTAATAATATAATTTTTAAATATTTTTCGCATTTTTTAAATTTTATGGTAATATAATAAAAAACATAAATTTTTGTGTTCATATTTGAAATTAAAAGCTCATATTGCATGAAGAATAATACAATAAAAAATTATGCATGCATATAATAAACCTTTTTTAGTAGTCAATTTCATTTAAAATTTAATTTTTTTTTCAAATGAAATATTATTGAAATTCAATTTACATAATTTTTGGTACGAGTATTATCGAAAAATATTACCACCGTATGTTTAAAAATATTATTGGAAAATTTTTTATTTATTTCACTTATGTACTAACAAACTGTCTAGAGCCAAAATCCAAAATAATATGACAATATCGAAAATTCTTTTTACTAAGTAACTGGAAAATATATTATTAACATTTTGAAAATATTTACAGGATTATAATTTAAAAATTACAAACTGCTTAATTATTGTCGAAATGCATACTTACAAATAACCAAAAAAAATCGAAATGAAAATCCTTGTATATCTTTATTATTTCATTTTATCGGGTAGAAGATATTACATTAAGGAGTGTGTTTACTACAGAGAGGGGAGAGTAACAATCCCCCTTAATATTGGTTGGCTGGTATAATAATATTTTTTAGATTGTAGTACAGTAAACTAAATAGATTATATATGAGTTTTAATATACATATTTTAAATTTTATTAACAATTTACATATTCAAATATCTCATGTAATAGCCAAAAAGTTTATTTAATAATCATTTTAATCTCCAAGTATTGTTTTTTTTTTTTCATAAATGTTATAGCTGTAAGCAAACTTTGTAAGTTGTAGGCAGTATATAAATATATTTTTTATTTTCCTCATATTACGGAATTAAATTTTGAATTGTATGGGTTGACTGGCTGTTACTCGCCGCTTCGCTGCCTTAAGAAGTAAATATCATATTAAATAATATTTAGTTTAATTGTCAATTTCGTTTTGTTGCTTTTTCTTCGAACGCTTACACAGAATACAAATAAGGAATAACTTTCTACCCCTTTTAAACCCCAGTAGGCGGTGAGTTTCAATTAAATAGGAAACACGTCTTCCATCAATATTGTGAAAGATGTTTATGCGTGTTCATTGCATCAAGCTTTTTTAGGCCTCTACGATCAGAGAGAGTTTAGGCTGTATGTTGATCCTTTTCATTGAATACAAAACATTTTATATGTATTGATATATATTTTACATTTATGATTTATGTGTTAGTAAAACTTTTTACATTGATTGCATTGAAAATATATTTATATAAAGAAATAAATAAATTCTACGAATGAATCAATTTACAAATAAAATTGGACCTAAAGCCATAAAAGTATAACGTACGAAATAAGCAATGATCACACTTGAAAAAATCATAAATGTCAACGGATTATTTCTTTGATTACAGGGGTTAGAGTACTCCACTATATTGAACAATAAAATATACTAAATAGACTAAAATCGTTTGGGTCGGTGATCAAATATTTTTTAAAGAAAATTTTACGATTCACTTCGAAACGTAAATATACGAAAAAAACTTTATATGAAGGCTTTAAACATAGTATACAGTATTTATAGGACCGAAAATATAGTAAATTTACTTGTCCGATATGTGTATTTTATTTTTTGGTATCATTTTTTGGTAAAATAAACTATGATTGTATTAAATGATAAAATATATTGAAATTGAATATTTTCATATATCCAAATCAATTGACCTAAGCCAGAAAACGTAAGAAAATCATTTTTAATATGCTAAATTTTATGATGTTCTAAAATTTGTAAAATTTAATTCGTGTACTATATGGTAAAATGTTTAATATAGTTTATCAAATAGATAATTTAAAAAATAATGTGTCTAAGAAGTGCTTACTTATGTGTTATACAAAAAATCATTGTTGCAGCTTTTCTATAAACATTTTTATTTTTCAATTTTGATCATCTTATGGATCGTGTTCATATTTTTAATAGCTTAAATACTCTGAATAAGGTAGTGACATGCAATATTTGCGCTGCTAATTACCCTTTTAAGCTTTTTATATTTGTTAAGAAGCTGAATTTGAGATGAATAAACAATAGTTTTTTCTTTTTAATTGTAATACACATGTTTTGTTTTGAAGAATAGCTGAAAAACACATTGATTGATTTGGTGATTTTACACATTTATCAAAATTTTGATACTTACTTTACTATATTTAAGCGGCACAAAATTAGCTCACTGGGAAGCTAGTTTAAAATTAGGTATACAATAAAAGCAAGTAAATATAAAAAAACATGTTTAACAATATTGTTGCCACAAAACTATAATTTCGAAACGAAATGAAACTGAAAATTCTTTTTTCACAAAAACTTTGTCTCAATATTTATTTTTACTATAGCTTACGAAAGTAATGACCTTGTATCGTCTTCATACCAACATTTTTCTTTTCTTATTTGACTTTATAAATAAATTTTGTAAATATTAACAATTTTCATTATATTCGGTCCAAAACCCTTTCTACCGTTTCTAATCCGCATTATACAATATATGACAAACTCAAGCAGATAACAGTTTTAAACCAACGAATAGACAACGACTAGCATTGTAATTTATACACACAAACATACAACAAAAGCAGAAAAGAAAAGGGAATGAATACCTTGACATTATCTGTATGTGTGTGGACTTTTCCCATTTACCTAAACCATAGATATTTCCGGTAAATATAGTTGTCTTTTTTCGTTCGTCAAATAAGTAAAAGTTTTTCTTCACAAAGGAAGGATTCGTAAAGAAAAAATAGAAAAAAGTAAATGTAATCAGTGACCTAAAAGAGTTACATAAAACTTTTATCAAGTTATAAAACATGTATGTATTATAATAATAAAACATAATAACAAACTGTTATTTACAGTGAGTTTGGATAATGATGAAAAAGGCGAAAGATTGATGTAATCCAATGCTTGATGCTTCAACTGAACACAAATACCTTTCATTTAAAAAATATTAAGCAAATCGGCTGGATATATGAACCTCAAAAAATAGTTTTATCCTATTTTGACCTGGTTATCAATGATGCTATATTTACTTTAAATGTCAGGTTAAATTTTTAATTCTATTATATTTTGTCCTTATGTTGCCTCTGCGATAAGCCCGCACTAGAGTGAAAAGAGGCTTAGTTTCTCGAAATTTAATCGCTTATACCAACGAACTTTTTACGGCAAACTCACAGTTCAAAAGTGTTTGTCAATTTTGCAAAAAGTAAAATTATAACGGGTCATCATAAAGAAAATTTTGATCAAAAATTCGACAAAATTTCGATGCTTAATATTTCAGCAATTATTAGCACCAATATATTGTCAGAATACGTTCCTAGATTTTTTTCAGATTCTCCTCTAAAATTAACTCACACTCAATGATTTACAAACTTGGTTTATAGCATTCAACATAAAGAAGAAAAAAAAACATTTTTATGTTTTTGAACAAAAGAAAAGCAGGAAACTTTTCAAGGCATGTTGCATCATCATACGATGAACAATTTCTTTCTGTATACAGTTGCTTAGCTATAGTTCAAACTTACCTGTTAATACTTTATTTTCACGTATGTTTTACCATATAACTTTTACGTGTACATGAAAATCATAACAAGTTTTTTGTTAGGAAAACATGCCGTAAGGTTTTTCTGGTGTATTTACTCTTAATAGAAAATCTTATATCTTATTATCAATTTAATATTTAATAAAGTTGGTTTTTAATTTACATTATAAGTTGTTAAACACAGGTTAATGTTAACTAACAAGGCCAAAAGGCATTTGGGGCAATTTGTTTTCTCATGTAATCAGTGGTATATCTTCCGTGAATGATTTGACTGAGGAAAAATACTAAACATTAATATTTTTATTCCATTACCATTTTTGAATGAAAGCATGGTGATGTATAAAGTTAAATTACCACATGAGAAATATTTAGATAAAATTATATGCAATCTATTTAAGAAGATATATTAAATTAAGTCTATATTTTTTGAAACTAAATAAATATTGAATGAGCGTATAAAATTTCGTTGTAGATGTTTATAAAATTACTTCCCATTTTAGAAAACGTATTATAGCTTATTCAAATTAAAATCTATGAAAATAATTCTATCATTTTTTCAGTTTTTGATCCATCATGTAACGATAAAAAACCCAGTTTTGACAGTTTGTCAACAAACTTTAAAATTTCTAACTCTTATTATTTTTCCCTTTTAGAATGTTGTAATAAAAGCATACAATTAAGAAATTATGCGGTGTTAACGTAAGATTTTTTAAACAATACTTATTACCTATATTTTGTTCAATAGTAGTGTACAAAACCAAAATTACTTAACAAATTTTCTAAAAAACAAAAAATAAAAAGAAATAACAATAATTAAATTATAATTTGCACAGACATTAATACATAATTGATTATATAAAAAATAAATACGCGAAATTATAGCAGTAACAAAAACAAAACAATCAAATCAGTCGGTATCTACATTATAATTATTCTAAAATAATTACATGGATTAGAAAAAAATAAATCAAAAATCAATTTTAAAAGCAACACACAAAACTGATATTTAAATTGAAAAAAAAAAACTAAAATAAGTGAATGGTTTCAATTTATATTATTTAAAAAAACAAAATGGAAACTTTCTATTTTGTATATTTGTGGTTTAGTTTAATTTTTTACACTTAGTTAAATATTGCTGTATTGCATATAGAATTCTAAAGAATATTGTTAAGAAAGTTGTTTGCAAATATTAATGAAACTAAAAGTATGAACTATAGTTCAATTGATTGTAAACAAAAATAAAAATAAAACTGGGAACTAGGTGTAGAGGATCTAGCATTCAATCAAGTCTTGTATTATGTTGAGTATTATAAACGAATTAGCAATAACCTATCCTAGGTAAAAAAAAATCATAAAACTTTTCAAATAATATTGTATAGAATATTTCCACAAGGTTCCCAAGCCGGGTTAAAGAAGCCAAGTTGCTAGATGTAACACCATTGCTATGCTGGACACAAAACTGGTCGAAATTGATTTTTTAGATGTCCGAAATAGATATTTCCGTTTAAAACAACATTAAATTTTTCACTGACTTATTTGTTATAGTTTGTTAACTGGAAGTGGAAAGTTAATAGAGCCGATTTTCTGAATCCAAATTAGCATATTTTTGTTTTATTGTAACTAGAATCCGAAGTCAATGGTTTGAGAAATGCCTGCATGTATTTATGCGCGTTCATTGTTTTTTAGTCTCAATCGTCTCGAGATCTTTTTAGACTTTTCAATCTATCTGTTTTTGTTGAGGTTAAAGAAAGACAAAAAATACCTATGTTCGTAAGAGTCACTTAAATCATTTATATTTTGCTCATAATATACCTTAAATTATTTTTTATAAGCTTACATTTAGTTTATGTTCTTTATGAAATCGTCCTTCTGTCTAAAAGATCTGTAAGTAATCGAATATTGTAAGTAATCGAATATTAAAAGTAACATTTGACGTATTTCTCAGTGATAGATTGAGCTGAAATTTAGTCTCATTATGTAAATCGTGTGACAATACAATATGTTAACATACTATAATTCAAAAATAACGCGGTTTATTTTTATGTTAAACAATTTCGAGAAAAAAATCTTTTTTTTCTTTTGATTTTGAACTGATTTTTTGTTTAATAATTTTTTTCATATTTTGATTTAATGTTGTTTAATTTCTACTTAATTATAAATGTAAATTTGTGGTGTCATATATATGAGTCCACTTTATAATTCATTCAAGAACGTCTTTCCGAAGTCTCGTATATATAAATGCCGTAGTTTATTGATTATTATATATATATATATATTTTACAGACAAACTATAATAGTATTACCAGTATTTGATGAGTGACTAAATATATATATATATTCCATTAAATGACTTACTGTACTGACTAAATGTAATGTATTATGAACAATATAATACTAACAATGTATGTAGGTATTACTTGTCACATTGAATTCAAACTGACTAAATGTCTTTGCTGATTTTGAATTACCATTTTGTATTTGGTATTGTAAATAGTAATGCAATGTATCTAATTCTATTTAATCATTACATGACTAACTTCACTTCACTATTACATACGTATGTATTTATAACATGAATACATCAACATGATGGCTGACTATAGAGATTTACCATGTTTAACAAAATTATTTGCCGTCAATACTTGCCGATATTATTATTTCATTCTATATCTATTTTTGATAGTATTCAATAACAAAAATTTGAAAATAATATGATTTGCATTAATACATCACATTATTTCTTTACGCTTTTTACAAACCTGGTATTTAATTTTAGAATGTAGGCAGACCAACAAGAAATATCTATCTCAAAATTGGGAATACTGGGCATTTTCAGTATTTTCCACAAAATTGATTCCTGAATGACAGTGAAATCTATGAAATTTTATGTTTTTTCATGAAAGCGTCCTAGAATCTACTTTATTACATTGCGCTGATTAAAACATTAATATATAATTCACTTTCGTATGTTTTAAAGCATCGTACACACATGCAACATTCACGTATAACGTAACGAAACTTTGACACCAAACAGCACGACGATGTTATATCGCGTCCAACAAAGTTTTGGTAAATTTGAATCGTATCAAAAGTTGTTGATAGGTAGGTAGGGTTACGTATAGTGTGGACTGAATAACGCAACATTTGCAAAGACAATACGTAAACATTATATTCATTTTTATTTTAATTGTTTTTAAATATTTCGATATGGAGTGGAACGTACAAAATACAATACAATTTATTGAAATTTATCAACATTAACAAATACTTAAAATGAAGGTACTCTGCTGGGTAAACAGATGGAATGCTATGCAACACATAGCAACATTGTAACATCGTAAAACCTACAAATCATTGGTCTCGTAACACGTGACACGTAAAAGTACAGATTTACGATACGGTATTATTGATTTACAAATATACGCACAGTATTTAAATAATTTACACTATTAGTCGCGATATTCACTCATTATATATAAACCATGCCTAATGGTATCTGAATGATATGAACTTTTTTCCCACTTTACATATAATTTCTTTTAAAATATTATATATAATTATCAATTTATATAAATATATTTTTGTTGTTGTTGTTGTTGTATGGTAATTATCGTATTATTATCAAATTATTATTAAACTAAAAATTATATTTATATAACGGTAAATATACTCATCCATTCCATATTTATATTAAAAACATTTACCTACAATGATGTTTTCATAGATAAAATATACATGTAAACCACATAATACACAATAATTATCTATTATTGTATAATCACTTGTAAAATCACTATATGAATAAATCTTCCTTGTTCTTTATTTTATTTTTTTACAGTTTTGTAGAAAAATATATGAAAGCCGTAATCCATATGACACTTTGAATCAGATCAATGATTTCCTTTTAAACTATTTTTATATACTTTAGAGGACTTCTTTGAAGATCATAAAAACCAGCCATAGGCATGCTCAATATTTAGGTTAAGTTGCAATAAAGTAAAGTGTGAATTATTTGATAACTGCGAAAATATGTTCTTGTTGCTTTGAACTAAGAAATCCTTTTTTTACATGTCTGTATTTACGGTGTAAAAAATTTTATTACTGCCAACTGGCAGCTCTCTTATTCGCTTAATCTTTTTATATTAAATAATTTTTATAAAATTGCACAAAAACGACAAACCACTATCTACAGACTGGCTTAGCTACTTCGGCAGGAGGTTGTGGGCTGGAATCCAGGCAGTGGCAGTTTGATCAATTGTAATATAAAAAGAGGCGTGATTGATTGATCATATTGTCGTTGCTTGGATAAGAACCGTCTTCACCAACAACATAATAACAATATAATTTTCACCTTGTGCATCTTTGCCTTCAGGGAGTATTCTAAAAGAGGATGCATAGGACTCAAAAGGTTTAGGTACAAGAACGCATTTGCGATTTTCCTCTTAATAAACTACAAACAACAAGGCTATGGATAAAAATTATATTTTGGTCAAATATAATCTATTAAATGGTATCGTCTTACATCTTTATCTATCAGAATTTCTAAACGATTGTGTCAGGTTTTGTAGAATTCTTTCGCGTAAATTTGTCAATACAGAAGGCGAACTATACTGAATCTGAAAAATATATGTGTAACGTATCTAAACTTAAATATTGCATTAGGGTTTCGATTTAAAGCGTAAACACAATGACTTTCCATTAGGAAGTAAACAAAAATATAAATTTATTAAATTACCTATTATTATCTACTCAGGTCAGTCATTTATGATTAATTTTTATTTTTTGTAAAATATCTTTGGAGTATTTAACCTTGATTAAACAGGAAATGTAACAATAATTTTTTTTGTAATATGAAGAAAAACAATTAAATTTTTATATGCTTTTGTGAGCTATTCAACACTCAAGTTGGAGACTGTTGAGAGCACAACACTCACTAATTTGAAGGATTAATAGTAGTATCAGGTCTGTTTGGAAAATGTTGCCACAGTTGTTATAAAGTCTTAAAAATCACAGATCACATTGATATTGTAAAATTTATTTTTGGTATTCATTGATAACTTATTTAAATTTTAAAGAATGCGAAAAACTCATTAATTATTGCCTAACTAGTAATTTTAGAAGTACATCTTTTAATACATCATTTTACTAAAACAGAATTTATGAGTATTTTTCCAAGATAATAAGGTTTTTGGGAACAAGTTATTAAAAACATTATAACCTGTAAATTTTGCAATACTCAGTAAAATAAACTAACTTATATTATGGTTAGCAAGTCTATATACATATACTAATATCAATATCTATATAATATTACATATAATCTTATATAGATTATTAATATTACAGTTGGTAATACTGTCTTGTCAATTGGAGATTTGCCAAATTATGTTTATGCTTGAATTATATATTACCTCGATATTTTAATACATTATATAGAGGTAATCATATATACTTGAATTCAAAAGCTTATATGCAAATATATGCAGGCTGCGTTTGTTTATCATTTCAATTTGATTAAAATACAAATATAATTTTCTCGACATGGAATTTTCATTATGTATTCTAAACTCAATGGAGTCCACCTTTCAATTGGGAATCATCTTTAAAATAAAAAATAAAAAAGTTCAAATACAAAAATTTATTATTCCAGCTTATTAACACATGCATGATTAATGCCTTCAAAAAAAAAAAGATTCAAATTGATGAGAATTGGCCGTTGTATTGTCAAATCCTTGTTTTTCAAATGAGTCTTTATTAACATCATAATAATAATACAAGTCCACTTAAAACCTATAGACCCTAACCTAAGCTTTATCTATAATACATCTTATATACTAGTTACATCGAAATTAAAATTTTTGATACATTGTTTAGGAAATTGAAAAATTTTAAATAAAAATTATTGAGAATCATGCTGTATTGCCAGAGAAATGTATATATTTCACCAACTTTAAGCAAAGTCTTTCTTATGTATTTGTGTACGCACGAGTTAAAATATAATAATAATAATGTTATATGTTATTACTTAATATTTAATATGGAAGTATATTATCTGAAATTTTAATCGCCCACAACAAGCAGTCAAATACATATTGTCCTCAATTAGAATATCTCATTTCTATTGTGCCTAAAGTGATCTTTAAAGCGTATATAATATTTTTAAGCAATAATGATAATAATAAAAAAAATAATACATTGAAAAAATAATCTAAAAACTGTAATAAATTAATGACTATTTTCAAACTTAAAATTACTTAACTAAAATTTCAATTGTGACTAAATATAATCACAATTTTTATTTGGTACTTATTGTTGTTTTGCCGCAATGTTTTATTTTGAAAAAATTTGTGGCAGTGAAAAATATAACGTATCAGCTGATTATTTCAACTTCTTATTTACTTTGAAACAGTGCACTTAGCGACGTTAGTGCGCCTATGAAAAAAGTTTTCCATTTTTTTTCAACTTGAAATTTATCTCAAACTACAAATTAAAGTCAAACCTTGTTTTGGTGTCAACAACGTAATAATCTGCAGCATATTAATTCAAAATTATATAATCAGTCGTAAATAATACGATTGATATAGACAAAATGGTAAATAACACGGAAATAAATTACTCAATAAAATGTATCTTTTCTGCATGTATCCATAAGGGTTATTTGTAGATTATTTTCAGGATCTCAACAAACCCAAATTTATTGTATGAAAATTTTCAAAAAATAGATATATACAAAGATTTTTATTATTTCGTTTAAACAAGCTACTTCTTAGCGTTTGTATCCAATTAAAATTTAATAAAACTTTTTCAAATACTTCAATTAAAATCGATTGTTCTCACAATTTAACAACGTAGATAATTTGTTAAAATATAAAATTACTATTTATATTACATGATCTAAGAAATGAATATAAATAAATTTCAAGAAAAAAGACACGATTATCCCATCTAACAACTTAACATGAACACAAATAATAAAACAATTTTTGAAAAAAAATAGTACCAACTACAAAAAATAAATTTCACAAAAACTTCTTATATATCTCTCCCACATTTATGCAACATCTCACAACAAAGTGGAAATCTCTTTCGGAAACAACCAACCAACAAATAATATAATAACAATGGAAATTTTTGGTAAATCAATTTTAAATGCCATAGAAAAAACCCCCATCTTTAATAAAGTTGTGTATATAGATTAGCATACCCGCAATACAATGCGCGCTTATGTTGGTCATTTAGATAGATCATTTTTAACGAGGTACAAAGGGCATATAAACACTCATAAAACTGCTTCTAATTTCACTATTCATCTTACCAATATAGATTTTAAAATTAACACAGGTCGGAAATGTTACATATTTGCGATAAAACCCTTAAATTAAATTTACTAGAAGACCTTAACATCAATAAACTAAATAAAAACCCACAATTTATAATTTTAAATACTCAAGTAGATTTTAATAACTGCCCATTATTAAATTTGAAATTATGAATATCCAAAATTTATTTATCAACGCCACCCACAGTTTCTTCATTCACAATAATATCACCAACTTTCCCTATATATTTTCAAGATAAAAGAATAATTATTCATTACTTGATAATGACTTATTAAGTTGCAAGTGCACTGGTAATTTAAAAATTTTTAAAGTGAAGTTTAGACGAAGTTAAAGTTTCCATTCATATATCCCATAGGTAACCCACTTACTCATCTTGGAAATAGTCCATATTTTCAAAACTACTCTACCGATTTAGATGAAACTTTCACTGTTCTCTAAGCTGACAGATATCTTATCTAATAATCATTTCAACATGATCCTTATTTTCTGAGAAAAATGTGGACAAACATCCTATATACAGACATACATACATACATTTATAAAATTTGATATATTTGTTTAGAGCACCATATAGATTAGCGTATACAAGTTCAATTGATAAGCTCCTTTTTTTTTGGAAGTCTATTAATAATAGAAAATTTTTAAATTGATTAAACAATACCCTACCCAAAAAAGCAATACAACAATAAATAATAAAAATATTCTTGCATTATATAATAGTAAATTAAATCATTTGCTAAAAAACAAAAAGTGAATAAAAATAGAAAGTAAATGTGTATTATAGTCAAGGTCTTGATTATACACCGCATACAGGTAAATAATGTATTAAAACTATTTAATATTTCTTTATATATATATATATTAATTATTATTACTTTTCTAATAATAAATTCTAACCGGGATTTTACCTTCTAATTATAAAAAAACAATATGATAAACTAATGATTTATATGTTTATATGAAATAATAATGTATTAGATTTATTGACCGAATGAGGTGAGGTCTATGATATATTTATCAATGTTTGTTCCGGCTGTATTTTTCGAACGCCTTGTTTGATTTTAACGAAATTTGGTAGACACATTGATCACATTCACGAAATTTATTGTATTTAAAAATACCGCATTTTTCCCTCTGGTAAAAATAACTAAAAATACCAAAAAATAAAATTGACTACTTTACTATGTATACATTCTATTTTTCTTTTTAATTAATGCGTATTATATTTAATTTTTTTTTACATATCTATTTATTAATACGTGAAACAAAAACTTTGTACCCATTTTTACGAAAATTGAGCGGACGAAGGAGTATGCAATTTGGGACACTTATAGTTTATATACAGAGGGACTGAAGAATGCCAATATTTTGTTTCTAAATAGTCTTAACTGGGCTTTAACGAATTTTGCTTAAACCAATCTAAACAATGCACTTATTAAAATCTAAAGATAAAAATTGCAAAAATTTAAATGATAATGGACAAAATAAAGTGAAAATTCAAAAAAAGATGTACGCCCCCGCTGGAAAAACATTTAATTTATTTTTTAAACGAAGATTACATTCAGGATAGGCTTCGGTATTTTCGTAAAATTTTCTAAAGATTTAATAAAAGATATAACATAATAAAAAATATCCTGATCGACATAAATATATAGATATATTGATTGCTCAGGCCTTAGTAAATTGTTTGAATTTGAGAAAAATGTGATATTTATCAAGCATAGTTAACAAACTGTAAAGAAAGGCATAATATAATTAATTACAATTACATAAATATTGATTGTATCCAGTTTTGTAACAATAATGTATCCACTGAAAAGAGAAAATCTATCGTAGATTTTCGGAAAAAGTCTACTCAAATTGATTTATTTGTTCCTGAGTGGCGATGACAATATACTAACAACATTTCTGATTCAGAATATCCAATCTCTGATGGCGTTAAGATTAAGGAAAAAATATAAATGCATTTTCAAAATTTTTATATCGTTTTAGGATTCAGTATATACCTGTGCTGGTTTTTATATTCCTCATATTAATCCGTTCTTGAGTATCAACTTCTATACAAAAAAAAAGATGAATCATATACTATTAAAGGAACAAAAAACAGATTTCTTCCCACGATTCCTACAATAAAAATGCAATAAAAGATAATAAATATTATTTAATGTATATAAACATGTAATTTATCTAAGGCGCGTAATATTATAGACCAAGACACACCACAGCAGCATAGCAGATCCAGGCAACACAATGTTTTTATTATAAACTTTAATTATTTATATTCTTTAATTATAAAAAGAAAAAATACATTTCTATTATTTCTTCTGGATAAATTATATGAAAATTCTTTCTTCTTAACTGTTTGTTATTTTTAATTGTATAAACAATTTTATTAATATATGCAAATGTTTATTAACTAACTGTTTTTTATTTTATATAAACTTTTATTATTTAAATATTTTTATACATCATAATGCAATTCTTTATTATTGTTATGAAATTATTGTATTTTAATTATTATGTTAAACATCTATTAAGTAATTATTTAAATGTTAGAAAAAATTTTATGTTGCTATGAGATATCACCAAAACTCTTCTAATATTGCATTTTAAGACAATCAGATATTGATAAAAGTAAAATCCAGGTACTATTTTTAAAATTCTGGTAAAATAATCAAATTTAGCTAAATTAAGAAATTTTGGATGTAAAAAAATTGATACATAAATTGAATGTAAAAACGTGGAATGTAAAATGCGGAGTTTTGTAGAGAAAATTCTTGGAGAACTCAAATTCTGATATCGTTTTCGTATAATGCAAACCAAATTTATTTTAGAACGCAAACCGCAAAAACAAAATTAATTTAATTAACGGTGAGGCGTTTTAACAATTTTTATTTAACAACAAAAAACTACTTTAATCAAAATATCGCCTATTTGCTTTTAGTCTGTACTAATTGATATTCTCATGCACAATTTGTTTTAAAAATTTCCAAATAAAAAAAAAAAAAATTATTTATACTGAAAATCACATTGAATATAAAAAACGTAAAACATCGAATCGTTTCAATTATTTTTATTATTTATTATAATAAACGAGTACAAGCAAAAAACAATTCTTTATCATGAATAAAGGAACAAAACGAAGAATTAAATTTATTCAATCAACCACAAAACGATAATACAAATCCAATCACTTGAAATTTCAATTTTCGTAAAGATGCAAATCAGTTAAAGGTAGCAATCGTTTGAGTAGCATAAAATAATCAAACTTGTTATGTAATATAATACTGAATGGATGACTAAGACTAAGATGCGAGGAGTAGAAGTGGAAACTTGATAATATAATTTGTCTTCTCAACATAAATCTTATAGTACACAAAACCAATTTTGTATAATATCTATCAATCGACTGCTTAAAATTGTTGATAGCCTTTCTTGATAGATAGATATTCATTTTATTTATATATGGGGTGCTTTAAAATATTATTGCGGAAAATTTTATTGTGTTTAAAAGCTTTTATTTTACTTGCAATGCCCATAATGTTTGCTATGGTCAAATCTTGCAAACTTGAAACATGCGGTTTTTATAATCGATATAAAATGATGAATAAAAAAAAATATTTTTAATGTCAATTCCCCTTCTTTGGAGAAAAGCTCCAGAAAGATCAATTATTCTGTATACGATAGAATTATATGATTTTTTCTAATCAATGAGAAATGATCAGGAGAAATCTGTCCTTCTCTTTGCGGAAACGCTTCAAAAATACCAAGTTTCTCATTGCAACCTAGGAGAAAATGCGGTTGTCTGCAATTCATTAGAAAAAATGAGCCGAAATCAGTTCGAATTCGAATCGAAATTTTTTCTTTCCAAGTTTGTATTCGTTTTTGTACAATTGACGTGAAATGGTAGGAAATTGGTAATAATTTTACGACATTTAATCTAACATACCATTTAATAATTTCAAACATTTTACTAAAATTGAAAATTAATTAATTGTAAAAAAGAAAAAAAAAAGAATTAAAATAAACTTTAAATTAAATCAATCCCAAGCTTGTCGCAAGATTTAATCTGTTTAGATAAAGAAGAATATATACAAAATGCTTTTTTATCTCTCAAAAACTTCGACCTTACTGTCTTAATACTATTTTATTCTATATGTAGGTTTAATTAAATATTTGGCACCAATTAAATATTAACATGTCAATCGAGCAGTTTATTATTTACCGCCGATTCATGTTACCTATCATAAATATTGGGCTTTATAAACTTTTATTTTAGATTCGTCCTGTATATAGAAAGCTCATTTTATTACCCATCACCTTTGCATGTCTCGATATACACAAATACATATATTTCATTTAATTTAAACAGGGGAGATATTGAAAAATCTGTATACGAGTTAGGGGGTGTATAATATGAATTACCTAATATCCATAATAATATAATCGAAAGTGTCTCTGTCTTACATTTCGTAACAGTAAGAGATAGACAGAAAAAAATAAAATTGATTGATATTTTTTTATTTACAAGATTTATTTCAATTTTTATTACAGTTTTTTTTTTTTATTCGATGTTGTTATAACTTGAAATGGAATGAAGCTCTTGACTGCGTTTAAACACGCTATGGGTATATAACGTAATTTCTTGAAATAATTTATATTAGAGATTTTATACTTCTTTTTTTTTATAATTTTTTTGTAATTTCAAAGAATTCCACACCTTTGATAATTTTAAATCTAATCAAACAAATGAAATTTATTAGATTTAAAGTCGTTAGATAATGTAGAAGTACAATTTTTACTGCATTTTTTAATTGACATATAGATAAATAAAAGTTTGTAACTCTAGAAAATATATAAGACACTAACAAAATTTTGGTATATGGTGTTCATAGAATCCTAATTGGTCCATTTCCGTATGTAGTACGTTCGTTCGTCATAAAGGTAATTCGGTACTATGAAACAACTTTTAAACCATAAAAAAAAGAAAAAAACACAAAAAATGTTTATTTAAAAAAAAAAAATGTTTGTTTAAAACATTTTTTCGTAAATTGTTTACATTTGCCATAATTTCATATCAAATTTAGCTAATAAGCACATATATTTGCAATACAAGTTATTATTATATATGTATTTATAACTGTATAGGCTGCATATATAGACTATTTCATGAATGCTAAAAATAGATCAAACATTGATACGGAACCATATGACGAAATACTAATTAATTAATTTGTTGTAAAAAAATTAGGGAAAATAATTAAACATTATCAATTGTATTCCGATCGTTTTTTAATGATATTAAAATGAATACTGAGAATCTTTAAATTTAATACTTTTTTATATATTTTAAGCGACGTTTCAAAACATATTATTTTTTCTTCTGGTTTTCATAATAAAGTTTGATTTATTTTTTAAATCGTTTAAATTATATATTTCTTGTGTATGCTACGTATACTTGTCATTAGTTAAATCTGTCTGAAAATAAAATATCATGAAATATTTTGTTTTCCCTTTTCGATATTCAAACAATGTACAATATTGTTTGATATCGATATTCAAACAATATAAACAATATAAGTTTGTGTGATTTTCTATTCCATAAATAATTTTCCCGCAGAAAAGAGACAAGAATATATGCGATAAAATTTTTAATACTAGTATACAAATTTAAATATTTGATGAAAGAATTAAAATTAAATCTAGTGTTATTGATTTTATTAATACAGGCAAATTGAATTTTGTTTTCCCAAGGGTGGTTCAACACGTATTCTTGTCCAATATATTAAAATTAGTAACAAAAATTTTTTGGATAAATACAATTATATAAAAGAAATTAAGTCAATAAATACTTGTAAAATGAAATAAAATGTATAAATATAATTATTTTAGGGATTGACGAAATATACATATAACAAATGTATATCCACACATGCAAATATATATATATATATATATATATATATATATATATATATATATATATATATATATATATATATATATATATATATATATATATATATATATATATATATATATATATATATATATATATATATATATATATATATATATATATATAGTACCTATATCAACTACCAAACAAGCGTAACCCAACCGACGAACCGATGTTGTAAACTGAATAAAATTAAATAAATAGATTTGTATATTTAACGTTGTAACAACATATTAGTATAATATTAAATACAATATACAGAATCTGTTAAATAATCGTGTCAAAATGGTTCAAAATTTTTAAATCTGCCGGCTTGACTGAATGTTTTTGTAATCTGTTCTAGAACGTTCACAGATTATTTTCAAATTTTATGTTTCTTTTTAAATTATTTAGGGTAGTTATGATTAAAATAATACACTACATTTAAACATTTTAACGATGTTTAGTTTTCAATGTATTGCCTAAATTACCATTGAGAAATCGACCTTCGAATCAAATATATGAGAAACAACACATCTTATCATCGTTCAATGGATTATATATATCACAGAAATTTTAATTGATAATGACAAAAATAGACAAAGCTTCATTATCTGCTTTTCTTGGATGCATATCAAGTATCTTAAACACTGGACCAGATATGATATAGACGACAACGTAAGTTTTTTGTTAGACAAATTAACTTTCTTTTCATCCATTAACAATTTTTTTAAATTTATTATGTAGTATTGTTTGGATATGAAAATTTTGTTGCATATCATTTGATAGTTTGTGACATTCTGTGTAAAATTGAGTAACGTATAAACGTTTTACATTTAGTAACTAGCTAGTACACAATACCCGTGTATGTATTTGAGATACACGTACTAAATAAATAACTTAATTAGAATAAAATCCAATAAACATTAAAACACTTTCTCTCTTTCTAATTATATAGATACACATATTACATATACATTTACTAGTACAGACTGTTCCCCGCATTAAATTATAAATTCATTCTGTTATAATTCTTGAAATAAGCCTTGTTAATTTAACAGAAATTTGAGTGTTTAATGTAGAAAAATCTTTACACTAGGTAATATTAGTGAGATAATACTAGGAAATTAATTATATGCCCTTTGTTAGCATAACACTTGTTTTCAGTCCTCATGTGCCGTTAACATGTGGCGTTATATTTGAACTTTTTCCTATATATTTCATTTGCCAAAAAATACAAAATTAAATTACGAGAATCGTAAAATATTGACGATTGTATTTCGATCCCATTTTTACCTCGACATATATGCAATTTGTCTTTTGTATGCAATTTTAGTATATTAATTTTAGTTAATAAAATTTGAGTAAAGATGTTCGTAGAATCACCTTTTAAGTTGATTTTCGTTTGTCCGTCAGTCCGTCCGGCGTAAGGATCGAAAAGAAATATTGACTTGAAATTTTGGTGGCATATTCTGAATCTTAAAAGTTCATGAATGAGCAAAATCAGTCTATTGGGTCCAATGGACCTTCACCCAATTTTTGGATCATCAAGATTCAAATATAAAAAATATTCGTTTTTTATCTAAACAACAGCTTTTGTTTGAATTTTTCCTTAAAATTCTTAATGGTTTCGCCATAATTTTAGATTAAATTTCGCCAATATAATCATATCTACACATTAATATTATATACTGTATGGATACCCAATCATGTGTCGACTATCTAAATAATGAACTTAGTCTCTCCACTTCTTCAAATTCTGTTTTATTTTATTTTTGAGTGCTGGGAATAGTTTTACTAAATTTACCACTTTTTTATTATTTTAATTGAAATAAATAATTTCTTCGCTTTCTGAAAAAAAAGTGGTAAATTTTTTAAAAAGATCACCAGTAATCTTCAAATAAAATATAAATTAAATATTAAATTAGACAAAAATTAGGAAAGAAATTTTTACTGATTATATACTATATTTTATCAATAAATATGGCAGAATAATTATACATTTGAAATGAGAACAAATTTGATTGATTTTGATAAGTATTAAATTCATTTCATTAGTTAATCCCATTAATTTATTTTTGATATGTGACTTTTGAATTTAAAATCATGATAAGCACAGTGTATTGAACAGAGCAGTGGTAGCGTTCTGTACTATCTATCTACCATGGAGCGGTATATATTTCTAACATTAATATATATTATATATACTTCTATATATATATAAATATATTTATTTGTATTTAACATTACATTACAGTACAGTAAACAAATACATTTAAATTAGAAAGGGTTTTATAAACATTATATGGTATGTATTTTACAACATATATTTATATAGAATTGACTAGGTACTAACTCAATACTACACCCACGTTTTACCCTTCTAAACACAGACTGAATAAATTTTATACGTATTACAAATGTTTATTAACATTAAGTATTGAGTGTCAACCAACCAAAAGATCTATTTATGGATTGAGTTTTATAAAATTGGTAATATTTCAACTACAATATATAAAATTTTCTCTTATAAATTACTGGAACTGTAGAAATAAAATATTAATATAGTAATTCTACTCTACTAATTTTTGAACCTTTTTTAAGAAAAATAATTTTTATTTATCAAGTACATTTAACAATGTTGATTCAAAAAAGATTCCAAATTAAAACTACTTACCGATTTTTTGAAAGTATATAAAAATGCGAATTAAAAAGACGAACGTTCATAATTACATTCTAAATCATCATGTATAAATTAAAAACCTATTCACTAAACTGTTAAAAAGTTATTGCAATTTTAAAAAAACTGTAATTTTATATGTGATCTTATACACTACTACTCTACCGAATTCGTCGAGCATAAATAAATAAAAATTCCCGAAATTAATTAGTGCTTAAAAAAATCCGGCAACACTTTTGTCACCTGAGATCTGTTGCCACTTGCAGTTGATCGTTTTAACTCATATTGAAATCATTTTTATACGTTTAAATAAACTTGGATGAATATTTTATTTTCCCATCAATACTGACATGATTTAGGCAATTTTAGAAATAATTAATATAAAAATCAATATTTTTAAGGGTATGGTTTTAATTTGACATCTTAAATATCATCTTTGAATATAACATCAACTTTAAAATCATATCACTGTTTCACAATGATGACTAACTACATTCCATACACTAAAATAATATAAGATTTTTTTAAATTAATGTATGAAAATAAATAAAATTTTATAAAAAAGAATCTTAAATCATACTACTAGTTATTCTAAAATAATTTAACCATATAACTTTTGCTTAAAAAATCGAATATATTTTTCTTTGAAATATTGATAATTTTATTTAAAAAGGCATTGAAAACAAACAAATTTATTATAATTTTATAATTTACGGGTCTAAGATTTAATGAAACTAAATTGAAATATTTTTTGTTTGTTTTTATTTAACTATATCTTCTAAACATCGAACCTCGATCGGTGAAAGTGCAGAATCGTTAAAATCTGGACTCCCTCAATACACACATAGCCTACCGTTGGATTCCTTCTATCGAATTTTTTATGTGAAAATTCAGCATTGTTAGAAAAAATGTCTAAATGATCAGCTGTAATGGTTCTCTCGTCCTTCCACTATTCTGTACTTAATCATCCTATACATAACTATTTAGCTAATATACGAATTGAACCTGAATGAAATAAAACTAATATATTACATTAATCAGGTATTTACAGTAGAATAACTAAACATATACAAACATTGTAAACGACGTATTATGTACGTAGAAACACCCGTACGTCATAATATACATAGAACATAACCTAACAAATAACAACAACAACAACAAGCCTCATCATCAATTCTAAAGTAACTTTGTAATGTAATTGAGCGAAGCATCATGTTTATAAGCACAAATCTAATGTTTTGATAAAACTTTTGATTTAGAATTGTATAGTGTGGTGTTTGTAGTATGTACGTATGTGCGGTTGGTGTGTAAGCTAGCTCAAATCTATATTATCAAATATATTCATAATCAAAAAAAATGTTCCGATGATATGGTTTTCTAGGTGCTTTAGTACATTCTTTAAAAAAAATAATAATAAAACTATACATTTATCAATGATTTAGATATTTTTAACTATTGGCATTTTTAAATACACTAAATACATAGTATATACAATTTTGAAAGTTATACAGCAATATACAAAAACATTTAATACTTTAAATGTCAATTTATTTTTTGTTGCTGTTACTGCGAACGCTTACACGGGATAAAAAAGGAGGAAGAGAGAATTTTTAGCTTGCAAGTAAAGATATTCAGGCCTCCGGTCTGCATTCAGCCTTTGGTTGGATACAAAAAACAAGCCTGTAGCCCAAAAATTTCACTTGGCTAACAAAGAATAAAAGTGTCAAAGAATAATAATTATGGAATAGTTAAATAGCTGAATCAGAGCTTGAATTTTGGCATTTAATATATCGCTTTAATTGAAAAACAATTCATGTGTGTAGTTCACACGAGAAAGAATTGAAAATTCAAAAATGTGAACTTAAAGATAACGTGACATATAAAGCATTTTAGAAGTAACGTTATTGTAGAGTTTGTTTGTGATAATATTGATACCAATATAAACAAATACATGTGTCTAATACACTACAGTTATTACGTAGGCGCACGCATCTACATTCTAACCCTGTAATAATCACTGTATAATGCCTTCTGTCTCATTATTTCGCATGCTAAATCCTATAGATAATTCTCATTCCCTCGAACGTTTTATTCTATAGATATATGTGGTTGCCTATTTTTATCGTTGCACACGTATTCTAACCCTGTAATAAACACTGCATAATGCCTTCTATCTCATGGATACTTTCATCTCATTCTTTAGCACGTTATATCGCATAGATGTATGAGATTGTCTCTTTTTACTGTTGTTTTTTTTTTGTTTCATCAAGTTTGAAATCACAATGATACTAAAGAAATTTCAAAAAATGTATATCAGTTCTCTATTATTTCGTAAGAATATTTATATGCTTTTGAAAGATTTATAAGTAGAGTCATTTTTTGCAATCACGATCACAGTTAATCTAGAATCGGATGATGGTATTACTATGATGATAGTGAAAATGTGAAACGGATATGAAGCGATAATTGAAGCAATTACCACGAACACGATGAAATTAATATTATATATAGTTTAATATTACATACATTTATATACGTATATCTTACTACAAACTAAACATAGGCAATTATCCTGATAGTAAAGCTGAAGAAAATATTATATTATGTTCATACATTATGATGATGATGAAACATGACAAAATGATTTTTGTGTGGAAAATTACCTTTTTTACGAGCATGTCACACATCATTCACTCTTAATGATAAACGAAATTTTTTTTATACATATTTTTCTTACATCATATTTGATGACAATCTGTTGGTAAAAATGTCAAATATGTGTAAATAGATTAGATTTTACTTATACATACACCCAGTAAAATTGAGTGATCGAAATTATGGTGTGATAAAAACCAAATAGTACCCCGAAAATTTTGGGTATCTTTTACATTCTGCTATTTCGATTATCTCCTTGATACCTTAAATTAATGAATCTAATTAATAAGGTTGGGGTCCCCTCTGCTATCACTGACGTTAATTTTTTCAATGGGCTAATAAATTTGAGGCACACATTTCTAGGATGAACTTTAATCAAGATTTTCGTAACTTGGTTGATTTATTGGAATAAATAAAATACTTTCACACTACAGTACTTCATTCTTGTGAATGCATTAAAGTATTATACACGCTAATCATTTTTGGAAAAAGTTGACTAAAAAGTGCTTAAATATAAGTTTTTTCACATTATTTACACAATTTTTATTTATTTATTTATGTTTTTTTGTTTCAGGTGAGTTCTGTTAAAAAAAAAAAAAAAAATTTTCCACTTTAAGGTAAAAAATATTCTTTTTTCACTTAAGAAGTTATAAAACCGCAAAACTTCGATTCTCAACACTCCAAGTTTTAATAAATATAATTTCCGTATACAAACTACGAAATACTACTAATGAAGTCAATTCAAAGTAGATTTCAAAACTTATTTTATAGTAAAACAAACAAAAAATTGTGCTTAAAACTTAAACCGAAGATGTTATACAAAATAAAATTTTTTTTGCTTTATTCGGCCAAGACCAGCTCGTTACATTTTTTCTTTAGTATATAAATACTAAATTTCCAAATTGTTTTCAAATTTTGGCTTCCATTAAATTTATTTAGAAAAAATCCACGTAACTACCTTGGCAAATTAGGATCAGGGAAGGGGCCGGATTGTTGAAAATGGAGATCCGCGAAAACGAATACGAATACGGGTACGGATATTCGGCACATCTTTATTAGGATGGTATTTTGTTTTAACTGTTTCATCGCGATCGGATAGTATGTTTACAGTCACCTTTTGCCGTATATCACTGACTATATTATTTGTTTTACTATCGACAACTCTTAAGAGCTAAGTACAGGAGTTCACTTAAATAATCCTGTTTTCTGCTTTGAATCAAATGAGTTTTATAATAATGTTAAAATAATGTTGTTTAAAATTAAATATTTTATATATGTTCTTCAAAAAGAACATCTTATAGACTAGAGTAGAAGCCTTAAAAAAATGATAAAAAGAAGAAGAAAATTATAGTAGGATAAAACCCATTGGAAACGCAAGATAATATGATACAAGTTAAAGGAAACATAAATTACGTACGATCTGAGTTCGGGAAGTATGGAAGGGGTGAGTTTTTAAGGATAAAACACGGTTTATTTCGATTTCTGGCAAAACTACAAGTCCTATGTAAAAAAGTTAAATAGCAAAATTTTAGGTAATAAAAAGATCTACAACTTTTGTATTTACACTTTTTTCACATAATCTCAAAATTTTTCGATTGAAAATTAGGGTGCTTTTTCGATAATAATGCTAAAATAATGGTGTTAATTAAATGTTTTATATATGTTCTTCAAAAAGAACATCTTAGACTAAGATCATACATTACACAGTACTTTAAAATCATTCGGAATCTCTTTGATACTTTAATTGAATTTTATAAATGGAATTAAAAAGAAGACTACTTAGATTTGTATTTCAATAAAACTGATTTTAATTTTGTATAAATTTAAGCCATTTGTTTCAAATGTAAAATGATCTATGTAATTTAAATAATGTTTATTTAATAATATAACGCATTTTAAAATTATTTATTCTGAATGACATCATCATACAAATAAATATACGAATACTATATAAAATATATTGTTGAGACTTTACTTACTTTAATACTACTAATAAAAATAAGTGCTGTTAGTCTCAAAGGAATATAATATTCAAGTTTGAAACCATATATATGAGTAAATAGCAAAGTCATTTTATACCATATTATGTAGAAAATATAGTTAAGTGTTTTTATTGAAATAAAAATGTTAAAGGTTCTACAATTTCCACATTAATAAATTATTGAAATTTAGGAAGACATCTGAAAAACTAGTCACCATTAAATTCTTTTCATTTCATTCGATCTTGTTCATGAAGCTTATTACTGCCTCACCCAAATCTTTCTTACCTCTCAAGTTTCAAATATTCCTTAAAAATCAGTAATGGTTTTACTCCTAGTAACTCCGAGTATTTTTAGGAAATGAAAAAACATGTTCGTCCTAAGGGTAAAATGGAATTATTTGTAATGCCAAACATCTTGAATACAACCAAGATTGCACATAATTTTAAGGTGCTTGGGTTTAATCTACGAAACCAACAAGTATGTAATTCAATATCTTTTCTGTACGTATATATAATTATGAATTTGTCTAAATACATAGTCTATCTACTAACTCCATGACATTTTATTCTCTACAATACACACACAATACACGATGGACATAGTGAGTGCAATCTATCTGTTCCATCTACTATAATAAGTCGTATTATTATTACTATACTCTTAGGGTAGATCCACACTATACACACAGTTCGATCTCTGCCCGATCTCGATTTGGTAAAGTCGTATTATGTTCACATTATACAATCTAACACAGTTCACGATTCAGTCTTGAATCGTCAAAAATCAAAATCATATGTATTTGGCTCATAACTAATAACGTTAGAAAATTAATAATATTTGCAGTGAAAATTGTCATTGAACTTTTCGATTGATGAATTAGCAACTATAGCTCTTATTCTTAATGAAGAATATAATATCAGGATAACAAAAAAATGTAAAGCAATGAGAAGAATGTGGGTGCATGCAATATTACGCCTTCTATCCCCATTTAAATAATGATGAAGAAAATTTTTACAGTACAGTCGAAGGGATTAAAAACTAATATATACTTTAAAGTATTGAAGTTAATATTCATAAATTAAGGTGGGTATTAGCTGACTGAATCTGAAACAACAAAGCATTCACACTATCGTTACATGCCGTCCACGTTCGATCTCACTTCCACAAAATATTCTTCAAAACTGATTGTAACTGGAATGGGATTCGAGCGAAACTGGACTGTAACGAATAGTATGAATGCACACGGATATTTCTTACTTGATAATATTTTATCAGCTCGAGAACTGTGAACAGCATTATAGTGTGGATCTACCCTTAGTTTGCTGGTGACGTTTCTATGTGCATCAAATGTATATTATAGATACAAGAACTTGAGGAGTTGTTATAATATTATATTTTTCATTTGGGAAATCACATGAGTAAATAATTATTTCAAATTGCCGCAATTAGTCATGCTGATAGACGAAATTGTTAAATATATTTATTTATATTTCTAAACATGACATTCGTTCATGATAAAAACTTTATTATTTCACTTGGATATAGAAAGGTATAATTAATATTCATTTTCTATCGAAATATAAGTGTTGAGTGATATCCGATTTCATTTGAAGGCTTAATTGATTTAGGTGTGAGTTTATCGGTTGCACAAGTATATCGAACCAAAATCATAACAAATATAAAATTTTATATTTGTTGCACAAGTATTGATTTCTTGATATAAAATTATTTATTATAATATCCCCAAAAAGGAAAATTTTTGAGATAGTTTATATAGAAATATATATTTTAAGAATCTAAGAATGTCTGAATCCATATATTAGTGTCGTTGTGATGTTTTGTTATACATTTGTAAGATATTTTTCGAATATTTGATTATTGCTTTAATAGAAAGAAAAAAGGTAAAATCTTGAAAATTTTAGATTTAAAAACTGCTGTAATATCAAAATATATAATATCAAACGTTTTTTTTGAAGCCTCCTTAAAAATTCCTATCAATTCACTTTCAGTTGTCTGAAAGATTCAAAATTTTTAGACATGTTAAGAATCAATGATCATACAAGTCGAAAAAATCTAATTTATGCATAACCATAAAAAAATTCAAAAATGCGGTACGAAAAATAAATTGAAATCTTAGAGGTCATAGCAAAACATTTGTTTAATTTTTTAATTCAAAATTCCTTAATAAAAAAAACTTAAATAAGAAGAGGACAACGCATCACTTTTTAATTTTTTAATTATACATTCCAATTAAAATTATTTTTTACTTTATAACCAATATATCATCAAAAAGTGTATTTTTGATTTTTTTAAAAATTATTTTCCGAATGTATTTGTGTTCATAATAATTTTTAATGTAGCTTTATATTTTAATGAATAAAACATGAAAATTGATAATTCAAAAATAAAATATGAATTGAAAACTTCCCTAACAATTTGAAAAGTCAAGTATATTATCCATCTTAATCCCTTAAATATTAAGAACCGAATAAAATACGAAACTCAAACAAATCCCTTATTTGTTCCTTGTACAAATAATTAATATCATTTTGTCCACTTAATAATAGTATTTGTAAAAGTTTTACTCCCCATACGAATTTGTAAGGGGATAAAAATATTTCTTGTTATAGATTATCGCCTTGTTTGATTTCCCTTACATTGTATAAGGTAGATAAAAAAAGTATCCAACCATTCAATAAAGCTTTCATTCATTTAGTGAATTAAAAAAAGTTCGTCCTTTTTAGTAAAGAGCTTTCCCTTTTTTCATTTACTATCTGTTTTTCACTATACAATTAGGTTTGTTTCCCTCCCTTTTTTCATTACGTTACAAAATAAAAGTAATTTTTAATAATTCCTCTATTTTATATTTATATATAAATTTTTATTGTATTGTGTTTGTAAAATTCAATAAAACGATTGGATGACTGGATTTGAACAAAAATGTTGACAGATTTAATACCTTCTCTTGAAATTCAATTAATTTTATTTTACGTTTTTTTAAAGCTTTTTTTTTTTTGTGTTTGAACATTGACATATTTCAATAGGATAAGCCAACATGAAATTTTAAATACTTTTATCACATTATTCGTTAAATTTTTAATGATTCTAATATCATAAAAAGTTTTTCAATTAACGTATTCATCATTATTCGTTTGGAGAAAATTATTTGAAACGAGAAATCGACTGTTTTTTATTTTTTACGATTAATATACGAAGATGTATACAGATAAAAAAAAACAGCTTGTTTTATAGATACGGAATATTCAAACAGGCATGCTAGGAAAAAATTGACTGAACACAAATTATTAAAATATAACCCATATAGCGTGATCTACAACGAATTTTATCGATTTGTGCTAAGCTACTATTGGATCTTCAGGATAATCCCATTTTAGAAACATCTCATCTATTAAGTACCCTTCCGTGGATAGCGCTTTTTTTTATTGATAATATCTCGTGAACTGTTTATCCGATTTTGATGAAATTTTATTTGTTTATGCATAGTATATTTATTTTTAATATTAGTATTTTCAATTGTGCCAAAATCGATTATTCTAGAACATCGCAATTAAACAAAAAAATCGGAACGTATAAACGTGAAAAAAATTAGGTCAACTTATCTCCAAGGAATTTTAAGTTATAAATATAGAAAATGTTTTTTTAGTTCATATTCAAATTTCAACTCAATTTTAGTAAATATATTTGACAATGGGTATTATCTTCTTTTCTTTAAACAGAAAATAGAAAGAGGTTAGCTTTGTGAGGTTAAGGGTACAGAATATTCTATATGATTGATATATAGAAAATGCATCTTTTTCATCCTTTATCCAAATTACAATTCATTGCTTAAAGACATATCGGCCATATAATTGAGCATATTCGTAGAAGAGCATATATAGAAGTTTTGTGTCTATTATTGGCAGTGTATTATTTATTGTAAAGTTATTTACAGCATTATTATATACCTATGTCAATGGATTTTATTTCATTTTTGAAAACTTTAATTCAAATTCGAAAATAAATTAAACCTAAATAAAAAAAAAAATATTATTAAAAAATATTCATTTATATTTAAAATTAATTCAATATTTTTAGTAAATCACTTATTATTATTATTATGCAAATTGTTTTCAATAATGAATTTTAGTTTAATATTTAAATAAAAATGTGTTTTGTTAATAAAAAAATGCTTCTAAATTGTTATGCATATGACATTTTTTTACAATGAAAATATACTTTGTTCTAATTAAAACAGAAATCAGAACACAAATTGCATTAATATTTAAAAACAGAATAAACAGTTCGATGTTCTAATTCACTTA
Organism: Chrysopa pallens; assembly: GCA_020423425.1. Lineage (NCBI taxonomy): Eukaryota > Metazoa > Arthropoda > Insecta > Neuroptera > Chrysopidae > Chrysopa > Chrysopa pallens. The sequence goes on from CM035593.1 coordinate 34,435,991, forward strand.
TGATGTTTTCATTGTAGTAATAAGATTTTAAAAATAAAAAAATTTTATTGCATGTCTTAATTTGTATATGAAAATTAACCAACTACAATTCCAACACATTTGTAGTTAAATAAATAAATTTAAATCTAGTGAGGTTCACTAGATACAATATAAGGTAAACATAAGGATTTTTCTATCGATATAAATTGATAATCTATAGTGACTTCTTGTAAAACGTTTAATTTGCTGCTAAACTATGAGTTCTAACTAATTTTTTACATCGTCAAAACATAAGTGTAATTACAAAAAACAATATAAAAAAATACTCTCTTGAGTTGTATGAAAATAGTTTTTCAAATATTTAGAATATTTGAAAAATTCATTCAAAATATTCTTCAATATAATTTTATTATAGAATTATTCAAGTATTTAATATATTAAATTTTTTAATATTATTTTATGTTATAAAATTTATTACTAAATAGCGCAGCATATAAGATTTTATTTATGCTATTAGAATATTGCAAGAAATATTCCAATTCATTACATTAATATTTTAGTCAGATAAAAACCTCGTTGAAATATAAATAGTATTATTTTTACTCTCAATGTATATTCTGTCGATACCGAATGTAACTATTTGTAAAGAAAAAGTTTTTATATATTATGTTGGCGGTTTGGAACTTCCAGTTATTCACCCATTCAGACCAACTAGCGTAGCTCAAAAACTACAGAACGGATATTAATCTGACGGAAATATTTGGGGTGGGGGTCCGACACGGTTCCATTTAAAAAAAATCTCATCTATAAATTATCTTTCCAGAGATACAGCGCACAAAGCTTATCACTTAAATTCTTTGACTTAAATGCCGATATATCGTAAACCTTTCATCTGATTTGTGTTTTAGTCGTTTAAATTTTATTTATTAACTGCCACAATTTTTATTCCTCATTGCCAAATTGTAACACTATTGGTCAAGTTTCAGAGCTATTCCTTTTTAAGTAAATACTTTCGACAATGGGTATTTTCACTTGATTGTCAATGTGAACCATTCATCCGATTTTAATGAAATTTCGTGTGAACACACATACGGTTTTACATCGATTCTGTTGAAATGATTCTTCTGTATATTTAGAAAGAATGGACAAAATTTTAGTGAAAGATTTTAATTTAATATCATTGTTTATTTTATTTTTTTAAATATAATAATAATAATAATAATTGTACAATTTTATTTGATTACTTGATTGGTGTGTTTTGTAGGTGACTTTCATATTCTATCTGTCATAAATTAATGGTACATAAATGACTAATGACCTGTAATAAAACATATCAAAGTCATAATATAATAATACAATACCATATTTATATATATATATATATATATACATATTATTTATTTTAAGAAAATCATATTTCTTCATATGAGTGTAAGTAATTGTAACTTGTTTTAACTCGTTAACTTTATTTTTATAAAAAGAAAAAAACTTACTTGTATGTTAACACGTTTGGTTATGCCTCATATGTCAAATCAAATAATATAGAAAATTGTTATTTTCTCACAATTGTAGAATAAGTAATCACTGACGACCATTCTAAATTGGTATACAAAATTGTATATAATTTGAAAATTTTTACATGAATATAAAAAAAAAATATTCATTCATTTCTCACGATATAAATCAATTCTTTATCCTTTTTTTATAAATTATAAGTGCTGACTAAACGTTTGTGAACTTTTAAATCGAGTTCCATTAATTCAATTTAAATTATTCTTATTTTAGTGATCTAAGTATGGGCTGTTCTACATATTCCATAGTCGTTATTTTGATTATCGTACGCAAGCGCATTGTTAGCTATTTTTGATATTTATGCCCATGTATGTAAAAAATGATTGTAATGCGCTTGCTCACGACTAGACAACAAATCAGAATCTGACTATGTAGGTTGGTTGATCGACTCTAGGAAAGATTTAATTTCGTTTTCAGATAAATTCTTAAAATACTTTAAATAACCTGTGTGAAGGTAAGTTTAGGTCTTTCGGCTTGCTAGTAAACAAATCAGAATCCGACTATGTAGGTGGGTTGATCGGCTCTAGAGAAGATTTCATTTCGTTTTCAGATATATTCTTAAAATACTTTAAATAACCTGTGTGGAGGTAAGTTTAGGTCTTTCGGCTTGCTAGTCCGCAATGATATCCAGAGAAGATGTAAAGTATACCAAATATGGCTAAAACAGATGAATCGGATTCAGAAAAAATTCAAGCGCGTGCTGCAAAACCGTGTGTAACCGTGAGGATGTGACTTGTTAGTTTACATATCTGAAGCTAGGATTCCAGAAGCCTTCAAATTTTCAAATATTGTAGAAAGGATTTTGCGATAGAATTTGAAGCGAATGTAAATGGTTGTAACCATATCAAAAGATATAAACTTCATTAAATCAAATTTAATATATATCCTAGTCTGTCAGACATTGTTTCCAGTAATATATGTTATATCACATCTGTGCAGCATCATTATCTATGATATAACTTCATGCACCAAGTTAAAATGTTACAAAAAGTCATGTTTTATCAAAAAAGACTACTAATAATGCTCTCTAAAACAGACCCATTTATATTTATTAGATCCATAAATAAAGTGTTATGCATAGAGAGGAAATCCACTTGGATTATGTTTTGTCAAAATGAAGATAATTGAATTTTAATTATAATATAATCTGATTAAACTTATAATTAGAAAATTTTTATGTAATCAAAGGTTAGAAACTCACATTTGAAAGCGTTTTTTCCAACATTTGTGTATTTGCGTCAAATTTGTATGACATTAAAAGTTTGACGTTATCTTTATCTTATTACCTATGGAGCCAATAAATTCCAATTTAAATTAAACATTTTTATTTTTAATTACTAGGTATTTAAAACTTCAATGTAAATATTTTTAAATTCATAAATTTGAAAAAAATAAGATATTATTTTCAATCAAATTTAATTTGGTGTACAGCGAAATTCGACCTGGCGTTCATACTTTGAACTAAGTAATTGTAAATGTTTTCATATTTTCCTCTGAATGTGTGTACTTACTATATGGATACAATATACTGTGCTATATAAAACTTCTATTAATAATAATTATACGGATAAGTACATTTCATTTTGTTAAACGAATATAACAACAAAATAAATAAAAAAATAATTTTTATTTATATATTATAGATCCATCCCTAATACAAGAACTGTCAGTGACAGTTTATAAATGAAAAACTAACAACAAAGCAAATGAATTATTTATCATTGCTGCAGACAAATTATTTATTTACTATTATATAAGTATAAATAAATATATAAGCGCTTTATTTTGTGATTATATTATATGTATAATATAATATAGGGTAGGTATTGTCATATAAAGGATACCAGGTGTTTAATAATTATCATTTTACTAAACACATAGACACTGACTGATTCATTCAAAGTGTAAGCTTGATTGATTATTTTATAACATTGTACTGTAGGGTGCGACGGACAATGAAAGATGACAAGTTTTAGACTCAGACAAGTTTTAAGATAGATGTGAAATAATGTTTCAACAATTACTATAAATTAATCTTTTAACATCGTCTGATGCATTCATTCTTAATTAAAATATGTCCGAACTGCGCCTAGTACGTGGAAGAGACTTGTTAATCGATTGATGCGTCACGAGCACCTAAAATAATTTGTATTAAAACATTGTCAAACAAGAAATTTTAGAATAATTTCAAATAATAACATTTATTTAGTTTTTTTCTTCGGAAAGCCTTATAAAAATTTATTAAATGGCATTGTCTATGAAAGTACTATTAACTTCTTGTCAAACTAGAACTCAAGAATAGAATGGATATTTCAGAATTAAAAAGCGGATCACCTCAAAACGGGTAGGGATGTTCTGCTTTATGAAAATTGTCTTTTTAAATAAACAATCTAATTTCTCAGAAAGTACTTCTCAGAATCCATTTTGCTAGTTATTGAGCTTATTTAGTAGCATCTTTGCTGAAATAATTAAAACTTTTAATCAATGATTGCAAAAGTTATTACAATTTGAAAAATCACCAAATTTGATAGATTTTTTATTATTTAGGAAAACAGATTTATATTTTACGTATACCATTTTGTAGGTTTCTTAAATACCTAAAAGTTTTGTATAAAACCTTTGAAGATATGCGGTGCCATAGATTATTGATTAGTTAATTTTTTTAAAGTTTTCAGAGAAAAAAGGCTAATTGTTGTTATTGGCTTGAAAATTGTAGGAATTATCGAAGAAAATTGCATTTGTAATTATTTTTAATTGCAAATACATAGAAGTGTGGAGAGAAAATATACAGTTTCCTTTGTCATTGAAATATTGATTCAGTTTTATTACTTTGTGTACGAATAGGGTCATGATAAGATAAATATTTTTTATATTAAAAAACCCTAAAAATATATGGATAAAGTACAAAGCACAAAAAACAAATGTTTTAATTGTAATTGAAATTTTGTGCTTGTTCAGTGACGAGTCACGACTATAATATTATTATATCTATCTACTAGTTTACTAGTCGAAAGTAAGTATTAGTTGATAAATAAAATATGAATAGGAAATACGTCCATTACGAATGGTTCTATATACCGGATGTCTGTGTCGAATTCTAACAACCTATATATCTCTTCAAAAATTCAACATATTTAACCCCTCTAAAAAATCGAAAAAATATTTTGTCTCCGATTTTGATAAAATTATGTGTATATGGGACCTATGACTTTCATAAATAATATCCATTTAACGATTGGATTCGTAGTTTTTGAGATATCGCCTGAAGTTCAATCCCGAAGTTAATACTTCGGTTGAATCTAAGCAATATCTCAAAAGCTAGCTATCTAATCGCCAAATAAGTGTTATTTGATTTTCTACATCTTAATTTCTATAGAACAATATATTCGATTATTGTCAAATATATTCTTCATTTTTCAAAAAATACTTCCAGAATAAATGTTTAGATACTTAAAAACTTAAAAATAAAATCATGCCTAATCAATTCATTATAGAAGTGAAAAAGAAAATCTTCGAAAGTGAAGAGACACTCGGTATAACCACTTGAGACAGAAGCCATAGTTAAATTTATTTATTTTTTTATATTTATTGAAATATTCCTATATCTCTCGTGAAGAGTTGGAATGTCTGTTGATGATATATTTAAAAAAAAATTTTTTTTATGTATTTTTTTCGTTATATTTATTTTATTTATGTTTTATCATAATAATTTCATGTTACTAAAAATTTATTTTGATTTTATGTATAAACAAATATGTATTTAATAGCCATAAAAAAAACATCTAATTATTTACTCACAGAATTTGCAAGACAAAATCATCTTCTATTTAGAATTTCATTATTTCTTTAACCAAACAATAGATTTTATACATAAAAGTACTAGTTTTTGGTCAAACTTTTCGATGTTGAGTTTGCACTTAAAATAACAAGTTTTGAGATTACCGAACCCCAAGAAAATGTTATAATCGTAGGTTGCGTTTAAATGAAGTGATCTTTATATCACCACGTGTACCTTCCGATTGATGTGTAAGATCAGTGCTTACTGTTCGTAGAACTTGAAAAATAATGAAGACAATTAAGGAGAATCAGTTAATTATAAACTAATTACAAATGAATGAACCTTATAAATTTGATACACTTTCCAAAAAATATTCTTTTATTATAAAATAACATCATATTTTAATTTTTTTTTATTAATGATAATTTTTATAAAATTTCTATTCATATTCTATATTATTTGGGTATATTGGGACAATATTTTATAAAACAAATATTTTCGGTTGCATTAAAAATGAAATTTTAAGCAGATGCTTAAATACTTTATACACTTCGTGATAACAAAATAAACGATAATTTAAAAATATTACTGCCCTACCAAAAAGTAAAAAATGCAAACTAAAAAGTAAAAAATTAGGCAAAAATACAAATAATAATTTTTAATATGACAAAAAACAATAAAAAATTTTCGAATAAATTCTTATTATTTATAAAATACATAGAATGTACATGTTCTTTTCTATTTGAATTTTAAATGTTTATTTTGATCTGAAAAAAAAAAACCATATATATAATTTTGAAAATACATATTTATTTAGAAAAAAAAATTGTTTCTATTACTTTCGTTTTCAATAATAATTCGTTTATATATTGAATATAAAAGTATTCGTTCACGATTTTCAATTGATATATTGACTATTGAACGATTTGATATTACAATATGACTACAATTTTTTTGTGGCATAATTTCAGTTGGATTATATTTTTATTTTCCTATTCACGTATTTTTATTTCAATTTTTATTGCTTTGTAATCGGTTTAAATCAAAAGTTGAAATTTATGTTTTTTACGATATGAATAAAAGCTTTTTCGATTACGAAAAATATGGGATAAAATCTTTTGTTTCTGATACGTTTGAAAATTATTTTCCAAAATATTAACTAATGTTCAATCTGCATATCTTTGTACTCCTTTCAGTAATACAAACAGAAGAATAATTTTTTCGATACTGCCTCTGAAAATACTGAAATTTGTAAAAGCTTAAAAGGGCAGAAAATGCGAGAAACCACCTAAAAAGGTTAAATTGAAATTATCTCGTTGAAATTTTGTTGACTCTTCAACTTTAAGGTCTCTTGTCCGTTTTAAGTCTCTTGCTGCTTAGATAGCACACAAAAAACGTCCATATTTTTGAAAATATATATATATGATGGCCAAGTGGTGTTCCCTTAATTTGTGCCCTCATCAATACAAGTTTGTATGTATTACAATATAATTGAGAAAATCGTTGTATAAAATACATAATCATTTTCTTCAAAGTCAAATACATAATCATTTTCTTCGAAGCCTATAGATTAGATCCAGCAACAACGTTGTTACTTAAAGAAGTTTAAAACCATTACATATATTTAATAAACATCTATATTCATTCAAAATAAAAAAATTTTCAAAATTATCTGATAGTCTCTACTTAATCAGTGTTCAATAAATAGTATAGAGCAAAACTGTTTGTATAAAAACGTGATCCAAATATTTAAATTTTTGAATAAAGACGTTTTGCTGTATCTGGGCCGCTTCTAACAAAAATTATTTCTAGTTAATTTTTCAATTCAAACTACCTACAATGTAAAATTATTTTTATAAATCGATATTAAAGAGTGGGCAAAAAAATAAAAAAAAGCTTATCTAAAATTTAAGCAAACATAGCACATATAATATATAAAATACTTTCTCAATATTTGTAAATTATACTCACATTTCATACTATTATTTAAGAATTTCGAAATGTGAGAAGGAACTGCGTTACCTTAGCGAATTTTCTGAAACTAAACAAAACATATTAATTATATCATTGTATTTATGTAACTGATCGTTTCTACGATAATGGATATTTTACATAAGAGATGAATTTCGTAAGTATGTTATTTGTTACACTTTTTACATTCTAAAATATAGTGTAACAAGTGTAAGTGTAGTGTATCTATTTTTTTTTTTTTTTTGGCAGTTTGAAGAAAAGTCTAGCATTGAATGAAATCTAACGCAAACGCACAAGTGCACAGATATTAGTCTAACTTTTTGGTAGTTTATTTTCCTTTGGAAATGAATAATTATATATTTTTCCTTTAATAAATTTTACACTACGCACTAAATATTGATACTATAATGTGAAAATTGGTACTGAATATCTTTTACTGTCCTGTGAAGTGTAACCTACGTTGAAGAGTAAACTTTCTTCACTTTTTTTTAGTCTTCCCAGAAAAGTCAAAACATTAAAATAATAATTTTTTTTGGAAAACACATTAAATAAAATAATTGTTTATGGCAAGCGAAATTATAGTCCCGAATTTTAAATATATTATCTAAAATGATGAAACGATCGGGACAGAATTATCAAAAACGTCTCCATAAAAAGCCATTCAAGTCATTAAAAAATGTAAAAAATTGTTTGTAAAAATTGTGAAACTTTTTCTTGATCCTTTTCTCTCCTGTATATTCACCCTTCAAGATTATTAAGCACTATATTTAAATTTGATGAATAAATTTTTTAATTTTCTAATTGGTACAACTCAAATAGGTACAGTTTCTTTTACAAAATACGTTATAAAAACGGTTAGGAAAGAAAATCAGATTATCAGTAAATTATATAAGAATTATTGAATGTTTCGTCTTATATATGCGTACATGCGTAAGAACATACACGGCAGTAAGTATGATATTGAGAAGAAAAACGAAAGTCAAATAGTCGACATAAATCCCTCCGAAAATCCGGAAATATATTACCGGCTGTGTAATCAGTTCAGTGTGTGAGTTTAGCTGTTCAACCATATATCTCGTCTACCTATGTAGTAAGTAGGTATAGGAGAAGATACAGTCCTTAGGGGATTTAACAACCACCCCTTGTGTGTCACTGCATTCGAAGAGGATTAAAGTCCTAATTCGACCATGTTACATTCGACTTCGTGACTCACATCATAGATTAGACAACGCAATATGTATGTATGTACGAATGAATTCTATAATGTTATAATACAACGTGTTAGGTGGATGAAATAACAACACGATATTGCAATAGCAATCTGTGCTAGTTTGAATTGTGATGACTGTGTCTTTTTAACATACCTTGATGTACTGCGTTATTTTAAAAAAATGAACTGCTCTAAAATAATCAGATACCACATTTATTTCTTATACTTTCCCAATAAGTGTATGAATTGATCAATGGTTTCTCTCAAACAAATATAAACTTTTCATATAAACTTCTTTTTTCAAATTTTATTTCAAAATTCTGATTAATTCCACAGTAAATCAAAATGTTTTAACTATAATTTACATATAAATTAATGTGATATTATTGACGTTTTTATAAAGTTAGTTATTGAAAATCAATTTTGTAATTGTCATATTTTGAGATCATTTATGTCTGTTTTGCGTCATTTCACAAAAATGTCTGTAAATGTATGTACAGGTATGTCAGACTCATATCAAATTTTTATGCCACGATTACTCGCAGAAACCGAATGCAGCAATGTGAATTTTTTACAGTAGATGGGTATCCCTGCAAAATCGCGACTATTTATGGAAGAATCAATCAATTGGGTCCCATGAATTAATGATCCTCTGAACTTTTTATTTGATCTTTTAAACTATAAAAGATTCATGAAAAGTTTAAATACAAAAAAATGATTGTTTTTTTAAATAAACAACTTTTTAAACGTATCTAGTAGAAATTTTTGATTTAAAGCTTGTCTCATGAAAATTCAACTATTTTGATCAAATTTGTACTATCTGCTTGTGAATGTCAACAGTGACGTTACTATAGAATTAAAGTAGATTCTAAGAGAACGGAATCTAGAAAATATACCCTAAATGATATATCCAAAGTTTTTAGATATATAGGTAATCAAAAAAGGACAATACTGATTATATTTACCAATGCCATCAAAATGAATGTTTAAACTTAAATACAGTTAGTAAGTTAAAACTGTGTCCAATTTATTCTTATTGTTTGATTGTCTCTTCTGATCATTAAAAGTTATTGTTGGAAAATGTTCAACAAATTTATATAGATGCCATTTTAGTTAATATCAAAAGTTTTCTAATCAAAACCATATGAAACCCAAATTACTATACTGCTTACCTTTTGTTTTAAATCCATGTTTTTGGACATGCAATGAGATTAATGCTCTAAATATTAAATTCGGTATAAACATTAAAATTGTCCCCAATTTTATTCTTTATCAATCTACTTTTTGTGTTTAGTTTTATTCCGCAATGAAAGACAAATTTATATATAGCTTTCAACAAGGCTTTCTTATTTGACCACCGGGCTTTTTGAGCACCAAAAATGGAAATCTAACAGTAAAAGTGACTGATCTAAAAACGAAAAAGTCAATAACCATTAGAATTCCTGTATATACAATTACGCAATGTGATACAATCCAAGTAAGTTAAAGTTAATAAAATTTAACGATGAGAAAAAGGCAACAGGGAAATATTTTTTATATGATAAAATATATGTATTTGGAAGTTACCTAGCATGCTGTATAAAAATCCTAACTAACGACTGATCGATTTACCCTACATAACAAATCTATAGATGTGTTATAATGATCGAAATTAGAACCAGGGATGGGATTGTCTATTAGGTATACATACCAACCGAGACGAGAAAATATTAGTCTAACCAAGCCACGTCTTGCAAAATTCACAAGATTATGTTCTTAATTCATAATTTTTATAGAATGTAACAAACTATATGCCAAATGTAAATAAAGATTTCTCTTATTTTTATTTTACATAAATTTCAAATGAAAGATGAAAAACACTTATCTAAAATTTATGTAAAGATTTCTCTTAAAATTTTTACATAAATTTAAAATTAAAGGTAAAGAAAATATCATCTCAAACTCAAGTTGTCATGTAATATATTCTTATCAAACTTACGTACAAAAACTTTTTAAAATCTCCGTCAAGCTAGCAAAGCAAAGTATTCAAAATTGAATTTAAATATGCTCAAAATTAGGTGCCTTTTAGGTCCTTCAAAATTATATTAGGTGCTAAAATATATTAATTAAGAGAATTTAGTCATTGTAATCACTGCTGCGCCGTGATATCTCGCTGGCAAATATGAAAAATAACTGTTATAATATAATGAAAGTCTCAGAATTAGGTACTTTTATCGTGTGCATTCATTAAATATATTCAATCAAAACTACCAAAAAAATGACTACACTGATTCCCTAACATTAACCACTGCTAAAAAAGTGTCAAGCTAGCAGTGACATCTTGATATAACAGATAATGTGTTCAACATTGAATTTAAACATGCTGAAAATAAGGTGCTTTTAGGTGCTGCAAAATGAAATGAGGTAATCAAATGTTTTGATTGAGTCATTAAGATGCACTGCTACCCTGATATTCACTGCTACCCTATTTACGCTGGCAGAGTAATTCTGAAATAAAATAATACTTGAATACTATAATGTAAGTTCTAAAATGAGTAATTCAATCTTTTTAATAAAAATTTGAGCATTTAATTTAACGTAGCACCTAATTTTGAGCACATTGAAATTCAATTTTAAAAACTTGTTTCTGTTATTTCAAGATGTCACTGCAAGCTGAACACTTTTTAAAGCCTTGGTTTGAGCACTTTGGAGCATATTTACATTCAATTTTGAATAATTTGCTCTGCTATCTTGACGGAGATCTTTTTAAAATATATAAGTAATATAACATCCATCAGTAGTAATAATATATAATTCTTTTGATAATTAATTTTCATATCATTTTATTTAATTAAAATTTGTGTAAAAGTTAATTTTCATCATAATTTTAATAATAAATAATAATTAATATGAAGAAAGTATACACACAAGTAGGTTCTTCGTTTGCCTTCATCTCCAATCTTAGTTTGTCTTCATCAACAACATGTTTTGTGAACTTGGATTCTTCATTGAATGATAAATTTTCAAAAGGATATAACATAGAGGCGCACAGGTGTGGTACTCATAATAACCATCATGTTAATGCTAATATTATTCAAACATGTGTTTTATATGTATGCAAAAGTTTAACATGAGAGTGTCAACATAATCACCCACATTCCATATATACTGACTGACTGACATACACCTCAAATATTTAAACATGGATATAATCAAATTATAGAATGCATAGATTTTGATCATAATATTTCTATTAAATAACATATTTAAAGAAGTTGGGTGTAGTCAGATATTCTTTTGAAGATAAACTTCTTTAGTATCGTTGTCGTTTGAAACTAGATGAAACTAAAAAGCAACAGTAAAAAGAGACTACAAATATCTATAAGGTGTAACTTGCGAAAGAGATAAATGTATCTTTTGGATTTACCATGACATAGACTGAGATAGGAGGCTTTATATAGTGTGTTTTACAGGATTAATGTGTCTGTGTGAGCACCTGCGTAAAGAAATAATGTACACATGCATTTACAAATGCATCATAAAAAGAGCAACTGTGGTGTATTGTAAAAACAAGTATCGAAAATTCAAACTCGTAGACTGGATAAATGTAATGAATGTAATATATATGTTAATAAAATTCATAATAATTTTAAATTTTGGCATCATAAAGCGTTTATTTCTACCTTTACAAATAAATATATATATATAATCTCTTTTTTACACAATTATAATTACTGCCACAGTCCTGTTACAGTATATAGATACAAAGATAAAATGTTATACCGTGTAAAATCCGCTATATACGATGCTTATTGATAATTTTGTCCATATTATTATATTTGATGTGTACTTACATACTTACATACCACTTTTGTCAGGTATATATTACTATTATCATGAATGAGTAGATTATACATAGAATATAATAATAATTCTTTATATACAAAATATGTAAATATAATATAAACAGATTTTGAATTATATTGTATCCTTGACAATTGTATAGTATTTGCCATCGTACATTCCTTTTCCTTATTGTTAAGTTTAAGGTATTTGACATTCATCTTATAAATTTCGTAAGATATATAATGGAAATAACAATTTGTCATCAATTGTTTTCAATTTCACTGAGATTTCTTCTAATAAAATTAATTATGATTTAAAATTAACATAATTTCTACGTTGCTGACCTCCTTAAAATGAATTTGAAAATTTAAATTATTTAGCTAAGTGTACATTGTTTATGTTTCTTTATTGTTTCTGTTATTGGAAGATTAAAAAAATACACAAATACGTTTATCCATTAGTTGGCAAATCAGAATGTCCTTTGTCCGATAACATGACAATTATTATTTACCACATTTTTACGTTGTTAGATAATGAACATTTTGCTTTATCACATAACGGACAAAATGAATTATTCATTTGTTAATGAATGGTATTTCTAATACAATAATAAAATTACGTTTGTCAATTTGAAGCTTGTGGGATTTATCGATAATTTTATGGGCTTCGAAAAAAACTTAAACGGCTCAATGGTCATAATTTTACATTATTTACATACACAAAAAACAACTTTACTGGAAAACATTTTTTACTGAAATAAATAAATTTTTTGAATATAAAGAACAAACCCAAATATTGCTTCATTGGCTATCAGTAGCCAAAGAATAAAATTATATCTCCTGGAGTAGCGTTGAGTAGCCAAAATGACGGGAAATTTCCACATTTGGCATCTCTGGACTAAGAACACTCAGTGACTCAAAGCCTATCATTTGAGCAATTAAATACTTAAATTGGATGAGTTAGAGATTGTTGATATCACAACATGCATCACCTTTTTTTTATGATTTGAATGATTAATAAATAGTATCAGGTCTGATATTAATTACAATAATATTGGATATATAAATGTTTCTGTACGTCTACAGCAGCGGGGCATCGGGTACCCGATAGTATATTTGAAAAGTAATAAAATTATTTTGCCTTTTCACATATGGATAGTGTATAAAAACTAAATGGAAAACACCATCATAATATAATATAAATATTATGAATCATCAGCATCACACAAACACGATCTCAAAACACGTACTCGAACACCTAAAGAGTTGGTTTTATTTTATCTCAATATAAAAAAACCTGATACCGGAGGTAAAGTGAAACCAAATCACCGGATGTTGTTGTTCAACTTATACAGATTTTAACAACATAAGGTGTATTTATTATATGTGTGCGATAAAAAATTACTGTATGTTTTAAGAAAAACGGTCTTTTAATTAAATTTTACATTGCCAATTAAAGTAGGAAATGTGTTGGGCTAATTGATATTAATTTTTTTAATTTAAGTTAAAAATAAAATCAATAGCTACTAAATTTAAAAAATAAATCGAGATCTAGTCTAAATTTTTAAAAATTTATCTCTGTTTCCATTAAATGGAAAAATAACAGCATGGAAATTTATGACATTTTATGATATGAAAACAAATTTTGCTTTCTAAAATGCAAACAACAATTAACAATTAAAAATATTGATGGTACAAAATGAATTATTGTATAGGTGATTTTAAAATTCACGATATGTTCATTATTCCCGCCAGCCTTACGTTTTGAAAGATAATCTTGAAGAGATTACGAACTAACATATATAATTCAATTTTCAATAAGAGATAGAAAATTATCTTTCAGAGTTTAAAACTTTTTCATTTTTGAATAAATTTTAATTTAATTTCTAATCTGGGTACGGTATTGAGTCTAGTTTCACAATTTTATCAGAAATATAATAGAGTTTATTAAGAGGGAAACTACAACCACGTCGCTTCTAGCTACACTTTTTTTTCTCTGTACCCTTATGCCATCTAGCACAAAGTGACAATTATATTGTTATTATCTTGTTGGTGGAGCCTGTTACTTCGTTCTCATCCAAGCGACGAAATGTGATCGATTAACCGCCCGTTTAGTCAGAAGTCAGAACAAGACTTTTTAAAATATATCATTTGGTTAATGGAAAGTATTGACTCCTAACTATACCCTCTGTATCTGTAAATGCTTGGGATTATATAATTTACAATTCAAGGATAGTAAGGGATCATTTTCTTCTCCGTAAATGGAACTTTTATTACATTTTGATCACTCTTAAATCTTTGAACATATTATATTACCCATATAATGTATACATACTACTTTAATATAAACATATTATTTACTTTAAAACTATATATTTATAATAATAATAATTACCTTACATATGTAGGTATTATAACAAGTTCTTAACTCTAAACTAACTACATCATTATACAAAATAAAATAATTCAAATTGAATTTTTATATGTATGCAAATGCAGATTTCTTATTTGAATTTATTTATTTTTGCATGCATACCTGTCAGTTAATTATGCATTTATTATCCTCATTATCTGTACTTGATTTTATATTACAATACACAGCTCAAGTTTATTACTAAATTCAATGTTTTAGATTTACGATTTATTATATTTATTTAAGGTATTCGGTGTGATTTACAGTTAAACTGATCAGTATTTGTAACAGGAGGAATAATAAAGTATTGTAAAACTCAAGAATTTTATTTCAGTTCAATTATGAGTCCTGCTTCTTAATGTATTATATCCTTAAATTTATTTATAAATACAATTTAGAATAACTACTAATAGTTTTAACTTTTTACAAATAGCGATAAACAAATTCTTTCGATCTTAATTAATATAAAGTTTTAATTTTATTCTCCTATTAAATTATATTAAGAATTATGAGTTTTAATGTTTTTCAATTTTTGTTTCAGGTGAGTTTCTGTCTGAAGACTTTAAATCGACTTAAGGTAACAGTTTCAAATGTAACAAGCATAAATTTTGAAAAGATCTACTAGTGAAAGAAGTTATTTTTTGAGAATAATTCAGGAAAAAGATAATTCATTTTAAAATATATTAAACAAGGAATTTTATTATAAAATTTTTATCGATTCATCATTTTCATAAGCATAATATTTTTTTCCTCAGATTATTTTAAATGTTTGTAAACTTAATGTTTGAGTGTCAAAATACAATGGGAAGCTAATAGCTTTGAAAAATATTGTCTGTCTTCGTAATCTAATTTGAAAAGTTTATACTACTTTTTCATGCACCTCTTTGAAAAAGGGGAAATACTCCAAGGATATCTATCTATCAATCACAGTGTATTATAGTAATTTAATGGTGCGTATTAGAAACTTTCTACAAAATTAGGCAGTCACGAGGGATATAAATAGTATGAGTGTTACAACTTTTCAATTTGTTTCGAAACATGTAATGTTAGTCCATACACTAATAAACCTACAGGCATGATTGAATCAGGAAGTTCATTTTTATACTGGATATACATAATATGTCAGAGTAAATTATTTTTAGTTAATATTTATAACGCTAGAAATTGTTGACCGCACAAACAAAATTTGGGTATAGGTATAGAATCACCTAATAAGTCCATTTCCACAAGCCGTTCTGCCCATCACCAAGATAGCTCAATAACGAAAAGAGATAGGGAGTTGAAATTTTGGTGAAGTATTTTAAACATAAAGACTGTTATTAAATTTGTGATTGACCAAAATTTGTTCTTAGGGTCCAATGAGCCCAGAACCCAACATTTAAACCTTTAAAGTTTTTTCAAAAACAAACAACTTTTGTTTGAAACATTTTTTTCCAAAATGCTTAAATTCGCCACAATTTTAGCTTAAAGTTAGAAATTACTTTAGTTTTTTCTGTTAAATAAACGTATCCTAAATTTTCCTTATTTGAATAATTGTTAAGGTATACAAAAAGCTCGACCAGTTTATAAATAATTTTTCAGGGTCTTTCAAATATTATATCCATATAATTTAATACAAATTTTTTACTTTATCCGCCATCACGTGAAAACTACTGTACGTATCGTATGTCGATCCGAAATCGTTTACAAATTGTTTTTTATTATCAAAGGACTTGATTATTCCATTAAACTACTAGTGCCTGAGTCTCAAAATAAATTTGCTGTTTTTTTTATTTTTTTATTTTGGTGTTATTACTTCGATATTTTGGGTTGAAATGATAAATTAAAAAAATTTTTTTTTCAAGTAAAAATAACCACAGAATTTAAAAAAAATCCAATTTATCAAATAAAAATTTTTACAAATAATAAATTTTGTATTATAAAATCTTCCACCGACTCTTGTTACGAACTGACACGATCAGAAAATAGAATTTCTGATTTATATACAAAAAGGGTGTGAAACATTTTAACAGTATATATTTGTGTGGTTTATAATCTTCACACAACTGCAACACAGACGACAACAGACATGACATTCCATTTTCTCACTATAAATATATCACATAAACATACATATCCCTATTATTTCTTGTGAACATATCAAAATAAGGGATTCAGGGTGAATGTCACCATCGTATGTACTTACAAAACACATCATGTAAAGAGAGTAAAGACTTCTTTAAATAAATGACGCGAGAGTTTGAGGTTTGGTAATATACTATATGAGTTTGAATATTATTATTATAATGTTATATCGCTTGAGGTGCTTTTACCTAAATTGAAACGTTAACTGATGTGTCATGACCGAGGCTATATTATTTACTACTCGATTTTCCGGTTCATGTTACCAAATATTTTCATTATGTAAGGTAAGATATTTTATAATTATAATATTTGATTCCGTTTTCTAATTAAAATTCAGAAATTATTTAAGAACATGATTCAACAAATTTACATCTTCAATAAAGGATTATTTTCATGATCAAATAACTAAAAACAAATAATTTTTCAAATATAACAAGATCGTGGAGGAAAGCACATTCAAAATCTTGCAAAAACCTTTTTGTTTGCTTTTTTTGTTTCAAAACTATTCGCTTTGTATATTAGAGTATATTACTTTAGTCTAAAGTTTATAACGATAGCAATTATCGAAGACGTTATTAAACCATTTTGGTCTGTTAAACAAATATCTTTAATTGAATAACCTCTGAATTCCTTACAAAACTATCTAATACTAATAAATATTTTCCCTAAGAAGCTATAGCTTTGGTGACGATACCATTTTTAATTGAGGAAAAATTTGTTTAATTGAAAATTTAAACTTTAATATTGATTTAAGCTGGTAATAGTGTATATTTCCCGGACATATCAATATAATGTGCCGATTATGTTATAAATTATTATTTAAAATGATTTGCAAAAATTATTCAAATAACCTATCATGCAAAATTTATTGATAATACAAATCGAGTTACCTTGAAATCATAATTAACTTTCTATTTTCTTTAACATCTAACTAATATATCAAATTAAAAGGGTTAATATAAGATAAAAAGAGAGATAGATATATATACACAGTACGAAAGATATGTCTTTGAAGTTGTATTTGTAAATATACTTTAAAAGATCTACTCAACAGACAAATAATAAACATACAGGTATTTAAATGTATAATATTAGCATGTAATGATTGAATAGAAGACGACATCGGTTAAATGTCAATCAAACCCACTCATTAAATGATTCTACTTTACATTTAATTTCAATCTCTTATATATTTAAGAAATACTTCAGTTAAGAGGTACCTTATTTGGATTGACATTTTCGACATAAAATACTTAATTATATAATGGTCAGACCGATTACAATATAAATTTTAGATTACTTAATTTTAAATTTCACAATCTTATAAATTGGGTGACTGATATTCTGACTGAAAATGTGAAACTGGACCCAATACCATTACGAAGATTATTTTCCCAGTATTTCTTGAAAAACAAGATTTTATATATAATCTCTTTGGAGGTACAAAGCAGATGTATTTGTTTTTTATAATTAATAATAAATAAACAATGAGATAGTAGATTTTTGCGGCATAAATTTCTATACCGTCTAAAGTTTACCATAAAATACAATTCCATACAAAGAATTCAAAAGAAATGCGTGGGATAATTACTTCAAATTTTTGGAAAATCCGAATCAGTAGAGAAAAATTGGAATGTTTTTAATTATTTCAAAGAAAATTTTATTATAAGTAACAAAGAATACGGCATTCTAATAATTGAAAAACTTTACAAGTGATTTCTAAAAACCTTCAGAAAGTTTGTACTATTTTAAAACATAAAAATAAAAAAATTAAATTAAATACAGTTAATAATAATAATAATATTAATATCTAAGTTTAAATAGACTAAGTACTTAAATAACTTACATCATAGATATAACAGATATTATATACAAGTACTTAGCTATGAAGGTACGCTTTATGTACTTCGTAAGCTTTTGAAATCAAACACTTTTTATACTTAAAATAGAATCGATATAATTACAATTAGTTTTTTACGTGTAAAACAATGTTAACTGGTGTTACCTATGAGGAGAAATATCCCGCAACGAGGTTCATAGAAAGACAAAAACCGTTACATTGAAAATTTACCATGAAAAGATCTATAATGTATAATATTTCCAGTCTGTTGTGCTACCTTTCATATCCTGAACATAGAGACAGATTGAATTATCTTGTAAGATTACACTCCTTTTATTTCATGAAATAACTTCACCTATAATATTCTTTTATTCACTGACCGATCTAAATGGGTCCAGGGAAGGTGTAGATTCATCACCTGTGATTTTGATAGTTAATTATGGTCTCCATTCAAGTAAATGTGATCATGATACTGATTTTTCCAAATCTTTTATTGCGTTAAACTCAATCATTGCGTTAATGTAGCTACTTTTTTACTTCAAAAATTTAAGCCTGAAAATGCCAGCTATGATTTAGCTTGAATTCTATGGTATTCTAATAACAAATGTCCTTTATAATGAGCTTAGGCATTCTTCCTGGTAAAGAGGTAGTGAACTTGGAAACTTCTTTTTCAAAATTTCTTGACTGTAAATAATATATTAATTAACTTGCAAGGGCCATTTATGTTTTCAACCAAAAAGAACAAAAATATATATCAAATCTTATGTTGGTGAAAATCGTGAACATGTAACTTGAATAGCTTCTACCATTTTTAAACTCAGTTAAAAAATAATACGAAAAATAAAGAAAATAACTTAGAAAAATCATTTTTATTTGTACAACAGAAAATTTAGTTTTTTAACTATAAGAGAGCAACAGAGAGCAACTTCGTTCATTCATGCTGTAGTTATTGAGGAAAAAGTTTTTCTTACTTTAATAAAATATAATACACGTATAGCTATTACATCGAGTTTTTCTCTTATGTAATCTATATTTGAAAGTTTTTCCAATAACATTTTTTAAATGGAAAAATTGCTATATAATAATATTAAATAAATTTTTCACTTATTTATAGATTTAATATATAAGAGGTTAGTTTTTACTCTTATTTACCTATATCCGGTAAAATTGCTAAGGAAAAATTATTATATATTGAATGATTTTTCATTTAACTTGAGGGAAATTTTTTTTTGTATAATCAATAATATTTAATGGGGTTGTTCCATTTTATATTTCTTAGTGGAAATAAACGTAACAAAAATTGATTTCGTTAAAATTGTCCATAAATTATAATGAAGTTAAACGGAGACTTGAGATTATAGAGGCAAAAAAAATCAGAATTTCAAGAAATTATTCGATTTTGAAACAAGTTAAAATTAGCCTAGTCGTTCTAGCCGTACTGAGAGACCCCGTCTAGGAAAAGACTTATCAACAAGATAAGACGTCTAAGAAGGTGAATACCTTACATTGAATTGGTGTTTAAAAGATCGGTGTAAAATGATCGAGTGTTTATTTTCAAGATAAAATTCAATTGTCTTCACTATTTGTTCTTGCATTTTAAAATGATAAAACGACTTGTGTCCCATCCTGCACAATCATAATAATGAATTAAAATTAAGTATGTAGTCAGTTACGACACTGATAACGCATCAAAATAAATACTGAAATTGATAACTATTGTGAATTCACAACATATTCTCCATTGATACGAATGGGTGTCAAAAATTTAACACATAATCCATCGCCACCTGGACCTTTATTATTTAACATTATCTTAACTTAAATCGTTTCGATTTCGATCTTCAAATTTTGCATAGTCTAGTACCATCATCATCTCTACCCGTTTAAGAAATCACGATTCATTAGCTTAAAATTTATTAGATTAAATTACTGTAATACTTACAACAGTATTTATTATCCATTGATCAGAATTTGCTACGATCAATACTAATATAATTAAACAAATCGTATTCTCATTTATTCTAATATCGAGCATTAATTAAAACAATTCTTTCTTTGCTCTTTGTATAGAAACAGATTCTTCATTTGATTGAATTTTATTTGTTTAAAAGATTTTATTATTTATTCACTACTTACTGTTCTCATTTCGTAATTTATTTTTCAAATAATAAAAAGTTTAATAAAATCAAATAAGAAGAAGTAAAAGAAAAAGAATCTTGTTATTCTGTGTCTAAAAACATTTTATATATATATTTTTTTTTTTTTTCGAATAATATGATGAAGAACACTTGTCTTGACATTTAATTATTATTTAAAATAATATAATAAATTTAATTAAAAAAATTTTTTTTTTATATTATGAAATTAATTTTTTTACACTTTACTTTTATAAATTTTATTACAAAATTCATTATTTTGTTTTAGAAATTTTTAAATGTTAAAAGGATGTTAACCAATTGTATAATTAAGCGGATTATCGATATTTATACTAAGTTTTTACATTTTGCTGGAGGAAATGTTGGTTTTTAAACGTTTATTTTTCCACTGAATAACTTTCTTTAACGATTATAAACTGTACAAATATGAATATTTATATTTAAATTTGATAATCGAAAAAAATGGTTATTTCAGTGAAAATTCACAACAAAATTTTTGACGGTTATATTATTTCTTTTTTTAATATATTTTAATAATGATTATAAATTAGACAAATGAATTTCATTTCAGTTTACTTATCAAAACTTAAATGTGGCCCTAGCTTAAAATAAATTCTATTAGAATTAAAAATTTATTTATTAACTGTAAGTACGAGTATATAACTAAGAATGATCAACAAAAAAATTTTTTTCTTTATTATGACTGATAGTTAATAGTAAATGTTTCTGGAACCAGTGTATTTGATTAAATAACAATTGAAATATTATGTTTTAGAGCACTAGTGAGTCACATAAAATTAATTTTATACAAGCGATCGTTACGTTGTAATATCCTATCAAGCTTTGCATTGAACAGTGATGTTGAATTAAATTATTATAGTTAATAAATGAGAATTATTATTTGCAAAAGATAATTGAAATTTCTTTACTACAATTTTTAACATAGAGTTTTTTATTATAGAGAAAAAACTTATAGTAAGTAATTGTAAAATACGAAATTTAAGGAAAATTTGTTAGTCGTTTAATTAATTTAACAGTGCGCCGGTAAGCTATTTAAATTTTTGTAATCAATATAATTTTCGTATTTAAATTATCTTTTCTTTCGTGTTGGATCATATAGGCAAATTTTTATCGAAACTAATATTTTTCTGCCTTTTTAGAGACCAAGGCATCAAAATAGGTACACAAGTATTTTTATGTATACTATCTTTGAGGCCCACAAACAAATTTT
Organism: Chrysopa pallens; assembly: GCA_020423425.1. Taxonomy (NCBI): domain Eukaryota; kingdom Metazoa; phylum Arthropoda; class Insecta; order Neuroptera; family Chrysopidae; genus Chrysopa; species Chrysopa pallens. The sequence continues at coordinate 34,458,089 of CM035593.1, forward strand.
ATTTAAAAAAATGTTCAGCCTCGTCATTGTAGTAATCAGTAAAATTGATCTTGATCTTGAAGTCTCGGTCTTGCAAAACAACTAGACCATAATCAAAATTATCTATACATCAGCAACAGCCAAGACTAAGACCAAACAAACAAGACCGTGACCAAAACCAGGACCTAGTATGCAAGATCAAAACTAAGGAGGCAAGACTAAACTAGAAATAACAGCTTCCTATAAATGCATGAGGCAAAATATACTTTGCAACTTCAATATATTATTTTCATGGAACAAAACTAAAAATTCCAAATACAAATAAGAAAGAACAGTCTTCATAACGATAAAGCATAGAAAATTTATTTTAAAAAAAGTATCAAATCTGATAAACAAGACCAAGAAAGACCAAGACAAAGGCTAAGCCCCAACTATTTGAGAAAGACCAAGACCACGACTGAATATGCAACACCAAGATCAACAGTTTTGGTCTTTGTCTTGCTTTTCTCAACACTATTTCAGATACAAAAGCGTTAACTAAAGATATTCAATTGAGTCACTATCTTACGATTCATGAATTTATAAAAGATAATCATCATATCATACTTTATTCAAACCTACTATACACACGTAATTTCCCACTTCATATTTTCGATTTTATGTTCAATAAAAGTTTATATTCTTTTTTAAAAGTATTACAATAGATACTATTAAAAAACAGATATAACATTAAACAGCCATTACTACTTAGGTGACTGAAGAAGTACTTAAAAGTAAATTAAATAAAGAGTATAAGCATAGAAACTTAGTTATCTAGCCTACAAAATTGAATGAATAGAGATAATATTAAATACATTTTTTACGTTAGAATACTATTAAGTGTACACAAAGTATGTTACAGTTATTATACATTTGTCATGTTCTACATTAATGTAATATTAAATTTAATGCATATATAAATATATATGTTATATATATTCTGAGTGTATGAAAAGACCGGGGCACAAAATATAAAAATACGTAATACATAGGAATTTAGTTTACTATTATATACTTTGTATGTAGTACCGACTCAGTGGCCAAGTGAGCAAAGGCGAGAACCAAAATGAGAGAACCAAAAGTTCAAGGTACAAAGGACGCGGTTGCGGTTCCCCTCCTAATATCTTCTAATATGTACTGTATTATGTGTTTAGTTAAATATGATTTGTTTAATTTTGCCGTCTTTGAATTTTTCCAGAGGAATGTTACATAAAATTTGTAGACCTTAAAATGTTCTGTGACCATAACTAAGTTTGAAGACAATCGTTGAATTGATTTTGTAGTCTGGTTTTCATCAACAGCTTCACGACCCAACTAGAGACCATTTAGTGGCAGATTTCCAAATTTGGTGGACTCAAGAATGAAGCATTCGATACTGTATTGCTGTCACATCGTACACAGACCAATTTGTGATCCCCACTTTTTTCGGATTAAAGGGCCTCAAAACAGGATTACAATATTTGTATTTAGTGACAGTAAAAGAAAGTACAAAATGTCCAAAAATTATTAATTTTAGAAAAAAGGACATTTTTTTTAGTACAACAGTTGGAGGAAACAGGACATTTTTTTGAAAATGTTTTTTTAAGACATAAAATGTCAATGATATTTTAAATATAGTAGACTTATCGAAGAAAAATGATAAATTGAATTCTTCCAAACATTTCATATGGAATTCCACACAGTAAAGCTGTCTATAATTAATTATCTTGATAATCGACTTCAAGGTCACCATATAACACAATATTTTGAATCGTTCATCAACATTTGTATATCGCTCTTTTATTGCACCCAGTATATCTATTTATTCATGACGAATATCAATAATACAAGCATGTTTATACATTTAGTTACCTGAACGATGAGTTTTAATTAAATATTGAATTTGAAATACGTATGTGATATTTATCAAATACAAAATGTAATACATAATAACCCATATCTTCTATCCTACGACTTCATTATTATTTTGAACTTTAGGTATTTTCTTATTCGCAAAACAATCTAAATTTGATACGAATGTATATGTATTTGTCAAATTTTAATGTTATTAGAATTGAAATAGAATTTTGATGAAAAAATCCTTTAATATTATTCTATATCTAGTAAAAGTACTTTATAAAAATTTATACTATACATAATTTTTCACAAAACATGCTATTTAATTTTGGTTTCAAGTCAGTGTCCATTTAATATATAAAATGTTTTATTTTTCTAAGTATTATGAAGTTCCATTATTATAAAACTAAGAGGGTTAATGTATCTGGCTAATGTAAAAAAACTACAATGGAAATATATACTTCCAGTTTTCTAATTTTGAAAATACTTAAAATAATACCTATCCCTTGCACAGTTACATCTGGCATATTAAATTTATACTCTTGGTTTCTATAAAAGTTTCTAAAGTGTTTTTATCTTAAACAAGATTATGATATTAAATAAATATTTTCTAAAAATATCAATAAATTGTCGTTGATTGTAATAAAATACCCATTCTAGTTTTAGAGCAGGATCTGAAGGTACACGAGTATACAAAAATACAGCACCGCATGCTGTCAATAGAATTGTGTTAAGAATCACTTCAAAATACGTATTTATAAAATACAAAAAATATTTTTATCTTAATAATTATGGCAAAAAATCGAAATTTGTATTCGAAAAATCCTTTAGTTCTCCTGATAATATTCGTATTTATTTTTGTAAAAATTAAAGAGTTTACAAAGTTGATACCGATTTTCAATGATGTTAATAATCCAACATTTTTTTCAATTTCAAAATTCTAATTAGTGCATACAATTGTGTAAAATCTATAAATAACCCGATTGTTGTCTAACATATATAAGAATTAAAATAATAACATAATTAATATAAAAACATATGGATAATTAATTTGATTTAAATATAAGATAATGTCAATATCTAATTAAGTAGATATTTATATATTATTATACATTCGATTCGCTTGTTATTGTAGGAAGTGAAATTTCAATTTATCGTTGAATATATGCAGTTAACTAAAGTATATATCTACACTATATTAGTTTCATCATTCATTTTATGTATGGATAAGTTTTAATTAGTCCTCTAAACATCTTACATACTGAATGCAAACTGTTGTTAGATTTAGAAATTATATGTTGTTATTGATATATATATTTATTAAATAAGTTGCATTCGTACAGGATATGAAAATATATGGATGGATTAATAATATATGTAGTTAATGTAATATTTTATTGATTATAATTTATTATAAAAAATAAATATATGTATTTGAATTGGAAAAATACTAAATAATATTATAAATGTGAAAGCTTGTATGTTTGGTTGTTTGTTTATGACGAAAAAATGGTTTTGAATTAAATTCTGTACACTAGATGATAGTTTATTACCTGGATTAAAACATTGTTAAGTTCCTATGAGATTATCAAAAGAATCAACCATTCAGCACATTCTCCATTGATATAGTCATTATCTTATGGAACATTATTCCGAAATAATAGGGTATATTCTATTCTTATTAAAATTATAAACTATCACGGAAACACATTTTAATCCAATCCGTTTTGTGGTTTTTACGTGGTGTTCATACTAATATGGCCATTGTCCATAGATACGTTTATTTATCCGTTATATGCAGTGTCTAAAATTTGTTATAAAACATTCACTTCCTAGAAAATATAATTATTTGTTCAATTGTTTGCATGTAAATTGTATAGCAAATATCAATCAAAAATTATTGAAGAAATTGCTTTGATAATCTTTTTTAACTGCAAATATTATAATTAAATAATTATTCATTTAAATTAGTTAATAGATTTTGAGAAATTTCCTATGTTAAATCATACACCATTCACAGAGTTATATATCATTTGATTGATAACCAGGTATTTCGATATCATAGAAAAGATGAAAACATTTATGATGGATGCACGCATACCGCAACTGTCATGACGGATAAAATTTGCTTTTTTTGTTACTAATACTTGTTCCATTTGTCTGTGGATCCAACTCTAAAGTCACCGAAGTATTTAATTTTTTTATAGACATCGTATATATGCATATATGAGGGTATCTTAAGTTTAGTTTGCAACTTTAGAAAATGTTGAAGACAATAATAAAATTTTTGTATAGTTATTCAAACAATCATTTCAGCAATTTTAGACGTGCTATCCGACATCAACATAACTTAAGAATAACAAAAAAGAGAGAGAGCGATGCATGTCAATTGCACATCGTTTTCACTTATTACTGTTTATTTTGTTTAATCTTCACATTTAATACAAAACAATAATTTTTAAAAATCTCTGTATAATAGAACAAGTTTTATATAATGATTTGAGTTTTCCAAAACTACTCGTATCAAGTAATTACAATAACATTTTACAATTGCAATATTATAATTATTTGTACCTATATTATTGTTTTATTTTCATAATATTAAAATTATATACAATTACCAACAATAAAATAATATGAAGACATATACTAGATATCTCCATAAATACATAGTACGAATCATTATTATAATGAAGCGACATTACTTCTATCGAGATTTTTTTACTTCCGTAAATAGTTGGGTGAGACAAAAATTTTATATTCTGTATAGTGGAAGTGAGTTTGGAATAACTTTGTATAAAGAATGCTGAAATTCTCAAGTCCTAGAATTAACTAAAATTAGAATTTCCTCACATTAAATAACATTGGTACTCATTTTTGTCTTTAAACAAAAATTATATTTATTGTTATTGCGTTTTATCTATAGTTATTGCGTTGATGTTATTTGTACATTTAAATTTGTTAATAACTAGTGAGCTATTTTCAATATAAAATAATATATCACCCACAGTATTATAAACATCATCAATGTATTTCGTAACGATAAGAAGACCTGACATCAACTTTACGTACAGTGCGAATGATAATACTTGTCCAAATGTTTTGTAAATTTGGTATGCATAATATTGACATGAAAATTGAGACCTTGTCGAAGAGATTTTAGAAAAAATATTTTTAAATATCAAATCAATTTTTAATTTTTACTTTAGATTTTTTTTTCCAGAAAAACTCTTCGACATGCCCTCCGTTTTCATGTCAATATTGTGCATACCAAATTTCGAAACATTTGGATAAGTCATGTAATTCGAGTCAACAGCTTGTTAGTAGCACACTCCTTTATGCCAATAACAACTGTGGATAATCGCTCTTAATGTTTTTATTAGAAGCATATACCAATTATATTTAATTATAATAATTATATTGAAATATACCGCTTTGTTAATACACAGAAGTTGAAAATGATTGAAAATTTAATTTAATCCTATTGTATATATCTTTATATATAAAATTAATTGCATATTATTTTTAATTATTACCCACTTCAATGTATCTATAATTAATAATTATAAAATAAAGTGTTTGGATTTTAATAAAACAATTACTTAACATTCATAATATTATTATTTGCATATAATAATGTTATCATAATTCAGTATAATATTCGATTGTATTTTCTAATGATTTTCCCAATAATAATTTTCGTAACCTTGTAGTTTGTTATTAGGTTCAGATAATTTGGTGGAAAATATAGAACATGAGAATAGGCTCACTACATATTGTTTATTCTTCTCACCATATAGAATAGTTCATACAATTTTTACTCAATTTTTGTTACAAAATAGACAAATCGTACAAGAACAAAATACGATTCTATTTAACTTTGAGAATTTTTATTTTTAAATTGATTTCTTTGAATGTCTATTTATTAACGAATATTTTGATGCATGAAACCAACTATCATGTGTTTATTTAAAAGTATAACGAAACCTAGAAACCAAAGGTCCCAGTTGCAAATCCCTGTTAAATTACTAAGATTTTTGCATGCTTAAAATTTTGGCATTTTTGTTTTTTTTCCAATATATATTTGATGTTCGTTTATAAAAATTGTGCAACGAACACACAATTGAGAATTCTTCTTATTAAAATAAATTATGCTTAAATTATTATTTAACTAAAATTATAATATTTTAAAAACAATATTACTTCGTTTCTTCTTACTTAAATCTTTATATAAATAATTGAACTGGAATTTTATAGAGAATTTTTGTAATGGACCCAGCCGAAAAAATCGAAATTTATTTAAATGGTAATATCTTTTCATTAGCGTTTCAGAGAAAAATTATTAAAAATTAAATAGATTTTTCAAAATTTATTAAATTTTTGTGTCAATTTAGGTGTTAAAAATGTTTATAAAAGCAGAAAAGTAGAGACCATACTTTCAATCAATTTTCCGTGTCTTTAAAAGCAACAAAAAATTGAAATAAAACATATTTATATTTTTTGTTATTCATAAATGCAATACAATTAAATAATTATAATTTGTAATAAATAATTGAATTTAAATAAATAAATAATTACTTAATAATTAGTTTAATAAATTATTATTATTGATTATTATAAATTTAACTCTATTAGTTTAATTATTTTACCATAATAAATATAGTGAATGCTTTTTTTTACAAATTGTTTTAGGAAGATTTTCCAATACAGAGCTTCTCGAAAACTTGCGAAAACTATTTAATTTTTCCTTTAGTCTTTTGTTTTGAAATATGTTACAAAAAATGTTTACTTTTTTATATTAATCTATTTTTTTGCTTTAATTTTGCATCAATCGAACAGAAACTCAGAATTTTCAAATCGCTTTGATCACGTCAACATATATACTCTCGACAGGAAATTCATAATAATTGAAAATATGTCGTATAGATCCTAGATAAGTTTCAATTTTGTTGTTCCGATACGATAATGTTGGTCCCAAATAAAAGACCCTATATATAATATTGTTTATACAAATGATTAATAAAATCCAATAAATTTAAGTATTTAATATTTCGTTTTATAGACGTGTTATTTACAATTAAACATGCATACGGAAATATTTATGATATTGTTGCTAATATTTTATTGCAATCCCTATTTATATTCTGCAGCATACTCATTGTTTAATTTAAACGTTAAATAAACTATTTGTAGTAAAAAAATTAATATTTGTATACGAAAAATGTAAAATCTTTGTATAGAAAGTTCCGAAAGTTGTGTCTAAAAGTATTTGCAAAATTTAATCGATAACATTTTAATTTGATCCAGAATTGTACAACAACAACCCCCCCACCCGCAAATCTCTTTTTAATTTTTTGAGCTTTTCAAGACTGGTTGAAAAAAAAATTATTTTACTCAGATTTATCCTTGTCATGTTACATCGACTGCTAGAAGTCATATCTTCGCACCTTGTTGAAACCACACATTGTTGAAAATCTGAGTAGGTTTAGAAAATTCCTCTACATGTAAGTTCATAGAGGAAGAGATTCTCTAATTCAGTTTATAAGATTTGAACCACAAATATAAAGCAACGAAGCTTGTAAAATAATCGTCTTTCTTTTTCAGAGTATACTACTTTTTCTTGCCGATATTCTATGGTACCAGTTTTCCCAGCACAATAGTACCATAGCCATATAATTTTTAAATATACTTCTAAAAATACTTCCGAATAATATACTTCTAATTTGATATGACATTCATTTTCGATTGCCCCCATAAGCTTGAAATTGACGGACGGAGTTTTTTTCATTTTGTTATTGCTATAATATCATTAAAAATGCAAAAAATTTTAACCAACATGTTACAAATGCCATCGACAACATCTGGTGTTATCATATGACGGAAAAAATAGTTTTTATAGGATGTTTGTCAATTTGAAGCTTGTCGAAAAGCCTACGGGCTCAAAAAAAGATAACACCCACTTTTCAGAATTTTTATTCAATTGTTACAAAGTTGAGTTGTTACAAAAGTTGATATGTTGGTACACAAATCATAATTAAGTTAAATTTTTTGAAGTATTTATAAAAACGATGTGATCCCAAGCTTTTCTCATAACATCTATCCTTAACTAGTAAATATAATATGTGAGGAAATTCAACACTGCAGACAGTTTAGTAATAAAAACAAAATATGATATTCATGACGGAAAATTTTGAACATTAAAAAAATAAAAACAATTCTTTTTGTTTGGTGAATATTAATATATAATGGACAAGGGAAAATAATCATAGAGAGATAATAGGGGTTTACGTATTGTATGTAGAGTAATAACAATATAGTCATTCATATCTCATATATATATTATTATAGTATTTTAATGAAAATGGAAAATGAATGTTTATTGTAATTAGTTTTATATAGACCCATAAATACACATTATAATAATGACTATAATAATTTTTTTATTTTTTTGAAAAATATTTTATGATTTTATCTATTTATTTTTTTTTTAAATTTTAAATCATGTTTTTGTCATATTTTAATTTATATAATCTATAACCTCAATTATATACTTTTTATTGTACTCAACATTTTAAAATATAAGATGGGATATTAAATTAAGTCCAAATATTTACAAAATATCGAATACACTTACAACACTTGAGTACTTATAAGGATTGAGAAAACCATCAATAAGTCTATTTTCGTTTATCTGTTCGCGAATTCGTCGAGATATAAACGTAAAGAGCTGAAATAATTCACCAATCTGAATTTTTCATTATAAAATACACGATTTTATGGCATATTTTATAATTTATTTATTTTCAAATATTGAACTTAAATTTAAAAAAAATTAAATCTAGAAAACAACTTAACACGTCATGCAAATCATGTTTCAATAAGATTCAGATGCATACTTTTTGTATCTGAGAAACTTTTGGTAGTTTACTTATTCATTAATAAAACTTTGCATATTTATGAATTTTGTTGAATTTTCATTCAAAATAAAAACGATTTATTAGCAATTTTCAATCTGAACAAACAAAATGAGAAAACTCGTTTATTTTTACGTAAACTAAATGTGTTTTTTTTTTTTGTTTTTATTCTAAAGAAAGAGTAATTATAATTTTCTCTGTTTATATGCCTATTGGTATTATTGTGTTTATTTATTTAAATTATTTTATATGTTTTAAAACACTTTTATTTTATAATTTATTTTCAATATATTCAATTCGTACGTTCAATTGACTAAAACAAACAAACATACACACATTTTAATTAAATGTAAAACAATAAAAATGTTCAAGGCATACAATATACAATTTTGTTGTTGTTTTATGTTTTATAAACGGTGATTTATAAACGATTCCGGGATTTTTTTCAGTTACATATAAGCCCGACGACGCTCTTTTTATATTTTTAAATTTTTATTCTGTTGTATATTTAGTAATAATATATATTGTTTTTGTTTTGTTATTTTTATATTGGTATTAAATTTTTTTATATTTTTGTATGTCTCTCTTGTTTGTATAAATTAATTTTTATTTCAGTAAATTGTTTTCTATTGATTTTATTAAAAGTAATTAATTTCAAATTATCTGTGTTTGATATTTGTGTCGTTTTTGGAATATATGTGATTTAAAAATAGATTATTTCATTAGGCAGTTAAATATATTTCTGATTTAAAAAAGTATCATAAGAAAACCTCATGTCATACAGGAAGTCTAATTATTAATTAAATCTAGTATTATCTGTGGCCGAAATTTAACCAACTCCCAAGCATTAATAATTAATTGTAATAATTTTTGCATAATAATTATGTAACTTAATAATTATAGGTATTTTAATCGTCCGAATTATTTTTGACCGACCAAAAAAGGTCGTTCTTAATAGAACTGTAATTTTTTTTTTTTTTAATGTTTGTTACCTCAGAACCTTCGACTGGGTAATCCCATTTTGATGATTCTTATTTATCTGAAACCTGCTGCTTCCTTTGTGGCCCCGTTTCAATTTGGTACAGATGTGATGGGCCTAAGGGGGGGGGGGTGTAGAGTACTAAAAGAATTTTTAGTGGTTTGTGTGTTCGCGGATAGCTTCGTCGTTTATGAAACGATTTTGATGATATTTTGGTTCGAAAGGAGATATCTAAAGATCGGTATCAAGATAACAAAACCAGGATCTGATATCCCTAAGGATAGGAAAGGGGCAAAAACAATTTTTAGTGATTAAATTTCATTCAAAAGAAAATTTTTTGTGATTGTACGCAACATTCAAAAGTAAAAAATACAAATTTGCAACAAAAATGAACCACCTTAAAAAGATTGAACTAGACAGTTAAAATAATTGTAAATTCTTCCTTTTTACCAATTACGTTTCGAAGTCGATGCCCATCTTATCCCTAGCTAAAAAATTGGTTGGTTCGCGTCGACTAAGAAAAGTTATTGGTCACAAGGAAAAATTTAAATTATTTCTACTTTCTACTTTCTATGTAATTTACCTAAGTAAATTTTTTTTTTAAGTTTAAATATTTTGACCATTTTGTAAGTATTCAAATTATTTTTATTCACTTTATAATTATTTATGTCCCTTGGATCGAGTAGGTCATATTACACTATCATGGCCTACATTCGTGCCGTATTATTTATACCGGCTATTCTGGCATGGTTTTCTATGGTTTCTCAATATGTCGTTAAGATCAATACCGGAATAGTTTTCTTAAAAGTCGGCCGACGATGCATAAACCCCATTCACGTTTTTTTGTGCAAAATTTATATTAAAAGAATAAAGATTATTTATTTTTTTAACATTAGAAAATGGTTCCACTCGCAGTGGCTTCCAGAAAAGCCGTAAGCAATACAGAATACATGACATAAAATACAAATAATTATTTTCATAAAACACCACCTCGCGTTGATATAAAATAATTACAAAATGATCATACCCAAAACTAATTAAGATAATTTGCATGTGGTGGGTACCTTAATTACAAATTATAATTACTACCGTATTATCTATCTACACATTCATACAAACATACCATACGTGACTAATAATAACAAAAATTACGATAATAATTATTATTATTATCGTAATATGTGCATCAAATCTATCGTACGTACTACAGTGTTTAATTTTGTTTATTTTTATCAGTGCCAAGTAGAAACATTAATGGTAATAATTGTTGATAGATTGACACCTTTGGCATACATACTGTGAATATAAAGAAAAAATTATGTATAATTGATTATAATGATTTTATAATAATACTAGCAGTTTCTTATCTGGTCCGTAGAGCAATTTAAACTTTCTACAAAAATAATAATTAAGACGAGTTGAGTCCTATCTGTGTTATTTTTGATAATAATTTAATAGTTAACAACTGTGAAATTTTCCAAACAAACATGATACTATTAATCATTGAAATCACATAAAAAAATGATGAGTGGGTGTTGTGCTCTCATCAAGTTATCGAATTTGAGTGTTAATAGCTCAAATGATAAGTATTGAGTCATCATTGAATGTTCTTAGACCAAATTATATAATATACAATTCTTATGGACATTCTTATTATGCATTATTTCTTATGGGTTTCTTTCTCTAAGTATTTTGATAGTTTTGTATCCAAATATCTTCAGTTCTAATGAAGATAGAGTTTTGGTCTTAGAACACTCACTAACTCAAACCTTTCATTTGAGCTATTAAACACTCAAATTGGATGAGACGGAGGAGAGTAAGCCGCGGACATTCAACTTTTTATCAACTATTTTAATATATGTATTAAAATAAAGAATATGCAAGCAGAATGCAAAAACTTTGCCGTATGCCCACGGCACTTTAGCCAAGTAAATCTCCGAAATACTTAAGCCTTTACAGTTTCATAACATTTCAATTCTATCAATTAAATATCGTAATAGACGTTCTATTTATGAAAATGGAAGTGTTATTTCTACTTCTGTAAAACGTATATAATATTTTCATACAACAAAAGTTGTTAAAAAGTTGTAGAATCTGATAATCGCACACAAATCAAGTCAGTTTTCTTGTATTCATAATACCCGAAATTTTCATAAATTGCAATGGAAATTCAAAATGTGTGTAAACAGAAAATGTATGCAAATAAACAACAAGTTGTAATGGCGACATATTATTTAGAAAATTGAGGATAAATCCTATTCTAGTCAGATATAAAAAAACCAATAACAATAACTCAAGAACTCAATAATGAGATAAAAAAAACCAAATCTTCAAAGACAGTTCATAACTACCTATTTAATCCAAGAAAATTGCGACGTGGTAGCATTTAAATTAATTTTTAAATATCAACCAAAAAAATCTAAAAGAAAATTAAATTTCAACCTCCACCTACCTGATTTTACTGAATGGATCCTAATGTTGTAATGGTATCTACAATCTGTTTTACTGTCCATTGTACATACAATTTGGTTATTTTGAGGTAATTAAGGTAACTCTACCAACAGTTTTCTCCATAACAAGCAAATATTTATTGTTGGTGTACAGTTGGTATTATACAATATTCTTAAACTAATATATAATTCATTCGTTTAAAGGTAATAATTGGTATATATGAATTACACCAAATATAAACTTACAATTTACAATATTATTGTTGAACATCACAAGAGACACAATTTTACTGTCACACAACTTGTACAACTTGTACTGTGACAATAATCTAATTACACCTGTGTTTTGGTATATTATAATATGTGACTTTATAATATGTCACATAAAACCATCAACTTTATATATTATATAGCCACATACATCCATTATATGAATCATACAAATACTTTGAAAAATATTGAAAGCTTAGTTTTTTATTGATCACAACAACTAGAAACTTGAAATAACAGTTTTATAATTTTAATTCTTTAGGGGATCTTTGAACTATAATATAAATTGAACTAAACTGGAACAGAAATAGAATTGTTTTATGTAGAATTAAATTGAAGAGAAGTATTATTATACTTAAATTTCGATTTTTCCCCAAATTTGATCAAATATCCTAATTTATTAAAAAAATTCTCTAGTCCTCTATAAAAATTTTATTCACATATTTTTTTCAGTTACGAAAATGGAAATTTCAAAAATGGTCCAAATATGTAAATGGTCCAAATACAGTTATTTATTATTATTAAATACAAAATTATTGAAATGATTTAATAAAATATTTATAAAACTGTAGCCATTTTTATAATAATATTTTTTATATTTATTAAGTTCATTGTGTATTATGGGCAGCAAGTTTGAAGTTTGCAATAAGTGTCAAAAGTTAGTGGAAAAACAATTTTCTAGATACCACGTAATTTATTTTTAAAAAATTTAATTTTTAAAAGCGTTTATTTGAAGCTTTTATTTAAATATTCTTTTATCAAACGACATAGAATTTAATACGGGCCAAAGTTAAGCAACTTTAATCTTACTGAAGCTTAAATATTTCCAATCAAAGTTCTTTAAAAACCCTTTAAATCTCAGTAATTATTCTAAAAGGTCTTAAAGTACCACAAGCACGTTCCTTTTTCAATCAAACATTAATTTTTCGTTAATTCACGAGGAACTTGCAGTTTACAAATGGTACACTTGAATAGTTTGTATTTAATTATTATTCTTCGATATTTCTCATATCGCCTGTAGTTTTATAAAGATAAATGTCATTGTGTTATATAGAGATGCGAATTATATGTACCAAAACTAACATCACGTAATTTGTGTGTGTGTTCAAAGCCATCCATCTATCGTTTATGTTTCACTTGTTCACTAATTAAACAGAAATCTAAAATATAATTGTTGTATATTGTTCATAACATTACGTTACTATTATCATTATAATATTTTACTTTATATTTATTATATATTATATTTACTCTGTAGTATAAACAATTGAATTTAATCATTTATATATAAATAAAATGAGTACACATTCAAATCAAAATTAAAATCAACAATAATTTTAATTTAAAATAAACACCTAGTTTAATTTAAATCTGTATCTATAATAGCTAGTAGTAGCTTAGTTGGGAAGTAGACCTCACTTATGGTAACACTCCATTCTTATAAAGTATAGACAAATATAGACAAAAGCTCTTTATCATAATTGGTTTTTGGAAATTTGGAAAACGAAGCCTTTGATGGCCTTAAAAACATGTCATAAACGTGTGTCGAAAATTTCAGAAAGATCAGACGCGTTAGAAAGTTACAGCAGAGCTAGATAAAAAGATACAAACATACTTACATACATGCAGACACACAGGAAAACGAAATACAAAATCGTTTAGTTTTACCATAGACCACAATTCATTCGGTCAATAATAATAAAAATATTTTTTTTTTAATATAAATAAATAAACTATGATTAAAATCTAGTGATTTGAAAGTTACCTATTTAAAGTTCAATAATATATATTCAATCTTTTTTTCATCGAGTACACCTTATAACGAAAATAATAATAAATTTTAAACAAAAAATTTGCTGCGTACAACGAACAGTAGAAAAACATTTTCATAAATCACTTCTTAACCCAAAAAAAATGTTTAAGAAATCCAAAAAATTTTGTTTCGTGCTTTCTACCATAATCCAATCGTTGCAAGGATGTAATTTTTGGATCAAGGTTACCTTATAAACAATATTTTATCGAAATTCAAAACATGTATTTCCGGTGATATAGTAAAATAAAGTAAAAAAACAATGTTTGAAAACACGGAAATATTTCTTGCCAAAGATTTATCGCACAATACATACATTCGATTGTATTTTCAATTTCCTTTTGAAAATAAATGTCAAAGATGTATCAAGAGAAAATATTGGAAAAATGAATATGTAATATGCATTTGGTAAAACCATACATATAGGGATGCAAACGCTACATCGATATTTTCATATGATATTTATGTACGATATCTTAACATCGATGTTAGAATACAGGCATGTGTGTATATGTTATCATTAATGCTCGGCAGAGTGAGATAATTTGGGGCTTTACTACGCAAGACGCTGTAGTTTTACCCACTTATGGCAGTAGGTTGCCATAGGTTTAGGGAACGTTTCGATTTGTTTCTTTTTAATTATAATTTTTATTGTACTTAAGTATAACAACATTGAATTTGCGCCAGATTATTTTACTCTCTATGATTTGGAAACCTGATCTGTGATTGAAGAAAATAAGAGGACCGGTGAAAGTGCTCACCGCACTTTCCCTGTATATTTCGTGGTCTTGAACGATGCATCAATACAGTGCATCGAATGAAAATGCCAAAAAATGCATTAAATAATTTTTCTATGTTACAAGTTCTTTGTATTTTTGAATTACTTATAAAAAAAAACTACGGCAATAATTTTAAAAACCTATAGTTTGATATATCGAAAAAATGGATGTATTTTTCTACAATATTGATGTTTTACTTTTAATAAATATCGATGTTTTCATGCATGATGTTGCATCCCTTCATACATGCAACATACATAATACACAAAGATATTTTATATCTATTGAACTGATCTCTCTTTTATTTTAAAGATTGCACTAAATAATCCATCCATCATTTGTGGTTCGTAACCAACAACCCAACAATATCATCCACATTTATTTTTATACCAAGATAAAATACATACATACATTCTTTACAAACCAAAAAAAAAAAAAAAAACAACAAAGTACAATAAAAATAATTGTTACTATGATTGAAAAGATTGATCTATTAAAAATAAAACTTATATAGAAAACGTTGCACTCACTAGTGTGTTTCTATGTATAATAATGTACATTTATCTTCACTAGAAATACCATTGTTAGGGATCTGTATCGAAAAATGATTTATCTAACTTGAAGTTGAAACGTTACATGGTCTGCAGAACCTGTTAGATAAATAGATTTTGTTTAACATTAAACTAGTGGTCCTGTGTGCTGCTTCGCATTAATTGTTGAGAATAATTTAATAGCTTCAATTTGAATCTTAAATTATGTGACATTTTCCAAACAGACCTGATACTATGAATCATTCAAATCACACAAAAAAAAAGGTGATGAGTGTGTGTAGTGCTCTAAACATTCTGCAACTCATCCATTTTGACTGTTTCATAGCTCAAATGATATTTATTGAGTCAAGTGTTTTAAGACCAAAATATATGCTAGGTATTTCTTATGGATGAAATGGAGGAAAGAAAGGCGCGGACATTCAACTTGCCTTCAACTCTTACAACTCAACATTCAACTCTTATTTAGTTGAATTAATGAGTTCTCCATTTTAAGTTAGATATCTCCTGTTCTAATAAACATAGCAAGTTCGTTTTGGTTTTAGAACACTCAATGACTGAAAACCTTTCATTTCAGCTATTTAACTCTAAAATTTGATGAGATGGACGAATGCAAGCAGACATTCAACTCTTTATGGGATTTTCTCCACACAATGTTTCATATCTCCTGTTCTACAGTTGGTATTGTCTAAGAACGCTCAATGACTTAAGGCCTTTCATTGGAGCTTTAAAACACTAAAATTGGATGAGGTAGAAGAGAACAAGGTGCGGACATTCAAGTTTTCATGAATTTTTTTATGTATGGATTTGGGGGAAAGCTAAATTTTCGTATAAAATAATCCTTTTAAAGGAGGGGGGAGTCTTAGTAGTGGTGCAGTAATCTCTCATTCAAGATATTCCCGGTTCAATTGCCAGTATGGTAGAAGTTTCTTTTAAGTCCTGCCATGTAAAAATCTATTTACTCTTTATGATTGGGGAAAAACTAAGCGACCGGGCAAGGCGCTCACCGCACGTTTCCTGCATTTCCTGTGGTCTCGAACGCAACGACTGTTATTTGTTTTTATTATTTTTATGTAGCAAAACAATAACCTCGAGTATATCGAATGCACCCGATTTATAATACTTTTGCACCCACTTCGTCATTGTTTCGTAACATACCATAAGTAGATTATTCTACATGATGACTACAATTTTTATTCGATCATAATAAAACCATTCACACGTCTATGAGTATATCGACACATGTCGAACCGTAAAATACAATAAAGAGATGGGAGAGAGGACAGAAGATAGGGAGGAAGCATATAGAAAACTATCATAAATATCAATATTTGATAGATTATCATCAGCCATAGTAACAAATAAAAAAAAATTATAATTTTTATAAATTATTATTATTATAATAATTTATGTGCATAAATTTTTTATAAAAATATTGTTAGTATTGGATAGAAAATGTGAAGGGAAATTTGAATATAATTTATTTTGAAACAAAATATTATTGTATGGTGTGTATTGAAACATTAATAATGTAATGCGAAATTTGTATTACATGGGTAAATTTACACAATTGGTGGCCATAAGCATACCATATCTTTTATAAATTTGCTTTGAAAAATTTGTATATGGCTTAGTTTTGAATAATTAATGTAACAAATTTTTCATCTACAAAAATTCTGAAATATGGATTTTTTATTTCGGAGTAGGTAAAATTTATAATTGTTCCCGCAAGCTCCAAAAATTAACAAACATCCGTTTTTTTCGTAAATGTAATAGGAAAACTGTAAATGTAAAAACCATTTTGTCCGCCACGTGATAAAATCAAATGTCCGTTGTCCGACAAGCTGAAAATTGTGACAAATAGCAATTTTGATATTGTTTTGCAAAGATCATTCCGTTTTGTCACATATTGGATATAATAATTTTTTCCATTTGGTTTTTACTAATCTACCTACAATAATAACAAAAACCAGATGTCAGTTAATTTCAAGCTTGTCGGGGCAATCGAAAATTTTACGAAAAAAAATTTTATATTACTGCAAAAATGAAAATGGCACACAGAATTTTCCTATGATAAATTTGTTATACTTATCATTATTAAGCTATATATAGTACATTTATGAATGACTTGATATCTAAAGAGCCACAAGGATTATTATATTATTTAAACAAATCCTCGAGCTGGTGAAAATGGTGCAGTGTTTGCGTAATCAATAAAATAAATTTCTTCCTCTTTTGATATTTTGAGATCGCAATTCGAAGTATTAACTAATCCTGTTTTCTCTCTTTGTTTCAGGTGAGGATTTAATCCGAACATTTAAAAGTGCTTTCAATTTTTATTGAATAAAAGGTAAAAAGGTAACCCAAGAATAAAGTCTTCACATATTTAATCAAGTACGTATTTAGATCAAGTGTCACCCTAGGCTAATTTGCAAATGACACTGTTTTGGTGTTAAAGTTTTCAATTTTGTATTTTACTCGAAATTCTAAAAAAAATTGTTTTTAATTTCATTATTTGCTATTAAAATATAGACTCGGTAGGCGGTCTAAGTGTGAAATACTCGAATATTAATTTTTTTAAATATACGAAATTAATAAAAAATTGTTTTTGTTTGTGAAAATAGTTCTGACTTTGAAATGAATAGTAAAAGGATTTGGAAATACTAATTTACCGAGTTTTCAGAAGTACCAGTTCTCAGAAGACTTTTTGTCTAAAATAGTATTATTTTATATAAGCAAAATCATATCTCTGTATAATTAATATAATCATCCTTTGTTTCATATTTCAAACAAATCAAAATTGTGTTATCTTATGAGTATTATAATACAAATATGAAAAATTGGCTACGTTTCAAATTATTTCTGTATAAAAACTGGAGAGCATAAAACAAATACTTTTTTTCTTCCCATAAAATGATGTATATGCGACCGAAATTTTTCACGAATTTATAGTTTTCGTTTAAATTACGTATTAATTGTTTTATCATTGGCATCTTGTTTTTCTAATGCTTAATTACTTTTATCAAAACATGAACTGCATCTATAAAAACAAGTAGTAATTTTAAATTAACACATATGATACAACTGGGATAGACAGCTTTTCTTGTTTGCTAAAATAAAACTGAAACTAGTGTATATTTTTTGGAATTCAAGAATTTGTGTAGGTTTTATTGTCCTTAGGTAGACCAATTACACTGAACAACAGATAAATTGAAATCAAAAATTGATTTACAAAAATCATTTTCCAATCTTAAACAAGTAGGCTGTTAAATTAAGACTCTTTACTTTGGAAGTAAAATTTTCAATATAACTCTTGCCTTATATTGTTTTTTAAAGACTAAATCAACTGAAATTTTTACCTTGTTGAAAATAGTTCCATAAAATGTTCGCTAGCCTTATAGCTACAATTATATATCATTAAAATTTAATTATTTCTAAATCTTACTCTTTGGTAACGAACCACACATTGAAATGATGTTTTTATTTAAATGTTTCAAATAAATTTTGTAAAAAAACATTAAAATCTTGTTAATTTATTAATAAAAAGGGACTAATTTATACAGAAATTAAGGGATGTTGGTCGGTTAAAGGTTAATATTTAAATTTAAATTTTAATCAAATTAAGATACAGGCATTTTAAAAGTTATTTTGTGGGTTTGTTTTTTTGTGTTGACAAATGGAGTATAAGTCAGAATAAATGTAAAAATAATATTATTTTATACAACATTTTATTCAGTTTAATTGTGACTTTTTACCTATTTAAATCACTATCATAAAAATTGATTACCTCGAAGAAAACTTAGAAACACAAGTCGATTTTACCCAATAATTGTGAAAAATATTCACTTACTCATCATTAGCTATAATAGAAATTCATAATTTTCCCATCTTTAACAGATTTTCGTGCCCTGAATATTTTTAGATTACCCCGGGAAAACAATTGTTATCCTTTCGTCGAGATGGATAATATTTATTATTTCAAAATACTTTGTTTAAAAGCAAAAGCCAGCCTGATTTTGCATTGTCTAGTGGGTTTGTTTAAAATAACATTTTACAGATAAACGATTTTTTCTACTAACATTATAGTTCATAGGAGATCAATATTGAAAATTTGCTCATGGCAATGTGCAAATATGAAATACTGTGTCATTACTGTCTCACAAAATAATCACAATTTTATAAAAATATAGTCAAGATAGTTAAAAGGTAAATTGAAGTAAATTTTGTAAAACTTTTCTTATGATAAAACTTCAATTTTACTTATATTAGTAAAAATAGTCAATAATAAATGAAATTTTTCTCAAAACTAGTACATCAAATTGGGGAAAATTTCCAAATAAACGATCTATATCAATATATAATTCATTGAATGCGCCATATTATCCCATAATCCAATTACTGATAAAATAATAACGACAGATTATTTGTCCTTTAAATAGATATAGAAAAAATTTATGAAATCTATTTAATCGAAACGTCATGGTTTTCCATTTTCATTTCATTGAAAAAATAAAGAAGTGAAGAGTACACACTATACATTTCGAACATATTTTCACAATAATTTTTAACTCGAAGCAATTTTTCAAATTTAATATCACTCTTTTATTTAATGATATTCATTTGAATATTAAAATTATATAATGAAGGAAAAATTATTCAATAATTTTATTTTTAAATTTAAATTTCCATAAATAAATATAAAATAAACGGATATTGAAATCATTCGATCATTTGAACGGATGTACACTACAGTTTTTTTTTTATCGGAAAAATAAAATTCTGTGAAAATTCGATATCAATAATTTTTTTTTTTCAAGTAAAAACTAATCAAATGATATTAATTATAGTATATACGGTACGCTATTATAAATAGTATCTATCAGGAAATATGATAATATTGAATGGAATCGATATATTCGATACGATATTTTGATTAATGATTTTCTATACCAATTATTATTAACTAACAAAATGAATAATATTCTAGATAATTTGAATATTGTATAAAGTACAGAGTCTAACAATGGAACGGTTGCAAAATTTCTAGAATATTTAGCAAATGTAAACAACGGCTTAGACTTGGTATGATTTCTTAAAATATATCGGAAAATAATGTCACAATCTCAATTATTCAAAGAAAAATCCCTGATTGGGTGTATCCTTGATACAGCGCATAAATTTTACATAAATACGTCTATGCATAACGGTAATTGAAAGATCAATTAGATTGTTAGATTGTAGATATAGTAAATCTTATCGATTTATTTTTGACGTTGATCTCACTCTTACCGACTTCGTTCACTTATGCACCAATAGATGGCGTTCCTCTGTTCATTAAATAACTCTTATTGCAAACGAAAACATAGATATATTCACGTCAAAAAACATCGAACGTTATAAATTCATTATGAGATCTTCAAAACAAGGATGAAAAATGATAGAAAGGCCTGTTTACTTTGTTCATTTGTGTGCTCACAAAGAACGTTTGATTGCTTGTTTTTACATTTTCCACTTACCACAGTACCTAGAATGATAACTAAAAGCTCACAAAAACACATATAGATCGAAATATTAATTTTTAAAATATATTTTTGTGCCTTTATTTTCAATCGTTTTTATTTTTTTCGAAATATTTTATAAAAGCGGCTGTGTGGTTTTAATTTATGATCATACTAAATACATCATTTATTTATATTTTGGTAATTTCTCCCATGGTTTTCATATAGAACTACTATTTTCATTTTACATTCTGTACATGAGAATATTTATTATCTCTCAGAATATTAATGATTTATAAACGACTAAATATATTCGTAATAATTTTCAATATTTAAAATATATATGAATACATTTGACGTTTTGAATATTTGATTATATAGGCAAGTTATTTCTACGTGGTATACAAGTATATATAAAGGTACGCCGTGGCTCCCGTCTGTCCGACTACGTATTAGAGCCCAACATGACAGGATTTGAAATTTACATCAAATCATCATTGTTAAATATTTTTCCAAAAAAATAAAATTTTATAAAAAAGAAATTGGAAGTTCTGATGCATGTATCCGTTTTCACATTTTCATATTTGTGTAGTTTTTGATGGTATTAACCGATTGTACTTCAGAATTTCGTATCATGTTACCAATAAAAGGACATGTATGCGGCAAACGTAAAAGAATACAATTGTATTATGATTGTCGACCTTCTTTATAGATATTTCACAAAAAATACTCAGAAATAATACAAAATAATTTCCCAAAACACAAAATATGCATGTAATATGATTTAATAAAAATAAAAAAGTTATAAAGGAAATAAATAGAAAGAACGATAGAGGCTTCTTTAACATGAGTACTTAGACTCTTCGAAGTCGAATGCAAAGAAACGTTCGAAACAGTCAATTAATTTGTCCGAGTGTGTTTAGGAATTAATTTAAGAGAGACAGTTCCATCGATTATAATTGTGTGAAGTATATGTGTCTATAAACAGAAAATGAAAAGATATGGAAGGCTGTAGGAAAGTTAAACACTCGATAAATCTCGAAAGTTCAAACATTAAGCTTCTAGCTTTGGTGCTTACAGGTCATTACGAAGTCAAAAGCATTCTTCCACATTTCGTTCGAAATGTAACAAGGAGATGCGCTTTCATCTTTTCGCAAAATACTCTTACAGTATTGGAAAGAGATCCTTCGAGCCAATATGGTAGGACCTTTAATCAAGCAATTGAAGTCAAGCTCTTCTTCATCATTCAAAGCAGTCAAAAAAGTAGAGGCAATGGTAAAGATTTAAACAAGAGTAGTTAAATCAGGAGGTAAGAAAAATTAAAACCCCTTGCCTGGCTTTTGTCTGTTTGACTACCTCTTCTACCAGTCAATAAATTGAGTCGTTGGAGTTTCTGGTGCAGGACGAAAGTCGTCAAATCAAATTTTATTTATATTAGTGGATAAAATATCAATCATTTTCAAAACTTTGATAATTTTAAAACAAAATGAACAGTTCAAAAGTTCATTTATATAAACCGCTTATTAAATTACTGTACTGCCATTGGTTGCTGAGATAACGAAAATTAAAGACAAAAGAACTTTTAGAAGAAGATCATACCATATTAAAATCGTTTCGTATACGTAATAATTTAAAATCTAGGTCGCTATATTATGTGTTTCAACTGCAGCTATGCACTATAAATGTACGTAGATGATGTACGTAGTGTGTGTGTGTGTGTAAACGTAGCATATATCCTTGTTATTAGGGCATTTTAGTGTCCTATTCAAATACCAACAGAGAGAATAGATATTATTGTGCACATAAGGGCAGTGTGTTATAAAGCTCTATAACATGATTCTGTTAAAATAGCTTTTACTAGAGTATTGCTTGTGGCTATAAATGTTGCATAATATTGGACATTATGAAAACAGTGAATACAAAAATAGCTGTTGTTTGTATGTCAGATAATTGAATTTTCTTTTCAAAATCTAATTTGCAAAATAAAATTTTTTTTAATATTGAGTAAAAACTCCGTTGTAATAAATAAATCCTTTTAGCGTCATGTAAAATTTCAAAGCATTTTCAATACACTCAAAATTTGCCCAGTGGGGTTGCCGAAATATTAGGCCCTAATCGTTTCAATTTTGCGTTTTTCATTTATAGAATCCATTGTGTATTTAGTTTTAACATTTCTAGTCAATATTTAAAAAAAATAATTGTTTTTTAATCGTTCGTTCGATCGTTCGGAACTACAGCTACATCGATTTTTAATATTATACACATATGTGAAATGAATAAAATATTAAAAAACTGACGAGCAAACTGATTTCTTTTAAATAATTTCCTTTTTATATCGTAACTGGTTGTTCAAGAAAACTGTTTTGATACTGTTGACTTAAAATAATTGCTATTGTACACTATTATCATCGAATAGGGTAAACTATAGAGTAGTGTAATATATTCGTTAGCAAATTCGTACATTCGTACTAGTTATTATTAAACTCAACAACGAATATAAGCAGCAGCAACAACTGGTTGGTATATAGTAATATTCTAACATTCTAAATACGTGAATAGTTTAGCTTCAATAAATTCTCAGTGCTTAGTTAGTGCACTAAGTATTATTATAGTTTGTATTTAAACGTTTATAACTCTCTCTCAATCAACTCTAAATGTTTAATCCACTCTCTGGGTACTAAATTAAATCTAGTATTAATAAACAAGGTCTTCAACTTTAATATATAGATATTTACAAAAATGTTTCAATTTAATGTGTTTAATAGTATATGGAATAGGGAACGTGCAATAAATAAATTTGCTATTTTACCCATAAAAATTTGAAACTAGGCAGTCATTTCTATGGACAAGTTGCACAACAATATTTTTAAATATTAATGTAATTTATATAACATTTTTCTTCACAATTAACTATGTGTATTGTTACCAAGGACATCAATAAGACCTCTTGTCGTAGAATGACCCTTACGTATCCCTTATGTAATCACTATGATGAACATGTATGACGTCATTTATGCAAAACTCCTTCTTTGTTTAATTAAAAATTTTAAATGTCCATATTTTGGCTATTTTATTAACATTTTTAAAAAATAACTTGAAATTGAAGTTCAAGAAGTAAAGATGCTTCAATTGAAGTAATAAAAAAAATTTGAGCATCTTTTCTATTGTGAACTATCCCTCACTTAAAGTTATAACAATAAAAATTTTGCACAAACAAAGATGTTATAAGCGATCATAGATATTTTCTTTTCAATCTATTTCTTGAAATCGATATTTAACATTTGTTTTATATGTAGATACTAACAAGTGACGTCATTCGTAGATATTTCCCGCTTTGTTTAATTTTAAATTTTAAATGTCCATATCTTGCTTATTCTTAAAGATTTTAACAAATAACTTCCGATCCATGATCGGGAATTAAACATAAGTGAAAATTACAATTTAAGTGAAAAATAAATTTATTCTGGTCCCCTATTATTCAAATGTAATGAACAAATAGTTTATCTCGAAAAAAGCTTATAAAATCAGATAAAAAATTCATGTTTTTCTGGGAGGAATTTTTTGTGTAGTACTCAGAATTTTACATGTCTACTTTATGTATGCCCAATGTCATTACATTTTCGATAGTTAAATTCTTTTATTTATTTGTAAAAATTTCGTTTTTTTTTTTGAAAATAATAGTTTTTTTTTCAATTAACTAATTGTTTTGTATGCCAAAAAACTGTCAAAGAGATGTCAGTCACTATTATTATTTTTACAATATTAAAAAAAAAAATTTTAATAAAATAATTATTAACAATAGACAATCCGAACGTATCTTTCGACTAATTTGACATTTTTTCATTAATTTTTTTGGACTTTTTTTTCAGCCTACATCAATATTTATTGTAAAACTTCTTTTATCTGAAATTTGCACAATGTATTTTCAGTGGGAGCATCTCCATAAATGTCATTAAAAATAAGGATTTTAATTACATTCATAAAATAATTTTATGATATACACAAAGAGTTTTTTTTTTTTTTTTGTAGCAAGCGAGTAAAGAACCGTTATAAATACTTTTAAAACAAAGAATAATAACAAAGTTAGGCGGTATATACGTTAAAAGTTTTTATTAACTTTCTTTAAAAAACATAAACAAAAAAATATTGTTTGCTTAATGGTTACCAAACCATAAATGTGTTTATTTTTTTACTTCCATGTACAAATTATAAACTTAATGTGTGCGGTAAAATAGCACACATTAAGTTGGTAGGATCAAAATCGTAACTATTAGAAACAGTTAAAAATCGGAACTTTCTTTCAGATATATTACGTCCAGCGTGTAACAGGCTTAGTCCAAATAAACAACGGCAATCTGATGCTTGTTGAAATTATATAAGTATATAAAATTATTTTTCTTACATCATTCAAAAACCAAATCATTTTTATTCCTAAAAGTGAATCAAGAAGAGACTTCATTTTCAATACTTACTGCAAATTGACTCTATCTACTATCGTGCTTACTTGTTTCCGATTTCGTAATTGAAAATCAATACTAAAATGAAAAAGTACATTATTTCCGAACAGGTCAAAACTACTCGGATTTTCACGATTAAGTAATTAAAAATGCTTCAACCTTTATAGTTCATAAAATGAAGCTTCAGTCCAGAAAGTTACTTTTTATGTTGAAATTTTCATCTCTTGGAAAGGGTGGTACCCATCCCCTAGACTGGAGCGTCATTTTTTTACTATAAAAGTTTAAGTATTTTTAATTACCTGCATTATAAAACAAATTCAGCAAAATCGGAGTAGTTTTGACCTGTTCCGAAATAATTTTCTAATTTTTTTCCACTAATATAATAGTTTCAAAAAGGATACTTTATGTCTTAGATGTATAAAAAGATAAATTTTTAATTTAACAAATTTGTTTATTATAAAACAAGTTACTTGATTTAATTTGTGTATATAGGAGTTGTATGAGTATTCCATACAAAATGTTTTTTATCATTTATTAAAAAGACATTAATTTAGTCATTTAGAACTGAAAAATTAAAAGACTTATCAAAATAATAAGAGATCTATTTTCTAGGTTATATGCTTCAATTATTATGTTTTTTCAAATGTGAATTAACGATTTTTTTTTTGTTTTTTTTTTTTTGTTCCTAATGTTTCTAGTACGATAAAATTTAAATACATATAGATAACTGTAAATGAATCATAAAATCAACAAATGATTTTTTTTTCATCCAATTTTTTAAATAAAAAACAAATATTTGTTTTTGGAAAATCATCAATAATTAAAAAAGAAAAAAAATTACAATAAGTACATTTTTCACTTATTTTAGATTATTCACATAAATTAAATAGTATAGTTTTATTTTGATCACATAAAAATATTAGGATTTTAGTTCAATTCAATTGTAAATTCGAAATACAAATTATATAGTAATATTTCTATTACACTCCGTACAAGTACCTCAACTTTACCTATATATATCCGGTTATTGAGGTTATTTTACAAACTTTACTAAAATAAATAAATTTGATATTTTTATTGAAATATTAGAATCTACAAACAAAAATATTTTTAAAACAATTCACTGAACAATAATAATAACAGAAAAGCTTTTTAGTTTTTGTTACAAATACAACAATATAAAACTGTTCGTTGAGTTTACAACTCCGCAAAGTTACTGTTGTATTATCTAATTTTAGATAATAATAACCTGAGACATGTTAATTCGAACGTTTAATATTATTAAATGTCGCAATACTGAATCTTACATACTCATTTTCGTTATCCTCGCCTTAAAACCGAACTTCAAGCGTAGCTTTAGTTTTCAACTTCATATCTCACTCCTTTTATAGAATATTAAATGCCCCATATAAAGCTTACTGCTAATTTTGTGGGAATATTATTTAAAAAATTTTTATTATACATTTGTTATTTTAGATATAATTATATGAAAGCTTAATAAGATATGTAAACTGTTTTCCCGTAATTGATAGAACACAGTGTGGTCCATAGTTTTACTAAATTTGAATGGTTTGTTTGTAAATAAAAGTTTCAAGTGAACATTTGTATTCTACAATTTGATTGGTTGTTTGAAGTTTATTATATTCATTTATAAATTATAATTCTCTATTATTTATAGTATACAATACAGCAGAGTGCTTAATATATATTTATATTATAATGTATTAACCAAAAAAATTTAATCGATAAAACAAGCTTTAATATGATCACGCAGTGATGCTGTTCAGTGGACTAACGAAAACGATTCAACTTTGTTTGTATAATATATGGATATTTATTTCACTGTAACTTTTGAATTTAATTTTGATCAAATTTATGAATCTCTCTCTATGGA
Organism: Chrysopa pallens; assembly: GCA_020423425.1. NCBI lineage: Eukaryota > Metazoa > Arthropoda > Insecta > Neuroptera > Chrysopidae > Chrysopa > Chrysopa pallens. The sequence continues at coordinate 34,485,542 of CM035593.1, forward strand.
TATTTATTTCACTGTAACTATTGAATTTAATTTTGATCAAATTTATTAAACACTTGTTTATAATTTAATTCATTTAGGTTTCATAGTGCCATCAGGGGTTCCGTAATCCATCCTAAAGTTTCAGAATTGCTCCTCCTCTTACTTTCGCCATGATGAAGTGTGTATCATTGAAAGTCACTCGATAAATTTAGTGAAGTGCAATAGGAAATACGGTTTTTCGTAAGATTTGTCGACAAACAAAATATTCAATAATTTTTAAGTAGAAATAAACATTTGTCAGATCAAAATTTCTGGTAGTTTACCTCTTGATAATTGAATTCTAAGTTGCTAACCGGATTTAAATTGGTAAAGTGCTTGCTAACTTTACAGACAGTGATTTGTGTACGTCACTTCAAACATTACATCAAATTCGATCCGTATATCTATTTATATGCAACTTATTCAAATATAATAGTAAAACCACACGTAGAATAAGTTTAGTCAATTGCAAACAATGATAAAATATCGAATTGAGAATGTAAACATGTGCACATACCACACACATTCATACCCGTATCACAAGATAGAGCCACTTATTTAATACTCTATACTCCTTACTGAATACGACGGTGTATATATCGATGTACGTATACAAGGTGATCAGAAAAATTTGTCTTTACTTTTGAATCATTCAATATGCCGTAGGTTGTTGAAATATTTCAATTAAAAATCAAATTTATTCAATTTTCATTCCTTGTTGGTAATCATTTGAAGATTTATATTCGATAAAGTTTTTATCCCATTTTTTTTAATCGTCGAAAAGAGATAATTATCTCCAAGTGGCAGAAGTATATACATTTGCAAAAATAGATAAAATAAACAAAAACTCCGGCTAAAATCTTCTTTTATTGCTACATTCCTATAATTATAATTATATGAAATAAAAACCATTATAGACACAGTTATTCGTTTATTTTACTTTTAAAAGTTTCTACTTAATGCTGTTTTCCAATAAAAACAATAGAAAAGATCTTGCATAAAGTATATTGATTTACCGGCTTCAATTTATATATCGAAAACCGGTCGTATAAAAGTCCTATAGTTTAAATGCATGACACCTCTCAACTTGTTCGATTTTTCCCGCATGCAAATTACTTCTTGTTAGTGATTTCGAGCGTCATTTTACTGAGAAGATTATATGAACCAAACTCATATCAAAAGAAAGGTTTTGATATGAATTTTCCCAGCAACTTTTATTCCACTCGTCGAAATCTTTCTGTTGGTATAAACTTGATTCATGTATCTTATAAATTTAGATGGTGTGCGAAATCACTATCCAAAAGTTACATGCATGCAGGTAAAGTTCGGCAATTTCGGAGGTGTTGTGACCTTTAGATCATTAGTAATACCACGCACATAACAAAAAATTGTTATGTATCAAACGCAGAGTACGTTTATACGGCCAATTATCGAGCTATTATAAGTTTTCACATGCAATTAATTCTACATATCATACTTCTATTAGGATTCCAAGACTTACATGAAGTCTTTGACCGAACCATATGTTTTGAACCTTGTGATATGCTGACGGATTTCCTCTAAAAATCTCATGGGTCTCGACTGATGAAATCAAAGGCAGGCGAATCCCTTCTACTTATATCACTCCAAGCTGAAACTATGAGAATATATTTGAACTAATTAAGAGGCTAAACGTAATTAATTAATCTTGAGTCTAAATAAATTTATTTATCCAAAAAATTAACACTCCCTTATACTAAAATTTATATATCTATCTAAGAGAAATATTTGTTGAATGTTATCTCAGACATTTGTCCGGTCCTATTCTCTTTCCTTCCTTTTCAGGTTAAGCTTTCGGGTCAATCAGCAAACAAGTATGAATTCAAGAATAGTAACAGTGGTAGGATGTATAATATGTGTGCATACAATAATATATGGGCATGAGGAAGATGGATACTATACGTTTGTATGTTTGTGAAATTTCTATCATCATATAAATGCACATCATAGATGGATGGACCATGTCAATATTAGCATCATCGTCTGACTGATGTGTGATTTACCACCTACCGACCATCTAGCTAAGCCTTTCTATTCGATCTTCCTTCTCTCACATATCAATTTGAAGAAGATTCATGGTCTAGAGATCTGATTATATAATATATTGTATATTTATCAGACATGTATTTACCAAATTTTTGATGATACATGATAATCATGTTGGGTCTATAGAAGATCAGTTGGTTGTATCCTTTATGAAATGTGTAGGCTTTTGGGCTTTCCTTCATGACTGACTTGCTATACGTAATTATTAAAAGGAAAATAACGATCCTAAACCTGATTTGAAAAAAAAAATTTTCTCAATAATATTTTATTTCCTGTAGTCGATTAATCAAAACTCAACCCCAGCGGCCAAGAATTTATGGTTTAAGGCATGTTGCGTGGTTTAAGGTATGGAACAGCGCGACGCGATATAGCAAATTAACGACACCACGCTACGCTGAGCGACTGGCGAGATGCGATAAACACGTGGCACAGTGCCCGAGACACAATTTCTCTCGCCGCGTGTCGCATGTTTCACGAGGCTACCAAATAAAAAACTAATGAACCAAAACAAAACACAAAATAAACAAAAACACGTGTCTACTGGGTAAGAGAACTGCGTGGCAATTTGCGTTCCCGAACACTACGCGTGTGTTGCGATAGCGTCATGTCACGTCGCGCTGTGCCACGCCGCAATATGAGCTAGGTCTCACGTACACCACTTACGGGAACTTATTTTCGTTAACATCAATTTTTGAACAGTTAAGCAGCACAAGGAGCATCATGTCGTAGATTTTGGAGGTTTAGAAAAAATCGCTATATATTAAGATTTGACATACTCATTTTTTTATATTTAGATTTGATGGTCGCCAGAAAACTCATAATATTAGGAAAATAAACTTAGTTATGAAAAAAAAATTGTTTTATTTCCTCATTTCGAAGTGTTGAAATCACATCTGGATACAGAGTAGTAATGGTTGTAGGTGTTAAAACCATTTCGATTCCCCTTTTATGGCTAAGGAATTATTGTTTCCTGATTTAAAAAAATCCTGATCAATCCTAGAGCAATTGAATAGGAATGAATAAGAAATCAATAGGATTGAATTGGAAATTTCATAGAAAAATAGATTTCCTATTCAATTTCTATAGGATTAATAGATTTTAATTAACTTATTATAAAATAATCAATTTTTCTGTCACTTGTAAAAATACATCCTCGGAAAATGTATTAATATACATTTAAATGTACAATTAAATTTTCAAGTGAAATTATATTGTATAAACTATGTAAAACTTAAATATTTATTAATTTAAATCAAATTCACCTCTGCATAGTGGTCAACTAGCTAACTCTGCTATTACTACAGCTGTATATATACAGTTATAATGTACATTATAACATTGTACAGAGTAGTAGTAGTACCTGTTTGTTTGTGGCGTAAATGACGAGATGGGTGATGATTTGGTATACTCGAGTATACCAATATACACATCTCTTGTATATAGCCGTTATATATGCATACCAAAAAATGCAGTCAAAACTGTGTATCGGGTATCGGTATCACTTTGTATCGCATATTCGATAAAACATATGGACTAAATATAGAAATTGAACTCGAGCTCAGGTGTACTAATTCAAATTTAGGTACACCACAATACTCGAAACAAAAATTTTTATTAAACATCGTCATGTATTTATTAACCGAGTTTTATCTAGAAACTTTTCATCAAACTCAGTGTTATAAATAAAATTTGAGTTTTCGGCTCAACCTAGATTACAAATATTGTAAAGTACTCAAACTTGTAGAATTTAGATAAGTTCTGATGTTAATAGTTGAAGATTCCCATTTTTCGTTTCTTCAAATTAAGATTACAGCACGTCAGTCGCAAAAGTTCAAGGAATAAATATTATCCGCTATATATAGTAGGGTAACCTTAAGTATTTACCATTAAACGACCCATAGTAGTAACAAAACATGTACAACAATTGAAAAGCATTTACATAACCCGTATATTGTCAACCAGTGGTAATTTGAACGGGCAGCCAAATAGTGTGTATTAAGAAAAAAAAAAAATTTTTAGTTATAAAAGTAAAAAAAAAAATCGAAATTTTTAATCCTGTTCCTAACGCACACTGTTTAATCGAAATGTCAAATTTTTTAAAAACTTAATTAAAAACCTTCCTGAATTTTCGAATTATTTATTTTAAAAGTAGGATAAGTCTCTTGGCAGAAGACTGTCTAAAAGCTCGCTTGCCTACTAATAATACTAATAAATTTGTTTTATAAAATAATTCTCAGACTTACTTTAATGTTTTATTTGTCACTAATTTTAAAATAAGCACCCAAAAGTTGAATTTTGTATTTTCTATTAATAAACTTCAATTTATTGTTGATAATATAAATTCTAAAGTGTCAAATATTGTGCTTCCTATTAAAAGCAATTTCTAGCAAGTGTTGATTCGATCTTAATATATCTGTTAAGTATTTATTTACGAAAAAAAATAATTCGTTTTCTAGATGTATATTTACAACACTAACGGTCATTTTAATGTCGTTATAAACAATTTTCACTATCTATATGCATCATAGGATGTTTACATTGAAGAGAAATGCGTTTTATACAGTCTAGTGCATTTTGCTGCTTTTAGCACAAACCTTTATAATAAAATAACATCATTAGATTTCCAAGTTGCCATAAAATAGTTAGTAGGCAAGCAAACGGTATGAGTTTTTAATGGAGGGTGAGGAATGATGTAAAGAAGGTGGAAATATTATTATAAAATAGTATATTTATCTATTCAAATAGGTACTAATATATTGACAAAGAGAACCTCCGCAAACTAACTATAGCGACTGAAACATCAAACAAATCAAAGAAAAACCATAAAACATAAACAAAAACTATGATACTCGCCCACAGTACTAACAACTTCAATAATTAGGTTCTGTTATAAAATAATTTTTATTTTATTTCATTCGAAAGCTTCTCTTTCTAATCTTCTTTTAAAATAATAATAAAGATTACTACTTATGTTCTTGATTAAAAAAATACATCTTAAGGTATACCACGTCAGTTTTTTAAATTATCCAAAAAGTCCATAGTATAACATATTATCTTTATTTATATTCCTTGATGAATAAAATGTTAATTACTTTGATTTTGTTCTTTCTTAAAAAACAAATGGTTTTTTGAAATATGTTTCCTTTAATTTCACATATTTTGATATAAATTTAAAAAGACAATGCTGATCTAGAATATGGTCATTTAAAAAAAATTTAAAACTTCAAAAACTTCATGTGAATAAACAAATCATTTTAAAAGTTGTGTATATTTTCACTGCACAAAAAGGTCAACACATTTTTAATATGAAAAACGATTATCTAATCTGACATGCTTTTATTCCAATGAAGTTTGCGACATCAAGTTGAAAAATTAAAATTAAATTAACTTTATTAATTAATTTATCCTATGAAAATAATTTTCCAAAAAAAGATAAAAAGTATGAGTAAATAATGATATCATATCCATTCTAGTGTAGAGTAAAATGGTAATATTATTAATATAGAATAATATTTAGTTGATGGTGATATAATGATGATGCTAACGAAGCGTTTCTAAAATAAATATGGTTATCGTTATACTGGCATTCCACTTTGTGTTGTAAAATGGTATATATATATATTATTAAGTCAACCTAAACTTTATACTAACTCGCATAAATTAAAGCTCATTAAATCGTGTGGAGAATTTACTCGCGAGTAACCTGCTAACTACAATGAACAATGTTAATTATTTGTCTTTGTGATTGATATCGGTGATTGAAAAGTCTTCATACTAATGAGACAATAATAGGGGAAATATGGGACAAAAATTACTTTTTGTTCTATTTATGAGGAGAAAATTTTTACATGTTTTTTATTTTATACTTTGAATTAAGGATGCTATAGGTACGAATTCCGATAGTGATGGGAAGTAATCGACTATGCTTTGCAAGGTCATAAACTCCAGATGAATATTACTATAGCTCTTCTCAGCTATATACCTATTACTACTTTTTTTTTAACTATACAAGATATTAAAATTTTTTCACAGTATTGAAAATAATCTATGAGGAAATTTCTAATTAATATGACCGAAGCAATCAAGCAATAAATGGCATTTGACTCGTTAATAAGAATAAAATAAGTGGGTAATAAAATAAATGTAAAAAAAAATGAAAGCATTACTTTCATATAAAAAAATTTTGTTATTAAAAGTTCAAATTTTTAGGCCGCTAGACCACCGGGTCCCCTTAATTTTATCACTAAGTAAACCTTTCTATAGTATTAGTTTTGATATAAATCGTTTTTTATCATTTTTGTTTCTTTCATTGTTTCACTACGATAACATCGATACGATAAAAATGAGTATTTGGAATGGAAAATTGACGAATTAATATTTTATTTTAATTAAAACAATGAAAATCGACTTTCGTTTTAATCAAATATCAAGAATGTATGTTTACCATATTTTAAACAACTCGAGAAGCAACAAAATTATTCTCTTTTACTAGTTGCCAATTTCGATAAATAATATGTCTATTTTTGTACACAAATCAAACATGAATAATGGAAATATTCACTTTCATTAACTAATAGCTCCGAGACGGTAGACCTCACTTACGGTAACACTCGCTACTGAAATAATACTCCTACTACACTTCATCAAAATTGTACAACGCGTTCGAAAGTTAAAGCTGAACAAACATTGATAGATTGATAGACAAACGAAGTGGCAATGAACGTATGGACTTCACTACGTTTGGTCAATTATTTCAAAATATTCTTAATATTAAAAAAAATAATTTTTCAATAGCATCTTTCAGTAATATTTATTTATTAAACAAAAAGGTTGTTTTATACTCTTAGTACCTATTTACTAATTAAATATTTGTTAAAGTTCTTTGACTAAAAAATACACTTTGATTCAATTTCCTGTAAAAGAATATACATTTCCTTGATAGTATCATTAAAAGTATTTATAATTATCTAATTACAATTTAATGTAAGTAGTCCTTGATGTTATAAAACATCCTTCTTACATTACAAAAAAAAATATAAAGAAATTATATACTTTTTTTATTATTAAAGTGGATAATCTACGCATAATATTTCTTTTAAATATTTAAATATAAAAAAAAAATAAGAAACAAAAAACTGCTTTGATTAAATACAAACATAATAAATTATAAGCTTTTACATTAGTTTAAAAAAATAACTTACGTAATATTTTCACTTAAGGTATAAACAAAAAACTAACCTGTTACAAAATGAGTATCGCGAATAAATTTTTTTGTTTAATAAATATATGGAAAAATGGTGAAGCTTGAAAGTACTACATTATATAATAAATTAAGCATAATTTTCTTAATTTGAAAACTTATAGATTTTCTTTTAAACAATTTTTCAGATCTAGGCGTAGTGGACAAACATATACGAGCGAAGATCAACCAAAATCATGTTGTGGAGTCTTACTAACGCAAACGGTATCAATACGATGGTTTATTGTCATGATTGCTTTTGTGGGAGTTTGCTGTGCAATTGTTGGTACTATCTTAGGTGCAATGAAAGCTTCTGGACGTGAACATCTAACTGTTTCATTACTCATGATTGGTATGTATATTTAAAAATATTTGTAGTTCGTTTTTCATTGTCTAATCTAAATACCACGCAACATTCATTCTTTCAAACTAAACTATGAGGTATAATACTGACACAATGACTACTCATTTTTCATCAAATGAACTTGGAAGCAAGAGAGCAAGAGAGTATGAGTAGCATCTATTCAAAATATACAGTCTGGTTTTGGCAAGAGTAAAATTCATCACTAAGGACAATATGAAATCAAACTGATTAGTAGATAAATATGTTAAAAGTTTGGACTCCTCAGTGTCCATGGCTACTTCTGGTGTTGCCTCAGTAAGAAATAAGAGGAAACAATATATTACTTACTCTATCACAGCCCAAATTTTGCTATAAATGTAAAAAAGATGTATTCGCTTGTATCGCTCATGACAAAATCAGTAGTTCACCTGTAACTAAATATTAGTCAAATTATTGTCTATATTTTTGGTTAATTAAAATTAAAAAATTCATAGCATACAAATTATATTGCATATCATAATTTAGCTTTTCAAAAGAGTAATAATAATGTTATGAATGAAAATTGATATTTCAATGTTACAAAATAATTGTTGGTATCAACCTCAATATTTTATTAATTTATTATTATTATGAATAGAATGCTTTAATATTTATCAAAATGGTATGTTTGTCTATTATTGTAATTATTATAAGCTATTTAGTTTTGCGGTAACCATAGCTGTCTGTATTCATCTGATTCGGTAATAATTACAGTATAATAATTATGCTTTGTAGTTGCTTTGTTGTATACGTCTATTGACTGTATTACGCAATTACTTAGTACAACTAGGAATTGATGAATTAGAATTAGTGATAATTTATGGAACTATATAGAGAATCGAATAAAATCGACAATAATATTAAATAGCTGTATTGTATTCTTATCATAGAAAAAAACTAGGCTCTCATATGCCCCATCGTTTTTTATAACCTTCCCTTCATATACCCCATTGTTTTTTACTTATTCTGTACAATTATGTATTGTTTACAAAAAGAATGAATTAAGGAAGTACGAGCAGCAAAGCAATTTTTAATAAAAGGCTTGAATTTTTTTTATATGCAGTTGAACTAAATTTAAACCGATCCTAAAGATTTTAGGGGGAGTTACCCGATTATTTAAATAAATAAATGACTTCAAAAGTAGGCATATTTAACATTCGCTTTATGGCAAAACGGTAGACGGGTGATACGTTTTCGTAAATATCTCCGAAACTAGCCGGTAGAAATAAAAAAAAAACTATTTAAATTAAAGTTAAAACCTTAATAAATAATTGAAAAAAAACCCGTTTTGCCCGACTAATTAAAAAGATATTTAATTAAAAAGATGAACTTTTTCAGTAAATTCGGTAGCGTCGATTAACTTTGGTACTAACCGGCAACACTGTAGACCATTAAAAAGAGATAAAAAATATTTTTAAAAATAATAAATAAATAAAAATTATTTATTTATTTAAACGAACTTAATTCATAAAATAAGAAATATTAAAAATTCTATTCGTCTATTTCTAGGAGTTGGAATCATTTTAATAACAGTAAGTGGAATTGCTTGGCGTTTAACATCACACGATGCTCCTACATGTCGTGCAATGCTAGGTTTAGGTGGATCAGATGATGGTACAGCTGGCGATAGTTGTACTAGACGATTTGTTCCACGATTACCACCTTCATACGGTCGACCACATCATCCATATGCGGCAATGATGTATCCAGAATTCCAATATCGACCGCCGCCGCCTAGTTACCAAGCATCAATGCAAGAATACAGACTTAGATTGTTATTACTGGATCGTCATGCACCTGTACTGTCGCCGAATGGAGTACAGCACACAGTTACACCACCGCCTACCTATCGATCGCATTCTGGTAGTCTTTTAAGGTAAGTAGTCGAGCATTTTTGGTTTTAAAGTTTTTTTTAATAAACCTATAGGTATTCTTGATTCTCGATTCTTTTAAGAGTAATTTATTTTACTTTTCTTACTAGAACAGGCAATCCCAATTGTAAATCTCATATAACTTAAAAGAAATCCTAGTTTGTTTTTTAGTTTCCCATAAATTCATCACATAAATTTCTATAATTAGAACTCTTGTAGTCTTTCCTATTTTTAGCTACTATTATCTTTTTGATAATAAAGGAAAGACCCGTTCGTATAAAGTGATATGATTCTTTTATCCCGATATTCAGCCTATTTTCAAATGATTACTATAATTATTGTGAAGTCGGTCCTTGTGCCTTTATTCTGAAACGTTAAATTATTTTTACAACTTGTTTGATTCTTCTGACATAGGTATAATTTGACTCCTTTACTTCATTATTTATTCCATCATTTGCCATTATGGTAGAGGCCTTTATAAATTTTTCTTTCAAAACTGCCTAGTTTCGAAACATCTTTATTACAAATATGTCATGTTAAAAATATTTCACTTATCGAGATCTTACATCTTAGAACTAAACTAATTTTGATTTTTTTTTTTTTTTTTTTACAGAGCACCAATAACAAATCGTCGTGACCAATCACAATCCGAATACAGTTGTCCACCTAGTTACCGATCACGTAGTAGTTCAAGTCGACCAGTATTAGATCCAAATGGTACAAATGGTAGTATTGCCGCTGATCATAGTCGGGAACATTCACTATCATTATCAGAATCAAATGGTTCTGTTGTAAATGTAGTTAGTATATTGACAAATCAAGTGGGAGAAGAGCGGAGTATAGAGAATATATCAATTGATAATGTAAAATTAGTACCAGAAACAGAGATAGCCCCATTACGTATGTTATTAAAAAGTGATAATTTAGATACAACAAAAGATGGTAATTTAGTTACAATTGTACAAACAAGTAGCGATCAGAGTCCTGTTATAGTTACCGTTTCTGGTTCACAAATGGCAACCAATTTAAATGGTAATCATAGTAATGAAATTAATACTGAAATGGAGATATTAGCCCATTTATAGCTTTTTTAAATTGTTTTTTGCTCATTTTGAAAGTGTATTTCATCAATTTTGCCTTTATTTTATCCCCTGTAATTGTTTGATTATATCTATACAATTTTGAATAATCCATTGGTTAAAGTTTTTGATATGTATTTTACGTTGGAAACGGTAAAATATTCATTGAACGGTAAAATATTATATCTGAAACCAAAATAGACGTAGATTCGGCATAGACGGTTAAAGTCATAATAGAAAATATAATTTAGAGCTAATTTCATAAAAAATACTGAATAATGCATTTCAGTAATATTCAACTAAAAGTTACAAATATTAGTTCAAAATTGTATTATAAAACTTAAATAATTAATTTTCAAATATTGTATACTCTTTCTTTCATTTAAAAAAAAAATATCGCAAATAATTAAATTGTTATTATTGGACCTTCTAAGATATATTTTAAAAACGAAGATTATTATTCAATGAACATTACTGTTTCTTTCATAGAGAAACTGAGATGTTTGCTGAAAAATTTTTATCTTTTCTCAACACCTTTTTGATATAATTTACTAAATGACTTTTAAACTTCTTTTTAAAAGTTTTTTGAAATTTATGCTTGCCAAAAGTGAAATACAATATCAAGGAGAACGACATTCAATGTAGTTTTGAACTAAAAAATTCCGATTCAAGAATTAATTTATTTGATTGATTAAAATTATTAATCACTTTTGTGTGAATAGAATATAAATAAATTATTCTTACAAACATCTAACATTTGGTCCTTCGAGTCGAATAAATATCAACCTAAAAATGGTTCAAAAATTTTAAGTATCAAATGAATCAAAGTCCTGATTTAAGAGTTTTACAGAAGTTCAACACTTTTAAATTGTATTTATTAGCTGTGATTATAAGAACTGAAAATAGGTATGAAATTATATAAATTCTTGAATATTTATATATTATAAATAATTTGTATAAATTAAATACATTATTGTGAAAATTGTATTTTGAACAAAAAATATATTAAAATAAAAAGAGTTCATATTCAACTACTAAAATAAATGTTTATAAAAAAAATTTAATTGTAAAATTAAAAAAAAAAAATAATAATAATAATAATAGAAATAAAAAACATAAATAAATTATTATTTTTCTAATTAAAGAAACGTAGATAAATTCATTGTAATAAAAATATATAAATAATTTATAGCCTGTGCGCCAATCGTACGAGTTCTTATTGAAAATTGTTTAATAATAAGGAGTTTTTAGTCATAAAATCCTTTCTCAAGCACACTCCATTTATTTAAACAATATATTGTTAAATACAGAAATCTAAATATAATTCGTACAATCGTCCGCTTGGCTATCTGATATATAAAATATTTTCACATTTATTATTTATGTAAAAAAAATTATAATAATTGTATATACTTTTTACTACCCTATAAATAAAATTTCAATAGAAAACGTAAACTACAAATTTTTCATTAAAAACTAAATTTAACGATTGAATAAATTTTTTACAGTATAAACCAATTTTAATTTATTTTGATATTTCAAGCATCCAAATTAATCAAAGAACACTGTACAAAACTATCCTTTTATAATTCTGGATTACAATTCAAGCATCCTAAAAAAATCCGTAAAAATAAAACTAAACTGTTATTTTTAATTTCTTCAAAATTTGAAAAAAAAAAATATATAAATAAATAAATAATGTTATGATATTAGTTATTAATGGTTAAATTTGAGAAAATTGAATAAATTTTGCTTACTCAAATTTGAGTATTTTCTAATACCAGGAATAACATTAAAAATGAGGTTTTTATTAATTACTAATTAAAAGGATAAAGTTTTAAAAAATTTAATTATAACACAAATTAATATCGTTTCTTATAATTTTTATTCAATCAATATTATTTTAGCGTGATAAATTTCAAATTGCATTTTATATTTAACGATTTTTAATTTTGTGAAAAACATTATTTGAACAGCATTGAAAAGTATTTTTTTTGTAATGTATCTATTTAATTTTTTTCAAACCTTTGAACTCTTTAAAAATATTTTTAAAGCATTAAAGCGTTTCTGACAAATCAAGTTGAATTTTATTAAAGTAGCTGATTTGTTAGGTATTTTCTAATTTTGGTGATTTTAAACGTCTCAAATGATGGCAATAAATGGTCTGTAAAGGAAAACATATTTAATCCTTTGAATCACTTGACACAAGTAAAATAAAAACAATTCTAAAGTAAAACTATTCATTTGTTGAAAATATACTGTTTTTCGATTGGTATTTTGTATACAAAAATTGTGGCGCAAAATGAAAGATCATTTATAAACATTACACATCACCTAAGATATTTCTAAAACATCAGTCTGAAACATATTTAAAAACTAAGACTCTTTGTTTGTCATCAGTTCGACTCAGTGGCCTCGTAAAAAGAATTCAAATTCAAATTGAACTATAATTGGATTTTTTTTCTATTTTATTTATTTTACAATATATCTTTATTAAAAGTTTGTTTAAAATATTATTGAAGCAAAAATTTCTGTACAAGAAAAAGAAAACAAAAAAACAAAATTTTTCATTTAGTAAATATCAAATTAATCAATACTTAAAATAATAACATATTGATAAAATTTGTTATTTGCGTAAGTTATTTTTTCTACAAATTAAAACTATCATATGTGTACCATTTTGTAAATAAATTGTTCCCTCTAAAACAATTGTATAAAATTAAAAAAAAAAAATGTTGATATATAATATTTATAGATTTTAGAATTATATGCAGGATCCTTTTGAATGTTATGTTTCGAGATTTATATATAATGTAACTTTGATAATCTAATAAAAATGTGAGCCAATCAATAATTTCTTTTGCATCAAAATAATGTTTGTCAAGTATCGATGCCTTTTTTTATAATCAAAGTTTTTGTAAGATATTTTTAATTTCTAAAGAAGTGAAAAATTACATTGTGTATAAATCGCTGAGAATCATGTTAGAAAAAGATCTTGTATATTAAACCAATGTTATTGAGAAAATATTGTATAACATTTTGTATATATGAATAATATCAATTGTTTAGATTATATTATGAAAAATAAAATATATTGAATTATTAATAAATCATATCTTTGTTTTATTCGTTTTTTAAATCAACTTTAAAAATCCCTGTCGTAATGAAGAGTGGAAAAAAGTTTATGCAAAATTAATAAAATATTTTCTAAGAATATTTTTACAAAGGAAACAAGAAAATTCGTCTCTGTTGACTAAACATGAAATTTGACAATTAAAAATAATGAAAACGTGTAATGATAACTTTGATGCGATTTTACACAAGAATCTTGGCAATGATTCTAGAACGCTTATTCTTTGACAAAAGCGATTGATTTGTTTATAAACTTGTTATAAAGTATTTTGCAACTCTTTAATTTGTAACAGAATGGATTTGATTCGAATGTATTTAGTGAATGGTGGAGTGAAGTGCTTCAAGCTTTTATACATCGTTATTTTGGTAGCTTACAAAAAAAAGTTTTTACACCTTTATTTTCATAAACTCTTTTAAACATAATTCTGAACTGAATGAGTTAATAAATGAAATTGTACAAATATTTTTTCCGTAAGCTACCAATATTTCGATGTATAAAAGCTTGAAGCGCTTCACTCCACCATTCACTTTGTAAGTACAGCCATGGTGTACTTTTTCGTGCCAAACATAAAATACTGCAATCGGCCGTTATAGCATATAACCACGGTATAATTTGAGAAGGTTATATTTGCGACCGGCCATTCTTTACTTTTATAGTTTTAAAATTATCAACTGATTGAACTCTTAAATCAAGTTTTTTTGCAATGAAAATTCTAAAAATATAATATCCCGAAAAATAAAAAAATCATGTAGCATATATTTAAGATAATTTTGCGGTGTTTTTTTTTTCTGGTTATATTCTGAAAATCAATCCTGTTGATATTGGATTATATTCTTTTTGAAGATAACGTAAGTAGGGGAAATACTAAAATTTTAATTTTTCTATTATATACCCCTCACAAAAAAGAATCTCAAAAAATCTGAAAGATTTTAGTATACACGTTAATAAAGTGTAAATTTTTGCAATCGATATGAAATGATGAGGGAACATTGGAAAAATATAATTTTCCAAAAAATACCAACCTCCCTTTGTGCAATCAAGGAAGATACGATTTTTGGTTTATTTTCGGATAAGGTCTGGAGCTTACTGTCAAAATTGTAAATAATGGCGATCATTTAATAAAATTTTATCTTAAATTATAATATATTATCCATGAACGTGATCACAAAGCATGTAACCATGTATATGAAATTACCTATCATTGCCAATTGTGAGAGAAATGGTGGCCTCGTAAAACGACTAGTATTGGGATGAAAACGGGGGACTTGTCGAAGTTTTGCCCGAAAAAAATGCATCGAAAAATATGTTCGATGGTTTCAATATTGAACATTATTTTAATTAAGGTCTTTGATAAATGATAAATATTAAATGGGAATCGATTTTTAGGTTTAAATCAAGAAAGGAAATATAGAAAATATGTATTTCTAGATTAAGATTTAAACTTTAATTTAATAATTATTTTCTCGATTTTCTCGATTCCTATTCATCTTTTGTAAAGATCACTACTTATGAATGTATAAAATCAAATATTAAAACAACAATGATATTTTCTCGTATTTTTTCAATTTCAAGCTAAAATGGTAATTTTAAATTTTGACCATATTTATTTTTAACCGAACTAAAATATTTTTCTTAAAGCATCCTCGAATTTGATATGGTCGCTTCTGACGATAGTAATGAAATTTGCATAATAAAAGCTATCTCTAATATACGCTGAATTTTTTTTTGTTCAATTCACGCACAAATTCTTCTAAAAAAAAAAAAATTCCTAAAGTATAAGTCAAAATTATATTGTATATTTAGAAACGTTTGAAAAACGACATCGCTCTTCGTTCTAATATCAAGATTTTGCATTCCAAATTACATTCAAAATTATGTTATGACAAACGGTTATGTGATTATATTTGGAAGTCGCAAACGATTTCCGATCGGTTGAGTACCCAGAAATCTATGCCACAGTTAATGTTAAAAAAATGTTGGCTGTTCGGGATGCCTAAATGAATCATCGAATTTCTACTAATCTAATTAATCACAAACGAAATGAAAGTTGTCACAATCATAAACGAATCACAAGCCATTGAGGGGAGATTACGATATCCGTGGCGCCTCAATGAGTTTAATTTAAACACAATTCGAGCACAAATAACCGAAATTTAATTACTTTAAAAAAAATCAACACTTGTATATTTAATACATCTATTAAAAATACATGTACGCCATTTTCGGCTGTTATTAATCCGTGGATTTGTGGGGTGTAGTTTTCTCGGGTCGGGTTGGCTCTACATTCAACCTGTGATTAAACTACCCAAGCATTTATGGGGTATAATTTGCACAGGTCGGTTTGGTTTTTGGCCCTTACGTTCAACCTGAGATTAAACTACCAATGGATAACTCGAAAACTCGAAAATTGGTATTCTTTATTATCGTCTTCGTTGGCTAATCGAGATAGCATCCTCTGATCTCCAGTTTTTATGGCATCTAATACTACTAACTAATTAAAGTTGATCATCTTAAATAGATTGTAACTAAATAATAATTAAAGTTGGTCATCTTGATAGTTCGAAACAACTGTCAAATTAATTTGACACTTTTAAAATTGGTTATTTGAATCGGCATTGTTATACAATTTCAAAATGCGTTTAAAAATTTGATATGTTTATCATTTTAATTTATCTTATCAATTTGCTACCTTTTAACAAATGTCGTCGATAAAAAAAAAGGTGACACAATTCAATAAATACATAGTAATATACATATATATACATTATAAATACATAGTAATATATATTTAATAAATACATGTAAACTAACTGTTTATTTATTTTCAAAAATGTTAAACGAATTAATTGAAAGTATTAGCACAACTTCTGTGGATTCTGATTATGTTGGAGATGGAAATCAAAATTTGGACTCCAAAATTCATACATTTCATAGAAATAAAACAATTAATGAATTACCATCCAGAAATAACATAGGTAAGAATCAAATAAGTCTCATTTTAAACAGAATTTCCGTTCGGAACCAAGTCAAAATCTTTCTTGATTACTTTGAAATAAATTAATAATGTGATGTTTTAAAACAGTGGGGCCATTTAGAACGGCAGCACATCTAGTAATGACACTTCGATTAAGAAGATGCAGAAATATGACGAATTCGTTTGACTATGAGGATGACATAGATTCATCTACACCACTTTTAGAAAAACATGCTGCACAAATTGCTAAGCAGATGGAACAAGATGAAAATTTTATGCAAGATAATCCTCTAGCTAAACAACATCGAATGTATGAATGCTACACAAATTTATTTTTTGAAATAAATTTTTCTTTTTGAATTATTTGCAGTGAATTTTTACGTGAAATGCCTCATTGTTTATCAATAAAACGGGCTGTGAAGCAAAGACTAGAAAAATCATCCAAAAAAGTGAATTCGAAGCCTATAACTTCATGGAAGTTATTGAAATATCGTATTGGAATGTCTTTATCAAAGGTAAAGAATGTATTATAAATTAAATGATAGATTTTAATTCTCCAAATTAATATTCTCTTCTAGTGTGACGAAGCTGTTCGAAGTTTAAGCGATGTATTCAAATTATGGCATGGTACAATAAAAAGAGTTGAAGGCCATTGTGGATCTGGTGTAGTTACTTATTTTCAATTTTTACGATCTATGTTTGCAATGAATTTGTTTTTATTACTTATTTCGGTAGCATTTCTAGTATTACCTCAGTTGTTATATCAGATAAATGAAACTGAATACTCTTTCACAGATGGCAATGTTAGTTTTATTTTTATGGATTTGATCACAGGAGAGGTATGAAGTTTATATTATTATGCCAAATTAGGCTCAATTATATTAATCGATACTAATTTGCTATTGGTTTTCGATTAATCGAAAACTAGTGTTCATTTGAAATACATGCTAAGGACTAACTATCTACAAAGATTATATTAATTTAAATTAGCTTCACTTTTTAGGGTTACTTAACAGATACAATATTATACTATGGTGTTTATGGTAATCATTCGTTTTCATTGAATGACTATACTTATTATAATATGCCATTGGCATATTTTTTTACAATGATGTGTTTATATATTTTATGTTTTTTTGGTTTATCAATTCAGTACGTAAAACAAATTTGTATTGTATTATAATGATTCTAATTAGATCGAAATCTAGTAAGGATAATTTTTTCTAGTAAAAGTCCATACAAATTGATATTTGTAATAAACTGGTCAACGATCAACAATTCGTTGCTATTGATAGATATACATCATAAAAAATATTCCTATTTAAAGAATTCAATTAAAAATCCTTTTCAACAAAATTATTGAATCATTATAAAAATTTTCAAAATTTACTTATGCTAACAAATTATTACGATTATTTTTTTAGGATGGCTAAAACTTATCGTAAAAATTTTATAGAAACTGCCGGTGGATTAAAGAATGTTTATGCAAATAAAATATTTTGCAGCTGGGATTTTAATATAGCAGATGAAAAAGCTGCAAATTTAAATTCACAAATTATTTACAACGAACTACGTGTAAGATTATAATAAATCATGTATTATGAAAACAAACGAATTTTTGTTGTCTAATACTAAATATTTTGATATTTTTAATAACTTTTGTTTTATTAATCGTATTATAAACTTGTATTACGCTTTTTTATTACGTTGGTGGAAATAAGTGAAAAAATATAGCTGTGGTGATTTCGTTTGTACATCTGACCGATAATCTTAAAATTATTTAATTTAATATTATTAATTTTTCACAAAACTATAAAACATTTTGGATTTATCTAATTCAGCCCATTCTAAAACTTTCTGGAAAAGCCTTAAATATTTGAAAAAATTATTGAAACTTTCATTTTTAAATATTTAGATACATTTAAGAACCTTTTATCAGTCTTGGAAAGTTCTGCTACAGGTGGTTTTAGAACATTCTAGATAGAAATTCTCAAATTTGATATTTTTTTAGGAGCTCCTAGAAGAAGAACGAAAAGAAAAACAAAAAGTTTCATGGGTACGTCGATTTTGGTCATTTACGACAAAACTTTCAGTACATGGTGTTGTGCTCTTTATATTAGTATTGACCATGATTTTATTATGGAAACTTTTAAAGCATTATTATAATACCAAATATCCGACGATATCTGACTCCATTGATGATCGAAAAATTACGCCTAGACAAAGTTTTGGATTGTTTGTGGCATTTACTATAACCGCGGTTATGAATCTATACCCGAAATTATTTTCATTTATAGTACGGTATGTAAAAGTATTTCTCTATAATTTTTATTTTTTCATCATAGTACGTCACAACATTGAAATGAGGTATATGAATTTATTTTAAAAACGAAATTCTTAAATTGCGTCAGATGTGACTTTTTTTTATTGCATAATATTTATAAAAATTTTAAAATTAGTCAACTGGCACGATTTTATTAGTTAAAAATATAACTACAAAACTATCTAGTGACAAGAAAAAATGATTAATTATAATTTTTCAGTTATGAAGATTATTCATCGCCACGTATTGCACTGTATATAACTTTGTTGAGAACTTTCGTTTTGGAAAGTGTAATTATGATTGTTTTAGTTACGTTTTGGTTGAGTCGAAAATATGTAGAGGTAAATTTTTTCACGATTCAAATTATTTGGTATTCATCGATTTTTTACTAAGAGAACGTTTTATTAGACGATGGCATGGTAACATTCAATAGATTTTTATCAATTATAAAAAACTTGTTTCTTGACAAAATTTGTATTTTCTGTGTACCAGAGATCACGTAGTAAAACGTACTTTAAAATTTGATGTTTTTAACAGCATGCACGGTATTTGTTTACTGTTGTATTATTTTATTATTTTTGTAGTGTTGGGAAACCAATTTAGCACAAGAAGTATATCGATTAATTGTTATGGATTTTTTATTTTCTTTTGTTGTTTTATTTATTTGTCGTATCTGCCATTACTTAATATACACGTAAGTTTTTATAATCTAGGTCAAACCTATAAAATTTATTTAGTATTTACTTTTTATTGCCAATATTCCAAAGAATGGTACTATTCAGAAAATTTTATGTTTTTAATTTGTATTTTTTTAATATTGTAAAAGTAGAAATACCACATATTTTACTATATTCCATGGGGAAGATGGTAACGAACTTCCCCTGTTGACTAAGCCCTATTCAGTATATTCCACTACCATAGCAAAGATTAATTAAAAGGTGATTTAATATAGCCAATACAATCTAACTAAACATAATACTGCGTACTGTGGTCTAATAACAAATGCTAAGTCACTATAACTCATTATAAAAAAATTATTTTTTATTTTTATTTTATGTATCTACTGTTAAATAATTTTAATAATTTTTTTACAGACGTTTAACCCAAAGATTTATACCTGTACCAGAATTTGATATTGCACATAACACTTTGGATTTAATTTATTCACAAACATTATTTTGGGTTGGGTTTTTTTTCTCACCTCTTTTACCACTACTCATTATTTTAAAAATATTTTTACAATTTAATTTGCAACGTTTATCAGTTTTATATTTTTCTATACCACCACGACAAACATGGAGGGCCGCACAAACAAAAACTTTATATTTAGTAATGGCTTTTACATCATTGCTTGTTGTAATAATTAACTATATTTATATTTTATCAACGTACGTTTTTCATTTTAAAAATTATTATTGAGTGTCAACTGATACTATAATTTTATTCCAAGAATATTTCTGCAAATTTTATAAAATAAACCTGACCAATATTTTTTTTAATGTACTAGTTAAAAATAAGTAAATTCAGTTGAATTATGAAAAGATAATTTGATATTTAAAATTGATAAATTTTTTTTATTTAAAATAAAATTAAAATGGAGATTTAATACCCCCGTATTAAGTACCTTTATGACAACTAATACGTTCGAAGTTCGAAAAATGTATGATTTAAAAAACAAATAAATACCACAATCACAACATATAGCAATAAATATGATTTAAGATCTCTATACTCAAAATAAAATCAACGGATGTCTTGAATTCGAATGGAATTAAAAATATAATTCAGTTGATCTTTATTAAATTTTTACATTTGATTAATTACAAAAATAATTTACAAATTTATATATTTCAGAATTAAACCTTCTGATTGTGGACCGTTTCAAGACTACGACAGATTTGTTCAAAAAATATTTCAGGGTATATTCCAATTGCAACAAGACAATACTTTTATTCAGTTGCTTACATACTTAACGAAGCCTGGAATTATTGGTGGACTTTTAATAGCTATGAGGTAAAATGTCTCTCGCAGTGATTTAAAATTACCCACTTTATTCGTACTATTTTTTATATCGTATTTCCATACCAAATCCTAAATCTATATTTTTTCGTATATTTAGTGTGGCGGCATATTATTTGCGAGCAAAAGCAAATTCACAAATAGCAATGGTTAACATTCTTCGAGAAATGTTGATTTCAGAAGGACGAGATAAAGATTTTTTACTTAATAGCATTTCGAATTTGATGAAAGGTATACAAAACAATAATTCGTAATATGATGTATGTGTATATATATTAAATTTCAAATTTGTAGAATCGTATCGACTGTATGGTAGCAGTTCGGAAGAATACCAACGAGGATTTTCAGAACAAATTGAGGAATGAGGAATGATTTAAAAAAAAAAAATTTTTATGGAATTTGTTATGCTTGACTTCCCATAATTAATTACATCACTTATGCAGTTACAATATTTTCTTATACTTTTATTTTTGAATAAATTAATTTAATTGATATTATTTATATTAGTTTTACTTACCTCCGTCGTTTTGAGTATATAACTTGAACAAAAACTATATACCGTATATAAGTACAAATTAGTTAAGTAGAATGCAAACTAGGTAAACATGGGAAGGTAAAACAAATTTAACTTCTTTTTAGAAATATTTATACCTTTATAAATTTGAAAGTACTTATAAAACTTAAGTGACAATATATATCAAAATCCGTATTATCTGCTTTTTTTTAATTCGATAAAAATATAACTAAATGTCTTCCGGAATCTATCTCGAGCAGCAGATTATGCTCCATAATTTATATACAAAATAATTCGAAAAATGCAACAATGCTGCCTTCATTTTAGTGAAGCTGATTGTTTTTGTAAATTTCTATTTAACTGTCTTACTCCAAACTCTCCATTCATTGCTTGTAATATTTACTTACATTTTTTTATCCTTTATTTGAGGAATAGTTTTCAAAATATTTAAATATTTTTTAAGTACCCTCGATTTATAATAAATTAAAAAGATTTTTTAAGAAGCAAACGCCTATTTTGAAAACTGTCAGTGGATATAAGGCTTACTTAAATAAAATATTGTAATTAAATTTTAATAAAATTGTTTTATTTTTGTTGAGTTGAATTGTTGTTATCATTTTCTAATTGTACTGAATCTCTGAGCCTAATACTTCCAAACTCGATAATAGTTTTTTTCATGATAACTTTGTTTATGGAAGTTTAGGCTGCTTGTTTGTGTAAACAATTTTGTACAAACATTATGTGAATACGGTTTTTCTCCGGTATGAATCCTTTTATGTTTAATTAAATTAGCATTGCTACTAAATTTTTTATCACAAAAATCAGCAATGTGGTTGCTATCTGGAATGATTTCGATTATGTGCCTTTAAATTATAATAACGAACAAATGTTTTATCACATAAGTATGGTTTTTCTCACTATGAATCGTTTATGTACAATTAAATTGGTCATCCGGCTAAACGTTTTGTTACAAATATTACATTCTTTATTTTTGGCATGAACTCGTTGTTTATGCTTTTTTAAATAGTCATTTTTTGTAAATTTTTTATCGCATATGTGAGATATCAATGATTTTTTTCGACTTCAATTCAGTTATGCTTTACTAAAGAATTGTTATTGGAAAAGTGTTTATCACAAATATCACCTGATAGTGAAATGGGTTCAGTGTGAATTCGTTTGGAAATATCATTTATGTCACTTTCTTCGAGTAAATTTTTAATTTTTAGTTCGTTATGTAAATGCTCGCCTCTTCTGATTGTATATTTCCATTTTGAACTAACAATTTAAAAAATAACTTTTTTCCGTTTTTTGTGATTTCTTCCTTAGTTAATATTTCTGTGTTCAAAAGTAGAGTTTTAATGACTCTAGAATCTAATCAAATCCAAATTATTAAGTTTGTGAAATGTATTATTTGGCATAATTTTGCTTTGGTTATGTTTGAAAATAATTTTTCTGACAAAACCACAATCAATTATGCTCGAGCATTACCCAAACTAAAATATCAGAAAAATACGATTAATATTTCTTTTAAATTAAAAAGCCGACATCTGAAGATTGAACGAAAGAACTTCGTAGATCCGTGTAAATCCATAGGATCCAATCACGACTCAAACTTGTAATTATTGCGCACTGCGCAAGTCAAACGCAAATTTTAAATTTTTGTATTGTTATCGCCATTTCTAATTATTGACAAATTCTGCACCAGTTTAAAAAGCATATTATGCTTTTTAGTTTTGTATTTTAATATATACATAAAAATTCAATAATTTTTCTTTAAACTAACGAATAAAAAACAAGAAAAAAGAAAAAAAACTTTTGTGTTTTATTCAATTTTCGATATTTCTTTGGCTTCCAACTCTGTCATAATATCATTCTAAGGGGTAAAATTAAAAAAAATTTTTTATAAAAAGTGTCAATAAAACACAGAACGATCAATTGTAATTTGTTAGAGCCACAATACCAAAAAATATCCTGCATAGGCTATTAAAAAATTACACACCACGACTACCCCAACAATTCGATTCCATTGAATAACATTTGAACATTTCAACTGTGCTCAGAAAACTAATAGACGTAGATAGCATAGTAACAGAAATACATTGACAACCCGTTGTTGATACAATAATAATATTTATATTTTATTTGATCAATATTTATTTAATAAACTTTGTGGTAGTCATTTTTATTAAAATATGATATAGAATAGAGTAATATTAATTTTTTTGTAAATTATAAACATCCTTATATTGTTTTAAACAATGGCTAATAATGATACTGAGGTACCACCGTTACCCGATTCTCCTACGTGTAAACGCAAAAAGTTACCACAACTACCTTGGTTGCCACATGCAGGTTATGAGGGTGAACCACAACCTTCATTTGCAGTTGGAAGAGCATATAAGAATGCACAATATCAACAATTATTTGCATCAAAGAAAACATGGACCAAAGCAGTTCCTTTTAAAAATACTTTAGAATATCCAACACCTTCACCTGGTATAGTTATTTTAATTTCTTAAAACTATATATATATATATATATATATATATATATATATATATATATATATATATATATATATATATATATATATATATATATATATATATATATATATATATATATATATATATATATATATATATATATATATATATATATATCATTGAATACTTTAGGAAATTCGTATACACCATGCGCTCACAGCATGAAAATATCACCATCTGTTCATAAAATTAAGAAGAAAAAGTATCCATCACCAATTGGGCCCGATGGGGAACTTCAATATCCTCCACCACGAAGTATATACTATACGAACATAGAAAATGAGCGTCTGGCGAAAATAAATGCTGAAAAAAAGGTATTGATCAAAATATTACTACTTTTTTTTTTAATATTTGTACATAATTTTTGAAAATTCGTTTAAAATTTGTAAATTATTTTTCTGTATAGAACATTTATGATACGACTCGGTAACTATCGGTAGAAATAATAACTATTTTGAAAAACACAACAATTACACACCATAGACATAAAATATATTTTAGGCGGAATATTCTATAATAATGTATAATGTATAGTATATTAAAATAATTACTCGCATTTTTGAGTTTATGGAAATAAATCAGTTGCATAATTATGAGTAGTTTAAATATTTGCTATTTGCACTGAAATCTGAGCATAAATCTCCTATAATAGCTCACACTTAACTCAAATGAGACATTACACGAAAATTTTTTAAATTTTCTTAAATACAGCACTATAAATTTTTTGCATTTTTATTTTTCTACAAAACAGTAAACAGATGTAAAATAAAAATTTATACGCTACAAATTATACATAAATGTAAAAATCTTGCCTATATTTGATTCATATTCATCTAAGTATTTAGAAAGTGCTAAAACGAAGTATGCAGGAAACGAAGCTGGTGTATAGAGGACTTCTGCATTAAAAAGAAATTGTAAAAAAATTTTTATTGTAGGCAAATTTAGGCGGTTCCATAGATTTAAGAGATTTATTAACAGGAAAGTACAATGAAAGAATGGCCAAATTAGCTGAAGAAAAATCCAAACGAATTGAACGATATAAGAAAAGAAAATTAGATAAAGAATTTAAATTAGAAATGGAGCGACAAAAGTAAGTGTGATAAAATGTCCTTTCCACATATTTTCAAAAATAATTCACTATGTATACACAGACTAATAGAAATGAGACAAGATCCTTTACCTGTCCACCCTGACGAGCAGAGAAGATTACTTTTAGAAGAATCTGAAAAGGATCAAAAAAGATTTATTAGAATGGAAGATATTGAAAAAATTAATTATTTTATAACGGTAAAAACATTAAATTAAATTGTAAATTAACAGTTGCGAACCTAAGACAAAAGTTTTGGAAGGATAGATGCTTTAAAATTTCTTGAATATTTTATAACTCTGGCTTATGCACAAAAGAGTTTTCTCATATCGTTGATTTTCTCAGACCCGAGATATCTCAGATCGCTGATTACGAATTTAGAATTAAAATTAGTATAAACTATCTAGACTAGATAATGATTTAAAATGCATTTTATCGTGGATACTTTAGTGCAATTAACTGAAATAAAATGAATTTATTATATTAGATTGCATAATATTTGTGAGTCTGTAAAATAACTTATAATTCAGAATTAACAACAATTGAAGGATTGGATGCGTTATTTTTTGAGATATTACCTAAAATCCGATTTGGACGTCAATATTCCATAGAAATTTTGAACGAAATCTTAAAAACTAGCCATCTAATCTTAAAATATTATTGATGTTTTGTTTCCCGAAACCTTAATTATCTAAAAAAAGATTCTTATTGTTTTTTTACAAAATAGCCTAAAATTTGTATTAAGTATTTATTGTATAGAAATTTAAATTATAAATTAGGATTAGAAAATTAGAGAAAAATGATTTTATTCGTTCAATTTTAGTCAATTGATATCGATTACATAGAACCATTCGAGGAAAAATGGTTTGAAATGATCAATAATTTGGTACCAATGAAATTAAGAAGTCACTGGGAATTTAAATTCTTCTATGAGAAATTTGTGGGAGAAGTATATGAAAATTATTACAGTGCAATGAAAATAGTGTTATTTCAATATATTATTAAGGATATGGCTGAACGTAAACGTCTTAATATCATTACAATACCTCCAGAATGGGGTCCAATTACAATTAGAGCTCCAATACCTTGGCATGCGACTACAACCGTTTCAAAGAATTTAATGTTACATAATTTATTTTTATGTCATGCTACACAAATTATGATTAGAAAATTATGGCATAATTTGTGAGTAAAACTTCAGTTTAATGTATAACAAGTGGAGATAACAACTAACAGAGTAAATTGTTTAGATACTCGTCATATGATTGAATTTCATTGTTTAAACTTTTTTGTCTATGATCTTTTCTTCTATCACTTATAGTTTAAAAGTTGGGACCAGAATTCAGTGGACCCAATGGCCCGATTTTGCTCATTCACAAACAAAAACTCGCTTTTTATGTTTAAAATACGTCATCAAAATTTCAGCTCGCTATCTCTTTTTATTTTTAAGTTATTGTGATGACGGATGGACAATCGGAAATGGACTAATTATGTGTTTCTATGCCAAAATTTTGTTTGTGCGGTCATTATTAGGTAGCGTTAAAAACATCGACCAAAATTAATATACTCTGGCATATTATGTATGTCGAGTAAAAAAAACTGACCGTTTATTGCTCGATATTTGAGCTTTTACTATAATATAATAGTTAGTTTGAATCAAAAGTTTTTAATTCTGTCTTTTATGTAATGTTTGTTATAAATACAGTTTGTTTGAAAATATGTTTTATACGGATTCAATACTAAGTAATATTTTTGGTAAACACTACGTATTTGTTTATGATATGCGTAAGCTTGTTTGTAATCTTTTAAGAATCATCATAATAGAGCGAGTGCTGGCTGCAACAAACCTGAACTATCGAGTAAACGGATGAAGTAGTTTTTAAGTGATACTACTCACTGTAACTAGGCCAGGCATTTGTCACTAAAATAGAAGTGGCACTAATGTATTTTCTTAGTAAGAAATGTTTAAACTTCAATTTGATTATAGTTTGAAGCGGATACTCGATAGGTACGGGAACACAACAACAACAAAAATTAAAAAAAGTTTCGTGCCATGGATTTAGCACCAGATTTTACGAGGCACTTATTCATAATTATTTTCTACTCACTCGAAACTAAATTTTAAAATCAGTTTCATACCGTTACTCGATTGGTACAGTTTATGTCCAAAAAATGTACCGTAGAAAAATATAGCAATGTTATGCACCATATTTGCCCTGGCACAAAATGATTTTTTCAATAGTTACACAGTGACTAGTATCATTTAAAAAATACTTCATCCGGTTCAAGCAGTGTCTACAGAGAATAAATGTTAACATTGAATTAACAAGCTCAAAAAAAATCCAATTCAAAAACACCTCTAACGCAAACTTTTATGTTTATGTTGAACCTAAAAACTTGAATTACGTTGCCATCATAATGGAATTAATGAAAAATACAATTATTAAATTTTTAATACAATAATTCTCTTTAGTTATAACGATATGCTGATTATTGATATCAATGAAATCAATCAAGGTGAAACGGTATTTCCAATAAACCCTAGAAAATTTATGGAGAAAATAAAACAATGCTGTGCAGAAAAAAGACGTAAACTCGAATTTGAATGGATACCTGCCGTAGCTAGTATTCTTGCAGATATGAAGAAAACTTGGGAGAAATTAGTACCATTGACTCAATATGAGAATACCGGCCTAATTCAACGATTTTTCGATAGTATCGCTTCGCTAATGTCGAAACAATTACGTGAACTAGTACTTCGAAGTATTCTACATTTAAAGGATTATTTATTGAAATTTCAAGTAAAATTAATAACAGTTCAAATTTGAACCTTTGCCTTAATTTGATAGTAAAATAATTTTTTAAACATTTGAAAGATATTCCAGGGCGGCATTGTACATGCGAAACTTTTACATGTATACTATAATAAAGTCAGATTCACTTGTATATTGTTTTTAAACATTTGTTTAAAGTGAACATTTGTATTCTAAAATTTGATTGGTTGTTTGAATGTTATTATATTCATTTATAAACAGTGATGGATTACCGCTTAGGCCCGTGAGGCCCGGGCCTAGGGCGGCACGATTTGGAAGGGCGGCAAAATTTTCAAAACGTTAAAATTTGAGAGCCGAAAAAATATACCAAAAATTAATTTTTAAATTGGTTCTGATTTTTTTTTTTATTTATAAAAAATTTCCTATGGACTGTAATTAATTCATTTTTTTTATTGACTTTTCAATTTGAGGATGTATTATTCATATTTTGATGGAATCAATTATAGTCTATCGAATAAGGTTATTAAAAAGTTGTTGCCGATTGTTCAGGAGAAAGATCTTTTTCCACCTTGAAAAGGGTTAAATCTTATTTACGAGCAAGTATGGGCCAAGATAGATTTAATGCTTTGGCATTACTGTCTATTGAAGCTCAACTTGTTCAAGAAATTGATTACAATAACATAGTTGAAGCTTTTGCTCGAGCAAAAGCCAGGAAGAAGAGATTTATGATTTATTATTATTGAGTAATACATTATAATTTATAGTTCGAGATAAATGCTTATTATTATTTGTTATGCTAAAGTTTAATGAACATTTTTTTGTATTATTTATTAATTATATTTAAATAAAAAATAGAGCACTCTCTAATGTTTCGCATTATGAGTCGTGCAAAAATCAAAGCTGTATTTTAATAACAATTGAGAATCAAAATATATATAATTTTGCTGATCAAAAAGGGCGGCGTATCAGACAGGGCCTAGGGCGGCAATAAGCTTAATCCGCCACTGTTTATAAATAATAGTTCACTTTTAATTATATTATTCAATACGGCATATTATTGTATCTATATATGAATATATTAAGTAAAAACTTCGACCCCTTTTTACGAAAATTGGGCTGATGGAGAAGTATGAAATTTGGCACCTTTATAGTTTATACAGAGGACTGGAGAATGCTAATATTTTTTTTTTAATTATGCATATACTACTCATACTATGACACACAGATATATAAGAGGTGTGGCTTATATTACACACACACACACACTTATATTACACACACACAATTTTATTTTAGTTTTATAATTTTATTTATTTTTTCATTATTACTGTTTTTAAGTAATGTATTTAGATACAATTTCAAACTACTGAAACTGAATGTAAAAACAATTGATATAGCAAAAAAATAATCAATTTATATTATTTTGTAAATTTTTCTGTGGGTCCTTAAGGAGATATTCTTAAAAATTGAAAAGGTATTAAGGAATCAATTCGTCGAATTTTCGTTGCGAAGTATACATGTAGACTTTTAAGACTTAATAGATGCATAAAATACCGTGTTGTTTCATTATTTAACACTGTTGGCGCATGATAACGCTGGTTTAAAATGTACTTTTTTAGCCGACAATTGTTGCATAACAAAGACACAAAAATCTCACAAGTTTTGCTTATTATTGTCATTTAGAAAAAAACTATCCAGTTTGAAAAGGTCAAATTTGGACGCCCTTTAATGCAAAATAGTTTGTATGAAAACATATAAAAAAATAACTTTTTTTTAGGGAGGAAATACTTTTGAAGTGTTTGATTTTTTGACATTTGCAAATTTACCAATGTTAGAAATAAGGATAATTCCTACAGAAGGAACGACTGACCTTAACTTCGATCCATCTTTAGATGAAGTTAAGAGGATGTTACATGAAATGTTTCATAATGTAATAGAAGTAAATTATAATCTTCCACGAGTGGATAAAATTATGATTCCAGGTGAAATGAGTTTGTGGGTTGCTAGTTTAAATAATATAATCATTCATTGTATGAAATTTTGATCCAATTTAATCGATGTATTTGGAGTTTTTTTGAAACCCACTAATTTTGCATTATTTCTTTATATCATTAATTCAGTAATATAGCCTTTAGACCGATGAAACGCGATTAATTTTAAAAAATTTCCTCTTTTTTATTTAATTTTTAGAATTCAGTGAATGCGATGATATGTCTATACACAGTGTAAAAACTGATGAAATTGAAATAGTCAAACATATAAATGAAGCTTGTGATGTTTTGGATTCAAATCGACCCGGTCCTTATAAATATTTGGAATATTTTGAAAAATATTTTTATATTTTAAATAGAACAGCGAAAAAAGAATTGGAAGAATATTTTAAACAACAACCATTTCCTTATCTCAAAGTAGGTTTATTTTGTTTCAATTTTGGCTATTTTGCATTTATTTTTACTTGCTATTTAGAGAGTATTTCATAATAGAAATAGATAGCCAATTTATAAATCTAATGGTGAATTTTTTCTGATGTTTAGGGCTGAATTTTGTCAAAAAATTGACCTTCTTGTGATTTTTAGGACTATACGTGGTTTTTGCTATTCTGCGAAAAACCATAAATATTGCCAAAAATGTTTTTGCAGTTTTTAGGTTTTCTAGAGCAATAAAGGTCCGGAAATACAAAAAATAACACTTATTATACGATTAAATGGCTACTTTCTCTGGTATCATTTGAAGTTTGTTCGTAAATAATCATAATTTTATCGAAAACGTGTACAAACCAATTTTTACGGATTTTCATAATTTTATTAGGGCGATAAAAAAAATTTTTTTGTGATATCAATTTAACAATTTATAACCTGAAATACGATCCGGAAGTTCTAACACTCCGGACAAATTTCAAACGATTTTTCAAAACTTTGTCTTGTAATCGCAAAAGAAGTATTATTTTTGGTATTCTTAGACACACTTAAAAAATCACAAAAATATCTCATTTTAAATGTTTATTTTTAACTGGCTGAATATATTATTTTTATTTTTAGAATATGAATTGATAATAAATATACACGATTACTATTATTTTTTTCATTTCTTTAAATAGGATTTTGCGAAACTTGTAGATGCCTATAATGTAAAGCTTGATGAACTGTACGATTTGCCTAAAGAAATACCTTTGAATTGTATAATGCTTAATTGTAAAACAATTAACGAAACGTTATACAACATGATAAACGACTTGAAAATGGATATTATTAATTATTTTGTTAAACAAAATCGTGATAATAATAGAGAGTAAGTTTTAATATCACAATTCCTTCCACAATACCATCCTGAACGCGATTAATTAATTTATTTTGAAAATGAACTTTATTTCCCTGTTTGGTAATTGAGTGCACAGTTCTTGAAAAATATTAAGGCAATGAAAACAAAGTAATCAATTATTCGCAAATTGTTATCTCTTTGACAGACTCTTCATTGTAAGTTTGTAAATCGTGTGCTCTTGTGGAAGGATTTCAATGGAATGATTAATCATTAATATTTATTAATATAAAATTATTTTAGAATTTGTAAAACTTTTGATATTATATCAGAAACTGTAAATAAAGTGCCAAATACTACAGCGGAACTTGTAACATTAATGAATTTCCTTCAAGAAAGTCGTGATGCAACATTATTTGATCTGAAAGCAAAGATTAATTCGGTTACTGCTGAATTGGTTTTATTTTTAATGAAATATGCATTGCTAGAAGGTAATACCAGCAAATTATAAGTTAGCATAATGAAAAGTTTGCATTCCTGCATTAAAATATTTGAGCGCAAAGTCTAATGCTATTGGTTTATAAAATATCAATTATTATTGCGTCAAATTATTACACCGGCATGGAATTATTCGCGCCAGGGCTACTTTCAACGAATTAGTAAGACAAAATTTATTGTGTTGAAACTTACTGTTAGGATAATTAAGTCTAAAACCATGCAAGTCTTTTGTCGTCTTAATGCAGAACTGGTTTTGAAATTTATCGATATTCAACTGTACGCATTTGACGATAAATTATGATTTATTTAAAGGATAGCAGACTTTTCTCAAATTTTTGACTTTTATCGGCAAAGCTAAGATAATATTTCTTGTAATTAGTTGACGATATTCGATTGAATTCGCGAACCTTTGTCTGGCCAAGTGATTTAGAAGAAGTAATAGATTTAGCAAATACTCGATTAACCGAAAGGCGAGAAATCGTAGAGGGTGTATTAAGGCATAGACGAACTGCATACGAGGCGCGAATAAAAGAAGATCAACTATCGTTAGAACTATTTAAAAAGAAAGATCCACCTGTATTGGGTATAGACGAAATGATTCCTGCGGTTGAAGAATTAGATGAACTTATGGAGCGTATTCGAGTAAGTTCGAATTGAAATATTGTATATTTTCCATTTATAAAATATTTATTCACTGATTGATTTATTTTGTTTATAAAAAGGAAGATAAGGTAGAAGGTGATGCAATTAATGAAGAAGAAACTTTATTGGACCTTGACGTTTCACCATTCTTGATACTAAATAGTTTAATTACTGGAATTGAACCATTTGATAAACTTTGGCATACTACCATTGATTTTACTACTAAATATGAAACTTGGTAAATATTTTCCGTATATTTAAATTCTCAAACTTTGTAAGTATATAATGATTCGAGAAACTGACAGCAAGGCTGATTTTGATTTTGAATTGATGTCAGATGATTAAGAACGAAGCAGCGAGTTCTATTTCATAGGAGAGCTTGTCTCCTCATGAGCAAATACTCCTCTGGCCTAAGCCTATGATTTCTATGGCCAGATGTTTCTTGATGGTCCAAGTCAAAGGGATGGCTTTGTCAAGTAAATATTGGCTATTATTATTGTTCGCGAAGCAAATACTCGGTAGCCAAGTCGTTATTGCTTAAATATTTAACTACGATCTAATGATTCCGATATACTACATAATAATATAATCTTTATTAATCGAACTTTAGGTATTACCAACCGTATAATACATTCGATGCTATGGCTGTAGCTGATGAAGTTGAAACCATGTGGCGAACACTATATAAACTGACTAAAACAATCACGGATTGTCCTGGTGCTCGTCGAATTGCTGATGTAATGCGAGGGCGTGTGGAAAAATTCCGTCAATTTGTACCAATATTTGCTATTATTTGTAACAAAGGATTACGAGAACGGCATTGGGAGTTAATGTCTGAAGTGGTTGGTGTTAAACTTGAACCCAAACCTGATCAAACATTAGCTCAAATGGTAGAATATGGTCTTGTAAGACATATACCAGCACTAGAAGAAATTACTGCATCAGCTTCTAAAGAATTTGCTCTTGAACTAAATCTACATAAGATGAAATCCGAATGGGCAGAAGTGGTATTTACAATTGCACCGTATCGGTAATTATTTAAATTAATTAAATAATTTAAATCATGGTTCAGTAATGTCTACTCTAAAATTAACTAACCTTTATTCTTTAAGTGATACAGGGACTTATATTTTACAATCAGTTGATGATATCCAACAATTATTGGATGATAATATTTTAAAAGCTCAAACAATGAGAGGTTCACCAAATATTAAGGCCATTGAAGAAGAAATGAATGCTTGGGAAGAAAAACTTATATCTATGCAGGATATTATAGATGCTTGGTTATTGGTAAGATGCTCTGCACATATACGCACTCCCAGATATACCAGTATTGCTGTTTTTGGAAATTAGATAGTCTTGTATTTGAGGAGGTTCAAGTGTCTAAAGTGAAATAGCTTCCAATATTAGGATGATGAATGAATGATTCCGTATTTTAGTCAAGGCTGAAATAGTATTCAACTGTCTAAGCAAGCGCTAGAAACATGTGACACTAGCTAATATATTACTATCTAATGGTTCATATTGTTTCTCCCAGTTAATCCACTTAAACAGCATCTGGATTAGCAGTACCATTCGATACTTAATTATGTTTTGATTTGATGTTTGAAATTACAATCATATAGTATTGTCTGTCATATGGCAGCTAAGTACTTTTGCAAGGTTTTTTTGACAAGAACATTTACGAATGTATTAAATCGAAGGATGTAGTCCTCTATTTTGATATAAGATTTTACGAGGGTTTGTTTATTTATCTGACTAGATGTGATATTGCGGAAACAAAGCGTGGTGAACAAGTGAACGACTACTGAAAATGTAGTAGTGTAGAGCAAGCAAATCTTTGTCATTCGGTCATCTCCTAATTAAATTTTCTTTATCTCCTCTT
Source organism: Chrysopa pallens (assembly GCA_020423425.1). NCBI lineage: Eukaryota > Metazoa > Arthropoda > Insecta > Neuroptera > Chrysopidae > Chrysopa > Chrysopa pallens. The sequence goes on from CM035593.1 coordinate 34,519,866, forward strand.
GCAGTGTCAGTCTACATGGATGTATTTAGAGCCTATATTCAGTTCTGAAGATATAATGCGTCAAATGCCTGGAGAAGCTCGTAGCTTTAGAACAGTTGATAAACAATGGAGAACAATCATGACTCATACAATACACGACCCTCGTGTATTAATTGCAACAGATATGCCAAATATATTACAATCGTTACGTGATAATAACAAAAATTTGGAAGAAGTACAAAAAGGATTAAACGATTATTTAGAAAAGAAACGCTTATTTTTCCCAAGATTCTTCTTTTTATCAAATGATGAGCTGTTGGAAATTTTATCTGAAACAAAAGATCCATTACGTGTACAACCACATCTTAAAAAATGTTTCGAAGGTATTAATAAACTCAATTTCACCGAGGATGAAGTGATAACTGGTATGATATCTGCAAATGGTGAGCAAGTTCCATTTGTTGGACAGATTGCACCAGCTGAAGCAAAAGTATATCTTTTAATATATATGAAAAAAATAATTTACAAATCCTTAAGGAAAATGGCTTTCGCTGGAATGGATTTTTCGATAAAGCTAGACTTTAACTAATAACAATTAAGACACATAATTCACTGAAAATCAACCTGAAGTTTTTTCTTTTTGTATTTAGAATGTTTCAATGTTTTGAAGTGTTCTTGAAAATACCTGAAAACTCTAATTGTCATTTTAAATATGCACATTCAGTTTTCCTAATTTCAAATTTTATCTGTCTATAACATAAATATTGCGAGAGGTAAATGCACTCGAAATTGTACTCTGACCATGTGATTCCAAAATCTCGATTTATTTATCCTTATCTATCAGTACAAATAATTTGTAGAAATTTTAATTTTTAGGACTTCTATTTTAGCAATTTTTCTGTAGAAAGTGAAAACTGTATTTTAGAAGTGTATTTACATATATCTGATTTGGGTATGTAATATTGATACTAAGCTTTTTTGGGGTGAAAATTTATATCTGTATATGTCTTTTAAATTTATGTATCTTATTTTCCCAATTTTGTAAATTAATCATGGTCGGGTCAAGATATCCATATGAAAAAGCCAGTTTCTTAAAGGTTTTCTTTTTAATATAGTAATTTTTGTTTTGCAACGTTTCATGAACACAGGGTATGGTAGAAAAATGGCTATGTCAAGTTGAAGCATTGATGTTGAAATCAATGCGTATGATTATTTGTGACTGTATAAAAAATTATGGGAATACAGATAGAGTTGAATGGATTCCAGAATGGCCTGGTCAAATAATTTTATGTGTTGATACGATTCAATGGACAACAGACGCGACAATTGCTATTGAAAATAATTATTTACCATCATTTTATGAAGAATGCCAGGAAAATATTGCTGTATGTGTAAAGTTGATAACGACAAAATTGAAGCCATATGTAGCAATAACAGTTGAATCAATGATAGTTGTTGATGTCCATGGTTGGTTTCGCTTATGCAATGGCCGTAATAGATCGATGACTAGTATACATTTCAGCAACTTATTTTTTCAAGGACAAAAACGAAAATTATTAATTGTAAATGTGGAGTTGGGAGTATCGGAATGGCCCCAAAGGCAATTATCGATACATTTTCATCCTTAATAAAATGAGTTGACATGTGTGCTAAAATGTGTGCTAATCTTAGATCTAAAAGAAACGAATTATTAATTTAATATACATTTTAGCTAGAGATGTAGTAAAAATTATGATCGAAAAAGATGTAACAGAAGTAACAGCTTTTGATTGGATTGCACAAATGCGTTATTATTGGAGAGGTCCAGAAGGCGCAGACGGGAATGTTGGAGTTGCAATGATAACAACGGAAATTATGTTCGGAATGGAATATTTGGGAAACTATTTTCGCCTAGTTGTTACACCATTAACAGACAGATGTTTCAGGTAAATTATCAGCCTTGTTCATATTGTCATTTTGTTCATTTCACATTTTTTAGAACTCTTATGGGTGCATTGAAGTTAAATTTAGGTGGTGCACCTGAAGGTCCAGCAGGAACAGGAAAAACTGAAACTTGTAAGGATTTGGCAAAAGCTGTTGCCAAGAAATGTGTGGTTTTTAATTGTTCAGATGGTTTGGACTACAAAGCACTTGGCAAATTTTTCAAGGTATTTTAAATTAAATTTTAAGTAATGCTTTATAGAAACTTTATTTTTCTATCAAACAGGGATTAGCTCAGTCTGGATCTTGGTCATGTTTTGATGAATTTAACCGAATTGAATTAGAAGTACTTAGTGTGGTCGCCCAACAAATTTTAAGTATCCAATTAGCCATAGCTCAAAAGTTAAAACGTTTTGTATTTGAGGGAACTGAAATTTCATTGGATCCCACATGCACAGTTTTTATAACAATGAATCCAGGGTAAGATATGAAATACAAAATATAGGATAAGTGGATAATCGATTTTTTCCTTGGCAGATATGCTGGTCGGCAAGAATTACCAGATAATTTGAAAGTACTGTTTCGAACTGTTGCTATGATGGTTCCCGATTATGCGTTAATAGGAGAAATAACACTGTACTCTTGTGGATTTACAAATGCTCAAGTGTAAGCTAAGACTAGTTTTTGTAGAATATAATAAAATTAATGAATTTTATTATAAGAATCATCTTTTCAGTTTGGCTCAAAAAATTGTCCACACTTATAAATTATGCAGCGAACAATTATCGTCCCAAAATCATTACGATTATGGAATGAGAGCAGTAAAATCGGTTCTTTTGGCAGCTGGTGCCTTAAAACGTGCATTTCCAACACAAGATGAATCTGAACTGCTACTACGTGCTATCATAGATGTTAATTTACCAAAGTTTTTAGCAGAGGTAATTTAATAATATTAAGAACTGTTACAGTCTTGGATAATATGTTAAATATTATTTTAGGATGTTCCTCTCTTCGAGGGAATAATATCTGATCTATTCCCTGGTGTAATTTGTCCACAGCCCGATAGAGATGAGCTTTTAGTACATGTAAATACTGTATTAAAACAACGAAACTTGCAGGCTACTCCTTGGTATGTTTCAAAAATAATTCAAATATATGAAATGATATTGGTAAGGCATGGTTTGATGATCGTTGGGGAGCCGTTAGGTGGTAAAACCTGCGCATATCAGGTAATATCTTAATATTTTTATTTGTGAGAACAGGGATAGTGATCGATTTAAGTTAAAGATTTGGATTTCCTATCCACTTGATTTTTTAAGTTTGATCAAGCTTGAAGCTTGTGAATTTGGTTCTACCTTTCCGAATACTATATGGCAATTCAGAAAACTATCATTAATAGATAGTTTTTGTTTTCTAAAATTAATTCGAGTAGCATATTTGATAACTTTCACCCAATAATGGTATTAGATAATTGAACAACTTGGAAGAAGTAAAGAGTGTATAGTCTCTTTATCTTAATCTTTTTAGTTACATTTACCGTTTCAGTTATTATACATTCAATTATTCTCTCATATGTAAGGCCTTGTTATTTTCTATACAAACCCATATCGATGGTGCAATTTCTTGGCTTTGTCTTACTTGCATTTAAAAGCCTGGCTGCTTGTTTGAGATAACTACAGTTGGATTCCATTATTCATTGTAATTTATGCATTCATTAGCCTGTATGATTTTTGAGAAGATGGTATCTATTTAACCTACCTGTCCCTGATAAAATTCTTCGGACTTGATTCCAACGATGTGAGATTTTTTAATAATAAAAAAACTTTCTGTATAGTCGTTAGCAGAAGCACTCGCATTATTAGCAGCAGATAAAAAAGCAAGAATGAGAGAAAATCGTGTTTTATATCGTATTATAAATCCAAAGGCAATTAGTATGGGTTTTATGTATGGTTCTTTTGACCCAGTTTCACATGAATGGACCGATGGTGTATTAGCGAATACGTTCAGAGATTATGCGAATGCTCCAACTTTAGATCGTAAATGGGTTTTGTTTGATGGTCCTGTAGATGCTGTATGGATAGAAAATATGAATACTGTTTTAGATGATAATAAAAAATTATGCTTGATGTCCGGTGAAATTATTCAGGTATTCAAAACCTTTATTTACCTATCCAAGCACTCGAAAGAGAAACGCAGTTACAGGCATGGGTTTTTCAAAGAGTGGGTTTAATTTTTAATATCTTATCTTTTTAATTTTCCCTTAATAGATGTCTGACTCAATGAATTTAATATTTGAGCCAGCTGATTTGGAGCATGCATCTCCTGCGACAGTATCTCGTTGTGGAATGATATATATGGAACCCTCCCAATTAGGCTGGGAACCATTTAGAGATTCTTACATAAATGTTATAAAAGAAAAATTGATTCCTGAACAAGTTGAAATAGTTATAGAATTATTAAATTGGCTTGTACCGGCTGTATCTGAATTTATTTGGACCCGTTGTAAAAGATTTGTTGATTCCTCTGTGATGCATTTATTTCAGGTAATTTCAGACATCTAAACATTTTTTTTTCTGAATTTTCTAAATAAGAAGGCAGATTTTTCCATTAGATGAAAATTTATGGCAATGATACTTTCACAATTTCGAAAATTAGTAATAATTGTTCAGAAACATCTTTATAGAACAAATAATAAAATTTGTTAAGTGTTAATGATAATAATAATTTACTGCTTTAAAATAAATTTTACAGTCATTTGGACGAATTTTTTCTCTTTTAATGGAGGATGAAACGCAAGTTAGTACCGTATATGTCCAATGCATATTATTATTTGCCGTAGTATGGGGCTTCGGTTGTACATTAAATAATGCAAGTCGAATCTTATTTGATGATTTCTTTAGAAAAATGATAAATGGTGATGACAAAAAATATCCAAAACCGAAAATGTTTAAACTAGCGAAGAATCAATTATTTCCTGATAGAAATCTTATATTTGATTGGTGTTACGATAAAAAGAATAATGGTACGTGGATTTCATGGTTAGATGTATTTCCTCCTGAAGTTTTAAATCCTAAAGCTAAGGTATAATTTTTATGAAAAATTGTTCTATATTTTGAGCAAACCAAAAATAAAATCTAAATTTTGGAAATTTTTCAGGTATCTGAATTACTTATACAGACAAATGAATCTGCGTGTCAAAAATTTTTCTTGGAAAAATTTATTAAACAACGGATACCATTACTATTTTGTGGACCAACTGGTACAGGAAAATCAGCGCTTGTTTTAAACTATTTATTAAACTTACCGAAAGAAAAATTTCTACCTAATGTTTTAAATTTTTCGGCAAGAACTTCTGCACAAATGGTAATATATTTATCAAAGTTTTCATTTTGTTTCTATAAAACAATATTTCATTTCTAGACTCAAGATATAGTAATGGCGAAATTGGATCGACGACGAAAAGGTGTATATGGTCCATCTATGGGGAAATTATGTATTTTATTTGTTGATGACTTAGGTATGCCTCAGAAAGAAACATATGGAGCACAACCACCAATTGAATTGCTGAGACAATGGGTTGACCATGGTTGTTGGTTTGATAAGGACACTACTACATTGCAACTGATTGATATTGTTCGTAAATTAGTTTAAGTTGTTCTTTTAAGTATTAGTTCATGCTTAGTTCATTATTGTTGTTGTTTCAGTTATTTGTATCAGCAATGGGCCCTCCAGGTGGTGGAGCTAATATGATTACATCACGGCTTACTCGGCATCTCTTTATTTGTTGTACGGATTCATTTCAAGATGCCACTTTAACAAAAATATTCACCTCAATATTGGATTGGCATTTTGCCAAAGGTTATGAATCGAGCATATGTCTTTTATCGAAAGTAATATTTTTTAAATCTTAATTGGATAAAGTTGGATATTGGCTTATATTTTCGAATAAATGTCGTTATTATCCGACTTATCCAACTCATTTAACCAAAAGTCTTAATTAAATATAATTGGTAAATGTTTAGGGTTGTGTTGGAGCAACAATGGAAGTGTTCAGAGAAGCAACAGTAAACTTCTTACCTACGCCAGCAAAATCTCATTATACGTTTTCTTTACGAGATTTCTCCAGAGTGATTAGCGGTTGTTTATTACTCCCTGCTGCTCGTTTAAAAGAACAAGAAAAATTAGTACGTTTATGGACACATGAAACTTACAGGGTGTTCAACGATCGTCTTATCGATGAAAAAGACAGGTTGTTATAATAGATGCCTACTATAAATTAAAAGGATATTAAAATTAATTGCAATTTAGAAAAATATAATTTATTAATTGCAAATCACTAATGTTTAGCCAGATGCATAAGTAGAATTAAATTAATTGTTGACTAATTGAACTAAATTTCCTGTATTTTTTGTAGAGATTTACTATTTCAAATCGTTCATAAAGCAGCTTATCAACACTTCCGCATTCATTTATCGAAAGCATTAGAAAATATAATATCAGAAGACGAGAAACTATCTGGAGAACATATTCGAATGTTATTGTTTGGAAATTATGGAGTTGCAGATGCTGATGTAAAAATATATGATGAAGTACGATATTATTATTTAAAATAATTCCGATTATAGAAATGTTGAGGACAAAATTATCGACATTACCTGACTGATAATTAATTTAAAATCTGTATCTCATAGTTTGTGATTATTCACAGCTCACATCATTGAGACATAATTATTTATTACATTTTGGAATATCTCGATAAAAAAAGTCAATTGTGTGTCAATATTTGGTAGCGTTACAAACTTTAGACTAAAATTAATATACTCTGGCATATTATGTAGTATGTCGAATATAAAAATTTAGAAAGTACTTTGATTAAAAAACCTAGATTAGATACCTTTTTCTTTCAGATACGTAAGTTTAAATAAATTTTATTATTGCAGACATTAAAATATTATTTCGTTTGTTCCATTTATCCATTCATTAGGGGTGTTATTATTATTCTTTTCAGACGGGTAATCATATAAAATAGAATTTTTGTTACACCTGGTATATTTCGAATCCTGCTTACTTATTATGTAAAGCTTATAGCTAGACCACATACGAATTCAATTTTAAGTATTCTGTGTAAATAGCACATTGCATACATGTATGTTATTTGCTTATTGAAAGAATGAATTCGTTGAGGCATGTTTATACTTACATTCTATATATTATACAAATCAATTAAATTTTTCAGATTAATTATGAAAATTTATCACCTTTAATGGAAGGTTATTTAAAAGAATACAACATTGTATCAAAAACACCTATGAATTTAGTTTTATTTCAATTTGCTATCGAGCACATTTCAAGAATTTCACGAGTCCTGTTGCAAGATAATGGACACGCTCTTTTGGTTGGAATTGGTGGTTCTGGTCGGCACTCTGCTGTTAAATTAGCTACTTTTATGGCTGAATATGCAATATTTACGGTTATAATAATTTTAAATTATATATTATACATAATACAAACTTTTAGTTAGATTTTGGTCTATTTTCATCCGACTTCGGTGAAATAGAAAATTCTCTATGATTGTTCGCTATACTTCAAACTGAAAAGAGCTCTTGCACAAGCAAGTGTTATAGTTTCTATAACACTTATCATATCATAGACTTCGGCGGAGTAGAAAAGGATTTTCTGCAATACTTCAAGCTTAAATGAGCTCTTGCGCAATCGGGAGCTATAGTTTCTAAGTTTTATTATATTAAAGTTTTGCTTATAAAATTTAATTAATATAATAATTATTTATTAGATCGAAATATCTCGAATTTATGGAGTAAATGAATGGCGTGAAGATATTAAAAAAGTTCTAATGAAAGCTGGATGTGATGGAACACCGGTTACGTTTCTATTTTCTGATGATCAAATTGCTAAAGAAACATTTATTGAAGATCTTAGTATGATTTTAAATACTGGCGATGTTCCAAATTTGTTCCCGGCCGACGAAAAAGTTATATTACTTGAAAAAATTCAATTTATTGCAAACAAATTGGTATACAGATGTAATTTGGGAAATTATTATCAACTTTATATGATTAATTATTTTTAGGGGAAGCAAGTAGATGCAACACCATTAGCGTTATATAATTACTTTATCGAAAGAGTAAAAGCATCACTTCATGTGTGTTTTGCTGCTAGTCCAATTGGTGACGATTTTCGAAATAGGCTTCGAATGTTTCCATCTTTGATTAATTGTTGTACAATAGATTGGTAATTTTCTGTTATATGAATGTTTATGTATATAAAATTATTCTAATAGATACGGAAACAAAAAAGAGGGGATTGTTTGTATCCTCACGAAAATCTTTTTGTTACGTATCTTCTATCATTTATAAATCAAATCAAATTTTTGAAATTATTAATTTAACTACATATTTTTCGGAAAAGAAAAACCATTAATTGTTTATGTTTTATTTTGTAAGCTATCGTATGTATATTGTTTTATAAAATTATTTAATAGTGTTATTGAGGCGGCTGTGTAACTTAAGTTCCAAAAATAATTAAATAAAAATTTTATTTTTTAATTTTACAACAATTAATAACCGTATGATTCAAGGTTTACTGCTTGGCCTCCAGATGGTTTAGAACTGGTCTCACAATCTTTTATGAATCAAATCGATTTAAATGATGATATTCGCAAATCATGTGTAAACATTTGTCAAATGTTTCACATTAGTGTAGAAGACGCTAGTAAAAAATTTTTTGAAGAACAGAAAAGAAAAACATATGTTACACCAACTTCATATTTGGAACTGTTGGCCACTTTCCAAACTTTGCATTCAAAAAGAGTTAATCAGTTAACAACACAAAGAATGAGATACGTTGTGGGTCTTGAAAAATTAGATTTTGCAGCCAGTCAAATATCGATCATGTCTCAAGAGTTGACTGATTTGCAGCCTAAGTTAATTGCAGCTTCCGAAACAACTGAAAGATTAATGGTTAAAATTGAAAAAGATACAGCTGTTGTTGAAAAACAAAAAGAAGTAAGTGTATTAATACCAGTCGTATATTCGTATTTGCATATACACACATCCATGGTAACTTGTTCTTTAGAATTCCCCAGGAAGTGCCAATTTAATTTTTACAGACAAATTATAGAACATCCTTGAACGCATTCTTTATCATTTTAATACTTTCTTCATATTTAATGCTTGCAGATTGTAGGAGCAGACGAAGCAGTAGCAAATGAAGCTGCCGCAGCTGCACAAGCTATAAAAGATGATTGTGAATCAGATTTGGCTGAAGCGATTCCTGCATTACGAGCAGCTGAAGCAGCCTTGGATACATTAACATCCAAGGATATCACATTATTGAAATCTATGAAAAGTCCTCCCGCAGCAGTCAGATTAGTCTTAGAAGCAGTATGTGTAATGAATGGTTTAAAACCAGAAAGAAAACCAGACCCAAGTGGAAGTGGTAAAATGATTGATGATTATTGGAGTGTTTCTACAAAAATGTTAGGAGATTTGAAATTTTTACCAAGTTTGAAGACTTATGACAAAGATAATATTCCTCCAGCAGTTATAAAAAGGATCAGAGACAGGTTTTGTTAAATCAACTTCTTTTAAATTCAATTATCAATTGTGCCTTCAACTTTTAGATATATATCTGATCGAGATTTTGATCCAGCTCTGATCATGAACATATCTACCGCTGCTACAGGCTTATGTCAGTGGGTAAGAGCTATGGAAATATATGATCGTGTTAATAAAATTGTGGTCCCAAAAAAAGCAAAATTAGAAACAGCTGAAAGAGAACTGCAAGTTCAATTGGATGTTTTAAATGCAAAAAGAGCTCAATTAAAAGAGGTCTTAGATCAATTACAAGCACTTAATGATCAATTAGCAGCAGAGAATAAAAATAAGAAAGATCTTGAAGATAATATACAATTATGCTCTGATAAATTAGTACGGGCAGAACAGTTAATTGGTGGACTTGGTGGGGAAAAGAAAAGATGGAGTGAAACTGCAACTGAGTTATTAAACACATTGGAAAATGTAGTTGGCGATATATTACTTTCAGCTGGAACTATTGCATATTTAGGACCATTTACAGTTGGTTATAGAAATGAGTTGACTGAAAAGTGGAATGAAATGTGTTTAAATTTGGGTAATAAAATAATCAAACCATAATTTTTATTTTTAAAATTATCGTTATTTCGGTTAATTATCAGTTTTGTTTGAATTTCAACAATGTACAAATTCAGTAATAATTGCTCTTTAAGGTTAATAAGAGGTTTGTGTTGTTTTAGAAATTCCATGCTCTAAGAAATTTTCTATAATTGAAACGCTTGGAGAACCAGTTGTCATTAGACAATGGAACATCTATGGATTACCCGTAGACGCTTTTTCGGTTTCCAATGGAATTATAGTTTTTAATGCAAGACGATGGCCTCTAATGATAGATCCACAAGGTAAAAAAAAATTTTTATTTTGTGTATTAAAAGTGTATAAAATACATTTAATTAAAAATCGTTAGGTCAAGCCAATAAATGGATAAAAAATACAGAGAAATCAAATGGCCTTCACATCATAAAATTAACTGATTCAAATTACATGAGAACAATAGAAGCAGCAATTCAATATGGCAAACCAGTTTTACTTGAAAACATTGTGGAAACAATTGATGCTGTTTTGGAACCAATTTTAGTAAAAAATGTTTACAGAGAACATGGCGTAGATTATCTTCGACTGGGTGAAAATGTTTTGGAGTATTCTAAAGATTTCCGCTTTTATATAACTACTTCATTGAGAAATCCACATTATTTGCCAGAAATTGCAGTCAAGGTATTTCTATAATCAATATTTCTTCAAGAATCCAGAAGCATGTCAAATACTATTATGAAATTAATAATAAATAACTACATATTATGAAATTATGTGTATATGTTTACCAAAAACACGAATATATAACCTACCATTGGGTTTCTTCATAGAGCATAGTTTTATTTTCAAACTGTATACTTATTCAGCATGAATTACATTTAACACACTTTTTTAAATCATATTCGCTATTTTTCGCTATCCGAAATATTTTCTAGAATTCAATGCTATCTAATAATATTAATAAAATTTTGAATTAATGGAGCAAGTATGCTCAAAGATCTTAACAATCTTATCAAAGCATGGATCCAGAAACTATAAGGTAGAATAATTAAATTTCTATAAGTGTTTTGTTAGAATTTTATACATTTCACTATCTCGATATTTATAGCCTTAACTACCATTTCCTTATAGTTTCTTGTATCTGATTTATTCAATAATTAAAGTCCAACACAATGTCAATTGTTTCAGGTAACACTGTTAAATTTCATGATAACACCACAAGGATTACTTGATCAACTATTAGGAATTGTTGTTGCAAAAGAAAGGCCCGATTTGGAAGAGAAAAAAAATGAATTGATCGTAACAAGCGCAAATAATAAAAAATCCTTAAAAGAAATAGAAGATCAAATTTTAATGGTGTTATCATCATCAGAAGGGAATATTTTAGAAGATGAAACAGCAATAAAAATATTATCATCGAGTAAAATAGTATCAGAAGATATTCAAGCTAAACAACTGATAGCTGTTAGTACTGAAAAAGAAATAGATATTGCTCGTAATGAATATAAACCGATTTCTGTGCATTCATCTGTATTATTCTTTTGTATAACCGATTTAGCAAACGTTGATCCAATGTATCAATATTCATTAGTATGGTTTATAAATTTATTTATACAAGCTATAGCAAACAGCGATAAATCAACGGATATTACAAAGCGTATATTTAATTTAAATGATTATTTTACAAAAAGTATCTATAGAAATGTATGCCGATCGTTATTCGAAAAACATAAGTTGGCTTTTTCATTCGTACTTACTATTGGAATATTACGATCGAAGGTATATTTTATTTTAGCATTATTATAATAAAGAATGTGTTTAATATTTGACATTGATAATAATCCTCAAGGTTATTTCAAGGTCAGTTTATACATGAGTGTATTTGGAATTAGGGGTTTATGGGTTTGATGTTGTTGTTTTGGCTTTTTGGAAAAGTGGTTTCTGCTTGATAAATAAATTTTACATTGAAAAAATTTTGAGGGTTACATTCAAGGTCAAATTTGATGAACAGCGGATTTGGGGTACCGATACTTTTAGAAAACTCCATTACTATTTTCTTTGTACAAGAAGTAACTGAGAAAAAAATGACTGAGCTTGCTTATTTTCAGAATCATTTTAGAGATTTTTTCATTAGTTTTAAAAAAACTATTTGATTTTATTCAATTTGCCAGGTTCACTCTTAAAAAAAAAATCACGAGAAAAATTGTTTCAGAAATTTGATAAAACTGTTAATGTTTATAATTCATTTTTGACCCAAAAATTATAAAAATCGATTTTATTCGTCGATTAAATGTACAAGTGAAGTATGGGTTAAAATTATAAGTATTTTTTTTTGTCTAATAAAATTTCGGTTTAAAAACCGAAAATCGATATACTAAACAAATCGTAAATTTATATTTCAGAAACAAGTCGATGAAGAACAGTGGGTATTTTTACTGACAGGGGGTGTAGCCTTAGAAAACCCATTTAAAAATCCTGCTCCACAATGGTTGACAGATAAAGCGTGGGCAGAATGTGTTCGAGCAAGCAAACTAAACGAGTAAAAAAATAACTAAAATATTCAAAAAAACAACAACAGACAATATTACATAATTTTTTAACAGGTTGGAGAAACTACAATCATCCATTGAAACGGATCATGAAAAATGGAAGGAATTTTATGATGTTTCTAACCCTCACGATATAGACATGCCTGCTCCATTCGAAACATTGTCTGGATTAGCAAAATTAATTGCCTTAAGATGTATTCGTCCTGATAAAATAGTACCAGCAATCAGAGTAAGATTTAAAATTATTAGAATTGACACCTAAATTTAATTAAATTTAATAATTAAATCATCTTATGCTACCTGGAGCAAATTAAAATGAATAAATTTTATTATTTACTCTCATTCAAAAATTCGTTCTTCGTAACTTTTTTTAAAGGTTTTATAATACAAAATATTATTACTTCGCTTAACTAGGAAAAATGACTTATTAAATTTTCGTATTATGAAACGTTAGTTTGAATTTTTGTAAAGTGAATATTTATAATCTGCTTTGTAGTTATATGTTTCAGATATAATGGGACAAATGTACACAGAGCCACCTCTATTTGATCTGCAAGCATGTTATGATGATAGCAACGAGTGTTCACCTTTATTGTTTATATTATCACCAGGATCCGATCCTATGGCGGGCCTCCTAAAATTTGCTAGCGATGTTGGTATTCCAAAATCACACATTCACACTATTTCTCTTGGTCAAGGACAGGTTAGTTATAAAATGTTTAGCGCCTAATTAAAGAGTCACAACACCAAACTTTTACAATTATGAATTTCTTTTCAAGGGACCTATTGCAGCTGGTTTGATTAATGCGGCCATTCAATCTGGGGAATGGGTAGTGTTACAAAATTGTCATTTAGCAGCAAGTTGGATGCGAGAATTGGATCGAATTTGTGATGAAGTAATTGTACCAGAAGCTACACATAAAAAATTTCGATTATGGTTAACTAGTTATCCAAGTTCCGATTTCCCGGTTTCTATTTTACAAAATGGTTAGAAATTACTATTTATTGTTGAACCCTATATTCGAATTCAGATGTCTTTTCATAGGTCTGAGCATAGTGTAAAGTTTGGCAACTCATTTTATTCAGCATACAAATTTGAATGACAATTATTCAAATCCAATAAAGATTCAAATTATTTAAAAAGAGCCTTGGTTTATAACTAGCTCCGATGTGGAAGGGAAACAAATGTATACATTGAATATTTGAGATTTTTGTAAACCGTTTTACCGTCCCAGTGACACGCTGAATATTCTTCATTTTGACAGGCTAAGTGCATCTGTTTCATAAATATTTTTTTTTTGAGATAGAGTATTTCACTACACCAGCCCATTGCAACAATTTTTCTGGCGACAAATGAGATAAATCTTTTTCGAGATAAATCCAAATTAGGATGTTGATAACATAAATGAGAAAATTCCAAATCAATTTTTTATTATTATTTGATTTAAAGGTGTCAAAATGACTAACGAGGCGCCTAAAGGACTTAAGCAAAATCTATTACGATCCTATCAATCAGATCCCATTACCGACACTGAATGGTTTAATAGTTGTAGTAAATGGCGTGAATGGCAAATAATGCTTTTTGGCTTATGTTTTCTGCATGCTGTGGTACAAGAACGTCGAGCATTCGGGCCACTTGGCTGGAATATACCCTATGAATTTAACGAATCTGATTTAAAAATTTGTCAACAACAGCTATTGGTAAGTACGAATCTTTTAAAGTATATGAAAAATATGTATTTACAAAGTTACAACAAAATTACTTAAGATTTTATTCGAAATATTATTACTAGGTTGGCAAGCAAAATTGCTCCGACTGTCTTTCTACAAAATATCTCATCAGTCTATTCTTTTTGACAATATTAAATAAGGAAATATAAACACATATATGCCACTTGTCTCTTCAAAAATTACGTATACAAATTTGTTTATAGATGTTCATGAATGACTATGAAGATGTCCAGTTTGAAGCACTTACATATCTAACAGGAGAATGCAACTATGGCGGTCGTGTTACTGACGATAAGGACAGAAGGCTTTTAAATTCTCTTTTAAGTAATTTTTATACTCCTGAAATAATCATAACTGCAAAGTATGTATTGTGCTTAGAAATCATTCGAACTTTCGGTCAAATTTTTTGAAGCCAGAGTGCTGTCAGTCTTTAAAAATAAAATATTAAAAGTATTACACTGTTTTTTTTCCTTGGCGGAATATTACATCCAGTAGCGGATTTAGGCTTAGGCCCGTGAGGCCCGGGCCTAGGGCGGCTAATTTTGAGAGGCGCCAAAATTTCATGACTAAAATTAAAATTCGATTGGGTTTTCTGTAAATTGTAAGACCAAATTTTAAAGTTTATTTTATTTCGCTTGTTACTATCGAAACATAGTACCATTTTGAGAGTAGAATTTCTTTGTTAAAATAATTAATCAGGCAAGTACTAAAATTTTAAATATGTAACAAAATGATTTAAAAAATCTTTTTTTTCAATGCTATCATATTATTTATTTACAAATTTAGATTTTTTTCATATTTTTCATTCAAAATTTAATTTTAACATTTGTTTGCGCTTTATTACAAAGCAAAACATAAATCAATGTTTCCGTCCTGGCTGACATGGGACCTTTCGTCCGGCGTCATTTGACCGGTGGCCAGCCTCATATCACAATATATATACTGTTACAAAAGAAAAAGGGCGCCATATCGTCTCGAGTCTAGGGCGTCTTCAAACCTAAATCCGCTACTGATTACATCAAATTAAAGCTAACGTTGTCATGTATTTCTGTAACTGTATTTATTTACAAATACATATCAGAATCTATATATTCAGAAAGTTTGCCCGAAAGGCATTTTCCAAGTAAGAGTCCTTTATATATTTGATTTGATTTTAATTTTTAAATTGTAAAACTTTCAATCAGGTATAAACTATCACCGAGTGGAATATACTATGTCCCATATGATACTACTCGAGAAGGTTGTATTGAGTATATAAAACAATTACCAATTGAATCGAATCCAGAAGTCTTTGGTTTACATGAAAATGCCGATATTACGAAGGATAATCAAGAAACAGCTCTAGTAAATTACCATAAAATATAGAGTATTCGTCCTATTTTATGAAAGTGTTCTATAAGTAAAAGTCTTAACCCTTATCTTAACCCCGTTACAAATCTGAGATATTTGTTTTTCTCATTCATCTACCACCATAATCAAGGGCTGACAACACTCTTGAATATCTTGCTAATTTTTTTAGTGACTCTTGTGATAAAGTCACAAGAGTCACTATTTAACTTCCACTATTTTAACTTCTTCTCAGCTCCTCTGTGAATAATGTAAAGTAAAGAACACAACATAAAATAGAACTCTGTAATATCTCGAATAAAATAACGTAACTTTTTTTAGCTGTTAAATGTTACATTACTAACACAAACACAGATTGGATCTGGTGGAGGTGGAGGAGCAGATTCAGATACAATTATTATTAATTTATGTAATGATATCCTATCCAAAATTCCTCCAGTGTACAATATTGTGGAGGTCGCTAAAAGTTATCCAATTTTATATGAAAATTCAATGAATACAGTTTTGAAACAGGTCAATTTTATTATTTTTATATTTTATTTTAGTTTTAGTCAATTATTTTAGTATATAGTTTTAGTTTTAGTCAATACACAGTATTTGTTGGAGAATTTTATAAGTATCCATTTTTTAAACGGTGTTTTGCAAGATGGCTTTTTTATAAAAACTTTTTCTTGTATGGTATTTTCTTTTTGCTAATACTCTGTTTGATCTTTTCCTCATTCTATCAGTTTATTTCACGTGACCATATTGAACCATGTTACATCTCATCCCAATAATAATATCTTAGACCATATTCTCTGACCATTATTTTACCTATCTCATTTCGATATCCTCAACCGTGATCTAAACTTATTCTTAGCTCTAAAGAGATAAGGACTTCATACTTTTGCTCATCACTATATGTTAAGAAAAATACAAATTTTTATTCAAATTCAGGAATTTCTAAAACCTAATTTATTTACAGGAACTAATTAGATTTAATAAATTAATTCGAGTGATACAAACTTCTTTACAAGATTTGGTAAAAGCTATTAAAGGGTTGGTAGTGATGTCAGAGGCTTTAGAAGAAGCATTTGTTGCATTAACTGTGGGTCGTGTTCCAGTAAGCTGGTCTTCAAAATCTTATCCATCTCTTAAGCCACTGGGTTCATATGTAGCAGATTTTTTAAGCAGGTGAAATACCTTCAATGCATCAAATTAAATTTGTACTATATAGTTTGTAACAGTCTATATTTGTGATCATAAATATAAAAATGTTTTTACTGATTTTTTGTCTATTAGGTTGAGTTTCTTACAAGATTGGATTGACAATGGCCCACCGAATGTGTTTTGGATATCTGGATTCTATTTTACGCAATCATTTTTGACTGGTGTATTGCAAAGCTATGCTAGAAAAGTTCATATTCCTATTGATATGCTTGATTTCAAATTTTATGTTACAGACCATGAAGTGGACACACCATCAACGCCAGAAAGTGGTGTTTACACACGGGTAAGATTAGTTAAACTTTATTCCGGAGAATATTTCTTCTATAAACAGAAAATTGAATAATATATTAACTTTAAAATGTTACCGCACAGTGCATTCACGATAAACCGGAAGTACTAACTTCTATTACATCATCGACTATTTATAATAGGGTAAGTATTAATTGTATATTGTAAAAAAGGCCTCAAAGAATTTTGGATGATTATGTATCAGAAAACTTTTGGAACAATAGTATTCTATAATAGAACTAGCCAAGTTAACCTTTTAATTCAGAATTTCGTACAAGAATAAAAACTTTTTTTTTCGATTAGGAGTAAATTTTATTTGGCTTATATTTAGTCTGATCAAAATTTGGTAGTCTGATTTTCTCGATAAGCAGAAAGTTTATAGAAACTTTTTGGTTGAAAAATTTTAAAAAAATATATCTTCTAGCCTTTTGTAAATTCCAATTATAGACACAGTAATGAGTGTTAAAAATAATTTCTATTGATAGATTATTAATAAATAACTTGGAAATTAAGGATAACAACATTCTTGGTACAAATTCTGAACTATAGCATCAAAATTATACTTCCTAGTGTGATCTACCAATGAACAATCACAATTTAAGTAATCAATTTACCTTCAAAACAATTAAAATTTTCGTTTAAAGAATTTGGATCTATGGTATCTGACATTTTTTCTAAGCTAATAATTTTAATAACTTAACGTAAAATTTTAGAGTTTATTTCAATTTAACAAAAATTATTCCACTATAAAAAATTACACTGAAGCTCTCTTAAAGTCGAATTTTTTATATCTGATATACATATTCAATCGATCTTGATTCGAGCTCATGTCAAAATTATTTTTGAATTGTTCATAATATTCTGTCGAAATTTTTAAACGCAGCTTCTTTATACAAGGAATGGAGAACCAATTGAACCAAAGGTAAAAAAATGCTTTTATCTTTATTATGTAGTAATATTTTATATTCGATATTTACATGCAGCAATTGGACCAAAAGGAATATTCAGTTTATATAAAGGCAAGTATTTCGCATTATTATATTAATTTGAAATTCTGATTCTTGGGTTGACGTACAGTTTCAAATCTTCTTAATAATTTTACTACTCATCAAAAATAGTTTTTTTATTATTTGTTATTGCATAAAACAAAGATTAAATTAATATTTTCTGAAGATATATTTAATTTGTGACGAAAATCGATAGTAAAGTTTGAATAGAAATGTAAAATTTTCGCTATGTCATATAACTTACAATGTCATAAAAACATAAACACCACGCGACTGAAAGTGTTTGGCAAATAATGGCAAATTCTAAGTCGATTGCAGTTCCCAATGTACTATAAACATTAAAAATAATGTTCAAAAAATACATTTAATTTATATTAAATTAAAACAATTTCAAATATAACCTTAAACCACTTTATATATTTTTGTTATGTAACTTTTACGAAGTTATTTAAAAAAATTGATAAATAAAATAGGTAGGTGCTTACGTCATTGTTTTTATATTTTTGTGTTGAGCTGCAAAATAAATTTGTTTAAAAATTCCCCTTGAAAAACACTGAACTCTTAAAAACTATTATATTAGCACAATTCTATGTTAAAAACTTTCTGAAGGGCTTCATTAAGTGATTATCAGTTATATGCGCACAAACAATTAGTGGTAAATTGCACGGATGGCCCATAGGATCAACCGTTATCCAAACTTGTTTACAGAAAATGTACTTAAAAATAAAAAAAAACTTTTTTTTTTTTTAATTTTTGGCTTTAGCTACTTTCAGCTATATAGCCATTAACCAAAGGGGATTATTATTATTATTATTTATACAACAACAGTACACAGTACTGCTAGGTGGTCACCCATCCAAATACAGATTGTGACTGCTGTTGCTTATAACTTTATAGATTGGTCTAAGCCTGTCATTACGTTACGTCAGTCCGGGGTCAAAAAAAATACTTAATAAACAATTTCCAAATTATTTTGGAAGTTTAAATTACCAACAGATACAAGATACAAAATACGTATTTTTATCTTGCATTTGAAATATTTTTCCTAAAAACTACCTTGTAGTTGTATTTAGATACTTTTTGGAAAGTATTTTTGTATTTTGAAAATACTAAATACTTTTTTATATCTCATGAGCACTGATATTAAAAGTTTAAGCTGGCTATTCTTATTGATGTATTTTAAAATAACTAGTACTTATCTATTTTCAAAAATATTTTAGGGATTATTTTTGGAAGGCGCACGATGGGATAGAGAAACAAAAGTATTAAGTGAATCCTATCCAAAGATTCTATATGATACAATTCCTGTAATATTATTAGAACCTGTTTTAAAAACAGAATACACAAAGCAGGGTACATATGCATGTCCTGTTTATAAAACCAGTGCTCGTAGGGGTGTATTAGCTACAACTGGACACTCATCGAATTTTATTATGTATGCAGAATTATCAACCGAACATCCTGAAAAACATTGGATTCAAAGGGGAGTTGCGAGTTTAAGTCAATTAGATGATTAACTATATTTATATATTTCAAGTAATGTATGTTTAATAAAGATATATTTTATTTACCTTTTTTTTATTTCAAAATCCAGCCAGTTACTCCAGGAGAATATTTAATGCCAATGATCGCTTCGCTCCAAACAGAAATAATGAAGGCCTTCCGCCATTCCCAATGTAAGAAAGGTCTATTTGTATAGGCTAGGTACTTGTCAAACCTTGATGTTAAAAGGATTATTTAAACAAATGTTCAATGATTCCTAGTTTTGTAACACTTTAATTACTTAATATTCAATGAAAATATCCTGATCATTTTTTTTTTTTTTGGATAAGGACCAAGTGTCTAAAAAGTAGACTTTCAAGTTGCATATCCTAAGTTGAGTAAAATTAAAAAAAAAAAAAAAGTAATTTTAAGTGTTTCGTAAAATTTAAACAGAAAATGTTTTGACGATGTTAGTCTTATCTACAATGGAGTATTTTAAGTATAATCAAGGTTTGTAAAGACCATAGATAAATTTGTTTCATTCATATAAGGTAAACAAATATGTTGAATGAATTACTTGTTACTTTTAGTAAAATAATTTAAAGCGAAATGAATTTGAATGCGTTTTGTACTTATAGAAAATTTAAAAGATAAAAATGTTTGTTTTTCTAAACCACCAACTTTTGTTTGAAAAGATTTAGCCCAAATTTAGCTATTAAGTACATATATGAATACAATATATATTATTATAATATATATATATATATATATATATACATATATATTTATAGCAGTATAGACTGGATATTTATATTATTTAATAAATTATAATGATTAAGAATAGTTCATTGATACTAAATCATATGGCAAGTATCGAAACAATTAACTCTGTTAGTTGTTATATTTTATATTCACTTGTTAAAATTTAATTAAATATATTTTGATATTTTTAATATTCCTTCTATAAGATATTCGTTTTTATACCAATGAATTCGTTTTTCATATTTTGGATTGAGTTTTTCATATTTTCTGTTTCATTTATTATTTCAAAGCATAGTTTAATTTTTAAAACGATTTCTATCTTTGACATGATAAGGCTTGGTAACCCAGGACTTTTGGAATAAGAGTTCTTTTTCGTTATGTATATGTTTGGATAATTAATGAAGTAGACATTTAATTTGAAAAAATGAAAATTACTTGTACACATTACTTTAATTTACATAAGTATTTATAATCTCATACAATAAAATAATTTAATGGACGAAAATATAAAAATTTCTAAATTAGAATTTTCTTTTTAAGGACTAATATAGTATTATTTAGTTTTCTGGATTATAATTAGGATCACATCCATACATTCGATTTAATTTTAAAATATCATCTTTGCTAAACCCTTTTCGTTGTCCAATTGAAGTAAATGGCCTCTGAAAGAAAAAATTCACATGCAAGCTTAATTGTAACACATTTAAAAAAAAAATTGAATTACCTTAACTTTAATAGTCTTTTTGCCATTTTTTGAAAAAGCATAATTACTATAATGCAATACACTTCCATAGTCGTAAGGTACACCAAAATTAGTAACAATATCTGAAGGATATTTGTTAAAATTATGTTCTTTCCCTGAAAAAAATTAACTATTAGTTATCAATTTTAGTTTATCCAAATTTTTTTTAATGTTCCCATAATTAGCCACTAATAATAAGAAAGAACTTTCCATGAGGGAGAACACTAAATTAACGATGATCTTAGTAAAACAAGGTTTTCCAATTAAATTTGGAATAGGTACAAAATTAGCTGCTTATTAATTGTAAAAAAAAGTTTTCCCAGTTTTCCAACATGGGAAATTGATATTTTGATAAGTTAACATTCAACTTAGTTAACATTTAATTTGAAAAGTTGTTTTAACAAGGCATATATGAAAGAGTATTTCAATTGTAGGCAGCTTTGAGTTGTTAGTTTATTGATTCCTTGTAGGGAGGGAGTTTAAACGAAGAATTAATTAAATCCAAAAACAAAAAATATCTAATCGAAACATGAAATTGATGGTCTGCCTTTGAAGTATTACTAAATTAAATTTTTGCTTTATTACTTATAGCTAAGTCTTAAACTTTCCGAAAAAAAAGGATGATATCATTTTCAAGATTTTGGAGGTTTACAAAACTTGTTTTATATTCTGTAAAAGATAGAGCTTTCGATGAAAAAATAATTACTGCATAAATCAATACGATTTCATATAGTTGACGAAATGCTATACTGAATAACCATTGAATAACCGAAAAATCGTGAAAGTTATTATGTCGCAGTCTTGAAACATACCTTCTTCAATATTTTCCCATTTAATAGTGACATACAAGTCTCGTTCATAAGAACTTTGCTGATGATAAAAACCCAATGCGTGTAAAAATTCATGTATAATAGTGCCATTTCTCAGACATCCAGATCCAGGTTCATTTGGTTGTAAATTTATTTGTTGGGGGCCACCTTGTCTTCCTACCTCCGAAAAGCAGCCTGCTTGCCTGGCCTAAATCATAATCAATCATTTATTTCCTCCATATTTAGCTATTAGCAAATTTCGTAATTTTAACATTTGTTTTGTATGGAATTCGACTCAAATTTTTTCAAGGCTACTATTTTGAAATTTATCTGGACTGGAAAAAAGTATATTATGTGTTTGGAAACATGACTGTTATGGATGGGCAGCTAAGTATGATCTCATCAAATATGAAACTTATTGCTATTTGATAATATACAATATTGATGACATCATACCTAGCTACCTATCCATAACATTATGTTTCGAAAACACACGTTTGTAAAGGATTTAATAGGAAAAGATTTCCTATTCATTCCTATTCAATTTCTAAGGGATTGAATAAAATTTTTTTATCAGGAAGTACGAAGGATATTTTCCAATTTCCGTAAGACTAACTGGAATTAAGAAACACACTAAGTTTTCTTTTACACGCTGTTTATTATATAGGCACAATGGTATGAGTGTTGGATTAATTGGCAACAAATCCTTTACCGTAATGTAAACATAATCTTGATCTGATGGTTTTTTCGGTCTTGCTGTAACACAAGTTAACTCAGCATACTGTTTCAACGTCTCATCAATAAAGTTTTTTTGTTCTTCACCTGCAATTTATTATTATTAAGCGAATTAATTAAATTAAATTATTTTATGCTCGTCTAATAAAATAGCACTTACTAAATGCTCCATTATCATCGAATTCATATGGAATAGTTCTGTTAGGCCATCTTTTAGGTTCACTCAATAATCCATTTAATTGTTGATCTAGTGATAAAATGATATCACCTTCAAATTGTCCACTTATTTCCCAAATATTTTGCAGATCATCTTCTGTCCATTCTTTTAGACGATTCACTGGAAGAAACATACATGTTCTTTAACATTAAATTATATATAAGCGAGTGTTCAACTCAATAAAATAAAAATTAATCAATTAAACTATCGATAATAATCTTTACGAAATTTTCGCAATATTAAAATTTTTCTTCAAAGAAATAAATAAACAAAATAGCATAAAACTTCGTAATAGTTTACGAATTTTGTTCGTAAAATAATATATTTCTAAAATGAAAATATACTGTATCAATCAAATAATATATTGTTAAAAGAAAAATGTATAAAAATTATTTTTAATATAGTTTAGTCAAATAGAGGTTCTCTTAAGGAAATGATTTAATTTTTTCTCCCGCATTTACTACACTTTTATATGCTTGAACATATATGTATTTGCGATTGGTAACCCAAGCAGTAATTCTTAGACTTTTATACACTGTTTTCACATTTGCTGAAATAATCGTATGCTAAAAACATCATCTAATGATTTTTAACAAATCTAAGTATATTTTTATTTTTGACAGCATACTTACATTCATTTTCCGTTAAAGATTTCACAAAATTGAATCCAGAATTGATTGGACCACTTAAACATGAGTTTATAAAAGATATAGTTAATAAACTTAATATTAGCTTCATCATGACGAAAATACGACTATAATAATTTGATTAATCTGATTAAAGACATTTATAAGTTTCTTTTAATTAATTATCATTTACTTATCAAAAATTATGAAAATGATAAATCTAAATTCTTTTTAGGATTCCGTAATTTTTTAGTAAAAGTTGTACACGCATAATCAAAGTTTTATTTTATAACTATTTATGGCGTCCATTCGTTTTTGATGGAAAAAATTCAACAACAATGATAATCTCCAATTGTACATATTTTTTTTATAGGCAACTTATTTTACAAGTTTGTAATAAAAAAGGCAAAATTTAATCTTAATCCATTTTAAGCATAATCCAGTATAAACCCAGTTGTAACGCGCACATTAAAAATTACTTTAAATATTGGAAATACAAAACGTAGCGTTAATTGTTCGTTCTTGCGACCAGCTATACATGTCCGTGCATGGTCAAAACATAATTTGAAAACTTAATCCGTCCCTGTGTATCAGCAAAGAATACATGGGTATTTTTATAGTAAAGCAAAGTTTAAACATATATAATTATAGTTTGCGTCACAGGGGCCTATGCATACTTTAAAAATCTTATAGATTTCAGGAGATTATAATTTTTAATTTCCTTTACAAATTGATTTATTGTTGACATCAATAATAATCCGAAAACATAAGTGGTTTTTGTTTTTGATAAGATTACGACTTCAAAACATTTCATTATTTTATATCACAGACCATACAAAGTTGTTTATTTACTGTTTAAACCGAAATTTTTTTTCGTGCCCTTTTAATTTATTGTATATATTATTTGAATATATACAATAAATTAAACAATCTTTGATTAAGGACCTTCTCTATAAATCATTTTTCTTCTGAACTCTATCCCTATCGATGATCAAGTAAATTTTTTATTATCTAAGGTATTTTCGGCTTGAAACGACTTTTCGGCATATTTTGCTTATTATTTTATTCGCAGGCCGAGAATATTGTTGTCTATGCGATTCCGAAGTTTCAGAATTTGACTGTTTAGATCGAGAGCTAACCAAGCTCAAAGTTCAAAGTTAAGTGTGTTTTATATGTACAACCTTTGTGTTTTATATCTTACAATTTGTAAATATTCGTTATTCGAATTTTTATATTAAATTGAACTCTATTCCAATCGATGTTGAGATGGATTTTTTATTTCTGAAATAAAAATAGTAATTTTTTTATTTTGTAAACCTGAGAACCAATTATTTGAAGAAATAACTTTCTGTAAAAATAAGAAGCCGTATTCAAATAATTCAAGTATCCAAAAATTGTAGTAGATTTTTTCTAATGTGAGGTCATTCACAAAAGTCAATATTTATTTTATAAACAATACAATTTTTATTAATATTATATAAGTATAATAAAACAGTAAAATTAACTACTATCATAAATTTATTCAAATTAAATAGAAACTTCATCATAAAAATCTATTTTTAAAGCTTCAACATGGTCCGATAAATATTTTAAACAAAAACTAAAAAGTAAAAATAATTAAATAATTTTAAATTAATAATATCTATGTAAATACTCGTAGTTTTTTTGCGGCCGTTTACCATTCGAAGTCTTAAATTCATTTTTTTGATGTCTATCCTTTACAAATAATTTTTGTTTTTGCTTTTGAATTTTGTTAACAACAAATTTAGATTTTTAAATGAAAATACTATATTACTTTTATATAGTTTAAATTAAATGAATGATCTAATTTTTAAAATATTCATTAAATATAGATAGGTATCATTCAATGATGATAGTTTGGCCTATATCATTACATTATTTTAATCGATAAAAATTATTGATAATGCAGAAAAGTGTACATTATTATATTCACTATATGAGGCATATAGTCCAGTATAAATCGGCGTATGCATACGAAAAACTATATATTATGGAATACCATCTCAATTTTTTACGCGATTGTCTTTAAATTGTCCTAGTAATCATATAAATGCTTGTTGCCTGGGGAAACTCGGTACTATATTGTTTAAACTGAAATTGTATAAACTATTGCAAGAAATTTTTATTTTCACACGAAAAAAATTTTTTTTTTAGTCTTATTGAAATACTAATTAAAAGTCTTTAGACATTTTACGATAAAATTAATATTTATAAAGATATGAATGTTAAGGTTTGATCCATTAAAATTATACAAAGAATAAATATATATAAAAAAAAATGTTTTTTATATTCTTTATACAACACTTAATAATATCCTGAAGCGAGAATAAATTCATTTTTTATATCTATTTTTTAATATCTTGTTACGTCTAAACAACGCGAGATTCAGAGAGAGAAAGTGATACTTAAAAGTGACGAATACCGTGTGATAAATAATTAAAAAACAGAAAATAACTATTGGCCACATGCATTTATATCATCAGTAGCGGAATTTAAAGAGAATCGTGTAAAAAATAGGTTTTGGTACTCATGCTCCGATTGTTACTAGACTAATACGAAATAGAGTATTCTCTATAGTGTTGATATTTATGTATTCATGACTATTTAATATAGTCTAAAATTTGTAAAGCTAGAAAATAATGAATATGTATATATAGTCAAAAAAATGTTTACTTATTTCATAACTATATAGATTGATGAAAGCTTGAAAAAGTTAAAAAAACGGTTACTTAATAATTCTACGCCAGCTAGTTTGAAATAATTTAATACTACATTTACAAATTTTAATTCTTATGAAAAATGTATTCGAAAAAAATAAATACTAATTTCCTAATTGGAAATAAATAATTAAAAGCAATATTTTATTGATTAGCCATATTTTATCTTCTAATACATTTTATTTTTACAAAAAAGTAAAAATTTAGACATATTTTAAAATTTTTAACAACAACAAAAAAAAAATGATTACTAAGCAATATTACATATTATTTGAAACAAAAATTTATTTTATTATCTTCAATCCTTTATAATTTTCCACTTAGTGGTTACCAAACGTTTAGAAAAATTACTTTGCACAACTAAGATCACCATCAAAAAGAAATTTAAGGCAATATTAGGACAAATAATTAATCCTTCCCCTAAAGAACGATTTGTTTTGAATTTTTTTTAAGTGAGGGAACATTTTTCTAATGAAAATTTAGTATTTCGTTTTTTTCACAAATTTTTAGAGTCTAATATACAATTTTTTCACTTTTTATGTTTTATTATTTATTTAAAAAAACAAAAAAGACTTAAATAAAATTAGATTGAATTAAATATTCAGGTTTGGATTTGTTCGTAGTTTGACCAGGCTACGAGGTGAAACTGGTTTCAAATGATCATTTTGTTGCAATACACTCGGTACTTTATGAATATTATTATTACGAACTGGTGACATTAAGTAATTTTCACTTGAGTTTTCCTTTAATTCTGACCTTTTTATTAATCGAGAAGGACCATTAACTTTAATTTGCGGAAATAATGAAGGTTGTGCCATGTCTATGACAGCTTTGTGTCGTGTAAGTAAACTTAGCATGCATAAAGCCGCTGTGTCATTTTGTGCTGGTGGGCAAAATTTTTGGCCATCATTTCTATGATTTTTAACCTTTTGATTTAAATTGTCCATTTGATTTTCGTTTTCATCATTTTCAATATACGGATCTGTAATGAAATGTATAAGTCGATTAATAAATTAATTTAATTAATTCCCTTGAAAAATAAAGTCTCATTTTTTGTTTTATAAACCCTTAAAGCAATGATTTATTACAAATAAGAAATCTATTTGTCATTTCTTTCGCAAACAAATTTCTCAAAACATAATCATAATATGAAAACGGAACGTACGCCGAAAAGATTTTATCGAAGTAATTTACTTACTAAAATAATGTCAATGACCAAAGGAAACTGACTTAAATTAAAGAGGAAACTAATAATTTATTAATCTAAAACTCA
Organism: Chrysopa pallens; assembly: GCA_020423425.1. Lineage (NCBI taxonomy): Eukaryota > Metazoa > Arthropoda > Insecta > Neuroptera > Chrysopidae > Chrysopa > Chrysopa pallens. The sequence goes on from CM035593.1 coordinate 34,547,424, forward strand.
TTTTGCCGAAACTAACCTAGCGACAAAAAAATGCAAGCATTTTCTAAAGACGGTTTTTTTGATATTATGACACAATATTGTGCAAAGAATAACCTGCTGTCAGTCAGTTTGATTTATTAGCGTTTACCGGGAGCGGACATTAATGTTGTAAAAAAGCCATATACGTGTTATGTATTCTATAATCCTAATTTTAAATGATAAATTTTATCAAAAAAGTAATTTGTAGTTTTTTTTTTAAATTTCCGATTTTGCGATTGTATAAGAAAGCCTTAAAAAAACGACGAAATGTTCAAATTTTTTTGTTCGCTGTTTGTGTGATTTCTAGAATAAAAAAGGCCTAAAAAATTCAAAAATAACATTTATTTTACGATCGGTCGACTAGTTTTTAAGATATTGCATGAAGAACATACGATAAATCGATCTCTGGATCGGATTTCTAGCGATATCTCAAAAACTACACATCCAATCGTTAAATAGATGTTATTTTAGAAATCTACGGGTCAAAACTACCCTAAAAGATGTATTTCATCCAAATCAGAAGCAAAAAAATTTTTTGATTTTCTTGATTTTTCAAAGGGGTTTCCCTTAAAAAATTGCGAAAATTCGAAAAAAAAAATTCTATCCAATTTGGCAAAAAACTATGTTCATAAGAGTAGTTTGACCCGCAGATTTCAATAGTTACATCTATTTAACGATTGGATGCTAAGTTTTTAAGATATCACCAAAAATCCGATCCAGAGACCGATTTAGCGGATGTATTTCATGCAATATCTCAAAAACTAGCCGACCGATCTTAAAATACATGTTATTTTTGAATTTTTTAGATCATAATTATCCCAGAAAACCCATAAACAACAACAACAAAAAATTTAATATTTTAGCGATTTTTTAAGGTTTATCACAAAAAACACTTCAACTTAAAACAACCACTAAAAGTATGTTTTTTGACAAAAATCAGCATTTAAAGCTTAATTAAGATTCAAGATCTAATTAAATTAAAATATAAAAAGAGAAGTACGTAAAAAAGAGAAGTATATTTCAAGGTTGATAAGCGATAAAAACTATGAAAATTGGGCCAAAACATCAAAATAATGTATACCAAAATTTATAAAATTTGGATATAAGTTCTTTTTGAGTTATTTATGTGCGAAAATTGAAAAAATACAATGTATATTACATTATAGATTGATTAATTAAAAGAGCTTGAAGAGGCCTCTATCAAAAACACATTGCCACTTAAAAGGTTGGGTTAATTTCACTATAAGTTTATAATACAAATTTCTAGGGATCCTAGCTGAAAATACGTTTACGTAAGCGTTTTACGTGAAATTTCAAGAGGATATTTTTATTCTTAAATGTCCATGTTCAATATTAGCAGACAATTACGTAATATCAAAATCTATATCTATAAATTTTCATTGGGAGCTACGATTAACACATTACCTGATAGTTTTAATCAATATTTTGGTCTCCAAAGTCGATAAAATCTTTTATTGCTTTGGACTGAAATGATTTAATATTTCCATCATTTAAACAGTCAATATAAGAAGTTGATGATGATTCAGAACTATTATTTGAGTTACAAATGATTAAATTTTGATTAAGACTTGTTGCTGAATAAAATTTAATTTCATCATCAGTTAAGATACCTTGAAATAAAGAATTATTATAATTATTACAACATGAATGATGGAAAAGGAGCATGTATTGGTTTATTAGTACCATTTAAGGAGAATTCGTACAAAAAATGAGACCTCTCTAAAGAACACAATCTTGAATGCAAAATAATTAATTCCTATCGTTTAAAATTTGTCCGGAAAAATACCAAAAAAAAAAATAAATAAATAAATAAATAAAAAATTATGTATAACATAATTATTTAACACGTAACCAATTAATATAAATTATTTGCAATATAAATTATGGAACTCAAAAATTCAACAAAAATTATTTTCTGATTTTGATTAAAAAAATTTATACTTAGGCTACCTAGAAACAGCACGCTGTTAAAATACGATCTAATTTAGGATTTTCAAATAAACTCGAATATTTCGTAATATTTTAATCAAAAATATTTTAGAAAGTATTATCCACACATTCTAAACTCATAGTAAGGATCGACGGACACACATGATAAGATTTGTCTGATCAGAAAATCTTATCAGGTGCGCTTACCCTAAAACTAAAGTTAAATTCTTTTTAATTTAAAAAAAGGGGTATCTATTTCCTTTGAAATAAAGAAGTAATTAATTACCATGAACCACTTTCACAATTCAAGATTTAAGCCAGAAGAAATTCGCGCTTGTTACTCATACACTTTTTTTCTCACTTAAGTCATAAAATTAATTAATTTGATTGGCTATATAACCAAATGTAGATTTTTACTTACCATTATCTTCACTTGAACTGTTTTGTTTTTCATAATAACAATTTTTACCTTCACAAATTCGTATGGATTTATCGTTTTTATCATTTTTGTTATACTCGGATTCTTGAAAATTATCACCTCTATCTTGTTGTTGATTACTTTTTCCATTTCTATTGTCTTCGTATGACGGCCTTTTTGAGAACACTACATTTGTATGCTCAAAATTTAATTTTAACTTCGACTTTTTTTCACAAATTATTTCATTGCTTTGAACTAAAACGTCTTCATGGGTTTGTGTACTTTGTGAACAATTTGAATTTTTAGAACATTGTTTACAACTATTATTTGTAGACATATTAGCAACAGGATTATAAAAAAATGGCAAATAAATTGGAAAAGGTGAAAAAAATGAACCATTTAAACCATTTTCGGATTTTGAACAAGAATTGCATTGCTCTGAATTTTCATTTTGATACAATTTGCCACCAAAATTCGATGGGGGATAATGAATATATGGAAATTGCGGTGGTAAAAAATAATTGAAATCATTTTTTCGAACACAATAATCGCACATGAAATTGCTATTGGTATTTGTACCACGTGATTGTAAATTTAAAATTTTTGAATTTTTTTGAAATTCCATTTTGTATTGCGAAAAAAATATACCCCATTAACTGAATTCACAAACAATAATTATAAAGATTTTTTTCATTAATCTATCGAAACAAAGTCCCTAATATACTTATTTATCTACAATAAACTATGCATGTTTTTTTAAAATTCATAATTAATCAGACATCATTATTTACATTTTATTTGCTTATCAACAAAAGTGTGTAGTCTTTTTTTATTTTAAAAAAGTAAACAGTTTTCAGTAAACAGTAAATATTATTGTGTCAAGTACCAAAAATTTATGTAAATTTTAATTTTTTGTAGCGAAATAATGTTAAGTGAAAAATTCAAAATAAACTTTGGTAATAAGATATTTTGTTCTATTTTAGTAAAGTTTTATATTTAAATTAATTTCATAAATTATTTTAAAAACAATATAATTAAACCAAATTAAAAAAAAAAAAAATATTTTTTGGAATCTATATTAATTCTTGATCCAAAAATATTCATATAAAAATTTCATAGAGTTAAAGAAATAATAGCAATATATATGAAACTATTACACATATTCTAAAAGCCAATGGAAGTCCTCCTTAACAACTGTCATTTTGACATATATCTATGTATGTAAACATATACAAATTTTTTAATATTCTTGTTTTTCGCTCACACAGCACTCGTTTTCAATGATTAATTAGAATATGGCAATATGTAATCGATCTTTTTCAGCGATGAATGAAATTTCGAGACATCATTTTTGCAAATCGGCGAGTCAGTAGCAGAAACAACATGACTGCTTGCAAGAACGAGCGTCAATATTGAAATCGGAATCGAAAATTAAAGAATATTCACAATTAAAGTTTATTCCCAACCACCCTCCGTAATAATACTAAAAGTAAACAAGAAATACTAGAGTTTCATTATTATACAAAACTTGTGTGTTTTTTCATAAATCATGAAATATATGATAGATTTTCACATACACTGTTTTTGGCTTTGACAAAATCAATTGAAATGAATTACAAGTTTTTTTTTGAAAAACGTAGACCAAGAATTAAACTTTAAAAAAATTTCAAATTTTATAATTTACTTTACAGTGCGCCACACTGTATTTAATTGGAATTCATAAGTTGCAAGTTTTAACATTTTGCTGTTTTGAATTTTAGTTTATTATTCATTTTTATCATGATTTTACATTAGTTTTATTTTCAAGCTATGTATCATTTAAAATTTAAACTCCGAACTGGGTTGGTCTTTCGTTATTATTTCAAAAGTATTTAAATTCTTCTAATTTATTTTTTATTTATGTTATTAATTTATTTATTCATGTATTTTTTATACATAATCCATTTTATGACAATATTAGGAATAATTTTAATGTCTAAATAACAGAATTCATTCATATATTAGTATCGTTTTTCATTTATTTGCATAAGACAAAACACTACATACTAGAATTTAATTTGTTTTTATTCATTCATTTTTTATAGAGGTAACTAGTAGTGCAACCTAGTAGTATTACGATGAACTATTACTCTCAATAAAATTAATATTTGTTCGCTTGACTGTTATGTCAATAAAAGACAGAACGCTGCTACATCGACAAAATGGAGTTATCGGAGTAGAGCAGGTAGTGCGTAGATGGTTTTGGCGTTTTAATTACTTGCTTGTAAACCACCCACGTTTGTCGATTGTGTTTGTGGTGTATATTTTGTCGTGTAGTGGTAGTAGTGTTGTGAATAAACACTGGCAGATCAGCGTGTGGGGCTACCTTGCTGAGCAAGGCAAAAGTGTACCTGTTTGTTCGTGATTAAATAATCACCGTGGTTACACGGCGTGAGTGATGTCCTCTTATTCTAGGACACAAGAAAGTGATGCTCTGGCCCTTTTAGCACTAAAATCGGCCCCAGCAAGTCCTTCAAAAGTGCAATGGACTCAAATGGATACGAAAGGACCAGCCATTGCAAAATTAGAAGGAAGAGAATTCGAATATTTGGTTCGTCAAAAACGTATTATAATTGGACGAAATAGTTCGCGTGGTGAAGTTGATGTAAATATGGGACATTCTAGTTTTATTTCACGACGGCATTTGGAAGTGTTTTTTGAACACCCTTATTTTTATATGATATGTAATGGTAAAAACGGTGTGTTTGTTGATGGTGTTTTTAAAAGAAAAGGTGCTCCTGCCTTTCAATTACCGAAAACGTGAGTATTATTTTACATAATCATCAAATAATTATATATTCTCTATGTATGTAAACAAATAATTTCGTCATCGTAAGTTAATGATCATTGCACTCGTCAGTTATTTATTACGTTTAGTTTGATGGCCTTGGATCTTGATTAGATACTTATTGTAAACATATCTTTGAATTAAATGTTTTTTAATATTTCCTTTAAACCTTATAAATTCACATAATAATATTATTACTATCAATTGTTTTTAATATATGACCTACATCAAAATAAAGTCACTATAATCACGTGGCGATTATAAAACATATACCTTATTTACTATATACCCACCTAATAAATATTACACTGTTCGCTTCATTATTCTATTTGTTTACAGATCTAATTTATATAAATAAATAAAATATTTGTACTTAAATTAAAATATTATTTTTTTGTTTTTACGTATATATATATAGATGTACTTTCCGGTTTCCAAGTACAAATATCCGATTGACATTTCAATCATTGGTGGATGAAGGTTCAGATACACCGCCATCAGTACGAAGTGTATCTCCTTCACATCATTCTTCATCAAATAAATATATAAGTTCTCGCTCTCGTGGAAGTGGTGGAGGATCTAATCACCCATTACCGCCATTACGAATTAATATACCTGATGCAGATAGTTTTAGCAGCCCATTTCCATCCCCAACTGGAACAATAAGTGCAGCAAATAGTTGTCCTACAAGCCCCAGAGGTAATTATACATATATTATAGCTTTAGATTCCAAAATATAACCATTTTAGTACCTTATTAAGTTTGAGAAATAAGTAAAAAATTAATTTTTAAATTAAAATGATACAATGGCGCCAAATTTAAATAAGTAAGTTATACAAAAAAAAAAAAAAAATCAAATTACAGTTATTAAAAAAAAATTAATACAAAATTAATAGTAAAGTTGAAAAACATTGGAAATTCGACATTCAAGATAAGTAATAAAAAATTATTTAAAATGTATAAAGTCAGTACTTAAGTAAATGATATTAAAAGTGACAGCATCACAACAACGTGGAATACTTATGATTTATAATTTCAAACTAATATTAGGCCTAAACTAAAAAAATTAAGTTCTAAACTTCCCAAAACAAGAAAATTCATGTATTCTGGAAAAACCTTATTAGAATATGAAAGCTTTTAAATGTCAAGAATTAACAAATTTCGATTCTTTAGTTGCCGTAGTTAGTAAAAGTTCATTATTAAAATCTGCTGTCTATTTTTAAAATTTGTATTAACAACAACATAATTTCTAAATATACATTTAAAATTGTAGGAAGTCATAACAGAAGAGAAGTTCCTAGTGATTTACATCTAAAATTAGCCTATGCAGCACAAGTAGTTATTGGCGGCTCAAATTATGGTAGCAGTTCAACACAAAGTGCAGTTTCACATGAAAATTCATCGATAAGTAGGGATAGTTTACATTCACAAAGTCCTACTTCAGATTACCGTCATGGATCTTCAAATGGCAATTCAGTAAGTAAATTTATGTTAAGTATGGTAGAATACACCAAACGATAGATGTGCTATCCAGAAAAAATTAATCTTAAAAGAATTTTCTTTATCAGAATTGAGTTATGGTGTGATTGAAACATCAGTACTACACCTAACTGGTTGTATATTTTCAATGCACCAAGTTATATTGTACAGAGAAATCTAAGCGTAAAACATGAGACATTTGCAATTATATCAATGTAATTGATGCAGTTAATTGTTTAAGTAACATGTATATGTATCATTTGAGGTTATAACTAATATAAACTGGAAAAAATAAGATATTTTTGAAAAAAATTTTATTAAACTAGTTAATAATTTTTAAAATAAAGGTACTTTCTTAAGGTTTTAATGTTAATGGAACACCTTTTTGTGAAAATTAAAAAACTTATTTGTATACATCAATATAGTAATTTACATTGAAAAAATTCTTAGGAAAGGTTTTCAAAATTTAATTAAGATATCATAGACTAGAGTAGAAGCCTTAAAAAATGATAAAAAGAAGAAGAAAACTATAGTAGGATAAAACCCATTGGAAACGCAAGATAATATGATAAAAATAAAAGGAAATAAATTACGGGCGATCTGAGTTCGGGAAGTATGTTAGGGGTGAGTTTTTAAGGGTAAAACACGGTTTATTTCGATTTTCGGCAAAACTACAAGTCTTATGGAAAAAAGTTAAATAGCAAAGTTGTAGGTAATAAAAAGATCTACAACTTTTGTATTTACACTTTTTTCACATAATCTTAAAATTTTTCGATTGAAAATTAGGGTGCTTTTTCGATATTTATTCAAAATAAGATGAAAAAATAAATATTTTAAATCAAAAAAATTACAATGTATTTGGAACATAAAAAGGTAAGTTTTCACCAAATTTCGAAGAAAAAAAATAAAAAAGCAAAAACTTGGTTATTTGAATTTTTCGCATAAATTTTGAAGTTATTTAAAAAAAGTGTAAATATAAAAGCTTTTTATTACCTACAACATTGCCATGTAACTTTTTTCCATAGGACTAGTAGTATTGCCGGAAATTCAAATAAACCGAATTTTAGCCTTAAATACTCACCCCACTCCTACTTCCCGAACTCAGATCGCCCGTAATTTACTTTTCCTTTCATTTTTATCATATTCTCTTCCGTTCCCAATTGATTTCATTCTACTGTAATTTTTTTTGTTTTCAAAAATTATCTACCCTGGTATATCAGGCTGTCATCTTGAAAATAAAGTATGGCATAACCATATTAAAATCGTCAATCATATCTTTTGTTGAAATATTAATTAAAAAACATCTTAACGCGAGTTTTTTAACCATCCATCATATGCGCAGTTGCCAAACCTATTTAATGCAAACTCTTAAAGTGAAATGATACTATTTGTTACTGTTAATAAATAAATAAATGTTGTTAGACAACAGCTTATTAATTTATATATTCAAATGTTAAATTTATCTCAAAAGTTTTAGTTAAATGGTTTGAGTAGTACTATCCGATTAATATTAAGCTTGATAAAATGGTGCTTAATATCTACTCATATCAACACAGTATTCGAAAACATTTCTGGGATTTAAGTATGAGTTTATAAGCACAGAATGCATTTATAACGTTAGTTGCGTTTTCTCAAACGAATAAATTTAACATCGACCCTCTAATTTAAGCAAATATTGAGGAAAAATACTGTTTCTTAATGTTGTTAAAAACTAACTCAAAATTTTTACTGATTTAAACTTATGAAACGTCTGCTACATGCAGTTTAATAGATTAGCCCAATAAATTATATTATGTTAAAATTTGTATCTAGTATCGACGATTACAGTTTATAGGACTTCAAATACAAAAAGACTATTTGCAATTAATTGATTGTTGTTTTTAGATACCAAATATCTCCATTAACGATTCGTCAGTGGGTGCAGAAAATGGTAATAAAGAAGACTTAAAACCACCGTACTCGTATGCCCAGTTAATTGTACAAGCAATCGCTTCAGCACCAGATAAACAACTCACATTAAGTGGAATCTATTCGTACATCACAAAAAATTACCCATACTATCGAACGGCAGATAAGGGATGGCAAAATTCAATTCGTCACAATTTATCATTAAATCGATATTTTATTAAAGTAAGTATTTTAAAATTTGTATTTATCTGTTCAAATGGCTTTTATAGAGTGTGTAAAATTTGTTTGGATGGCTTTACACACATAACACGCACGCAACTTATAAATTGCGTATTAAATTAATTTTTATCTACAATTTGATTAGTTGTAGTTTTACTTGTGTCCATTAATTAATATAGTCAGTATTTTAAAATGTTATACACGCCAACTAAACCTTTCATCAAATAATAAATTACTATAAATTAGAAGGTTTTATTTAAAAACAACTCAATAACAATAATCTATTTAAAAATATTACTGAAATTTACATAATACATTTAAAAATCTGAAACTATTAAACAGTTGCATTAAAAGTTTCTTAAGAGTTACTTTTCTACAGTTTATATAATTTTTAATATTATTTATAAGTTTTAAAATATCCAGAATCATCATAAATATCCAGGTAAAAATTCTGGAAATGTAAATAAAACTTGTATTTTTTTCGAAAAACTATAAGATATTGACATGCGATTTTTGCAATTGTTTTTGTAATAATTCACTGAAGCTATATTTAATGATAATATGAACGAAGAAAATCCTTCAAATTCTAAAAATATAGAAATAAATATGTCTGTCATTTCTCTGGCAGTTAGTTATGTGATCAAGTTTCATTTTGAATAGTAATGAGAAATCAGTAGATATCTATTTATTTAGAAAGATTCTTTCAATCGTTTTAAATGGTAATTTTAAACGATATTTGGTAAATTGCTGTACAAATTCGTATGTGTTTGTTAAGTTACAAGATTATTTGAGGATTTTCTTAAAGAAATGAAACATTTTTGTTACAATTTTACATTTTAGGATTAATAGAATTTGGAGTTGTAGCAAATTAAATTAGTTTTTAACTGTCAATGCCATATTTGACTGAAAAACGCTATAATTATATTTGGTAAACTTAGATACATTATGAATAATATTTGCTTGATTTAGGTGCCACGCAGTCAAGAAGAACCAGGGAAAGGGAGTTTTTGGCGAATAGATCCACAATCAGAAGCAAAATTAATTGAACAAGCGTTTAGAAGAAGGAGGCCGCGAGGAGTTCAATGTTTCAGGGCTCCTTTCGGTTTAAGTTCAAGGTAAATTGTATGGAATTTTGTATACGTAATAGTTATGCGTGATCATAAATATCAGTAAAATGCTTTACTAATTTAAAGGGTAGCGTATGTACACCGATTACAACGGAGATTAAAATTATAACTTTTGCAATCATATATAATTCTTTTGTATTTTCAAATAAACTGAAAATATAAATAATTTTTTTAAATACCATTAAGGTGACGAGTAACGTTCCATTTTCTAAAAGATGTAAACGAAATTCAATTGAAAATATATTATTTTTGAAAACAAATTCAAATACTGTTTTTGACTTAATTGGTTGTGTTGTTTTGAAATACATTTTTGTTCGATTCAGATTCAAGATAAAAAAATTTAATTAAAAATAAAATTCTGAATAATTTGTTTTAAAGACCAGCAAAAAAATTCAGAAAATAGAAAGGTTAGGCCTTTATTTGTAAAAACTAATGATTGATTTCATCTAATCTGGCATATATCAGATTTGATTAAGTTAATATCACAGTTGTGCACTAAGATAATGAAGTAAAATATTATGCATATTAAAATTTAGATTAGCGGTATACACGGTATATCTTGCTTTAACGTCTTTATTAGAAACTTAACAGTCTTTTCCAAGTAGAGATCGAAGCGACCAAAACTTATTAGTTTTGATTTAATTAATAAAATTTGTTATTTTTCTTTGTAGAAGTGCACCAGCGTCGCCTAGTCATGTAGGAATGTCAGGATTAATGACACCTGAGTGTTTATCGAGAGAAAGTTCTCCAATACCTGAAAACTGTGGGGATATTAGTCAGTCGGCACCAGGTAGTCCTGGTATTTCACATACCATAATGATTGGTACAGGTAAGTTTTCAATCTTTTTATAAATAAACAGTTTGCTTTGAAATCAAGATGTAATATTTTAGATCGCGGTGGTCATTTGACTTATCAATCAGCTCCTACAAGTCCCGGAACTTATTCGGGGCCTGGTTCTGGAACATTGATTGGTCAGCATCAAATGTCGGCTTTAGTTGGAAATAATAAACACATAATGATGCCTTCACCACAGCATCATGTCACTATTGTTACAAATGGTTCTGAGGAGATTATTCGGGAAGGTGTGTGCTCATTTTTTTGTCAATTTTGCAATAAAATAATTCAATTACAATCTACTGTTTTTTTGAATTTTTCAAATGTTTTTCTATTTTTCTAGAAAAATATATACCTGGAGCTGTTGTTGAAGAGCGAGAAGTTATATCACCAGCATCATTTTCACCACAACCAGTAATTGTTCAAACTTCAAATACATATGGGTAAAGATCATTTGAAATTTTTTATATATACTGTTTTTTTTCTGGCGATTCATAGACTCAAAAGACATTTATATAAATATTTAGTGAATAGACATATGCTGTTAAGATATTCGATGAAATAATCATATTCTTAACTATTAATGTAAGTTCTCGTTTATTTCGGGACTTGAAGTGAAGAGACCTAAAAGAAAAATTTTCACCGAATAGTTTTCTTGTGTACTACTAATTGAAGTTTTAAAAATGTAAAAACTACTAGAATGAATTTACTACTCTTTGATATGCTTAGAATAGTATCATTTAATATTATTTAAAATTTATTAATTCTTTTATTTTCATTTAGAAATGTATACATCAAAGCGGAATCACCGCATGGAGTACTGTTAAAACGACACTTAGAAGATTCAATCGGTTCGAGTAGTGAAGGTTGCAATCTATATATTGAATCACCAACACACGGTGATAGTTCAGATCAGGGGCCACCGTCACCAGATTCTAAAAAACCACGTTTAGATGATTCATACCCAGATGAGTAACACGTAGAAAACAAAAAAGTATTTCAGAAACCTGTGCATGCAAACAGAATACACTAAAAACAAAATCCTGTTATATTTTTTTTTTAATCATATATAGACTCAAAAAATATGTATGAGAAAATATTTCATTTGGAAGTATTTAGTGACACAGACGACATGTTTGTTACAATTTATGTTCGGTGACATAAATGTAATATAAAAAAAAAAAGAAAAACAAATCAAAAAACGTAAATATTTGATATGTAATTGTTTGTATAAATCACATACACACACGTTATAAAAAAAATGTTGAAATTTTTATTATTTAGCGCGTATATCTTTTAGTTTTTCACAAGAAACAATACAACTAAAACTGCGTGTATAGTTGAATTTTGAATTTTTTTTTACTCAATTGCATTTTTACTCAAAACCAACAAGTGGTGTAAAATGTACTACAATTTTCTTCCTTGCTACATTGTATGTGTTTAGTGAATTGTTTTGTGCGGGAAAACTTTTGAACACCAGTTTGTAAGAAAAAAAAATTTTTTGTAAACAGAATTTTTCCCTATATTCAATTTTGTTCCAGTTTGCTATAATCATATGATCGTGCTCACAAATGTATATAAATAACTACTTAACACTGTTTTTGGTGTAGAATTAAAAATATATTAATTAAGCACGATGCGATTTAAGCGGAAATTGATTGTGTTATGCTCATTCTTTATGTAAGTGTAATTTTGATAAAATTAAGTTAAAAATTCGATTTTCGTTAAATATTCGTAATTGGTAATGTTTTTGAAAAAAAAATCTTTGTGATTTCGATTCGTTGAGTTAAAATTAACAATAATTATATGTCAACTTACATACATATATATAAAATTACATATACAGTGAACTGAGAAGAATGCCTTGGCGTTACAAATTGTTTAATTTAAATACTAGTGTTAGTATTAATGTCTCGTAATAGAGAATTATAGATTTTTAACGAGTTTTTGAAAAATTGCTTTATAAATAGTTCGGTTGTTATTCAAAATTAACATACTTTTTGATTAAATTCTACAATTTAACTTCATGCAAAATTTGAGTATAGTAAGTTCTATTTAAAATTAATATTACTTTTATATGACCTTAAAAATTCAATCGAAATAATTGAATATCATTGTGGATAGAGTATTATATCGGAATATGAAGCTCTTTCTTGATTTTTAATATAAAGACCAGTTTCTAAAGTAAAATTAAATTGTTTTCTCTGTCCACTTTATACCAACTAGAACTTAAACGGAAGTGAGTACAAGGAATAAATAAAAAAAGAAACTAGGCAAGTTTAACCGGCTTTGCTCGTAAGTTAAATATCATCGGCAAGCACCTGTGATGAGCAAACTTACAGTTCAAATAAGTTTAGTAGGGTTGGACACCCTATTACATCCGTAATTGTAATAAATACAAATTTCAAAAGCGAGTAACCTCACTAAACTATGCGTGGAATATATACCTAAAGTTTAATGCGTTCTTCTTGACTCACTTTTATGTACTTCTCATGGCTAGAAAAAATTATTTTTTTTTTATGTAAAATTTGTTTTATACTGAATTTTTTCTCTACAAAGGCAACTTACACCACATCTGATATTCATTTATCAATTATTTTTGGGTTATGTTTCGTTATTATCAGTATCGTACAATTATGACATAGCTTTAAAAAAATTACATATTTTGGCTTTAAAAATCTAATTTAACTTAAATCAAATTTTGTTTAGAATTGTCTATGCAAATGTATTCAAAAAAGCAAAATAAATTTCATTTGTTTATGTTATTTGTAATACAGTAATGGAAAAGCAATAGGAACAAAGATTTATACGGGATTCTGAAAGATGCTTTATAAATATCGAGAATCTCTAATGCTAAAATCTTAAAAAATTAATATTTAAAACATTTTCGGATAACTACAACTAACTTTGGGAGAATTTTTTCATTGTCATACGTACTAAGAATAAGTTAGAATTACATAAACATTCATTTAGTAGTTTGTTTAAATGGTGTGACTTTAATTTGATCAGCCATGGTCATTATGAAACTGGCCTTAATGCCTACTTAATATTCACACATGAGTCGAAATTTTAAGCGTATAGTCTCGAGATAATTTGAACCCGTTTCAACCTACGTGATTCATAGGAAACGAAAATTTGGTTTGTATGTTAATCATTTTGAAATAGTAGATTAAAATGGGGAGTCGACATAACCTAAATAATTGATAAAAGTTAAGTACTATTTCATTTCGTCAAATAATAATAAAAACAAAATTTTAAAACAAAAATGTACAATTGAGTAAAATGGTTTATTAATTTTCCTTACTATTCAAATATCGATCGATGATTCTCGAAAATTTTCGTAATTTTTTTTTAATTCGAGGCAAAATAAAACATCATCATCGGATAATTAATAATAGTTTTTTTTTCTTGTAAATTACTTTTAATGTTGTAAGATGATGATTACCTAATTTTAAGTAAAGGAAAAAAAACTATTGTTACCTACCCCGTTATTATTATCCAATCCCCTTATACATACTCCCCTCCCTTCTTTTACTTTGTTTCTACTATGGTGCCTATATAATAATAACTGTAAAAATATTTTTAGTTATATATAAAATCCATTTACTACTCGTATTTACAATTATATATATTATGAATATATTAAGGACATGATCACATCCATAAAAATGTCGTAAAAAACCCATGTGTAATTTTTATTTACTAAAGGACATGCGTATATATATTATAACGAAATTCTAAATGTACTTAAATACTGAAGAGATTTATTCCATAAATAATTCATAAAATTATTGTAATCTGTTTAATAAGTAAAAAGGAGTAATAAGTTTATTTTTAACGAAGATAAAGATTAGTTTTTTGTTAATAGACTAATTTTTGTTAAAAGTTTACCATCAAATATATTTATGTTTTTAACTGATTTTGAAACAGGTTGACGGAAGAATTTTTATAAAGCTTCAAAAATAATTTGCTTATTTAAGAATTTCATAAGATCGATTCCATCGCTACCCTGTTTCATAGCAAATCTAAATACGATGTTACATTTCTAAAATAAATCTAAATGCTATGTTGCATTTAAAACATAAAAGGTCAAAAAACTATATTTATTAAAATTTGACATAGAAATTTTATGAATAAAATTAAATTTTCTTTAAATACATGACAAAAACAAAATAAATCAAATAATTGAAATTAATTTATAAAAAGAATTGAATTTATTTGAAGGAATAATCTCTTGAAATTTTTTGCATGTATTTAGAATTTCTATATATTATACTGTAATTAAAGCTTGTTTGTAATTTTTTCTCTTTTCTTTTTGTTATTTTACTTGTATAAATCATAAATATATAAATACAGGATACCTATAAATATATATAAATAATCTTCCTGTATCTATATACATTATGTGATAAAAACGAATAATATATGTTGTACCAAAATTATCAAAAATTAAAGTACATGTACTTATTTACAAGTTTATTTGTACTATTTTGAAAGAAAAAAAATCTTTTGAAGATTTTTCTCTCAGTGATGTCGTTTTGAGTTCATTTATGAATTAGAAATATACTATATGTACAAAACGTGTGAAAACAATTTTTAATGCAACTTTAATATTGTTGCTTAGCTTTAAAAAATTACATATTTTGGCTTTAAAAACCCACATTTAAATTAAATCAAATTTTTCGAATTGCTCATGCCAATTTAAAGAAGAAAAATAAACTTCATTTTTAATAATATTTGTAATATAGTTTATATATATATATATTTACATCGTATAATTCCACTTTTGAATAATTCTCCATTAATCATTTTTTATTTTTAATAATTTACATCTGAGTTCTTGAAAAACATTCACAATTCGAAATAATGATGTCATACATTAGAAACTTTTTTAAGAAAGCATGCCAAAAAGATTCATTAACATTTAAAAAATTAATGTTAATCTTTAAAAAAAGAAGAAAAAAAAACAGTTACCTCTAATGGGTTAATGGGGTGAATTATTTGACAATTTCTATTTGAGTTTCGAAATGAAAATATGCAAACACTTTAATAATAATAATGTTTTAGTTTCATTGAAAGCAGCATAATTGAAATACACCGACATTGTCCAAACAAGAGTTTGTTTTAAAACGAAAATATTACTAAATTGAATTGTTAGAATAGATCTCCGAAGTATATCCTATAGAATATTATAAGATGAATATTTATAAACTTAAGTTTTATCGAAGAATATCTCAATTAGCTTATACCGTTTTTATGCCAAATTCGTTACTTGTTGCTTAATTTTTTTCGAGAATTTAAAATTACAAATATGAAGAAAATTGTAATGCTATATGAACTTATATTTAGTTAAAATTATACCCGAAATGATGCAATAAAATGTGGTTGTGAATTCAATAATTAATTCATATTTAAAATTTACTTAACTTTCTGTCGTAATAGGAATCATGAATGAACTCTTCGACTACGCACTACTTATAACAACAATTATTGAATATTATTTAGTATCTCAATAAAAAAAAATTAAATCATGTTATTCAATGATACTCATAGAGCTTATGTTTATTTATGACCAGGGTTATGTAATCACGTATGAAATCATAGCTTATTACCAAAAAATCCTAAATAACAACAAAATAAAAAAAGAAACATTGAAATGTACAAAGTATTACAACAACCACAATCTCTTTCCATCTCCTACTAAAAATTCAATATTTACATGTTAAATTCACACCGATAATTTGAGCAAGGTGTGTATTGGGTGTGAATCTAAAAACTCTAGCCAAATCAATGTATTCATTAATTACAAAACATATTAATTAATTAGCTGTATTTGAGTTAGAATTCTGGCAAATATAAGCGTTTATCAAAAAATTTTGTTTAAAAAAAATACTTTTTGTATTTGAACGTTTCTTTTATTTCTTATGGTTTAAAAGTGGGATTCATGGGACACCAACCTACGATCAAAAATTTAAGTTGATTGTATTCGTTTTCTGTGAACAATCGTGTCACAAAAAAATTTAACACCTACAAACGGGCATACGTACGTAGGAGCTTCATAAACCTACAACAATCAGTACGTATACGGATATACCTAATAGCTTTCCTTGTATGGAAGTTTTAACGGAGAGAATAGAGAAATAAATAAAATATCAACAACGGTATTAAAGAACGAATGCTTAGTTATTGATTAACGGAGTCGTTTCGATAAAGTTTTTATCAATAATTAAAGAACGCATGATGATAAAAAAGCTAGTGTTCGTTCATTTTCTATCCGGTTACATAGAATTATAAGAACTGCTAAATGAATGTATGTATTTAAAAATTGGTATTTTGTACATTTTTACTAGAATTTTAATGTGATTTAATTAGTAATTCATCTTGTTGTTATAATCCTTATCAATAATATTCAAACTAAAAATGTTAAAAAAAATTGATTTATGCAACTCTCAAACGACTTCTAAGCTTTAATATAAAATATATTTTACATGGTATATTTTCTTCAATAATTAAAATAAAAAAGATTTTTTAAATATCGATTTATTTAATCATCGTAATTTTAGGCGATGAAATAAAATCGTTTCAAGTATAAGCAAAATCGGAAGAAACTTCAGGAAATAATTAAAATAATCTAAGAAAACATCAAATTATCCGTTTTTATTTTCAAGTGAAAGCATAAAATTAACTTATTATTGGGAATATCATTTAACGGTTATAATCGAGTGCATTTGATATGTATGAAAATTTCATTGTTCATTATTTTAACACTTATAGGTTTTTTTAGATTATTTTGCTCTCTGATGTAACATTCCGACTAAGTTTATAAAATCTTGTATTGGATGATCGCAGTAATATTGAGTATTGAACGAGTTAAGGCTTGCAAAATACGGTTCTTGTTCGTTCCTAGTACATATTGTTTAAGTAATTATAAAAAATTTTACGAGTAATAAAATTTTTTCAATAAAATTTGTTTTCACTTTTTATTCTTTATCCCCTAACAAAAATTACTAAAGGAATGAACAACAATTGCCTTAACAAGTAAGCACTTTTTTCTTCAAGTAAGACAGTCGTATGTGAGTGCCTTTAATTCACGGACCAACATATATTGCATTATACAAAAATACAATTTGCAATATCATTTTTGTTTTATTTTTTGGAATATAATTAATGGTAAAAAATAAATGAATTGTTAATTAATTAAGTACATAGCTGGTTCTATGTTCTTCAATTCTTTGTTATGTATAAATTGAAAAAAAAATAAAAATAAAATAAAAAGCTGCTGTTTATATTTATAATAAAGCTGCTGTGTTTACTGAAAACATGTTGTATAAAAAAACTATGATGTACCGTTTAAATGTTTTTATTTTTTATTTTGGCTAGTCAACAAGTTTATTAATAAGAAAAGCCTTAAATAAAAATCAATTTTGCATCAGAAAATGTGTTTTGTTGCATTTATTAGTTTTTATTTTTCGGTGTGTCTAAATATCCCCAATGCATTTTATATATAAATCTAATTTTTCCATGTTTGTGGAATTAATTTTTTTATACACAACATGGCTGAAATTATAAATTCCGCATTTATAACTGTTGAAACGATTGGTTGATTTTCATATTATAATTTTCAATTTATGTTTAAGTTTAAGAATGTAAATATATTTAGTTAAGCAAGCCGACGTATTGCTGGTGTTAAAACAGTAGCTGGATATTGTAAGTTAAGGAATTGTTATAAATTAAGTACAAGCTCAAAGAATTAGGAATAATTTGATCAATCAATTGAGTCTGTATTTATTCTTATTTTTTATAACTGGTTTACAATATTTTGTTTGGCGGTAAAGCTTCACCATTTTATAAGTTTATTAATTACAAAATTGTTTTTATCGGCGGATTGTTGTGTATAAGAAAGGTAATTACTACGGATACTGGAATAATTCTATTAATATACGAAATGTCAATGACGGATGTCGAGTTACGTCGTATGTGTTTTTAATAAAATTACAACATGCAATCAATATACTTTTTTGTATTTTTACGCCATATTATTAATATGTATACATATTTACAATACATATATATATATAAATTGTACAAATTATAAAATTGTTATATAATACATTGTAATTATATAATTAATAATCATTTTTATTAGTTTTTAATTTGTGTCCAAAATAAAGTATGTACAGTGATTTAGCACAAATGAATGAACGAATCAAGTTTATATATTGTTTATAAAACAACTTTACTTATCAATTTTAAATAAGAATTTGATTTATTTGATTGGTTTCATTTGTATTCTTAGTTCTGTATAAAACTCGCTTGAGTTATCAATAAATAAATTCGAAAGTATGAACTTTTGCCGTTCTTTCACGAATTTATCGCTTGATAAACTTGGAAAAGCTGGTTTGTCATTTTATTTTGCTTTCTTTACTTATAATCAAGTGTAACTCAGACTTTATGCAAGCTATCATTGATTATTTTCATAAAGTAATAATGACAGAAATAAATCTCATAAAATAAATACTATTAATTGCTGTAATCAAGAACTCGTAACTAAATAAATACTCTGTAACTCAGACTTTATGCAAGCTATCATTGATTATTTTCATAAAGTAATAATGACAGAAATAAATCTCATAAAATAAATACTATTAATTGCTGTAATCATGAACTCGTAACTAAATCGTACTTAGCATCTTAGAGAAAAAAGCCATTCGGCACTCAACGTCCAATATATTTTAAAATTAAAAAATGCTAATTAAAATATTCGAAAAAATATTTCGTTTTTTTGAAATCAATCATATGAATCATTTCCTGAATAAAATATTCAATTGATAGCTAAGGGTAAAAATATTTTGAATTTACGTTTCAGGATTATTTAAAACTACGAACGGTACAGTACGAGTCATTTATTACACTTCGTTTTGTCAGACGTGTACAGACAAGTGAACTAAATTTCTGAATCTGATCTTTTGTGTTTAAATTTTTAGCTACCTTTATGTGGTTTAATTTGGCTCCCCTTTAATTTTTAATGCATTTATACAAAACTACCTAAAACTACTAGTCCTCAATAGAAATTAAAATTGTTTTTTTTTTTTTTTTAAATGCATTGTTTTTATATTCATCAGAATTGCATTAAAATATGTCTAGAAACAGGTATCCCAAATAACACATAAGTTATCACTCTCATTTGTGGTTTAATGATGGTAAGACTATCCGCAAATTTAGTAAACTTCGTTCTTTAATTTTTGGCTCAGCAATTTTATTTGAATTAGAAATAGTCAAGCTTCTTATCAATGATAGACTGACCTGGATATCGTAAATAATTTCAAATTCAGCGAGCTCGGCAAATAACATTTTATACCCGATTTAAGAGCATGATTCCCCGAAAATGAGACATTCCTATTTTCGCGAAAAATTTATACAAAAAATAATTATCCAAAGGAATGAGATTTGGCATGCTCAAATGTCATTACAATTTTATAATTATTTTTCGCAAACAGATAGTTCCGTTTCACTATGTCGACACTAGTGTTGTATCAATTCGGTGAAGCACGATCTTAAAATTTATTTCTTTAAAACATCAACAAATAAGGTATAGGTTTATATAAACTTATTAGTGCTTTTGTAGCGATTTTAAATAATCTTATTTTTATAGAAATAACAGTGTTTTTATTTTGATAAATACTTTTTTTTAATGAATAATTTTTTTTTTGTTAAAATAAAAACCAAACAAAATTAAAATAAAGAATAATCGAAAACAAATGCTAAAATAAGTTGCACATACAAAATCGCATTAATGCAGTCAAAAAAATATATTTATACGATTTTTAATTTGTGCTATAAAAAATCATGTAAAATATACACAAAATTAGCTCCATTCTGAACGTACATATTGTATAATAATTATTATTAGCTTACACAATCGTAATTGTAAAAAAAAATATTTTTAATTTTCATTGATTTTTCTCATCAAATCATCCAAAATTTTCCATTTTTCATTAGACGCATATGTGTTTTTTGTTAGTTTATATAAAATTGTTTGTAAATTTTTCAATAAATAACACCCGAAATAATAGTATTACGATTATTTTCAACGTGCAATGCCGTCTATTATTGCATTTTTTGTTGTCCGTAAATTGGAATTTTTTTTGATATAATCATGTTGTTTTATACAAAAAATTTCAAAACATGACTTCGTAATTTTATGGGTAAGTTAAGGAGGTAAGTTTTGTTTAAAATTAACATTAATTATTCGATTGATGTTTTATAATTTTATTATTATTTGTCGGATTGACTAATAGACAACAAATTCATTTTATTGTCTGTTATTTTAAATGTTGAAATATAAATAAATAAAATCTAATATATATTTTTCAATTCAACGAAATATCTATAAGATTTCATTCATATATCATTGTAAAATATCTTATGTCTTTACCATATAAAATCTCAATAAAACTGAAAATATCTAAATATCCAACCTATTTAATATGATTCTAATATCATTTGAATTTTGCTATACTTTAAATTGTGAATAACTATTAATTTTTCATTAACAAGTATAATGTCTCAACTACTTGAAGACATTTCTATACCAGTAAAAATAAAAATTATAAAACACAACAATTACACACCATAGACATAAAATTAATTTTAAATGAAGTGTTTCATTACTATACTGCACGGGTAAAGTATATAATATATTGAAATTATTAATTGTATTTTTTTAGTCTATGGAAATAATCAGCTTAATGTATGAGTGACTTATATTTTTGCTATTATGGCGCTAAAATCTTTGCATAAAACTTCTAATACTGAAATAGTTAAAAAGTATATGTAGTAAACGTTTTGAAAAATAAGTAAAAGAACCGTATAGAGAAAATATGTGAAAAATTACTAATTTTTAGAATTTGGTTTAAATTATTCTGGCCTATTGGAACATAGAGTTAATGTTCAAAAGAATCTCGTATACTTCTGATTTATTATAAAGCTTTGTAAATATAAGTTTAAAATTCCCCTAAAAAAATAATTATTGCGCATTAATTTTATTTAACGGATACACATTCGAAAAAGCCTTCGTTTAAATTTATTTTAATTATCAAATTTATAAGTAATAATCAATCATTCATAGAATGAATAATTGTGATAATCAATTCTTGGAATATAAGTTATTAATTCTTAAAATTGATAAAATATACTGTATATAAAATATACACAGAATTGTGTTCTAACGTGAATAAACTTGAATAATCATTATTGATGGGCTAGATTCACATACCTCATAACTCAATTATATTTTCAGTCATATTATAATATTCAATCGTGATTACATTCTTAAAAACAAGAGCAAAATTTATTGAGGTTGGAATTTATTTTTTGAATAAATGTTATTTGAACTAATCGAAAATGGAAGTTAATAGATCAAGTAATAATTTAATTTATTAAAAATGATTAAAACACATTTTATTTATACATTTACTAATTTATTTTAGATTTTCAAGATTTGCTCCCGTTTATAGAAACATGTATAGATGAATGTGATTTTGTTGCAATTGATACAGAATTTACCGGTATTAACAGTAATGAAACTCCAACCATTTTCGATACTTTACCAGATTATTATAAAAAATTAAAAAAAGGTTCATCAGAGTTTTTAGTTTTACAATTAGGCTTAGTAACATTCAAGTAAGTGTATCATTTTGATTTTTTAAACATTTAGAAAATTCGAAATTATGCCTTTAATTTTCTAGATACGATGTAAACAACAATAAATTTCTACAATCAGCATTTAATTTTTATATATTTCCAATACCACTGCCTGGCCTTAATCGAAATGTAAACTTTTTATGTCAATCTCAATGTATGTCATTTTTGGCGTCAACTGGTTTTGATTTTAACAAAGTATTTCATGAAGGTATTTCATATTTAACAAAAGCTGAAGAAGAAACATATAAAACACAGTTAGATGTAAAACGGAAAAAACGTACTGATAATCAAAATAACGAATATACTCTTTTAAATTTAAGAGAACAAGATCAAAAGGAGGTGGATTCTATTAGGTATTATTTTGAATTTATATTATATTTTTGAATGGAAAAAGTCTTTTAATTGGGTTCCATGGAACCATGACAAATTTTTAAATCATAAAAGAAAATCTAAATTGCAGAGGATGCCAGAAAAGTTCCTTCTTTTACATTTCAGAATATCGTCACTATTTAACAACTTTGTGATTAATTTCGTTTTTAAAAATTACTATTATCGGTCGTAATGAAAGTCTATATCAGATTACTAATTTTAGCAGTTGCTGATTTTTCGGAGTATAAATATAATAAGTGTTTTTCAGTAAACGAATTGAAGAATTTTTAAAATCTGCAGAGCCCAATGAAGAACTTGTATTGGGAAAATATAATTCATTTTTACGACGTGTCATTTATAATAATGTTGCTGAAAGATTTCAAGGCAAAGTGGGTTTTGATATAAAATCAAATTTAGACGAAGGTAATAGTATGTTTACAGTCGTTGCATATTTACGAGGAAATAAGCAACATCAGCAAGAACGAGAAAATGAAAAACAACTTGAAGAAGAAAAAAATTTACAACAAGCAGTTGGTGTATCTTATGTTATTCGTCGAATATCGGAATCGGTAAGTTAACGTAATTTCCAAGAAAATATGCATGCTAGAATATTTACACCATTCGGTTTTAAATTTGATTATGAATACAATGTGAATTTGATTAAATTAGACCATAAGAAACAGTATAATTTTATGATATTTAATAATGTTTGGGGTATGAAATGTATTCTGGGAATTTTACTATTTTAGGTTTAAAATGGTTCCTTTGAACATTTTAGGCAATTCGCCTGGAGCTTTGCGTTTTCTTTAAAAGATAGATATCACTTTCAAGGTACTCGTTGTTTTGGTTACTAAAAGATCAGTGTGATAACTTCGTACACAATGATTTTTAAGATAGTATGATTAAAAAAAGATAAAATGTTTTGCAAATTTTGTTTAATATACTCAGTTTTCTTCAGTTTATTATTTATTGAACGCATATCGAAAATTTTTTTCTATAAATATTAACTAAATTACTCTTCAATATCTAAAACAAGTACGATTTACAGAACTGGCTGCTCAATTAAGTTCGATTAATTCAATTAATTTTGATCAGAAATCAAACATAGCTGTATCACTTAGATTACGAAATTTTGATGCCAGAAAATTGATATCATAAATACACGTTCGATGTATATTTCATTAGCCTAAAAATTATCACTTATGTTACGTTTTTTTACAAGATTATTTTAAGAAATTTTTTATTTGAGACTTTATATAAAACTGTTTGTGATTTATTTCAGGGTAAATTAGTGGTTGGGCATAACATGTTCTTAGACATAATGCATATTACGAATCACTTTTTACAAAAAATTCCTAATGATTACTATAGTTTTAAGGATATCATCAGCGTTTGTTTTCCAAGGTAAGTTTTATTGTTTTATTTCGAAATAAAGAAATTTGAACAATATTTTCTAATAGTCTTTTAGATACTAAACATATGGCAAGTTGTTCACCGTTTGACGAAAAAATTCGTTACTCTACTTTAAACCATTTAGTGTCGACTTTTGAAAACCCCGAAATAGGTAATTTAAATTATTGTCTTATATATTATCGATTATTTGAAAAAAAATAATTAAATTTATTTCAGATGTAATACCTGGTGGTAAAGGTTACACAGTTTCTGCTGATAAGGGTCATGAAGCTGCATTTGACGCATTTATTACAGGTCTTTCATTTTTATCTATGTTAAAATTTATTGGTAAGTAACGTTCAGTCAAATATGTAAAGAAACTTTAAGAAAGAGTAAAATTTTTTGCGTAGATTTGTAATAATTTTTAGTTAATAAATTTTTATTTTATGTAATCGCCTTTATAATAAAATATTAGAAAATATCAATTTGGATAATTATTGATGAATTCTAATTTTTGGTTGCAGATTGTGTTTTTCCAATCGATTATTCCGTTTTAGATCCATATATAAATAAGTAAGTTAGAAATTTTGTTTTTATCAAATAAAAAATAATTAATATTTATTTTATTTTTAGAATATTTGTGTTCAAATTGACTGATATTCCATATATGAACATTGGAGGTGCTGATTGTAAGTTGAACTAAGTAACATTATCTTACATTTAAATAACATATTTTGATAACTTATTCAACATTAGTAAAAAAACAATGACGTCATAAATATGTCTTTGAATGAAATTAAGTAAAATTTTTTGAATTCGCTCTACTTTTAGGACCAATAAAGTTAAGACTATAATAAAACTTTGATCCTCTCTTTCCGTTTGATCCTAATATTTTGCCACTCTGAAACAGAATGCTTACTAAATGATATCTTGGGTAATTGGATGGGTGGATGCCTTACGTGATAATATACAATACCATATATTCAAAGAGCACTCTGAAATTACTTGGAGCTATCTTGTGATACCAATTTGCATAGTCAATACAAATCTATTTACGATATAAATTTAATGAATTTTATACTTAATTTTCAGTGAAACCAAATCGAGACCACGTTTTATATGCGTCTTTTTCCAGTGGCTGGAAAACTAAAGACATTGAAAGTTTCTTCCATGGTTATGGTAAATATTAATTAATTTTTGTCTAGATTTTTCTTTTTTTATTCTTGTGTGTACTTTGTTCATAGGTCGCATTTCAGTTGTCTGGATAAACGATTCTAGTGCCTATGTATGCTTGCCAAATGAAGCAGCAGCTAAAAAAGCTTTAAAAGGACTTAGAAAAAGTAAACAATGTAAATTGTTATCGTTTTTTAAGTATGAAGCTTTAATGAATGCAGCAAAACCATTACCAACTAAAGAATCCTTGAAAGAGAAAAAAGAATTCCCGTCATATCCTGAGTGAGTACACTTTTTTTTCCATTATATTTGCTATTTTCTCGCCTTCGGAAAAATTGCTGTTTGCTTAAAATGCGAGTGTGTCAATCATCAACCATTTTTAAAAAGGCATTTGTCTTCGTAAATATTATCTCTGTCTTAAATGTCATAGGTCTGGTTTAAAAAAATTAAAATAGTCCTATGATTTTTAATTTTCTCTGATTACAGGCTAAAGTCGATGAGCGATTCTGATGGTAAATAAATCAATTAAGTTTGTTATTAAGTCTTATTTGACAATAGAAAATTGGCATAATTATTCCTTTAAAATAACGAATGTGCTGTGTAAAATTAATATTAGCCGATTTCAACTAATAATTGGCAGCAGAAATATGAGATAATTCTCCAAAATTTTCTATTCTCAATACTGCTAAAAGTTCAAAAAGTTTATATTAAATTTCGCAAGAAATTCTGTCAATCTTTTTGTAAAAGGGATTGATAATCTGCAATTTTTATGGGGAGGTGGTAATACAGTTTCTTATAAAGTTTAGTATAGGCTTTTTTAATTTTTACGAAATTAATACGTCCTCGATAAATATTGAACGCTACAGTGGTAGAAATTTGTGCAATGTTAATAATTCTTTTTCTTGATTACAATAACAAATAGTATAATATCTTTTAATAACTTACTTTTATAAAAATCTTCATGGTGCATATTATAAATTATGATATTTGTAATGAAAATTTTTGTAGGAAATTCTAAAAAGTTTTCTATGTCTGTATTCGAAATGTAAGTTAATGAATATTTATGTATATGGTTTTACTTTTCTGTTTCTGGCTTATTTGTAGATATATTATTCAATAGCAAACCTGTTTTTATATTATTCAAGCTACAGAAGTTATACTGTAATATCTTTGATTAAAAATCTATGAGTCGAACAACATTATGTAAGCATACACGGAAAACGAATCTTTGAGGTAAACTGTGACATTTTTGGGGCTGTCCATAAACTACGTCACGCTATTTCGTTATATATATATATATATATATATATATATATATATATATATATATATATATATATATATATATATATATATATATATATATATATATATATATATATATATATATTTCGTTATTTTTGATTTCTCTCCCTTTCTTTACGGTGCGTCGCATTCTTCTGCGAGGCTGCTATAAATACTACACCACGAAAGAAATAAAATATATTATAAATACTTATGTATTTAGATTCACACAAAAAATAAAAAACAGAAGAGTTCATTGATAAGATGCGAAAGCCATATTCTCATAGACACCGCCCTCTGCCATGTGAACGTATTTTTATGAACGTCCCTTTTCAAAAATATTCTCCTAAGAATGATGGGACGATGCCGTTTTTTTTTTAAATCGATTTGAAATAATCAGGGAAAATAGGAAAACTGAAATTATTTATTACACCCCACCTCCTTTGGCGAATCTTAAAAACACCAAATTTTTTTTATATAAACTAAAAAGACGCGTTTTTTTGGCAATCAAATTGAAATGAAATGACATGATCAGGAGAAAGTGGAAAGATTTATGTTTTATTTGAAACAATCACTTCCATTTCTGTTTCAGAAAGGAATGTACATTTTTTGTTTGCTTACAGCTGAGTGAGATCTTTAGTTCATAGAGATACTAGTTTAAATTTAAAATTTTTCACGCCCTATTTGAATGTAAAAACGGCGATGAGTTTTGAAGAGAAAAAAAGTTCAACAGAATAATTAAGTTCTATATCGACCATTAGGTATAAGTTCTCACTCGACCATTTTCGTTCGTTTCTATAGATCTAAAAATCTATTTATCTCTATCTATCTAAGCATGTACTTATCTGTCTTATTTATCTATCTATATTTGAATTATATTAATGTATAACTGTACTATTATGGATAATGTGCGGGCTTTATTGTTTTAAAAATAGTGCATATTATAATCAGCTTTATCTCAAAATTAGATACTAGTTCCTTTTCCATTCATAGCCAATCCTGATATTTTTGTACAGAATAAATATCAAAGTATTTACTTGTATACACCTTCAAAATTTTTGAAATACTTTGTACAATTTTATAATTTATATATATTAGCATGCACTATGATAATAATATATGTATAAAATGTCCATTAGTTACCATATAAAAACTTTCTATACATATTATTATATATGTATTTCGTTTGTATAAATACCGCATACTTGTGGTGCCTGGCTCTGCAATACTCTTCTATTATTCTTAATCTTACGGATATACATATGCAGTATGCAAAAATCTTGAACGTGAAATAAATCTACCAATATATACATAAAAAATAGAGTCGATAGATTTTTTGATTTTTTTAAACTATGAACATCAGGTGTTTTGTTGCAATTTTAAAGTTTATGTGCGATTCTTTGTTTTTATATAACAAATTATGTAGTTTAAAATGTTTGCATTCGACTGTTGTAACGCATATATGGTGCGTTAAATTATATTTTAATAACACTGAATGTACAAAATGTCTCAGAATATTTATGTCCAGATTGATTTGCATTCATTAATTAAGGTTTATTTAGTTATTATTAAATATATGTAAAATTCTGTGGAAAATCTTTAAATTTTAGTGAAAATCATGGTATTATAGTCCATGGGGCAAGTGGTTTTTTTTCCGATATGATAAAAGCACCAAGCTAAAAATTTATATATGATTAGTCTTAACGCCGTTTTCTACTTGAAAATACTGAAAAGTGAGCCTTTTCTTTTTTCAGAGCTTGTAAATTTACGATTGTCCTCACAAACTTTAAATTGACTGATATTTGTTTTTGAAATGGGTAGATTATTATTAAGGAAAAAAGTGGTTCAGCGGTAGCGCGCTGAGCTCTTATGTCAATAATCACGGGCTCGACTCCCGATGCGGTGGAGAGTTTTCTCAAGCTTCTTAACCAAGTTTAACATCTTGGCTATATGTTTCCTAGGTTCACCCATTCCAAGGAAAATGGATACACGATCTTTCATTGGACCGTGGTCATGAAAAGAGGCGTTGCTATAGTATAGTGCATGGGATCCTTGGAACAAAACGGCCTGTTACGACTCTGTTTTTTTTAATGGGAAGATCATTCAATAAAAAAATATTGTGTCAAAGTTGCCGAAGTACCGGAAGCATACTAAATACCGGGTATATATACAAAATGTCTCAAGTTTCCTACGCCAAATACTGGATAGCCACACCAAATATCGGGTGACACACCAAATACCAGGTGTATACAATATGACTGAATATATTGATTTTAGTCTGAAGTTTGTACCGCTAGAAAATGCAAAAACAAAATTTTGGTTTAGGTGTTCATAGAATTATTTAATTAGTCAATTTCCACATGTCTTACTGTGTCCATTCGTGAACAAGATAACTCAAAAGCGGAAAGTTGGTGACATAATTTAGGCATACAAAGTAATATTAAGTTCGTGAATGAGCAAAATCGGTCCATTGAATCCAATGGATCCATGATGATCCATAATAGAAGAAAAGTCCAAAGACAAAAAATGTTTTTTTTTTTTGGCCAAAACAAACAACTTTTGTTTGAAACATTTTTTCGCAAACTGTTATTATTAATGAACCATATGTCAAATATCTAAACAATTAATCCTGTTAGTTGATATCGTCACTTGTTTTATTTTTGAGTTATTTGTATAAAGGAAAGGCTAGTTATCATGTTTTTATTACTCGTTTCAATATTTTTAAGTTTCCATAAAGTTTATAGGTGCCATCATATATTTTATAGGATATAAAAATAGATAAATCTCGGATCGGAAGTAGATTTTATTGATCTAAATATTTATTTGATTTAATAGTTGATTTTGTCAGTTTTACATGTATTTTATTACAGAATTATTGATTTCCTTGGTATATTAACTAAACTTGACTAGATATATTTAATCGTTTTTATTTTCAAATGACAGACTTGATGTGAATTACTGCATGTAATTGCAAGTAATGTTTTTCTTAGCGGATAGAGATCATGGCTAGTCAACTGATATATTAACAACGTACAAACGTTAGTTTTATATCAAAATGAGCTTTAAACATGCATGTGGTCGTTATATGCTATATTGTTTTATACAGTATTGGAAATTCTGGCTTGGAATATAAGACTATTTTAGGCTATATTCATTACATTCTAAATTTAATCTATGCTGTATTCTTATTTGTCAATGATATTCCTATTAGAGCAGGACGTTGAGTGTGCCAAAATAGAGAACTGAATTCTGTCAACGAAATTGTGCTAAAACTAGCTTTAATATTAAATATATAATTGTTGTTAGAACAATTTTTGGTACAAATTTTTTTGAGGACTCCTTTTAACGGATTTTAAGGTTTGGAGCTACTTTAATGGTTATTTTATGTAAATTGGACAAAAACATTTTCGAATTGAAACTTTTTTTAGAAAAACGCTTCGTTTTTCTGCTGCTATAAACGATTGAAAATCGATAAAAACCACATCAAACCATTTTTTTATTTGGTTTAACCAACTTCTAATGTAAATTTTTTCGTTTTCTTTTTTTGAAAGTGTTTTTAAATAATGATATTTTTTTTTTGTCCAATATACATTAAATAAACATTGGACACACTATTTTGATAATTTCTAAAATCGTCGATATCCGAAAATAAAGATTTTTGGATGTTATTTCAATAGTATTTGATTTATGTATATTGGACAAAAATAAACGCTATAAGCGATTTAAGCTCGACAAAAGCCCGTCACAAAAGTACCAAAATTCTATGAGTAAGAAAAAATTTACGAACCAACCCCCCACTTATTTAAATCTACTACCGGGTGTCACTAGAATAATTTGAGACACGTATTAGATGGATTTTGGCGAAGTGCTTATTTTATTGATCTTGGGACATCCGAAGCTTAAATATAAAATTTGGTTATTGTAGCTCTTTTGGTTCGGATCACAGACAATCATATAGACACAATATCTTAAAAATATTTTTTGTACTCAGGGAATCTAGACTCAGAATAATTGGATATCGGAAACTTGACTCGAAAATATTACTTTTTTTTACTGTTGTGTGGTAAAACAAAGTAAATATAAATTTATTCATAGTTTTATTAAGAAAATTATTTATTTAGTTATTTGTTCATAGATATAGTATCTTTATTATATACTTATGTTGTTTTCCTGTGTCCGGTTATCATGCATTTAGTTCATGATCGCATATAATAGTGAACTATTATAAACAAATTATTTAATAACCTTCAAAACAACCAATCAAATTGTAGAATTTCATAACATTTGGATGATTATTTTTTTAGTTATTTATATACGAAAATTGAAAAAATTACAATGTATTTTACATTACAGATAGTCTTCATTCATATAGTTCTCTATCAAAAAAATATACCCACTTAAAGACATAAGCAGTTTGTGTTCTAAAAACAAAACTGTTGATTTCCATGACTGTATGTAACATATATGTGATATCAAAATGCACATATATAAAAAATTTTCTTTAAACATTTATATGTTTCGAATTGTGAATTTGAACTGTCTGAATGAGTTTGATATTGTGCATATAAATATACATAAACCTCAATACTATCAATAAATATTATAATTTGTTTTATTTCAATGTATAAATAAATATATCCATAACTTTGTATGTAATTCACAGACGATATAAGAACTTCTAAGTACGTATTATTATTATTGTTTTTACTGTTTTAATTATAATTATTATTATTGTTACACTTAATATTTAATAATTATTATATTTATTATACAATGCATAATTTGTTACCCAGTCTCATTTTAATTCATATCCATCGATATCAAAAGATTTTATGCTCTTGATTGAAAAACAAAAATTTTTCTTGCTGTGATAAAAAATTTTTTATATTTGTCATCATTTAGAATTTCCTGACAACCCCAAAACAACTGAACGACTATTTATAAATGTGTGGTGTCCAATAGTGGATGTGCTCGGGATGATCCTATTTAAGAGACATCTTATCATTTAATGACAATTTCTGGGATACAACGATCGAAACTTACCTGTTATTTTACTTAAATGTCGATATCTCGCGAGCCGTTTATCCGATTTTAATGAAATTTTATGTGTAAATGCGCGGTATACGTTTGCATAAGTCTTTAAAATTGGGTTAAAATCGATTCTTTATTAATCAAGTCATTCCAAAGATATAGTTTTTTAAGTAAATATATTCGCTCTTAGGTATCTTCTCTTAAACGCTGGTATATCGTGAACTATTCATCCGATTTTGAAGAAGTTTTTTTATCAGAACTAGAACGTTCAGAATCCACCTGATTCAATTTCAGCCTTTTTAGAATTGTTCTTTAAAGTCTATGTAATCTGACTTAAGGTTTATTTTTAAACCCCCACTCTTCCATCGGATGCATCATAGTTTTTTTTACCGTTTT
Organism: Chrysopa pallens; assembly: GCA_020423425.1. Lineage (NCBI taxonomy): Eukaryota > Metazoa > Arthropoda > Insecta > Neuroptera > Chrysopidae > Chrysopa > Chrysopa pallens. Next base: position 34,579,553 of record CM035593.1, read on the forward strand.
TAATCCCTCCTCCCTCTTCATCAAACCACATGATTTATGGACGCTCTAAAAGAAAAAATTAAAAACAATAACACATTGTGCGTGTGAATTTGAGTTGAAACTAAAATATTTGTCAACCCTAGTAAATGAATCTGTAAATAGAAAAGCGAATAAATAAATTATACTAAAGAAGCATTTTATTAAGAGCGAGCGAGCATTAGATAAAATTATATTTAGTGCAAATAAAATGTAATAAATTTTTAGAATGCCAATAAGATTTTCTATACGTAAATTCATGGTTATTTTACTACAATCATATGAATAAATAATAATGTGTGGGCTAGTAGAAACGTATTTACAATTTAACCATTATGTTAGCCGTAATATATGCAATTACAATTGCATAATAACGAGTGTTTCATTTAAGTTTATATGAAATCGTATATGGGGACGGACAGTGAATTTTATAAATCAATTTGTTTAGTGTGTGGTCACACTAGTGTTTAATTTGTCACGTACGTTGAAAATTTTGTCCGTTTTAGAATCAATATGTATTAAATACCAGCGTTCACATTGCTAGTCAACGGACGTTCTGGCTTCTTACTTTGTATTATACATAGGGAACAATGTCAAACTAGCGTTCAAAAACACCTGTTGCTTTCAACGTCTATCATCAATTGGATCTCATAGATCCAGGGTCCACATGTTTCAATAAACCACAAGAGATGGAAAAAAAAAATTCAAAAACTAAATGCTTTTTTAAAAAATAATCAACTTTTCTTCGAAACGTATTTTTTTACCTTATAAAATTCGCCACAATTTCAGCACAAATTCATTTAATTATGACATATATGACACATATTATGATATAACAAACTTTTCATCTGTATGGTATTCGTATTTTATGTATTTTATTAATGGTAAGAATTATAAATAGTTTAAAAATCGTTATTTAGCCATTTATCAGATATTTAAACAATGAATTACGTTAGTTGTTATCTTCATTTGTTTCACATATCGCGTGCAAAGGATAGAAAGGTAATAATAAACAAGTGAAATTTATACAATTTAAAAAAACTCCCGACAAAAAATATACAATGCGCCATTTTTGGAGGCTGCCGTCTTGGATTTGAAATTTGTCAGTGTATAGTATTCTAATAATCAAGCCCTTTCATTCAATACTCATATTGAGGGAGTTGTAATCTGCCATGTTGCGTGGCCATCTTGGACCGATTTTCATCAAACACAGCTAAGAACACTCCCAGTTAATTCACCTTTTAATCAAAAAAAAAAACAACAAACAAACAAACAAAATCAGTTCATTCGTCCAGGAGCTACGATTGCGTAGACAGACGCAATGTATTAAATTATGTATGGAGTCACTGTCTATCTTCCAAGATAGTAAAATCGGGCCCAAGCACATTCAATTCGAGCTCCATTCGCTCCAAGGCTCCAAAAATATTTTGAATTTTATTTTAGCTGCAAAATTGTAAATAAATAAAAGCCATTATTATTTAATTGCAACTATCTCAGTCACAATCTCCAAAATATCGTTTCAGTTTTGAGGAAACTTACTCGATATATGTTTTAGTTTCCTAGTTTTCCATTGAAGTGTAGACCTCACACACGATTAGACCTCATCTTCATAAAGAGTTAAATATAATTATTTTTTGAAAATTTTGTTATTACGAAGATCTTTTTGGCTCAATAGAGTTCAAAAACTTAACCGTAAATTTCAAAAATGTACTAAATTCTATTATGCTATGAAAATAAAATATAGACCAAACCTTTTTATTGTAATTTGGTTTATATGTCAAATATATATGATTAATAATATTTTAAAAATTTGATATTTTGAAGCCCCTGATTGTACGATTTGACTCAAAATCTATGCAGTAAATTTCCTGAATATAATAAACGAGCCAAGCAAATTTCATAAAAACTGGAAAACGGATTCGAAAGTTTCAGCGGATCGAACAAAGATAGATATAGATAAATGAAATGCAAAATCGTCTAGTTATTCCATAGACCTCATTACGTTCAGTTAATTATATCTATAATCGTTTGTTATAAAATATAAATTCATTTATTGATATGCCGTGAGGCCAATCAAATACAATTCGATACAATAATTTTAATAAACATACATTCGAAATATAATAATAATTTTTAATTTGTTACACATAGATATGAACTTTATTCTCTGACACTAAATAAAAATTAATGGAAAAAAAAACAAAACAATCAAAAAAATACAAAAACATATACTGTTTTGAGACATGTAGGTACTTCTTTCAAGTTTTATCCTTTCGTTTTTTTGAGGATATAATTCAAGTAAACGTAGACTGTTTTTATATTATCGGCACTTCCACAGAACACATATTCTTCACGCTTCCACTTTTTCTATTTCATAATTAAATTTGAACATTGTAAAATTAGCCTTTTAATTTCCCTTCACAATTCACAATTAAATATTTTTCACCATATTTATAATGAGGTAACATTTTAAAGAAATTTAAGGTGCTTTTACTATTTGTGTGAGTGAATGCTACAACCAAATTTTGTCGATGCGTAGTTTAGTAAGTTTTTGGTATGCTTAATTCAACTGTTTTAGCGTTAATTCCGCTCTGCCAAAACTGTCTTATGCATAATTTTTTAAATTCCTTATTATCAAATGAGTTGCTGTAAAAATAATTAAGAGATTACTGCAACCTAATTGATTTTACTGACATTTCCCACAATTCAAATTGCACAGCACAGCTGAGTGTAGATTTTGATACCCAACAACTTCTTTGCAGAAGTTGTTTACAAATACAACGATCATATTTTCGCAAAGACTAATACCATAAATTTTCCTTCTATATTGTTATTGTTTTAACAATAGTGTTAAATATTCTTATAGTTTTCAAAAAAAAAAAAAAAAAATGAACTAAAAGTGAAAAATAATTTAAAATGCCAATATTATCCTTAGCTAAAACTTGATTAGTTGGCGTCTAGTGAGAAGGTAATTGGTCACAAGGAAAAATTAAAAATTATTTATTATATTTTAGATCATTTTTTTGAAGGCGGTTCATTTTTAAAAATTTTTATTTTTTACTTTTGTGAATGCTTATCATTAAAAATAGTTCAAACATTGATACTGAACCTTGTGTCGAGTATCTAAACAATTAACTGTGTTAGTTGTTATCTTCACATGTTTAGTCTTCGTTTTATTTTATGTTTTGATTTTTAATTGATTGTACGATTTGACTCTTCGTAAATTTATTAAATGCTGTATGCAAAAGTGCACATGCGAATCTGGGTGGGTTTGCTAGTGTAAATATAAAATAATAATACATATGTTTACTTTGCCGCTGTACCGATACGATTGCGGTCCGTTGATCCGTTTATTCGCACACACATTCATATACATTCAATAAAATTAATATTTTATTAAAATAATTTTATATATATTAATATACAAAGTTACATCAATATATAATAAATATTGAACACAAGACAGAATTACAACTTCGTTGTAACATAGTATATACCAATATTAGTGACATTCATATTGGTTGCTTGGTTCTGTTCTGCTCTTAGATCTTACAAACTTTTATAAAGAATATACTTATAAAGGCTGTTCCACCAAATGCGATAAATTAAGGGCCAAATATTATTGGAATTGGTTATTAAATTAATAATCTCTTCTATCTTCGATTTGGTGAAACAATACCGACCGCTATGTGAAAAAAGTATGTATAATTTATTGTTCCAAAAAATCACTAATTATCAATATAGAATTAAAATTAGCCTAAATTATCTAGATTGTAGTACAAATTTTGTTTAATCGTGTAGTTTTAATGCATTTATTGGCTGAAATAAAATGTATTAATACTACAAATTACGTGGTTTTTGTAATTCTGTGAAAAACTTTAAAAATCACCCAAAAAACCTGAAAAATTGTTGTTGTTTTTTAGTTTTCTAGGGTATCTAAGGTCTAGAAAAACAAAAAATAACACTTATTTTATGATTGGATGGCCAATTTTGGAGATAACGTTTGAGATATTGATTTCCGGATCGGATATCACATCATATCTGCGCATCCAATCATGAAATAAATGTTTGAAATCTACTATTATAACTTATATGATAAAATTATGCTTATAAGGATAGTTTTTCCTGTAAATTTCAAAAATAATGTGCATTTAACGCTTGAATGCTTAGTTTTTGTGATATGACCTGAAATCCAATCTGGACATCAATATTTTAGACATATCTCGAGCGATAACTTGATAACTAGCCATCTAATTGTATAATATGTGTTATTTTTTATTTTTTTAGCGCTTACTTTAGAATACCTAACGAAGCAATAAAAAATATTTTGAATTTCTTGACGAAAATTTCTTTTTAAGATTTTTTACAGAAATCGCGTATGTAGTATGAATGTTTATATATATATATATATACATATATATATATATATATATATATATATATATATATATATATATATATATATATATATATATATATATATATATATATATATATATATATATATATATATATATATATACATATATATATATATATATATATATATATATATATATATATTTTAAATCTAAATTTAAAGTCAGAGATTTCAAAAACTCCAGGTACGAGTTTTTTAGCCGCTCTTAATAATATAAAAAATGTAATTACACCCCAAAAATAACTTCATAATTTTCTTCAATATACGTATATCACAAAATTTCATTATACTGTTCTCAAAACTTTACCAAAAACATCAGAGATATATCTGTTTGTCGAGTTGAAATCACAGTTTTTGAAAAATTGGCTTAAAATGCTATCAGTGCCATAAATCGTAATAGTAATTCTTAATCTAAGATTATATGATATAAAATCTCTATATTCGCCATTATGATAGACTTGAATATTACTATTATTATTTTTAATTTTTTTCATAAAAATTTATTTGATATCGAAGTATATATATTTAAATGTAAAACTTGATGCAATAGAAATAACTAGCAAGAAGTGTATCTATAAATCGTTACAACGATACATAAAGTATGTAGATTGTGGACATATTGGCATTGCAGGTAATCTGGACCACACATGGTGTTTTTCATAAGGGCCGACTAGTCATATCAGTAATGTATCAGATTTTATACAAGATATATAATTTATATCTGTAATGTAAGAGGAATCAATTTATAATCTATCTAAACAGATTATATAATCTGATCGTTTCCTTCAATCGATTTAACTAACCGATCATATTAATTGTAGAAATCTATATCGTCTTAAAATACAGTAGGGAAGATTCACAAATTTTTATCATTTATTTCAAGAACATGGATTGACACATGAATGTCTTGACTTCACGAACATGGATTTTTTTTTTAAATTTAAAAAAATAGTTAATATATGGACGTTTAAAATTCTTAATTAAACAAAAAAGTAGATTTGCATAAATGACGTTATACATTTTCATGTCCAAAGTGATTATACAAACCCTTATTCTACGATAAGAGGTCTTATCCATGGCACTATATATACTTTCCTTCAAAATTTAAAATAAATATTGTTATTATGCACAAATGAGTTGATTGTGAATAAATATTATTATATAAACTACATTAATATTCAAAAATTTTGTTGTGTGATTTTTCCATAGAAAATCATCGCTTAATCACCAATAAACTTTTTTTGTAAGAAAGAGATGAAAAATAATCTTTAAGAGCTTAAAATTTTTCGAATTTTGTTTGGTATTGAGCGTAGTTTCACATTTTGGTAGTTAAAATAACAAATTTTTTTTATTGCATCTTCCGTATTGTTTCCTTTTGATTAGTAGTATTTTTTTCCAGTTATACTATAAAGGAAACGACAGGTATACTTCTCCCTAGAATCCCGGCTAGAGAATGTCAGGCATTGCATCCACACTTAAGTAATTACAATTATCTTTTAGTAAAGGATCGCCCATCTACAATAAAATTGGGACGTCCATAAAATATGACACTGCCCGTCACGTTATAGTCGATGGTCTAGCTATAATTTTGACCCCCTCGAAAATAAAAAATATGTTTTGTTAAAATTTTATGCTCTATCTCTCGGCCAAAATTAGAATTTTCTTAGAAATCTCCTGCATATGTATCTCCATGGGAGTTCCATGGAGGTATTTTCATCTTCTTATGCTTTCGCTTTATTGACTGTGTAGTACTTAGCCCCGTAACTATAATTTGTACCTGCATGCTTAGATTCTAGAGTAAAATGACAAATTAAATAATTTTGAGCGTTCTTAAAGGAAATTATTAAATTATTTTTATCTCTAGCAACTATTTTAATAAAAAATCACCTCCGACTAAACGTATTCTGACAAGCCCAGTCTTTAAATAATCAGATTAAAATCTAGCGAAATTATAATATTACTGTTATTTGATATTGTATTGTGCGTATGATATAATCAATATTCTTATATTTTAGCAAATATGAATGTTCTGCGATTTAAGTCATATATTTACTATTGATTCGCTGCTAATGTAAAAAGCTTTCATAGACATTCAATGTATGAAATTTCCTTACGCTAAGCCACTCATAATTTTTCTAATAAATAAAAATTTGCATATAAATAATAAGGATACTAAGACGTAATTTTTCCAAACTTTGATGTTAGACCTAGCCTTTACTTACGACCACAGAGAAAGGGTTTAGTTGTCAAGGGGGAGAGGAATCAAAAGAGAGAGGGGGAGGTTAATATTTCAAAGAACCTTCGTCTCCATAAAAAATATATAGTTTTATTTGAACAAATTACATATTTTGTATTTGTCCACTTTAAGTATAAGATAATTAAAAATGCATCGTAGAATAATTATGATTAAAGCATAAGTTTTGGATTTACGATAATTTTTATTTTTAAATTTATTTTAAGAGACTTTTTAACTGCTAAGGTAATCAGGGACTACAGTATTTACTATTCAACAACAGAACATAGCATTCGCTGACGGTCACACCCATACAAGTACAGACTGTGACTGCTGTTGCTTAACTTCCAATATCGTTACTTACGATTTCATAATGCAAACTTTTTTAACGAAAATTGTAATATGCTTTTGTACCAGTAACTGTGCGTTTGTATTTACATGATTGGCAACTTACACTTAGCAAATTTGAGCAATAGCCATTTTCCATAAAATTTGTGATGTATCCTGTCGTCGTCACTTTATTATTTTTAATTCTATTATTTTTGTCAGAATTCCAGCTAGCAAAATAGCAAAATTACTTGGATGTGCAAGCTCCCCCGAACATGATTCCGATGAAGAGATTGAAATTGAAAGCGAAAAAAAACCATTACAAATTTTAACATGCTCAAAAGGTAAATTTAACTTTTTTACATTATTGTTTGACATTAATAAATCTTTTTTTTCAATAACTTGCAGGTCCATATAGAGGACTACAAGAAATTTTAAAGAAAATTTTCACTGTGATCATTATTTGGTTTATAATCATTTTTATTAGTTACATTTTATTTGTAAAGTTTAAATTTTAAGTCCTGTGATCACATCTGATATTTATACGTACGCCACCGCTGCGGCTACGTTGACTTATCACGTTCATTTTTTATATCTTTTTTAAACCGTACGGTGCCTTACGTCTAAAAACCGGGTGTGCGAATCGATACAAATGTTGTGCAAACTAAGTTTAATTTTTTAGAAGAATTAATTTTGAGTACTTATATGGAAAATACAGGGGCCAATTTTTTACTGGAGAAGCAAAGTATCCAAAACTTCGTAATCTAACGCTATCCGAGTTTGATTACTATTACTATTAGGTGGTCTCGACAATAAAGCTTAATTGGAAAATTTAAAAATCCCTCTTAAAGCTTCTTTCCTTGAAGTCTTTTGAAAATTTAATTACTTAACAAGATTTTTGTTGGCTTCTCTATGTTGAAGAAGATTAGGAAATGCACGTACGATAAAACAAATTAACACTTTGAAAATTACAGAGGTATACAGATAGTGTAAACAAAGTATAGAGGCTTCTGTAAATTGGATTGTCACAACGATAGAGAGAGACAGCAAATATCGAGGGTGTTATATAAATGGATACATGGTTGTTATGGTTGTGAGACTGTTCGGCTATGTCATACACATTCGATGTTGTAAACTGTTAGATAGCCAAATTTCTTTGTCTAACAACAATTTCATTCTCTTTATTTCTCTATACACCATACGGATGATTTTTTTCCTTGTATACTCTATCTGTAATCTTCTTTATGATTAAAACGCATAAATTGATTCACTTCTTGCCATATTATACATAAGCAAATGTTTTCAATGTCATGATACCAAACGATTAATACAAATTCCCTGTGTTTTCCGCATTTTAACGAATGATCAAAACTGATTCAGGTATGAATGAAACTTATGTGATTCAACACTTTAAATAATTTCATTGATCCTTCTTTTTTCAAAATTTATTTATTAAATAATTTAATCTCTGAATTAGAATTGTTCAGTTATGATTGTCATACTTATAAGACTTTAAGGGGAATTGACAATAAAACTGAGACCTATAAAATAGAAATAATTTCGATTGTAAAATTTCTTTTTTCAATATTCGCGCACAAATAACTCAACAAATAATTATCTAAATGTTATAAAATTTGTACAATCCAAAAAAGCATATACAATCTTGACATGAAAACGGATGCGAATGCCGAAAGAGTTTTTCCGATAAAAAAGTAAAAATCAAGATGTTATTTTATATTTATATGTTTTTTCGCGTAAACCTCTTCGATGCGCCTTCCATTTTCAAGATTGTGCATATCAAATTTCATAACATTTGGATTATTATTTTTGCGAGTTATTTGTGCGCGAAAATTGATGAATATACAATTTATATTACATTAGAGATTGTATTTATTATAAAGCTTTAATTTTTTATTCCTCTTAAATTCCTCTTAATTAAAATCATCTATGGTATACTGATTTTTTTAATATTTTTGTTTTCCTTATTGTTGCACAAAATTTTTTTTTTTTTAATTTTAAAATATTAAAAAAAATTATTTTGCAATTCATTAAAATTATTTTGCAATATAAATTTGTTTTTTCCATTTTTAATTTTTCTTTATAATTAGTTATATAATTAAATTATGTATGTTCATGGTGGTCACACTACTGAATAAACTGGACACATGGAAATTCTGATTTGCTGGATAAGTTAGATAAGTCAGGGAAAAGTTATTCCAAAAAGCTCCAAATTTTTTCATGCCAAGAAATTTTGACGATAAATAATTATTAAATTAAATTAATTAATTTAATATGAATATATTATTTTTTGATAAATATAAAATATCATTTTAATAAAAATAAAAATTTTTATCCAATAAAAATTTATTATTTTCAAAATTTATTTTCCGAGATACTCCGTCATATATTTAGGAAAATAATTAATCAGAGAATTTCTCATTTATAGTCCTTGAATAGCAGAGAATTTTATTTACAGAAATCTGTGGCCACCATGATGTTTATTTAAGATTATTTTTTATATTTTCAAATCGTTATCCATAAAAGGCGTAAGAAAGAGTTCTTCTTTTATACACTTTTTTTAAACGAAGATTAATTCGTAGTTTGATCGATAAATAATAGTTTTATAATTGAGTTTTATACAAAATATAGGAATTTTATTTTGATTTTACTAAATAGAGATTAATATTATTGAATTATTTTATTGAATCCTATTTGGAAAAATAACGAGAGAATTTTTAATTGTTGTGATACACTACAAGAATTAAACAAAACAATTTCAACGTGATTTTCGTTTCTATATAAAATACTGATAGATTATTAATTTAACTGATCAAATCCAATCAGTATCAAATTTTTAAAATATTTTGGTAAGATTTTTTATTTACATGTAGTATTGAATTTTCTATTTTTAATAATTTTCTAGAGTGAAAAAATTGATTAGAATAAATTCTAACATATTGTCATTTGTTATTAGGCGAGATTATGTCAATAAACATTTGGGATGCGACTTTAAAAAAAATCGATTATTAAATAATCGTTTTTTTTTATATAAATTTTTTTTAATATAATTGAAAGTTCTAAAAAAATTAATTAAAACCTAAAATATTCGTATCTTTATTAACAAAATTATCAAAACAATTGTCTTAGTTAACAAAAATCATTCATTAACAAAATGAATTATCAATTACATTGGATTTTTTCTACAAGATTCTTCTGTATTTTTTCTTATTTGTTTGATATTTTTTTCTGATTGTCTTTCGCTTGTCTTAAATTGTCTTACAAAAACACTAATAATAGATATAAAACATTAATAATAGATAAAATAATCGAAAATGGGTGATTTTAAATTTACCAAAATCGAAAACTCAGAAACTTCATAATGAACCCAATGTTTTTTGACATAAATCTAACTAATATTATAAAACCGATCGATTTCTATACTGCCAGTGTTCTTTTTAAATGCACATAATTCTGAAGTTAGTTTAATTGATTATTATTTTTTAAGTAAATTTATCTTTTTTTTTTTAATTCGTTCGTCTTTTAAATATCTATAGTCAAATCCAATGATCTATTGCATATCTTATTCAGTTTAAAATAAAAATATTTTATAAACGAAACACAATCTAATAAAAAATTTCATACACTATAAATTTTGTAAGTTTAAATAATATGAAAAATTTAAATCGGTGCGCTTTGTTTGGATTTGACTATACATTATTCAATGTGATAACTTTTACTAGATATAATTTTAGCACATGTTTAAAAGACCCTTGTAATATTTAAATTAATTTTGTTATATAATTAAAATAAAAGAATAATATATATTTTGCATGTATTTATAATGAACATAAAAAATAATAAATTTTTATTAAATTTTGGATAAACGATTGTTTTAAATCAGTAAATTTGTACGAATATTATTTTTATAATTTTTCTCCTTTTGAAACTTAAACGTGGCGTATTTCATCTTGATTCGAATATTCAATCATTTTTATGAATTCCCTAAATTTACACTTTTCATTGCACTCATTTTCATTCCTGACCAGTATTACCCATTCACGAAATCACTCCTCTGAGTTATATAGAATATTCTGACTTTCCTTTAAAAAAATTAAGTCTATAATAATAAAATTACAAAATATCTAAATGTTAGAAATGGCAAAAAATGTGTTATTTATTTTTATACTCGACATACATAAATATGTCAGAGTATATTAATTTTAGTTTAAAGTTTTTAATGCTAGGAAATATTCACCGCACAAATAAAATTTTGGTATATGTGTTCATAGAAACACCTGCGTCTATTTCCGGTTGTCCATCCGTTCGTCAGTCCGTCATCACGATAACTCAAAAACAAAAAAAGGCTAACGAGCTGAAATTTTGGTTACATATTCTTAAGATAAAAAGTGAGTTTAAGTTCGTGAATGACTAAATCGGTCTATACGGTCCAATGGATCCTTGATCCAACTTTTCAACTATAAAAAATAGAAGAAAAATTTAAACAGAAATAATGTTCATTTCTTTGAAATAAACAACTCTTGTATGAAAAATTTGTTCGTAAAATGTAAGGATTCGCTACAGTTTAAGCGCAAATTTGGCTAAATATCTCATATTGGTAATAGCAATACATTTAATTATATATAACGGTATAGACTGGATGTTTATAGCATTTTATGAATGTAAAATTAGTCCAAACAATGATATTTAATCATGTGTCGAGTATCTAAACAATTAACTCTGTTAGTTGTTATCTTCACTTGTTTATTAATAGTGTCGGTTTTAGTTTTATTTTATCACATTTGCATAGTTGAGGTATTTGGAAGTTTTATCTATCCTTCCTTCTATCCTTGAGTCAGTGGTTGACTACTATCTACATATTTGGAAGTGTGGAAGTCATTCTTTTTCGTCAAGAGCTGTAATGAGGTAACATAAATCTAAATCCGACAAGAAATCAATTAATATTGGATAAAAATTAACTTTGGTTTGAAAAAATTTGCTCACGTAAAAACTAAAGAAGGCAATTAATTTTTTTTAAAGCAGCGTCACCCTTCTTTTTCAGTTTTTTTAATCCAATATTAATTACAAACATTTTATATTGTTTTTATTTTTTATTTTTTTTGAAAATGAATATTAATTTTGATAATATTGTTATAGCATTGACTGCAGTTAAAAGATCCGTGGAAGAAGATGAAGGAAATTCTGTTGACGAAGATGAAGTAGTCCCGTCTAAAAAGAGAGTTTTTCAAGAAGACAATTCGTGGGAGTGACTTTAAGATTTTGTTACTTTAATATAAATTTTTGAATGTTGGGTTTATGTTTTTATTAAAACAAAAATAAAAATAAACATCCTAAAAATATAGCTGTTGGATTTAAATAATAAAAAATAAAACTTCAATTAAGTGAATTTGTTTTTTGTTTTATTCAGTCTTTGAATTATTCTATAATTCGAATTTCGGTCCCCTTGCCTTTATAACCCAAAGTTAGCAGAACCTTACTTAAAGCAATAAATATAATAAAATTGATCAATATTTCTCGTTAATAATAATTTTATGAAAATGATTGGAAAAAAGATTAATGTCTTAAAACTTAAGTTAATCAATGTAAATTATTCGACAAACTCGATAATATATGAAGAAATTTATATTTTTCGCCAAGTAAAACGAGAATTATTAGACATTTTCTTACCACTTTCTAGATAATTTCAAATAAATGGCAGCAGCAGCAGTCAAACTATTCAAATATTCCTAAAGTCTGGCTCCCACGATGCTGGTTCGCGCGCTGGATTACTAACGGGGTGTTGTGATGGCAACTATGATGGATGTTGTTAATGGCGTCTACGGGCTTACGTGGGCGCTTGCTACAATTTGGCGATAATTCATGTTCTATTTTCCGTACTTATTCCTTGGTTAGTTTTTCATGGTAACCAATTTTTTTATTTGCATAGTTACGCATTTTTTGATTACAAAATATAGTTACGTGAAATTTGTTTGTAGTAACTGCCACTAGCCGGTTGAGTACGCCAGCTAGCGTGGGACACAGTTATAAAATCAAGCAAGCAATTCAGCGGGAAAACCAGCATCGTGTGAGGCTCAAGACATGAATTAATTCATTGGTTTCGTCAATAACTGTTAATACCATATATTTAGGATTTACACGCAATCTTTCTCATACCATCATAAATTTTTAGCATAAACAATGCATCATTTTTTAGGGATAAAGCTTTACGATAGAAATGAGTACTCGTTTAAGGGTGAGTATCAACATACATAGAGTAAAATCATTTTTCAAAAGGTAAGTTGAAACGAACGGTAAATATAATATAACTGAGGTAGTTTATAAATTCCAGATCATTTTTGAACGTGTAATAAAGTTATTTTTGTGCGTTACTATACTTAGATATATTCAACAACAAAAATACGACCATTTACATCTTTAATGTTTATTTAAAATTAGAAAATATAAGATTTTTATGATGTTAGAGTTAACCAAAAAAAAAAGGAATCTTTCACGCTTAATAAAAATTGTAAAATACACTAATTTTGTGGTGTATTTTTAGACTCGACATATATAGAATATGTCAGAATATATTAATTTTAGTCTAAAGTATTGACCGCACAAATAAATTTTGGTATCGGTGTTCATATAATCATCTAATCAGTCAATTTCCGATTTTCCGTACGTCACCAAGATAACTCAAAAACAAAAAGGGATAGTGAGAAATTTTAGTGACGTACTTAGGGCATAAAGAGAAAGATCAAGTTCCGCGAATGAGCAAAACCGGTCGTTTGAATTCAATAAATCCATGAACCAACTCTTGAACCTTTAAAGATAGAAGAACAATCCAAAGACAAAAAATGTATGTCTTTTATATATGTGTTTATAACTCTATGGGCTGCATATTTAGAGTATTTTATGAATGCTTATCATTAAAAATAGTTCAAGTATTGATACTGAACCATATGTCGATTATCTAAACAGTTAACTCTGTAAGTCGTTTCATTTGCCATTTGTTTATAGTTCTTTTCAGTGTAAAATGAATGTGTTAGATAAATAAACAAAATTAATTCCGATAAAGAACTCAACACAACATAATCGGGCATTTAATGTTTTTAAATAAATAGCTATAAAAAATTCAAGTGCGAATATCTTATTTTAATTTTTTTGGTTGAGTTGGTTGAGAAAATCTTAAAAGCCTTAAAAATCGGTTTATATTTTAATTTCAAATGCAACCTTACCTAGAAATATTCAGGTGTCGCATTTTTTGTTCGCAAAATCAAATTTGATGAACTTATTCCGACTACAACTCCAGCTGCATTAACTCAGTTCTCTGTTTGGTGCCCATACTCAATCACTGTGTAGAAATCTCTAATTAGTGAAAAATGACAATTTATATGAAGCTTTTTAAATTTCTACAAGCTAAGATATTTTTGAATTAAGGAAAATGTCTCTGAAATTTTTATTGAAATTTTGACTTTCTATTTGAAAATGGCAGTTCTTTTATTTTGGAAAATAACAATTTTTTAATACGTTTAATATATTTAAACATTTTACTTTAGCCCGCTGATTTTTTCGATGAAAATTTAATTGTCAAGTCAATTAAATAAACTAGTTTAATTGAAATTTTTTTTACATATTATCATATTGTAAAATAAAAGAAATGTTTGAAAATGTGTTCGTCCATTAAAATAAGATTTTCTATTGATTCCAGAATTATATTATAATTTTTTTTCATTCGTAAAATTATTTTATTTTAATCATTGATTAACGACTGAAGCTCAATTTTTTAAATAGACTTACCTGCATATCTTGTAAAAATATTTCCAAAGTTTTTAGGAAAATTCAAAAAAAGCTCTAATTGATTCATTCAAAAATTAAATTGTGAAAATTTATTTATTCGTATAACATATTTTATGCTGTAATTGTTTGTTTTAGTAAAGTGAAAATTTACATTAAAGTTGATCGTTTTCGTTAGTCCACTTATCACGCATTCCCTGCGTGATCACATTAAGGCTTGTTTTATCGATTATATTTTTTTATTAATACATATATTATAACTATTTAATATGTTTTATTTACAAATTAATATAAAAACCTTCAAAGAACCAATCAAATTGTAGAAAATAAATGTTCACGTAAAACTTTTGTTTACAAACTATGGACTAACGAAAACGATTCAACTGTAGACGAAGAAAGTTTAATTTAGTTTTGGTGACTAAATCTGTATGTTTTTAACATCCGGGATTTTGTATTGTAATAATACAAATATTTTTTAGTTATCAATAAAAACTTTAATTTAATTTATTTTATTGTTTGAAATGTTATGAAGTATAAACATTTTTTTTTTTTTTTTTTAATTTCTGGCTTTAGCTATTTTCAGCTATATAGCCATTAACCAAAGTGGATTATTATTATTCAACAACAGTACACAATAATGCTAGGTGGTCACCCATCCAAATACAGATTGTGACTGTTGTTGCTTAACTTGTATTAGTTTATTAGTTGGTCTAAGCATGTCATTACGTTACGTCAGTCCGGGATCCTATAAACATTTTAAACAATTTTATATTTGATATAATTTATAGATAACTAACTTAATAAGATCTTTATAATATTTGTTTCAATTATATCACTGACAATAAGATTACTTGTTGATAGTGTTGTACATATTTGGGATTTCCAAGGGCATTGCGATCTAAATATAGGCAAATGCCGCTTAGAAACCCCAATTTTGTTACAACTTTAACATGAACCAAACTCCACAATTGATGATAAAACTTAATATGAATAAGTTTTCATATCTTCTTGTCACTGTTTTGCATGTTGTTCAAATTTATGTCCAAATGAAACATCTTCGTTGATTATAACTTGATGAAAACTCTAAGGTAGTCAGGGAAAGTTTGTGAAATCAATATATAACAGACATATAACAGATGGAAAAATAAAAACTGTAATTATATTCTGGTTTCTGGTACTAAATTAATTCGAAAATAAGGTAATAATAAATAAATATTTGAGACATTCTGTAAGTGCTATTATGATATTATGTTGATATGTTCATCTATGATAATTTTGAAATATATATTGAATTTTTAAAGAAATAAATAAATGAATTTAAATATGAAATACGTAAATAAATGCGTGCAAATGTTTAGATTACATTTAAACAATAATCATGACTGTTTTGTTAAAACATTTTTTGTTTTCTTTAAGGAGATTCTAGTTTTTTTGATTGTTTTCATTTTATGCAATTTCTTATTTTAAGGTTATCCTTCTATTTTGATTATTTGGCTTTTTTTGGTTTAATAATTTTCAAATTTATTGTTTTATTAAAGTTAAAAACAAATCTAAAAAATGTAGGAAACATTATTTCCATGACTTTAAATTTGATTAAGTTTTAAAAGGTTTTCTACAAATGAATGGAACAAGTGGACTTATAGATAATTTCTGAGATATGTCATCATTACCACCCATTGTTTTCATACATTTTCTGTTTGATTAAATGAACAAATATTTCTTTTCTGTGTTAAAAAGAGTAAATTATTACATATTTGATGATGAAACTTATATTGACTCACATTAAAATGGTTTTTACAAAATTATATGAAAGAAAAACCAGGAAGAAATATGGACTATTTAATAAGGGTTAAAAATGTATGTATAAGTCAAAGATATTAAAATTTTGTTTTATTTAGCCATTTCAAAACTATTGGGACGATAATTAATAATTCTCAAACTGGAAATTAAGATGAGAAATTTATCTGGGAAATAAGTAAGTACAGATTTCATAGATATAATTTTTAAACTATTTCCCTGATATGTTTAAAGGAGCTCTCGAACACTTGGGGATTACCTACAACTCCTTAAAACTGATATCAAAGTACAATCAAATGAGTACTGCTGGTCAGTCAGGTGCATTCACTAACAGATCACAATAAAAACGATGAATACGTTTTCGTATTCATTTAGCATAAAATAAGCATTTCGGTATTGTTCTTCACAAATTCACTTTATTTTATCTTTATATGGAAATATTTAAATTTAATAATCGTGAACTTTTTGCACCTTTTCAGATAAATATAAAAAATCGAATGGTTGTTTAAACGAATATTATGTTGTTGTTTATAATCAAATTGATCCTATTAATGTGACTAGAAAAGGGGATTTTAATCTGAATTGAATAAGTAGTTACTTTATAGAAATGTACAAAAATGAAAAAAAAATGCTGTTTATATAATAATAATAATTTGAATATTGTGTATTATAATAAGAGATAGAGGAATAATTTTATTATTTTATGAATAATTAATGTTTTAGAAAGAAAAACATGATTTGTGTTAAATTATCATAATAATGTGTATGGATTTGTACAGGGTAATTGGATGTAATGGCGTTAGGAATTACATTTATCAACGAATTTAATTTTTCATTTCATTTTCAAATATTTTAGCATTACTAATTTGCAACTTAAAACAATATACTTAAAAATTTCATACTAAAAACTAATTCATAATTATTGTAATAAATTTTTTATACAAAAAATGACATTAATTAGCAAAGTATGAACTACTTTTGACCAAATATATTGAAGCGCTTTTACAAGGGTAATCATTATTACTTTTGGAAAAACGTTTCAATATAGATTTTAATAAAATCATGAAAATAGCCTTATAAAACATCTTATAATCTATAGTTCCTATCCTACGCTTTACTTTTAATAAATCATTTTATACACTACTTACATCAAGATTACAATATTTCAATATATTGATTTAAAAAAAATGTGTGTATGTGGGTGCGTGTGTAAGTATGTGAATCGCTTATAACTTTGAAACGGCTTGACCGAATCCAGCTCACCAAACGGCATTCTTTGTGAGTTTGGACCGATTCGGAACGGTAGATTTCGAGAAATTTTTAAAAAACTACGAAAAATTTTTTTTTCAAAAGTGGTTTTTTGACAATAATTTTTAAACGGCTTCACCGATCGATTCCAAAATCTAATCAGCTCTTGACCTTGTAACAACACGTCGATTGCACGTTGATTAGGAAATAGTGGAGAGCTTAAAACGAAAATATCAGAGGATGACTTGGAAATTCAACCGTACACATTACCCAAACCGAACACATGACTTGATGAACACATGGAAACTCGATGTTTCAGATGTTCATTCAACTTAATTTTGGTGTTGAGTTAATGTTGTAATGCTGCACAGGATTCGTTTCCAAAAGCCAGGCGATTAAATATAAATTTAAATATATAATTCAACATTTTATAGTGGCTATCTTTGAAAGTATTTTTCAAACCTAGCTAGGAATACTCCCGACTAATTCAACTTTCAAACAAACAAACGAAATTCAAAATCACTTCATCCGTTATGGAGCTACGATGCTACAGACACATAGTCATACCAAATTTATATAACACTCGTAGCGTCGAAAAATAAAATAGCTTCTATACAGGTCGACACATGATAATTGGAGATGGTAAACGGTAGACAGTTTTATTCCTCTCGTTGAAACATTTCTCTTAATATAAATTTGGTTCATGTAACTTATAAGGTAAGGTGACGCTGGAAAGCGCCAATCAAAAGTAACATGTACGGAGACAAAATTGAAAAATTTCAGATGTGGCGACTTTTAGATCTATAGTAATACTTATTACGCACACACCAGAAATTGTTTATGTATCTCATTCTTTTATATAGCTGGCTCGCGGGTCATAGTATATCTTCACAACAATCTACCAGCAGATATCGTAAAAAATAGGAGAGTTTTCAGAAATATATCACTATCAATAACTATAATGTTTAAAAAAAAAATTAAGTTTATTTCCAAGCATGAGATCGACTTGATTTGATAAATAAATTGCATAAAATGTATTAAAACTTACACATAGTAGTCGCGTGCAATAAAACTTGAATTATTATTCGTATACTGCCTTTGGGTCTCTTTGTGTTAGATGTAAATCATCCGCCCTCTATATTCATCGTCATGTCCGGGGTCATCAACAATCTCCTTTTACAAATAGTATAAAATAGTTTTTTAAATCAATGTCCATATTTTATCATATCCACAATCATTTATATACAGAGTAAGATATTGGGATATGGAATATTTTCAGAGTAGTTTTTGCCCGCAAATTTTTAAATGTTATCGTTATTTAAAGCAGTTATCAGGTATTGAGGTTCATTTCCGGAGCTACCACAGACATATATGTTTTTGGGTGTTACTAAAAGAATAGTGGGAATTTAAATTACCAGGATCTCCGAAACATTTTAGTAATTATCTTATCTTCTGGTGATAAAAGTTTAGTTGACAGTAAAATCTTGACTTACTTTGTTTTTGGTTTTTCATGTTTCTCAACTCTTAGAACTTTGGGAATTGTTATAAATTCCAAGGAAATTTTAAATAGGACTATATTCAATCTGCTATATTATATATATTCAATACTATCGGGCGTCAGGCGGTTTCACCTGCGTAGTTTCTGTTATACTGGGATAAAAAGTCACACGGGGATAGTGTAGCTTCCCAATGGTATAAACATTTTTCAAATCGGTCCAGATGTATTAAAGTTTATTTGTTATATACAAAAATAAATACATAGAAATATTTCCTCTTTATAACATTATGAAAACTCACTCAAATCAATTACAAAATTAACTTGTATTCTCCCACCGCAATTCTCTGTATTTATTCAGTATTTGTATTTTTCAGACTGTAAGCTGTATTTCTGATGTCATCACACAAAAACTTGCATCCCTATTTTTAACTTCTTAGGGTAAAATTTTTACAGACTTTGAATGTCGTATTTATTTATATCTAATCAAAAGCTTAAAAAATTAGTTTTAAGCTTCTAGCTTTAAAAATTTATTTAAGCCTCTTACAGCAAGAACACAGGCTACTTTTTTGCATTAAAAAGTAGCCTATGTCCTTTTTTAGGCTCTAGATTATGTAGATTCAGTAGTTTAGGCGTGATTGGTTAACACACAGGTAGACAGAGTTACTTTCGAATTTATGATAGTAAGTAAGGATGATTATTTAATTTTTACATTATATACCTAATATTCATGTTTAGTGCAATGGTTATTTATTTATAAAGAATAACAATAATGAAATATTCTTTATGAAAGGCTTATTTTGTATTGTTTTAAATAATAAGCTACTATTGGCCATTTTAATCTCTAAGCAATGGGTTGAACATTCTCATTCAATTATTTACTATTATTTGATTTCTTTATTAAAATATAATCTTTATTTTTTAATAAGTTCAAGCGCCAAAGAGTTTAACGTAAGTCCCTTGTAGGGGGCTTTTATTTAAAATTTCCTTGTTAAAAATATTTTCGAAATTTTTTTAGATTTTATAAAAACTAGATTTTAATAGTTTTTTAATGTTCAATATACTCTTTTGGCTTTCCATAAAATCCTTTCCAAAAAAATTTTGAATAATTGCATAGTGAAGTTCTTCAATGTTATATTATCAAAATTTGGATACAGACGAAAATAATTATTAAACCTGGTTGGAATCTTTGTGACCTCTGCGGGTCATTAAATCTTTCTGGCGCCAGAAATAAAAAGTAAATTTTATTATAATATTTTTTTTGGAAAAAGAAAAAAATGTTGTCAATTCATCATTTATTTTTTCATGTCTAAGGAATAAAATAAAACACTTGTATCTTGTACATCTCTTTAAAATTAAAAAATGTTTTTTATTATTGCGTAAAAATTGCAAATATATGGCAAAATTGTTTTTTATGTGTATTTTTTTTGAATTAGACTGTTAAAACTAGTTTTAATATAATCATTAATAGTGATCGTTTAAAGTTAATTAAATGATGTTTATAGATTATGAAGTTAATAATTTAAGGAAGATTAATTAATGCCTTTTAACATTTGAACTATATCATAAAATTATGAACTATGTCATAAAATTTATAAATGATGTTATTAGCATAAATACTTATATACCTGTTCTACACTATTAATTTTTCTATTCTATTAATTTAATAGTGTAATATTAATTGAAAATCAATCTTATCCAATATCTTCTTTAAATTAGAAAACATATTTATTCTCAATCAAAAGCCGCCAAAATAAAACACAACAGACTGAATTTACAATTTATAATCATGAAGAATAGAGGACACCGAGATTGAAAAACGTTTTTTATTTCTTAATTGTACGGCATTTTTAAAGTAATTCAAATAGTATACGTCGCTCCATACATTACCAACAAATGGGCAAATGATTAAATAATTAAACATTTGGGAGGAAATTGGGATTTTTTAAAATATAAATTATCATTTTATCCAATAAAACGGATTGGTTGTCACAGAGCTGATTGAATATAGATTTAAAGTTTAATTTTAGCTTTCGTTCTAGTTTTCTCTTCATCAATGCAGTTCCATTTTGCTCTTTGGTTTTTAATGTAAGGGGTCGTTAGTAAAATACGTACATATACCAAGAAAGGAGGAGTATCGCTAAGTGCGTCAAAATATGACGAGGAGGGTTTAAAAAAAAGGGGGGGATAAAAAGTGTCACTCATCGTGACGAAGAGGGTAAGGGTCGAAAATGGTGAAATTCAGGATGATGTAGTTTGTTTTCGGAAATAATTCTTTGATCAGATTTTCGTTTTCATACAAACCAATTTCATTACATTTGTATAATTATATTTTAGCGCGCGATAATAGTAATTTTTTTATATATACCTTTGTATTCGACCGAACTGTCGACTTCGGATTCGACCACCCTTAGCCAAAAATCACCTCTGGTCACGGATTTGGCAAAAAAGCAGCCGAAATTTTGGCCGAAGCCAAAAAATTTAAGCCAAAGGCTTACAGTAGCCAAAGAAAAATGATGAGCTTAAGCGAACCTTTATCAACCGACATGAAAACTATTCAAGCAATACAAAAAAACTTACAAGTACACACGAAGATCTCAAAGTTTAGGTTAATTAAGTTGGACTTAATTTTTTTGTTATTAAAAATCTATAAAAATGAGTTTATTTTCATATTGTTTTTGACCCATAAAGGCAGAATAACATAAATATTATTGCTTATTTTTTATTACTATTTATCATGCATAATATCAAATACTTCTTACAAAGTTCTAACGATTTAGGCTTCAGCTTTGGCCGAGGTTAGAAGTAAGGTCGAATAATCGTGCTTTCGGTCGAACACTATTATATATGTTTCTTTTTGATTATCTTGAAATTCAAGAACTTTTATTTAAAAAAAAAAACTTTATATATTATTTCAGTAAAAAGTTTAATGATAATGATATAGTATACGTTAATTTCTTATAGGTATGTACTAATGCTTGCCTATATTAGTAAATTAATATTCAATAAATAAATGATCACGAATTGGTTGTTTATTATTATTCCACGTATATTTCGTCAATAACCATAAAATCTTTATTAATAAACCTATAAAATAAAGTTATATATTGATGAAATGAAATTATAATATATAATGTCGATTGCATTGATTATAATATCACTATAATATATTATAATGCACATAAATGGGATTTTATTTATTACATTTAGAAAATTTTTATTTAAAATTCGTTTTATAAGAAGAAGAAGTTTGGTATAAATAAGTTGAATTGAACACGCGCTTGCCTACTTACTTTGTTAAATTATTATAATAATATCTGGTATTGAATTTATATTATATTATGTAAAATTATTATAAGTATAACATCTTAAGTGGTATATGTTACTTGTTTTATGTATTATAACCACTAACTTTATAATAATAATATGATATGACTCTTTACAATAATGGTCTTGTTTTTAGTGCATTCACGGAATCATTTTGTTTAAGCGTTTTACTTGAAAAAGATTTGAATTCTCGGTAATACCAATATTCAATAGTAAATTTGCCGACCTCAGTAAATTAGTTGGCAATGCCACTAACTGCAATGTTCGAAGTTTACCGAGGTTGCTGGTTCAATTCTCAAAGTTAATCCGCAAAATGGGTTGTGTGAAAAATCCTTGTGTAAAAACGGTCTAGAAAGCCAAACTTTTCAGGTCTTACAATAAAGTCTATAATATGGATTATTTTGAATGAAGCAACTGTGTGTGGAGTTGATAAACATTTATCAACTCATTTTTAATCACGTACAAAGAACATCTAAACAGCTATAAAACTATTTCTAACTTCTCCACTCATTTTACCAATACAGGTCATAAAATTGATATTGAACACAATCCGGAGGTGTTGCCTCCACCCACAGTTTCTTCATTTAAAATAATCTTACCTACTTTCCCTATATATTTCTAAAATAAAAGTATAATTATTCATTACTTGATAATGATAAGTGCACTCGTAATTTAAAAAAAGTTTTACAGTGAAAATTAGACACAATGATAAAAGTTTCTATTATAATTTTATGCAAATGGATTTTCACAAAATAAATACTACAAAAATATGTATTATAAGTGTATTTTAATTTGAATTCAATTGTATTGCTGAACAGAAAAACTGCAATTAATTTTTTTCTAAAATATACCACTCAGAATTTTTCATTAATATTCTCTGTTTTTAATAATTCCACGTTTCATACCAAATGAGTAAATGAGAAAATAGATGAGAAAAAACTTTGAATATAAAAAAATGTAGTTTTTACCCATAAAAAATTATTTGTATTATTTATAAATTTTGTTTCAATTGCTTTGCTGAATTATGCAAACATAACCAAAATCTCCGAAAAATGTCATTTATGATAAATTAAAAATTAAAATTAAAAATCGCCGAATATGATCATATGAATTCGAAACCTATTTGGTTCGATTATATCTATATTAAAAGTACAAATATCTGGAACATTACTATGTTTAATATATTATGTCTTCATGTGTTAGTTCCATTAAAGTGTAAAATATTTGTACGCCTACATAATTTCTAGATAAAATTTTCTTTTCCGTTTAAAATAATGTATTCCTGTATGCAGATATTATTATGCGAAGCGATTTTTATGTCAATGGTTAAAAACGTTTAAGAATTTATTAATATCCGTTTCGTTTCAAGCAAATTATTCATGAACTTGTTAATTACGTAGACCATATGAAATATTTTACAATAAATGCATACTGCTTTCCATAATTTTCTTATTAACTTCGTTCGATATGAGTGTATGAAGAAATTTTAAAATAACATAAACACATCTTTAAAGAAACAATTGACAAATATTTATTTATTTCCTTAAAGTGGTTTTATAAGATTGTACAATTTGCTCAAATCGATTTGCCAACTGAATTGATTATGTTTGTATTTGAAACGAAGATTTGAAAATACCGCAGATTTAAATAATTTTCAGTAAGTAGCAAGTTATAGGTTAATTTTGAAGGAATTAAGATTAAAAACGAGTGTAAGTAGATTTTTTTTTATTCCAACTGAATCGTAATACAATCATTTCTGGAATTAAAATATAAGTGAGAACTTTGCATGTTAAGTTTAGATACTCCATTGATTTCAAGAACTGATATATCTGTGAAACGTACCTCTTATGATCGACAAGCAACTAAAATGAAATTTTTAACCATATAGACATTTTTTTAACGGAAATAAGATTAATAAATAAGACAATCTCTAAAAGTAAAAAATTTAATTAAAAAAATATTTTGCGTTAAAGACTATTTGGTAAGCTGTCCGTTTTCGTGTCAAGATTGAGTGCTTTGAGTGAAATTTTGGAATTGCTCAAACCATATTTACACTCTACAATTTACTTAAAAAAATTTGCACTAGTTAATATTCGTAAATGGAATGAGCTTTTTATCCTACCCTTACAATCCTTTTAATACAGTGACAATAATTTTTAAAATCAATTAGAATTTTGAATTTACCCAATAAATCGAAAAATTGTTTTTCTTGAAGAATTACATTTACAAGTCATTTAAATAGTTGAAATAACATTTAGAACCAGGTCGTTTATAGATTACATAAATACAAAATATTTTATTATAACTAATAATTTTCATATTTCTTATAAATAGTAATATTTTTTATGGAAATTTAAAAATAAAATAAAAAATTAATCGTTATTGTTATTTGTGTTGATTGCAGAGTAAACATAATAACAATCATTGGTTACAATTTTTCACGGTCTATTAATAATTTACAAAATGTGCGAAAAAATAGTGCAAGAATTTTCACATACAGTAGAATACATTCAACTTTGATTTAAAGGATTTTTTTTTTAATTTTTGGACAACATCTTTAAGAAGTAGATGAAATGAAAATGTTTTATTTTCCCAAGATTGAAGTTGTCCTTTTGTTGGTATCGTCTTGAATCAATAGAAGCCATTCAAGAGAATACGTTCGTTACTTCGTTGGCTATACTGGAAATTAAGTGTAATAGCTGTGTTGAAAACAGAGAAAAAGATTGATTTCAAATTTGATTTCAGAGAAAAAGGAAAATATTTCCTGTGTATCTTATTTAAATCATAATTATTCTTTTTGTTCAGTAATAAAAAAAAAACTAGTCTGTAACTCCTGAACTTGGTCACCCATGAGAACTCATTTTGTACGAAAATTAGTACCAGTTATCTCCATTCAATGGACGATACTCATTCAAATCTCCGTATTTTGGGGAGTGATTCTGGGGGCTATATTTTTATTCAAAGAAAATAATATCTTTTGTGAATAAGAGGTATATGAATATCATCAAAGAGAACTCTATGATTTTACAAATAAATTTCGATTTTTTGTATTTGTATTTCAAATTTTTTTGTTTTTTTATAAATATGTATTTCGACTTTCAAAGTAGTTACCGTCAGCATGAATTAGCTAATTATAATAATTCTCCGAGAAGATGTTACTCGTTGCTCATTTGGTGATTTTCCTGTATTAGTTAGGTATATATGGTTTTTAAGCCATCTTTTAACAATTTTGCATCGTTCTCCCGAACATTCTACATGTGTATTTATAAATCTTGTAAAAAAGTAAACAGAAATATAAAAAGGTGATAATAATATAGTAGAAAAATCGTAAATAATATAGTAAGAAATATGCTAAAATATTATTGTCATATTTGTTATAGTTTAGATAATACCACTAGCTAAATACAATAATTTTTATAAATTTTACAAAAAAAAAAAAAAAAATTTAAAATTGTATTTTATCATATCAAATTAAACAAATAACACACAATAATACTCTACATAAAATAATGCATTAAAGCAAACTATTGAACCGAAAAAATATGTATCTTAATAATTTTTATGAATTTAGGATGCTGTACAAATTATTTTTAAGAGTTTAGATCAAAAATTCAAAGAAATAGTGAACGGTTCGAGTAATGTTTTTTGCTTGAAGTGAAAATTAGAGTGTCAATGCGTAATCTGCTATTGTTTTTTTGAGTTATTTTGGAGACGGAGTGATGGACAAACATATCAACATAAACTGTTAGGTGATTCTACTAACATGAAGGCAATATTTTACAAGATGCTCAAAACTTAAGACATAAAATATCATGCGTAATCATCACGTCGTTAAAATTCTTAGTGAAAAAATTAATATTTCTTTGAAGAAAATATTCTGAATAACTTAAAAATAGTTTTGAAAATTCAATAAAATATTCATATTTAAAAGATTAAAGAAGTTCAGAAAAGGATAACAGGAATTTGGAAAAAAATAAAACAATTTAAAAAGTTTCGTTTTTTATAAAGACAAATCCTCAGGCAACTGAAACTAAATTTAATCTTATACCAATGGAAATATAATAAATGCGTTGTCAAGACAATAAGTTCGTTTAATGTTAAATATCTCGTCTGAAATTGTTGTTTGGAAGTATTAAAAAAATTTTTAATTTGATATTGTCACACTTTTTCGTACAATAAAGTATATTACTTTAGGTATTTTATGACAAATCAGGTCGTCAACTGCTAGGGAAGTAATGAGGTGGTAGTCAAATACTGTGCTTTGGCAATAGTCTAAGATAGGCTACCTCCACACGGTACTCTTCATTGTCCACATACATATAGTTCTTATTCTAACACAATTGCATACATAACCTTTACATTAAACACACGGTATACACACTTATATTTCTTTCAAATGATATAAATTACAATAAGAAATATTTATTTGTTAACATATATTATCGCATACAACTATATATACATTGTCTCCTTGTCATAATTTTTAAAATGTTGTTGTAAATTCCTCTGACAGTAACTTGGGACTTAGCAGGCCAGTAGATTTCAAATAATACCCACTGAACCGATAAGGCCCTAATCATCATCAGAGAGAGAGAACGAGAAGGAAATATATTTATTATTGAATACAATATACGTATCTATATAATATGGACTTTTGAAATACTTATCTGTATAAAAATAATTAGCGTAAAATGTTAAAATACATTTGGTTATAAATTTAATACTTACTTTGGTTTGTCTGCTGGATGTCTGTCGTTTGATCAAAAAATGAATCATTATTCTGGTTTTCAATCTGTAATTAAAATAAAATAAATTATTAATTTTTGTATACATGGTTTATTAGCTTTTTCGAGATGAAATTACTTCATGTAAGTAAAGAAATTAAAAACGAAATTTTTGTCAGTTGAACACCTTCGTACAGTGAACAATTTATAAAATTTGCAAAAACTCGTGTATTACAGGTGGTAGTATGCTTTGTTTTTAAACGGTGCCACGTTTTAATTCAAACAAATTGTAAAGTATCTACTTTTTTGTTTCTTTAATGGGAAAGTAAAAAAAATGCAAAAAATAATTTTTTGTGGAAGTTCATAGTCCGATATTTAGAGATGGAAATTTTTCGTGTGTCTTATTACATTTATGCATTTTTTTACAGTTTTTTATTTTCATTTTGGACAACAACAAAAATTGAGAAAAACATAAGCTTAATATCTTTATTAAATAAATTTCGAAAATTCTTTTTGTGTCAATTTGAAGAAATTTATTTATGCCTCTTACAAAAATTTTTCCAGGTTCAAAAGTCCAGATTTTCGTATAAAATATTATTGTTGTAAAGAAAATGTTTTTTCATTTTTGCACAAATTAAAAAAAGTATGCATTATAAAAAACATTTTGCAGGAAAATCTTTATAAATTCCAGATATTCAAAACTAAATACATGTTTTCTTAAAGAAAAAAAGAAAAAATTGACCCACATTTAACATATACCACACCCTTCTAAAAGTAATTCTGAACTTGAGTTCAAATGGGTCAATGATTAAATTTCAAACAATTTTATCTATTCAAATTATTTTAGTTTTTGGCAAATGCCAAATTAAAAAACACTCTGTATATATTACCCTACAATTAAATGTGCGTTCAGATTACAAATGAGATTCTGTCGTTTCATAATTTTATAATAGGCTTAACTAACATAGTCAGCCATTCCGTGTACGTGAAACCATAAGAATATCGATATATCAAAATGAATATGGATCGAACAGACATTATTATTTCTGTTAAGTGAAATTGAATAATGGAAAGCTGTCTTATAAAGAAATATCATTTTTAATCAGACCGTAAATCAATAGTTAATTGTAAATAAAGATATCTTCCATACCATATTATCCCAAAACTATATGCTACGGACAATTAAGTTCAAAATCAATCTGAAAATGTATTTTAAAAATAATTATATATTATTTCAATTCTTTATCATAAAATATATTAATTGTTGTCGAGTGTATACAATTCAGATGAGAATTAAAAACATAAAACTTCTATTTTTTGATTCAGGGTACTTTAAAAAAATAAGGAAAACTGTCCAACAGTGATCCTTAAGTATTTATCATTATACTGTCCATAGTTGTAACAAAACATGTACAACAGAACATTTACCTGAAGCGTATATTGCCCACGAGTGGAAATTTGAACGGGTAGCGAAATAGTATGTATTTCAAAAAAAGTTTTTGGGTATAAAAGTAAAATAAAAATTTTCAAAATTTGTTTTTGAAAAAAATCAGTTTCTGACACATACTATATTATATAATCGTAATGTCAAATTATTTTTTTAAACATTACTTTATGTTAAACATTTAACACAGGCATTTATTCAAGTTAATAAAAAACAGCTTCGATTTATAACCGTAAAATAATCAATACTTCTTGTCCAACAGTGAACCGTTAGCTTCCATAACATGACAGCAGCTCTTCAGGTTATTTAAGTGGGGAAAACAATATAAGCTGAAAAACATAGAAATCGATTTTCTGGACTAGTAGACAATCACGTAGAGGACTTTTTTATTACAATATTTTTGTAATAACTGTTGTGTCTGAGGTAAATTGCTACAACGCGCTTAATTCTATAGGTAATTGAGATTTTTTATGAATAGCAGAGTAGAACAGAGTAGAATCAATCGCCTAATTTTATGTGGGTATCGTAAAAACAAAATTTTCAATATTTTGCTTCAGAATGTGTACTTGAGTGGCTGTCATCAATCATTTTATAAAACGAGCGAATCTAAACTTATTCAGTTGTTTTCATATTTCAAATCATTTAGACTTAGAATTCTAAAATAAACACAACACATATAAACTTGGAAAACATGATGATTGTTAGTTTAAGTTTGTAATCTTTTATAAATTAAAATAAAATCAATTTTAAAAATAGTCATTCATCAAAAATGTATTTAGTTACAACCTAGTTTCATAATTCTAATTCCATTGAAATGGAATGGGATTTGATGGGATAAGAAAAAATTTACCAAAAAAGTCAAGCTCCACTGATTTATTAACTTAATATTTTTAATAAATAATTATCCTACTAATATTATAAATGTGAAAGTATTTATGTTTGGATGTACGGTACTCACAAAAAAACAATTGAACGTATTTACCGGACTTGAAATGCTGCAAAGATGTGGCTTATGAAACATTATTCGAAGATAAAAGCTATTTTTTCACGTAATCTTGATTAATTTTCTGCAAATTCAATTTTTTAGTTTTAGGATTTTTAATTTTTGAAGATTGGCCTTCTTCACTCCGTTCATCAAGATTATTTCTTTCACAATTCATTTTTATTAATAACAATATAGTTATTGTTATTTTTTGTATGATATTAAAAAAAAAAAAATATTTTAACTTCTACAGTCAATTTGAAAAATAATTATTAATTTACCTCTGTTATTAATAAATACATTTTTTTTTAACATTGAAATTTTAATTTTATTGAAATTCTGTTAAATTCAAAATTATTGATTTTGATTACTACGGAAACGATGTTAGTAGGATTGGTAACTTCCTTCAAGTGAGAACTTGAATAAAAACTTTGCCCCCCACCCCATTTTCACCCCCTTAGGAGTAGAATTTCGGAAAATCCTTTCTTATCGGATTCTTACTCCATACAAAGAACACATTGTCTAAGTTTTAGGTCACTACGATCAGCAGTTTTGTCTGTACGTTTATTCTTTTTTTCAGTTCAAAACATTTTATATGTATAGATATACAAAAGTGTCGGTCGGCCGTAGACTTTTTTTCATTTTGGTCCCATTCGTCAATCGTGCGATAAAGAACAAAGTATATTAAGCCAAAGATCTATTTTACTACTCCAAATAAAAACTATTGGGACAGTAAAAGAGCTAAGAGGAATATCAAATATAAGAGTCAAATAGAAGATACGAATTTAGAACATCATCTATTCGTATGTATGAAATCGGTTAAAAATGACCGAGAAGAAATTGATTGGTGCAGAAAATGATGAGATGTTATTATTATAAATATCACGGTACTTGTAACTAGGTATGATAGTGATACGTTACATTATAAATATCTTGTTCAATGTTCATCGCGTTGAACTGTTTAAGGTAAATGAAGTGAGTTATGTGATTAATATTTCATGACATGTCTGTTTAACTTTGTTGAAGAAGAGTCTTTAAAACTGATATACACAACAGATAATAAGCTCTATCAAAACTATTACATATTTATGTTATTATAATATTTTATATAATATGTATACTTTGTTTTAAGGTCTTTCTTTTATTGCTTTATTCAGAGATATTTTGTGTGTGAATATTGGATGAGTGCTTCACGGCAATGCTTTAGATATATATACTAAAGGAAAATTAGGCGATTTCCTTTAGTGCTCGACTTCATAAATTGGAGCATGGAAGAGAAAAATTTGGCGATAACAATGTCGTCTATGTGTACGAGTTTGAGGGATATCATGAATTACATCATGGCAAGGATACAAAATAGAAAAATACGATGGCAGTGGCTTTTGAAGGTAAGAACAGTGTGAAATAAACCATGAATTACATATTATGAATAATACTTTTACTACAAGTAAAAGGAAATATTGTAATAGTGCCAAAATTTCTACTTCGATTTTTCAATGGTAGTACATGATTGTGATATTGTATCCAACGATTTATCGAAAATTTATCAAACTTGGTAGCCTGTCTTCGTATTACCTCTATACCGCAAAGCTTTTGGTACAATCGGATTACCGGGTATTACACTTTCTTCAAGTAATTTTCAGGTATTTTAGGTTGTCCCTAAAAATGGCTCTGATAATTTTCTCCAAACATTGTATGTTTTCAGAATATTTAAAGCTCTACAAACTTTATTTGAAACATTTCTCTGGAAAAATTCAACTAATCATATTTAGCTACATTCATAATGCTGTATGTATATAATTCACTATAATTCACAGACTCCTGTGACGTGTTGCTGCAGATATTTTTGAAATTATTTGCAGGTAGCGATAACGTCCAAGAAGACTGAGCAACGTTGTACGACAGCTGCAATTTTACTGGTTTTTTGATATATTAAGGTTCATGAAAAGGAATAAAAAAGCTCAAAAAATACAAAAACATGATTTAATTACTTGATTTGGTAACTACTGATTAAAACAAGAGGTAATAGTTTAATGAATTTGTATTTATCTGATAATTGGTATTTGGTAAAAATTAAGTTTATTAGTGTAACGATCTAGATTAAGTATAAACATCGTTGTCTGAAACCATGATCAGACTAATATTCTTAACAACTATCTGTGAGTAAAAATCTAGTATGGTTTTCAGTTATTAATGATCCTACCATTGAATATCTGTGTTCAATATTTGTGTGGATCAACGGACAAATTCATTTCCAATACATGGTAAAACCAATCTCAAAATATTTTTTAAATTGGTTTCTTGTTTTTTGAATATATTGAAAATGGAATGGTCTTGACCAATACGATCAGATAATCAAATTATCTTACTTACTAATTTAGAATTTGACACATTATATTATATTCTGAACATAGAGGTTAAAGTCGATTTAATCATTTTTATAAATAATGTAATACTTTATATGTAACTGAATTTTTTCAGTTTTCTATTTAGTGATAAACTACTGCCTTTTGGTTTATCAATAATAAGCGTTCATGTCATAATGCTAGTCACGATTAGCTTATATGGTAATTATATTAGGCCTTTATTTGGATTTTTAAAAAAATGAATGCTTGACAAATGACAAATGTTACAGATGAACAATTTGGCAAAACATTAATCACTAGTGATCATGGTAAAGACTAGTTGGCCTGTCTCGGCTGGTACTATATTGAACGTATTCGTAGAATAATAATATATTTTAAAATTATTACTTGGCTGTTGCTATTCGTTTGATAATAGCTTCTTACTCTAAAAATGGCAAACATCCATACAAACGCTTAGCTTTACTCTTTTGAGGGTGTACATTTTTTAGCTGACGTCCCCTATCTCTTTATTACTACCTATCTGTTAAAAATTTGCATCAAGTAGGAACGGATCAAGTAGTTTCGTGTTTAGTCAGTGAGTGAACTTTGATTAGGAATTCTCGAAGTTGGTTTTATTGTAAGGCCCATTTAAGATTTTTTTAAAATCCGATTATAATGTTGGATAATATTTATAAAAATAAAGTCAAAATTGTAGATTTAGAATTAAATAATTAAATACTTATTTTATGTTTAAAAATTATTTTAGTTTATTTGAAACTCTTAGCCGACACATAACAATTTTTTTAGTAATTATTTGCTTAATTTAGACGGATAAAAACTTTTTTTTACGCCATTTGTTGTCAGAAAACATAGTGGAAAATCTTCTGACAAACAGCAACCGTAAAATCCATCCATTGTCAAATTTAGAAATTATAAATTTATCTCCAACAGATTTATATTTTCGTGTAACTACCATATTTTATGCTAAATCCAAACTTCGAAGGTCTTCTTATTGAGCAATTTTGGAGTCTACAAAAAAGGTTGAGTTTATGGTACGATACATTAGACATCATTTGGCAGACTTCGGTAGGTCAGTTGACTATGTTGCTGATTGAAAGATACACAGACTCTATATCGAATTTGATCTGCACGAAAGATCTACACTTAACTTATCGAGATAATGTACTGAAATAAACGGCGGAGCATTCGTAAAAAAAGAATTGGTAAAAAATTCCTAAAAAGGCTCACCTGCCAGGCAAATGATCTTTCCACTACTAGCATACTGTCTACTAACAATAAAGCTATTTCCAAACAGCTCCTTCCATCATTTTGTTATAAATTTTTAAGTGAATTTCAATAAATTTATTTGGACTATTCTTCAACACTAAAATATCAACTAAGGAAATATTTAAGAACTGATAAAAAATTAGAATTATTTCGTCCAGAATTGTTTGAAAAATTTTATGAAAATATATGAAAAAGGATCGGTTATTGGTAGAAAACTAAAAAGGAAAAAAGTTTATTCGAATAAAAATCCTACAACAGGGGTTTTAGTACAAGACTTTCTTCATAAAAATTTAGATCATGAATTAAAAAATCAGGGAGTTTTTGATATAGAATTATTAAATAAAGTTGATTGTCTTTCGAGTCAAATTATTCGAAATTTTTTCGAAGATTTTTTCATTTGTAAAATAAAAATATAATTTATTCAAAAGTAATTACAAAGAACTCTGTATTTCATTCCCCTCGCCTGCATTGTGTGAGATTTAAGTCAGAAGGAATCAAGATTTTTTTAAATGTATTCTGAATGAATTTTTTTTCAGAGAACATCAACTATTTTCAGTATGTTTTACTTCGAAAATGTTTATATGACCTTTCCTGTTAAGTCAATAATTTATCAAATTTTTTGTTGTGGTTGAACTTTATCTGTTCACAGTTAAAGAAATATATTGGAGTCGTGTTATTCAATAAAATGTCCCCTATCACAATTTAAACTGTATATGTACCACATTTTCAAAGAGACACCGACTCAAACACTAAACTAGATATTATTTTACAAACACGTATGTAACAACAAAATTATGACACCTGGTGAGAACTTATGCCATTTGCAGCAATATCGTCGTTTCGCTTTGATATTATACATAAATATAAACAATTTTTTCTGTTATTTTGTGAAATATAAACGTGTGTGCTATATCATAGAATTTTATTCTATTATAAGCTAAAAAACTCGTTAAAAATGTATAGGAAAACTTGTGAACCGATTGACTACTTTAAAGCACAATAAAGTTTTAATAGTTTTTTGTCTTAAAATACTTTTTTTTACAGCATCTATTAGATATTTTAGAGTAGGTAAAAGTGGATTTTTATTCAAACGAATTTAAAACTGGAAATAGTCAACTGGAGTGGTAAAAGGTAAGAATTAGCTTGGCAAATTGACCAATCTCGATAACATTGGCGACGGGGCTGTGCAATTGGCGACAGCTTGGTGAAATTTTGCATTCAAACTAATTGATAGAATTTTAAAATCTTACGTTCAAAATTTTGGAGCTAAAAAATTAAAAAAAGTCACCGTAAATTTGGTGAATAATTAATATTTAATAAATCTTAATATTTGACAGAGAGGTCAAGTCATCAAGTAATTTTTTGGTTGTAAGATTATATCGTATCGAAATAATTTTTGAAATATTCACAGATGTAGGACATTTAGTAGTACACATTGGATATTTAAAACAATAATGTATACAATAAAAATGTCATTCTAATATCCTAAGAATCTTACATACATTATGTTTATTGTAGAATAAAATTTTACGGACCTAACATTTTTTAAAATTTTTCATCTGTATTAAAGACAGAATCGCAAAAATCGTTAACATTGACCAAAATCGCAAAGTTGTATCAGCTTCCTATAGAGCAATATGACTTCTGGAAAAATTCGTAAAGAATATTTATTTATGATTTTGACGTCAGAATTATCTTTAAAAGAACCTTTTTAACAAGTCATTAGGACATCAAATACGTCATTTAATGAACACCTTAAGACTTCATAAATAAGAATTCTTTTTTTCTGACTTCTAAAATCTAATTTGTTTCTTAGACTACGAAAGCAAGTAATATATTTTTTAAAATAAATTAAAAAATTTCCTGGGTACACCTAGCCTTAAACACTGGTACATTTACACTTGCGAGTTCTTTATTGTATCCATTAAATCACAATTTTTATACTTAAATATTATATATTTTATTTATAAGAATTGATAAATATCATCTTTTTAAATGAAATAAATAACAACGCTTATCTAGATAAATTTAGAAATTAAAATAGAATCTCAAAAATAAATTTCAACCATGCCATTATTGGAAGTTGTGGTAAAACTAATCCGTTAGTATATTGCCTTAATCTTGGTTGTTTTTTTTTTTTTTGCTTTATGATAAACCTCCAAATAAGTTTTAAATATAAAAGAAAAAAACGGAGACCATGAAACAAAAACTCATTACATTATAGGCTATTATTCGAAAAAAATTAATATAATTTCAACCATGCCATTATTGGAAGTGGTAAAACTAATCCGTTAGTATATTGCCTTAATCTTGGTTGTTTTTTTGCTTTATGATAATCCTCCAAGTAAGTTTTAAATATATAAGAAAAAAACAGATACCATGAAACAAAAACTCATTACATTATTGGCGTATTATTCGAAAAAAATTGATATAATTTGAGTGAAATGCACATCAGAAAAATTTAATCTATTCGAGTTATAGAAGAGACCTCATATTTCCGACTTCTTACGGACATCTTACAGAGCTAATAATTCTCACTTCTTTCAAAAATTTCCAAAAAGAGTTCTTAATTATGATTTCTTAAAAAAGAACTCATCACGACGTTATAATTGAGACATCTTAATGAAATCATAATGAAGACTTCTATTTGACGTCTTTCTGATTCGGATGTCGGCTGGGTTGTAGAGCTTTTCATACTTTTCGAGTTCATACTTTTCGAGTAAAAATACTGGACTATTGGTATAAAAATAATCATATAGGTTACCTTTATAAAAAGATACCAATATACTCGTATAACATCAGTTAATCTCAAAAATTTCTAATAAAAATAAGATATAAGTAATAAAATCAAGAAATAGAAAAATAAAATTAATAATAAATATTATTTTCTATATATATTTAATTCTAAACACAATGTAAATATGGCTATTACGATTATTATTATTATTACTATTAAAGTTTGTTGTTCTTTATTCCATTTTAGATGTTTTTATGTTTTTCTCTTCTGTTTCTATTTGTTATACTTATTTATATAAAAAGGTGGCAGAAAAGTAGTCTAGAACATAAGTTGAAGTGTCAACACAAAACTATGTATACGTCGGCGTAAGATCGCATAAGAGCAAGTTTTGAGAAACATCGGTAAAAGCAGTCACAATAAAATATTTGCCTGATTCTTAAGATAGTTTTAGTGCTTATGTGGAATTTGAATATTTCGAAACAGCCATTTTCTTGAAGATTACGTTAATGTTTTTGAAGTTTTACGTCTTTATGTGAAAAAAATGAAGAGAGTGAAAATTTAAGAACATCCATCACACAAAATTCACAGGTTGAAGCCGTTGTTATAATTTATGTTACACTTAATGTCAGAAAATGTATATAAACTGAACTTTATTGACTGTTTTGATTACCCTTCTCCAGTCCTTTTCTTATTTTATTGTTATTAATTATTTGCATGCAATTGAAATTTATTTTTGAATGATGCCAAAGAAAAAGTAAAATAGTTTAGTAAAATAGTGAGTCCCCAGATTCATTCGTAATTTACAATACATAACTTTGTATCATAGAAATTGTTTCCAAAAAAGTGTATGGCGATTAAATTACCAGAATATTTCGGGTCGAGAATCTAGCAAAAATCTAGCAGGGCCGTCCTAACTGAACCCCAAATACGAAGATTCGTTTGAATTTGACTCACAATATTGCTTGAGTCACTGGTGACTAAAATGCCCAAAAACTATACAGACTCCACTCCAAATACGCAGATACATGTTAACTTCATCCATTATATCGTTTGGGAATTATCACGGCCATATAATCTTAGTAAATATTAGTGATAAAAAATAAACAACAATCTGATATTTCATGAAAGTCTATGATTTAATTTGCGTTTTACAAAACACTTGGTAAGTCAGGTAATGTAAATCAAATGCTTAAACGCGATAATACGATTCTAGACGAAGTTCCTCGTATTTTCATAAAAGCACGGTTTAAGTGTTTTGACGCCGACATATATATATTAAGTAAAGGGACATTATTACAATACACGTGTAATGCATTGCAATAATGTCCCTCTATTTTTTATATTATTTTTTAATAAATTTTATTTTATCTTTATAATATAAGAGACTTGTGTAAACTAGTGATAAAGTTCACACATATCAGATTTGATTCTGAATGTCTTCAGTTCTAGTATTCAGTATCTTCTCGTATTTGTTACAAGATGTATCAACAATATATAGTTAATATGAAATCTTTTCATCATAGTATCGAAAAGTCAATACCTTAGATGTTCACAATCAAACACATATAGTAGCCATTTAGGACACAGTTGAAAACAAGCTAATAGCTGCTAATTACCAAAAAACTGCGTCTTATCCCTTTGGTAAATAGCTATCATAAGCTTACCGGAGAAAAATAATTATAAACTTACGTTTTAGTCCTTACCGGAATATGAACTTACAGGAGAAAAAACTAAACAGCGTTATAAAAAGAATAATAAGACATAAAACAAGAAACCTTTTTGGGAGAGGTCTTTGTTTTTTTTTATTTATGGTAACGCCAAGAAATGATTATATCGCAATCCTTTCAATAATGACAGCATTTTATAATTTATTAGAAATGAAAAAGCTAATAATTTTCGGATGCGATTTTTACCAAATCATTAAAATTAAAATGTGGATATTAAATACCCTAATATTAATATGAAGACTAGCAGACTCGCGTACTGATCCGCAGTATTAATTGTTGATAATAATTTAGTAGCTTAAATTTGAATCTAAAATTTTAAACAATTATGGCATTTTCTAAACAGGCTTGATACTATTAATCATTCAAAACATACAAAAAAAAAAAAAAAAAAATATGAGTGTGTGTTGAAGTATCAACAATCTCCAATTTATCTAATAGCTGACATGATTGGCCTTGAGCCACTGAGTGTTCTTAGATCAAAACGAATTTTCTATATTTATTAGAACTGAGATATCTAACTTTGAGTGGAGAAAATCTCATAAACTTCGGTTGAAAGTGAAGTTGAATGCCCGCGTCTTGCTCTCCTCCATGTCATCCAATTTGAGTGTTTAATAGTTCAAATGAAATGTCTTAAGTCACTGCGAGTGTTCATAGAAATGAACCCTCTATCTTCATTAGAACTGGAGATATTGGCATAAAGAATTATCACAACACTTAAAAAAAAAATTTCCTATATTATCTTAAGGCTAAATATATATATATATATATACACACACATATATATATATATATATATATATATATATATATATATATATATATATATGTATATATATATATATATATATATTGTAAAAAATTTTTTTTTTGGAAATAATTTTCAAATCTAAATATAAAAGAAAATCCTCATTTTATTCATAACAATGTATAGACAAAGTTTAATATAACCTCATATATTCATTTATATATCTGATATAAAAATAACGAGTACAATTTTATGATATTTATAAACTTAACGTTTTTATAAGTTGTTATAAATTTGTGTGATGTGTGAAAGATAAAGAAAATAACCACTATAAAGGTGTTAATCATTTAGTTAATCACAAGTACAATCATGGATGGTTATTTTTAATTGACGAATATATAGTTACTTGTCACGTAAAATTTATTTAGTAAAATTTTATGAGCATTTTATGATGTCATAATTTTCCTATATAGAAAAGATATATTTCATATATCAGATCAAATCAATTATAATTTATTTATTATTTTTGTTATTAAAAATCATGCATGGAAAACTGATTTTATGTTTCTAATTATTCAGGACAAGAAATAATTAAAAAAAAAAAAAATAAACTGTGCTATTATTATTTTAAAAAACTATTCAAAGAACTACTCTGTATATTTTACTGAGATTAATTAACTTTTTTTCTAAAATCGAGAAAACCTCAAAATCACTCGAATAGACATCCGTTTGGTCGATTTAAAAGAAGGCTTATTTTCTTGACGTTCGATCATATGAGGTTGAAATATTAAATTTCTTTTGAGTCGGAAGATATCTTGACTACAGGCTAACAGACAGCCGGATCAATTTATAAACATAATTTTTTTGGACTGGCGGATTTAGGAGAATTTTAAAAAATTGTTAAAAAAAGAAACAAAAATTAGCCACTCAAAATTTGTTTGTTTGTTTGTTTACAATTTTTTAAATTATAATGGTTTAAGGAAACCAAAATAAACACTTATTTATCGAATGGATATCGATCTCGAAAGTACAATTTGAAAGAATATTTCATAAACTACGCAATAAATCGTTAAAATAAATATTATTTTATTATTTTTGGGGTCAAAATTACTTTACAAACAAAGTTGCATGACCCATAAAAAAGATACAATTTTATTTTCCGAATTCGATAAAATTTTATAAACAAAATATATTATAATATGTTTATAAACAAATATATTAAAAGAAAGGAGACGTTTCAGAGATATTTCATCAGAAGGAAAAAATTTTTATACTAACAAAATCTTTTTAAATGCCACGTTTTTATGATGTTAAGGTGCATATAAAATTTCATAACATTTGTGTAATTGTTTTTTAAGTTTTTTATTCCATTACATTAGAACGCATTATGAGACTATTTCTGCATCTTATCGAATCTCAACCAGAATATGATATTGAAGCATCTTGTACGTGTTTCAAAAATAATTTTCAATATTTGTATGTAAGTAATATGAACAACAAAAATTCTAGAGCAATTCAATATTCTGTATCTGAACTAGAGACATTAAACACATAATAAAAAACAATCTAAATAGAAATAATATAAAACGCAATCAATATTATTAATATTGGAATTATTACGATTATAGTTATAGTTATCGTTACACAATTTATATTTTATTTACTTATATTTTATATACTGTTAAAACTCATTCAAAGACTGAAGACTTGATTATTATTATTATTATTATTATAACAACATTTATTTATTTAGCTTTTAATTTACAATGTTGGTTTTGTAATATTTTTATATTTTATTATATTATATGATTATCAATTTATTTTTGTCATTTGCACTGATAATGTGATATGTTTTATGACTTTATTTACCATTTATTCAGTAGTTTGAAAAACCTGTTGAAATTTTATTGGTACCTTTAGTTGACTTCAACTTTCTACATT
Source organism: Chrysopa pallens (assembly GCA_020423425.1). Taxonomy (NCBI): domain Eukaryota; kingdom Metazoa; phylum Arthropoda; class Insecta; order Neuroptera; family Chrysopidae; genus Chrysopa; species Chrysopa pallens. The sequence continues at coordinate 34,620,141 of CM035593.1, forward strand.
TTTATACAAAGTTTAATTGTCATTTTAAATACATATTTCGAACAAAATAATTTTCAAATAGACTATTAATGGTAGAGTCCATCGTTAAAAATTCACCTGATCAGTAAAAATATATACTTTATTGATTAGGATTTTGAGTTTTTATTTAGTAGAAACACGTGTAGTAAAACTTTTCGTTGCTAAAGTGTCGAAAAAATTAATTGGATACTGCCGAAAAATTAAACAAATTTTCCATAAATCAGTCGTCTTTGCTACATCAAGACCAATTTCAACTAAAAACTATAATAACTTTGATCCACTGTGAATTTCAAGAATTCGAGCCACTTTGGACGCAGACCATGAAAAACGTCTATTTAATTTTATTTGGAAAATAACAATTGTCCAAAATGGTTCTTTAGAAATAACTATATTAGTTAATAAGAAATGAAATATTTCTTATCTTAAAAAAATATTATTTTCGAATAAATTTCGATTATTTGCTCACATTTCTTAGATAAACAATTTTTTGTATTTTATACATACGTATTTAGACTACTTAATAGTCATTATCGTGCAAACCGTCACAAAATTAGCAACGAGTAACATCTTCTCGAAGAATTATTACGACTAGCTTATTTATAAAAAAATCGAAATTTATTTGAAAAATCCTAGATTTCTCTCTGATAATATTTATATTATTTTCGAAAAGAAATTGGAACATTTTTAACACCAAAACTTTACTTCACATTTACGCTGACCTATTGAAATTAGGTTGAATATAAGCTGACCACTAAGATCGATTAAAAGTTTTTTTTGTATACAATCGTAGACAGTCTGATGAAAAATAAAAATTTGAAACGTTGCTTGAAATAAGATTGGAATATATAGTTGTTCAATAAATATGGATCGGATATTAAACAGAGGATATTCTTGATAATTAAATATAAATTGATTATCAATTTATTTTATTCATCTGCAGTGATAATGTTGTGATATATTTTATTACTTATTTACCTTTTATTTACCTTTTATTCAATTATTATTGGTTAAAGTAGTTAACTACTTTGATTAATAGAAAATATATTACTTGTTAAATTTGTGATATGGGAACTGATAAGTTCTAGATATCTCATATCAATTTTATTATCATTTTTATTATTATTAATTCGAGTTTTCTGATTTGTTTATAAACTAGTCATTGGCTATCGTTTGATTGGTATATTTAATGTGATTTTTGTGAACCAATTACGTGGTGCCAACAAGTTTCCAATATACATGTAAAAAATTATTAGTTTCTTGGCCTTTGTTTAAGTAAATTTTCTAAGAAATATTCAGATATTGCTTTATTGTAACGATGTTTTTTTACATTGTGCTTGAAAAGTTAGGGATGGAAATACGATAGAAGAAAAGGCAAGCTTGGGCAGTTTTAAGTATTTACAACTAAAAATCTGAATGAAAAAAAACAGTTTCTCATCAGACTTATTTTTTGTATGTGTTTGTTTATTAATTTGTTTTATACGCATTCGAGAAAATATAATTTGGTTGTTATAAACGAATGAAAATGAAAATGGATTCTATTGAATAAAACATAGGTATATGTTACGTGTTTTCATTGGTTGAATAAATACGATGTATCATCCCCTTCTTATTAATGACTTTCACAAAATGTAACGAGCATAGCAGAAGATATTCGAAAAAAATTGTATGTACAAAGAAGAAAACGCATTACTATATGAGTTGATTTGATAATTTTCTGATATTTGATATAAATTTATCGAAAAAAAATGTTGTATGCAAAATTTGTCAGAAATTGTTGATGAAACAGGTAAATAAAAGCTTTTCTAACAACACTCGTATATAATTTAACTGTATAACTTCTTGTATTGACTTCAAAAAAACATTGGAAGATTTTGTGATTTTTATAGCACTCATTCTTTGCGTGGTTTCAGTGTTACCCATCGTTCGTTCGCATTTAACCGACCCAATAAAAAAACCGAAACTGTATAGTCGTTTTGTTTACTTATAGCGCGACAGGTATAAATCCATTAGAACTAATTTTATAGATTGTAAAAATTGATATAACAAATCCTGTACACTTAATTTGATTAATAGTAAGTTCTACTTATAATAATAAGTTTGCGGTATTATACAATGTCGCAGAGTATACTTGAATGTTAATTAATCGTATATTATACAATATAAAAATATATATTTATAGAAAAATGTATAAGAATTATTCAGCATGAATTTAAAAAGATACTTTAAAAGCCAAGAATCTTAATTAATGATATTTCGATAAAAGCTATAGAATTTCCGTATATTAATGATATTTTGGTATAGTCGATAGTCTACGAACAATATTTATTATAAGTTTTATTTCTTATTATATTTCCACCGTTTTGATTTTACGTATTTTTTAATTAAGTTTTTACAATTCCTTAACAAAGTAAAACAAAAATGATTGTATCGTTGTAAAATTCAAATGCATAATTTCTGTGATTCGTACTCAAGTTTGACAATTTTGAAACATATAAATAAATATCAATATTGATTGATTGCCTAGGTGAATATTGTGAAAATGAGTAAATTTAAACTTATGATAAAAAATAATTTATTTATATATAAAAACTGCGAACTTTTCTGCCCTAACGTTCTGTCTGTGATTTAACTGATTTTTGGTGTAGAGCTCGTAGAATAGGTCTGAATATATATTATCTATACGGTGATTAAAATACCTGATATTTCAAGTAGATTTAGTGCAGATACTCACAGAATTGGATATTTGACTAAATTTTCATTGGTTTCAGATTAAATACCAAAGTATTATAATTCAACAAAAAATTTTAAACTGGCACTATTTTGACTATCAAATTATTATGATGCACGGTATTTTATGAAATCAGAAAATTATTTTTACATGAATTTTTTTTAACAGATCTGCAAAATTTTACACCACTTTACAAATTAAAATGCAAATTTTATTTTTTTGTTTTTTTTCAAAAAATTATGCATTTTTGAAGAAAATTACTGTAAAAATGGTTTTTAAAGCATTCTCTTTCTTAAGAGTTATATACATATCATTTGTATGGAAATTCTTTGTTAACAAAAAATCTATTTAATTTTAATAATTTCATCTATAAAAAGTACCCTATGCCATTTTGCAAGGTGTATCAACACAAAAAATTCTTCGAAATTGGTTCGTGGTTTAAGCAGAGAACGATTTTGGTTTACCAAACTGATTTTAAAAATACTAAAGTATAGTTTTTCAAAATCAAATCATTATTCAAATTTAGTAGCTTATTATAGTTTTCATTTTACATTAATCATCTCAATAGAACATTACAATAGTTTCGTTTTTCTTGCTTTGGTTCCACCGAATACAACGATGATTTTTTACACCAACTAACCTTCCATTAGTCTTAAATACGTTTCTAATAAAATTATTTTTCTTAGAATCTTTTAGAAAATTTAAATTGCACATACTTAGAAGTATCCTCTATTCGTAGAAATTTATTTCATACTTTGCGACTCTTATTTTTGAAAAGTTAAACGTTTTATTTGATATGAATATGGAAAAAAATGATGACAAGCGTTAGACATTTAAAATTTTTATGAATCTTTTTGGGTTAAAATTCGATTACTGATCTTTAATTAATACTGAAATAGCATTTGTAGTTTCTAAAATTTCAAAATTTTGCCGCCACAAAAGTAGCGATCTCTTAGACCCCGGTCTGATGGGTCTTAGTGTACATCCGCCTCTGAGTTTATGTGTGAAAAGGGAACAAATAAATATACAGACAGCTGACCTTTAAACTAATACCTATTTGTAGGAATTGATGCGTATTATGCTTCTGATTGCAGTTTCGTATTCGAACAAAGATCTCATCTTAATCATTTTCTCTTACATGTCAAATAAAATAGACAATTACCAATGTTTATATACTTATATAAGTCTTCGTCTATTCTTTCCTTCTGGGCAATTCTACATATCAACATTTTCTGTATACATGCAATATTTTTTACATTCAACCTCCAATCACGTATTACATATCGTATTGTTGTCATCATCATGAGATTAGTATTATATACTGTGAACTGACTGAGAGTCGAGTCTATTGACATTCATAACACATTTGTGATATAGGACATTTCTATTGATAGTTTATCGAAAAAAAAGAAGATGCCGACAGATAATAATATAGCCGACAAAACCATATCATTGTTGCCTATCACTCCACACCAATCTCCTCACTACTTGATTATCATCATTTCAGGCATCATCATAATATCTTCAGATACGTAAGGTCCGTAAATCGTCAAATGTGCACCATTTACAAGCTTGATTTCTCGATTATTTAGAAATTTAAAAATGCATTTTTATATGAATTGGGTTTTATTTTATTTATTTAAGTCAAAATATGGTGTAGGTAACTGTTGATAAGAGAAAATGGAGATTAAAACTTTAAAATTTTTTAGTTAATAGATTTAAAACTCGCGAAAAAGTTGTGGACAACTGCGTTTTGATATAGTTGAATCGTTTTCGTTAGACCATAGTATTGTAAACCAAAAGTTTCACGTCAACATTTGTAGTCTACAATTTGATTGGTTGTTTGAATGCTATATTCATTTATAAATAATAGTTCACTATCTTTTATAGTATGCAATACGACACAGTGCATAATGTGATGCTTCAATGAATGCGTGATCAGTGGATTAAAGATAACAATTTAACTTTAGATAATTTAAATTATATACATCCTAATGGCAAACCTGAAAGAAAGGTTGAACTTTGTATGGAATATTTTTATCCTTCACAAATTAGCTGGCGAAATTTTCCAAACGATCCAGGTGATATTGGGGAGTGAAATTGAGTCCTGCTTATTTCGGTTTGAGCTGCCACGGGCCTACGGCTTTATGTCCTTACGATTACTCCGCATTTAAATTATATTGCCGATATATCGAGTCGAGTTTTTGATAGGTATATAAATAAAAATATTAAAAGTTAATCTGAATTAAGACTCTTACGTTCATTCTTTGATTTTTTGAGATATTTTGTTTCGAGTGTATTTTTCTGGGGATATTCTATTTCAGGGACATTTTGTTGGCAGTATGTTTATCCGGATGTTGGCGAAACTTTCCAGGTATAAAATGAATGATGTTGAATGTAGTTTAGACTACTTAGTCTCATTGCCATTCGCAAAACGCAATAGAAAAAGGATCAAAATTTTCATGTCACGCATTAAGCTAGTATAATTACGGAACCTTTATTTATACGAATAGTCTCACACCTATAAAATAAACGTTTTTTATACAATTAGAAAACAAAATCAATTTATTTTTACTTAAAAGACTATACTTACAAACTATTATGCTCAACAAAATAATGTCTATACAAATGTATAGAGCGCAAAAAATGATATTTAAAAAAAAAATTATATATTATCTATAAGTTGATATCAAACATTAATTTAATAAAAACATACACATCTGGTTAAATTTTATAATAATAATTTATCTAATATAACCTTTTATTATATTCATAAAGTTGTTGTCATTGTACCAAAGTGTAGCGGCACAAGTAAAATAAATTATGAAATATTGTTACTAGGTATATATAGTTAAGGTGTAGTTTTAGTGTAGATATTAATGACATAAGAGTTAAAGAATAATTGACTACCATAAAACTTTTATCTTTATACAACTGGAAATAATTTTAATAGTGTCAATTTATATAATAGGCTAAAGAAATTAAATTATATTAAATGATTTTGTTGCATTTTAAACTGTTTTGATTCGTCAAAAGTTAATGTACAGATTTGAGACGAATATTATTTAAATAATTTAGTTAATGGTATCATTTATATTAAACAGGCAAAAATTCAATAATTTGCATTTTAAAATACCATAATTTTAACTGTTTTCTTTTGTCATTCGATATTTGTGAAAGATACTTTTAACAGCATATAGACTAATTTCGTCTTCCCGAGAATGGTATAATTTGTTTAATAATACAGGTTATTTCGAAAAATGAAAAAAATTTCATTTGAATGTTTATATAATCATTGATATAACACTTTATAATTTCTTACCAATACTTAACAATTATTAAATATTAAAACTACATTCAGAAAACAATTTTCAGATTTTAATTATTTTTGGACACAAGCACCTCTTACATACCATGCGGAAGATAGAAGCTAATTTCTTGTTTGGATTTGAAGAGAAGAAGTGGGAGAAAATAGTTTTTCCGGAAAAAAAAGCTTTATGTAAAATACATTTTTTAAATTAAACGTTTTTATGGCATTTGAAAGTATTAAAACTATTGAAAAAGATGTAACTAAGAATTCTTTCTTGAATCTTTGAACATAAAAACGAAATTATTAAAATATGGTGGAAGCGCATGGAAATTAAGTTTTAAAACACTTTTCTTATTATTTTTGTTTCATATTATGTCATATAATCATCTGATATAATTATGGATGCTTAATTTCAACTCAATCGAACACCGGAACAGCTGAAATTAAATAAAAGCTTTTAATAGTATAAAATACAAGCTAGCTAAAATAAAAAACTCTTCAGCTTTGGAATTTGTATGCAAACATAATCTTTATCCGAAATATCCATATAAATTAAGTTAATATCTTTATGTGTATATATTTTGCAAAGTTCGGGGACGGTTTTCAAAATTGAGCTAAGTTATGGGGTAATGAATATGTCTAGAGGCTGATTGTTAAACTTGGATAAATATATACTCTGAAACTTTTAATCCGATTTTTACATAATTTTTTTTTCAAAAAGTGTGATTTTTTTTCATACTTAAAAATTGGGATAGTTTTTACTTATTGGGATTATTTCCTGTATTTTTACAAAATTAACGATTTTCATATTTGAAGAGAGCAAATGCACATTTTCTTTTTTTGCTCCGGCGTGAGGTAGAATTTGTAGCATATAAAAAAATTGTGTTTGAATTTGAGAAAAATAAAATGTTAAGTTAAAAATTTTACATAACTATGAGCTTAATCTCTCCGCCATTCTTTATCAATCTAATTTCCTAACAATATTTGGTATTTTAATATATATCATAATTGAACGAATTTGATAAGTGTGCCATAGCAACGCGTGCCCTGTCTGCTAGTATTTTACATACGAAGAATGGCTTATAAATTTTAATAATATACTCATTATAATATACACTATATAATAATGTAAAAGCATAAAATTGGCGCATATAATAAGTATTACAACAATAATAATAATGTATTTAAATCATAAATACTTAAGTATATGTATATTAAATGCGTGTGATATATGCGCATATATAATAATATTAATAAGTGATATGTGATATCACAATTATTTATTGACAGTAATGCATTGTGGGCAGTTAAATATTATAAATTACGTCATTATTTTTACGTTATATTTATATGTATAAAATTATTCACGAATAGGTTTTATAAAACGGTTTTTTAGTCGGTAATATAGGTACTCGAATTATTGATTATATATATATATATATATATATATATATATATATATATATATATATATATATATATATATATATATATATATATATATATATATATATATATATATATATATATATATATATATATATAGATTTTGATTATTATTTAAAATATTACTAAACCAAATATAAGTGTGTTATTTATATTTTGAAATTCATAAATATCGGAATTCTTAATCGCAGTTTGTTGAAATATCTTTATGACTTACCATCTCATAAACCTTATTATTTATAAGAAATTTACCAAAAAAAATAAAAGTTTTAATCAAGTTCAAATATTTTAATCAAAAACTCCAGCAACAAAATGATGTTAATTTTAGAAGACAAACGTGAAGTATCCCCCAAAATTATTAGCTTGAAGTACGCGTACACCACCTTCGTGGTCTCTTCTCTAGCTCAAGAAAATGCTATCAAAATTTTTGAGTATTATTTTGTCTTTTTTATTGACTTGTTATTGATCACAGACAAACATGAAAAATTAAACTATGGTTTTTCTTGGAATCACTATTTGTAAGGTTCTTTAATAATTTTAAATAAAATTTTTCACAAAGTAAATTTCCAAACAATACCTTTAACGCTACAAACCTGGGACAATTTTGAATTCACTGCCATATATCTCTCAGGGGTATGTCAGTGAAATTACAGGTTTACATGCAAATAATTTTTTTTTTCCGGTTTTTGTAAAATAAAAACAAGAAACAAAATTTTTTTAATAGTAGATTTAAATTTTCAAACCTATTTGAATTGTATTCAATACAGTAGAGGAGTTTAATCGATATATTTAAACATTTTGAATCCAATATTAATGATTTTAGCACAAATTAAAAGTCATTGCAATGATATACAATTTATTATCATTTATTGTTTTATTAATTATTAATAAATTAAAAAAAACAACATATATTGCAGCTACTTTTTTCATTCAAAAAGATGTTTGTCTTGTTAGTTATACCAGGCATTACAGATGGTTCATTATAACCATGGACGATTGATTTATATAATAGAAAGGCCTATAAATGTTTATGTAAAAATATTTTCAAAAATTTCGAAATCTAGTTGGTTAGGGAATTATTTTCTTATTCTATAAAAATAAAGACATAATTTGTTTGCATGTCGACTACTTGCTTTTTTTCTTTCAGTTAGTCGAAAAATTGGTCTGGGAATATTTTAAAAATGACTTCTATTCGAAAACTACTTATGGTAATGAAACAGGTTTATTATGGGAAGGAGAAAGATGAAACTTTATGTTATTTGCAATTGTATTTATTGATTGTATTGACATAACAATAATTTTTAGTTTATTTATTGTTTTACGTTGCGAATATATTTTCGTAATCAGGTATTGTCCATGCTAATAATATTTGAATAATACAGATAAATGATGTATAAATGCATTATTTATAGAATCATAAAGCCCTTTTATTAATCCAACATGTTTATGCAAATAATATATACGATCGAAGCTAATTAAAAAAATGTTCGTTCAATATTATTGCATATTTATAAGATATAATATCAATATATGATACGATTATTTATTTATTTATATATTACGTGTATAATAAAAAATATATGACCACGTATAAAGTATTACATACCTGTACTGAACAACCGATGTTATGGTCAAAGTTATCATAGCGGTTATAAATACGATATAAGACACCCATAAAAGGCTCAATAAAACTCCGAATTCATTTAAGCAAATAGCTCAAAAAATAATTAAAATAAAATAAAAAATTTCACATGTATAGTATATGACATGACAACGGAGGACTTGAGTTCCTCAAATAAACTTTTTTAAGTGACACTCAAAATTTTATGTTATATTTAAACATATTTTTTCGCAAAAACAAAGACTGTATTGCACGCCATCTGTTTTTTCGTTAGGCTTGTGTAATCCAAATTTCATAACATTTGGATAATTACTTTTCATATAAATAACTTGCGCCGGGTATAGCCTTCGTGTAAACTTCATAATATTCTACTTATTTTCAAATTATTGTAATAAAATAATTCCAATCCCACCTCAGAGCCACGCTTCTTTGTAAAGGAGATAGGGAAAATCTTTGATCTTGTATCTAATATACTCCAATTGCTTTCACGCTGTTGATTAAACGAAAATATGTTTTGAACAAAAGTTGTTTGTTTTTAAAAAGTGTTTTTTGTATTTATACTTCGATTAGAAATTAAATTATTAAAATTAAGTCCACGCAATCGTCGAAAGTCTGACGATTATGATTGTAATCAGTAAGTGAATATATGATCGATAAATAATTTTATATATTCGATTATTTTTACTACTGGTATTAATTTATTTTGCTGTAAAACAAGCTAATTGTATTCGATATCTAACTAACGACTCAGATCTTTACGCCGCTTTTAACGAAATATTGAAATTCTTCCAAATAGCTCTACACGGATATTTATGATCAACTTCAAAATCGAAATATGATTTAAATTTATTAAATATAAACGAATATTAAAGGACATGCAATCAGATAAAATTTACAACACAATAGTCATTATTTTCCCAATACAAAATGATTACATAGATAGTATATTAAATTATCAGTTTTCTTTAAAATTAAACATTATTTTCCATAGTTCAAATAAAAGTTATCAAAATAAAAAAATACTATTTAAAAAAATTCATTTGTTGCCTTATCATGTTTTATAACGTATTTGTTATTGGCGTAGGATCTTGGACGGTAACTTTACTTTATATACTGTGTATCATCATCCTTTTTAAGTTCAGTTCACTTTGTTATTTATTTTGTCTTCGAATGTTTTAAAGATACATTATATTCGTTTTTATTAGCTGACGCCTATTAAATTGTGTATATTTTTTGTCGTCAAATAAATATTATATGAGCTTAAAAAGTAGGATTATAGTGAAATTTTGTATAGGGTTCCGTAGTAAATTTTTAGAAACAGAAAATTTACAATTTAAAAAAAAAAAAACTATTTTTGAAGCGTATATGTCAAAGGAATTTATTGAATGTGAAATTTATGTAATATTAATTTTATGCTATATGAAAATTTATGCAAAATCTGTACCGTTTAAGACAACATGGTAAGGAAACAATCATGTAATAATCTAAGCTTCAATCGAAATAATTTAAGTGTATTATTATAACAAATCTTGAATTAAGGTGTTTAAACAGAAATAGATTTTAACGAAAGAATTATGTGATTAAATGTACCATTTGAGTCTTCTGTACTAAGTTTTATTAAACGATAAATATACACGAATTTAACGACTTTGGTTATATTTTAAATTTGGTACGTCCATCGAGATGAATGAAAAATTTGAGTGACTATTAAAACGAGAAATATAAACCAATAAAATATAGATAAAATATATAATTTCACACATAGAATCAATTATGATATTTGAAACATACCTAAGAAATTTTATCGTGGGGCCGAAAATACAAGCATCTGAAAAACATAAGAAAGAAAATAATTAGTAAAAATAGAATTATCAATTTTTAATTTATTTTTTTTAACAACCTCTAATTTGGTTTCACCTTCCACATTATCTGTATGTCTGTAATCAAATCTTGAAAGTTAAACTTTATATTCTAGTGTTTCTATTATATTTTGATAAAATCTCCATTAATTATTATATAAAAAGAAATTTTCAATAAATCCTATTTAATAGCTCTTTTACTTTTAAACAATATAAAAGCTAGTATTTAAAAATTAATTGATTGCAAAATTTTTTTTTTCGAATCGTTGTGGCTTCTATTTTAAAGAATTATTTTTTTAAGGATTCGAATGCTTTAGTAAAGGTCTTTGTGTTTAAGAGAATACTTATGCGTGAAACTTGAAAAATGTCCATAATACAATATACTACTTAAAAATGAAAATTTATTGAGTACTACTGTTGATTTTATAACAAGAGCCAAATAAATTTTATAGTATGATTACCAATATATGTAAATGAGGAGGATATACGTTTAGGTAAGGTAAGATAAATATAAAATATAACAAACAGTAAATCAACTAACTAAATAATAACGAACAACACAATATTACGTTTTAAAAGATTATTATTACTATTACGAATAACATATAAAATACAGTGAAAGATGTTCATACAGTGGAAAGTTAATATCTATCTATTGTACTGTAGAGGACATATGTGAAGGACTATTGAATTTGAACTCTTAAGAAAAATACTATATTTGTAAAATCGTAAGAAGTTATCTTTGAACTATGAATTGTCTTGGTGTTATATATTTGCGACAAAAGCCAGTAATTCAATTTGATTGAAGCCCTTGAGATCATAATAAATAAAATAAAACCCTTTATTAAATTCGAAATTATAAAAAAATGAAAAAAATATTTTTTCACCCGAAGTTTCTTTATTTACAGTAATCATACCTATTTTCCGTAAATATTTCCAAAATAAAAAACTATGGAGATCCTTGGCAACTAGTTACATTTATTTTGAACGTATTTGGCTTTTCTTTAAAGATTCTTAAAAAACAAGTGTAGATCACAGTTCGTGAAATTAAGACGACGCTTCATTTAAAGTAATAAATTCTAATATAATCATATTTGTATGCTATTAGCACAAAATTATAAAAACTTAATCTTTTCCTAAACGTTATTTTAATTACTTCTTTTGTATATTATGTATTTTTATTGAATTAGTTACAGGTTTCACTGTACTTTTTTATGTTAAGTGTGTGCCATACACGTAATATGTATTATGTATGGTAAAATATAGCTAGTAACAATATTACAACGTTAAAAAAATTGATTTATTTAAGCATCAAAATAGCTTTGGGTCATTTATGAACCACTTACATTTTATATTTAATTATGTTGATGTCCATTTTGAAATGAATTTATGAAGTTTTAAATTGCACAAACAGCAGCCACCTTTTTTTTTTTTAAATTTGTTAACATCATAGTTTATTTCGAATGTTTAGCACTCAAATATCGCTTGAATCCGAAATATTGATTCTCCGGATCGGATTTCACGCTATACATCCAAAACTATGCATTTAGTCGTTAAATAGATGTTATTAATAAAATCTTAAGGTCAAATTACTTTTAAAATCATAATTTTAGCGAAATGGGAGACATCAAAGTTTTCATTCGATTTTTTTGTGCTTACTTAAAAAAATTACATAAATCGTGAAAATCTTTTTATCTCCGGTTTGGATAAAAGTATGTTCAACAGGTTAATTTGACCAGTAGATTTCAAAAATAATTATCGATTGAACGATTGAGTATGAAGTTTTTGAGATATCGTCTGAAACCCGAGCCGGAGGTTAATGAATCGGAGGTCAATTCTTCGGATAAATTTCAAACGATATCTCAAAACATAGTCATCCTATTGTAAAATAAGTGTTATATTTAGTTTTCCTAGACCCTAATTACTTCAAAACTTAAAAATAGCAATATAAATCACGTATTGTAGAATGAATTTATTTAATTTTAGAAATAATATGCCCAGCCTCCGCAGAAAGGAGATTTTCAAAATTAAAACTAATGGAAACTTAGCTAAGAAGTACAACTTTATCTATTGATGCAAATATAGAATTAAAACTGAATTGTAATACAAGTGTTACGTTTAGTGGTTTATTGTAATTTTTCGTAGCTGTTAATCAAGAAGTAAAGTCTATTTTTTATGATAGTTTTATTTTTATTTTTTTAAATATTTAATTCTGTTTTCTTGAGTCACCAGAAATATACCGTCGTGAAATACACTTTGCCTATAAAAAAAATTATGTCTTGCCTCGATACTTCAAATATATTTATATTTCGTTTTTGTTGGTTTCTGTTTGGTCAATTTTGCTTTCGTTTCAAAAAGCACGTATGCAATTCACACTTGATAGAAGTAAAGCCTTCAAAAATGTATTTCAGTATAACTGTAGGGTTTATTTCTGATGATATTGATACCAAGTTCAAAATTATTTTGCATTTTATTCACTTATATATTACATACATTACTCTTCTCCAGTCTCCAAATTTGCGATACATGCTACGATTGGCTAATGGTAACTGAAGTTTGCAATAAATACTTTAGTTTTGACGTACGGACCCTTTAAGAAATACTGTATAATTAATCTGTCTGTTTCTCTCGCACTTTAAATCCTATAGATACTTCTATAACGATGGTTTCACTTCAAAAATTCAATGAAAGTTTATTGAAAAATTCGACGACCTAACCATTGGTAGAAGAATTTATACAATGCTTAAAACTGAATACACTGAATAATTATGAAGATCTAAGTAAGATTTCATAAGCTGACCTTATGAACTTAAATAGTTAAAAGTATAATAAAGGGTCTATATATATTAAATTCATAAATCAAAAAACCCATATTGTTTCATTTTTTAGTATATCGTGATAAAATCGATAAAAAGTAGTTAAACAAAAAAAACCAACTCCTTTAAAAATTAGACCTAATAAATTTATAGAGCCAGTAATTCATTTAAATATGATATTAAAAAATGAAAGTAGCCACACATAATAGCTTAAAGGCAACACACAAAGAATCAAAGAAAGATGAAGTCAAGACAAAAAAAAAACGACGCACATTTATTCATGTTGACGACTGCTGTTGCATAAAGTAGGCTTCAGGCCACAATTCAAGGAGTAGAGTAACTAATGTTTGAAGACAAGAGTCATCTTATTTGCATAATAGTTAAGAGGTATGACACTATAATGAATCCAATATATACACTGTGTGACCGCATACTGTTTTACTGTAGGCGTTTTAAATATTCTATCGATAACTATCGAGAACACATTGCGAACTAATTTTATGACATCCTTGCATTAAGTTTGTTATTTAATACATTATATATTTTCAGATAGAAAATTATTGTAATTGTTCTGAAAATCGAAATAAAAAAACTATATAAATACTTATGTCAAAAATAAGTGTCTTGGTCTTTTTCAATCTTGAGTTAGGAACAGGGTTCTTAGACAATTGTATAAATTTATGATATAATGATCCCATAAAGATATAAAATGGTACAATAAACCAGGCGCTAGAAAACGTTAAAAAATCATGCCTATACACTCCTAGAAAATGAGGAAAATGTTTGATTTTGTATAGAGGCAAAAAATTAGGACAAATAGTTGCTGTAACAGGAAAAAAAAATATATTGAAAATCATTTTCTAGGTAATGATTAACATCACGAAATAAGACGACATCATTGTCCAAAAACTTTAGAACCTTGAAGGGTATTTTTGCTTTCGAATACTGGAATTTCTCGTTTACACTTGATGTAAAAATAAATGAATGGTAGTGGCTTTGGTTATATAACTGTTCTCAAGTTCTGAAATAAGTTTCCAAGACAAAGCATCCTCTTCTACGAGCTATGGAAAAAAATATGAAATGCGCCACAAATTAATTAATTAACTAGTGGACGTCACGTGGTTTCACCAGCGTAGTTCCCGTTCTCGTAGGAATATAGCGATAAAAAGTAGCCTCTAGCCGGGGGTAGTTGAGTTTCCCAACGGTGAAAGAAATCGGTCCAGTAGTTTTAAAGTTTATCCGTTACATATAAAAATACCTACAAAAATACAAATGTTTTCACTTTAGATTATACTGAATTAATTAATTAATCGCAATGTATAACAAAATAGTTCATTTAATTAAAAAGTCGATGATGTAGCATCTAAGGGCTACATTCACAACAGCTTATTATTGTTGCATTCATTCACGGTCTGCCTGTCTTCTAATCTTTGCACTCTCGTGTTCTTTTTCAAATATATATTAATATGAATAAAATCTAATCTTTTTGACATTCGTAAAATTATTTTATGAACTGTTGTGTAAGAACTGTATTTGTGAGCTTATGTAGGTTTTAATACAAATTATTTTTGTTTTTAATATCAGAATATACTTTGTGCTGTATGTAGAAGACAATAATATTGTATGTTTATAAAGAAGTAGTTTTCTGCCCACAGTTTGGTGACCGTAAATTTTGGCTTTACATAGATATTTCTTATTTCTTTTGAGGCAACAATTTACTTTTTTAATATAACTTTACAACTATTCGACTGCCTCAATGTGTAGAAAAACGTTTTTCCGTTAGGGCTCTTACGGTCTCTGTTTTAACATTCTGGTACGAAAGTAAAATTAATAACTTTCATACCATTCAAGTTTTTTAATCTATTAGGGCATAAAATAATCACAAACATTGATAATTAACAAATATATTGAATATTTAAGCAATCAACACCGTCTCACAAATATGAACTGTTACATGTTACGAGACCAATGGTTTGTAGATGTTGCGATGCTACGAAGTTTCTATATGTTGCATAGCGTTCTATCTGTTAACCAAGCAGGGTACCTTCAATTTTGGTATTTGTACAAATTTCAATAATATGTATTGTATTTTGTTCGTTTCACTCCATATCGCAATATTAAAATACAAATAACATAAAAATTAATAACGGTAAGGTTTTGATGTTGCAAATGTTGCGTTATTTACCGATAATTTTAACATCGTCGAGTATCAACTTTTATTACGCATTCACGTCCACATAGAGGTTGCTGTTACCTGACTGTAATAGAACATTGGATGTACTTTTCAGTCGATGTACTTTTAACGATAGAGATCATTAAGTATAAATTAATCCAACGGGCCTTGAAAATGAAAATTGCATTTAATTTGTTTAACTACGAATATTTTTGTCATATTATACATATTATAATAATAAGATTGTTTGGATAGATTTTTCACAGTTAAAATTATTTTAATTCCCAAAAAAAATTTCTATTGTATCATAATTGTATCCAATTATCTAATAGATATTACAAAACAATGTGATTAGATAATTTTTACAAATTTTATAAAGATTTAAAATTCCTTTGAATACAGAAAATATTCATAATGAATCTAACATTTGAATTCGTTTTTATTATATTTTATTTTCTAGTGTTTCTATGCATTTCCTTATATCATCTAGACACATACCTTATCTTACCATATTACATGTATACATAAAAAAAAGAAATAATTCACAATTATATTTTATATAATATAAAGAAGAAAATTTAAATTGGAATTCTTATGCCTGCTCTAATAATGTATGATAGTTAGAAAACAATCGAAATTATATATAAATTGTGAAGAAATAATCTGTGTGCCTTTTATTTATTTTTTTTTTGTAAATAACTAAGAAATTTTTCAAAAGTCGGCGTTATATACCGTCTTATGTTTATTATACATATGTGTTTTATATAGAAGGTATGTTTAATATTGAAGGTAAACTTATAGATAATATTTATTTACGTAAACGGGAAGCTGACATATTGTTGAGTATTAATATTAGAGCTATTTATAATTATTTACATTTATAAAATACAGTAGTTATATAATGCATTTTGTTATGAAAAGTTTGTTAAAAAATATTATAATGTAACTCTTCATTCACGGCATCGTGAATAATTATGGATAATTATTTAGAATTGCAATTGAAAATAATTCCTAATGCAATTTCTTCAATCATTCTAACAATTTTCAACCCAATAATGCCAAATTAAGTCATTTTTAGTAATCTTTTAATAACTTTTACATGGAAACAATTGAACAATTATATTTTCTAAAATGTTTTATTACAAATTTTAAGTACTCATAGCTTATCAATCGATTAAGAAGTGTCTTCCTCGTTCTATGCACAGTATGGATAAACAATAAAGAATAGCTCAAAATTTATACATATAGCTTACGATTTTTGCAGCAATTTCCTAGATAAAATAATTTTTGTTTTTTATAAATTCATATTTCGACTACAAACTAATCATCATCCGTATGAATTAATTGTATCTATTTTCCAAGTAGCTGTTACTATTTGCTAATTTGTCGACTTTGTAGTTTATCTAGGAAATTGGGGTCAAAATTGTTAAATGCCTCTTAATCAGAATTAGTAGGTTTTGGATTGATTTTATTTGATGCGTTGGTTCATTTGTTTTAATTATTTCGGTTGCGTTTTGATTAAAAATGAAGAATGTCGAACAATTATCGTAAAATAGAGGTAATACGGTATATAGAAACCGGGTGGGGCTATTAGTGTTGATATACGGACAAATATGAATTTACAATTTCACGTCAAAGAACTAACTACAGTCATAAAAAGTTTAGCAAGTAATGGGAAATAATGAATACAATACGATCAGATATTGTTCTACTCTCGTTATCTGATAATCTGCTTGTATTTCAAGTATCTAATGGTACTAACAGTAACAAAACATACCTATAAGAAATAACTAACATCCGATTAAAAAAGATGAATGTATTTTAAATAAATGAACAATGTAAATACGTGCTATTTGGTATGCAAAACATGGATTATTGTACTTACCAATGTTAACTTTTAGAGTTACAGAACTAACTTAACTTAATACAACGAACGCTAGCTGTAACGATTACACACAATATCCTATGTGCACAAACTATGTTGGCCATGATCTTTAGAGCTTAAACCAATAGCATAGGATTTGTTAGATAAATATTACACTTTCATTTTTAAGATAAATTAATAATCCATTTCACGTATCATCAGACGGTGTATTAAATTTCTCACATTTCAAAAATTTCGTTACTTTCGAAGGCTAGGAATTTCTATGTGCCACCTGTTGCGTATCTTAAATATGTATTATAACATCTGCCTGGGCATAATAATGAAACCAATGGTTGGGACGATTGGATAAAAAATAATAATACTCTTATTTGGGATCACTTTCCTAGTTCTTACCAGATGCCAACTACAAAAATGAATAAATCGTCTTTCAAACGACTAATTTTCTTTCTATGCTTATGTGGTGAAACCATTGTACACCATTTTGCCCTACGACTTACCATTTGCCAAATAATGTTCAGGTAAAATTGCAGAGCTCAAATAGTCATCACAACATCTTTTACTTATGTTATCCGTCATTAAGTCTAAAGCCTTGTTCAAGTAATTTAGTCAAGTTACAAGTAGTACTAAACACTGAGTACTTGATCAAAAATCGTTCACACTTTATAATTCAATAATTTAATCAAATGGGAATTGACGGAGGTATTACTTGCACGAAAAAAAATAGGATTTAACTAAATTACTAAACTAAACAACCTTATTAATCAATTGACTAAAATATTGCTGTTCACACACATCATGTAACTAAACTACTTGCTACTTGACAAAATTACTAGATCAATGTGAACAAAGCTTAAGCGTCTCAAGTGTTTGATTATGCATCTTTAACCGTACACAAGACAATATTATATAAAAAAAGAATTATTTTTTCAAAGACATTGCCATTTTTGTCACAATATTATCATACAAATCACATTTATATGGGAAATACCTTAATTATCAAATGCAAAATAAGAACCGTATAAAATATAATGCAAGTGAAGTAAAATCATATATAATACTAACAATAAACTGTTAAAATGCTCTACTAGTTTTTCGAGATGAATGTATTGACTTTCTATCAGAAACAAAATAATATAATATATAAATATGTACTTACTTACATACAGAGATTGTAATCGTGCGTATGAAAACGATCGATCTCTCGATACCTTTGTACACACAATTTTGTTACAAATTAAACATCTGGTATTTTTTAACTGATTATTATTTTGATCATAAATATATGATTTTGTTTTTATATATACACAATATTGTTGTTTGTTTGGTATGCATAGATTGCTCTTGCATGTTTGTTTGTTTTGTTGTATATTGAAAACAAACAACAGAAGAAATATAGAAACAACATATTGAAATTATGAGTTTAAAAAAAATCTTTACTATATGCAGATTCTTTAAACCAGTAGTTTTTTTTTTATTGCAAATAGGTTTTGTTTGAATGAATAATTTTTCGAAAAGAATAGTTTTTCGACAATAATTTTTCTGCTTTATTATATTTTTCCTATTGATAAAAATTTTCAAAAATTATACTTTTTATAAACTGTAACTAAAACATGCATGTGCATATAGAATTTCATGAAAAACGGATGAATGGTTCACGATATATCGGTATTTAAGTGAAAATACTCATTATCGAATATATTTACTTAAATAGATGTCTCTGAACGGCTTGACCAACTGACGTCATAATGTTTGTCACCATAGTGATAATACATACATAAGTGTCATTCGAGGTCCTATCTGTGTTCACGGCACATTCCTTCAAAATTTAAGATTAATAATGTTAGCAAGCACAAATGAGTTGAAAAAAACAAATGAAATTTTATATAAATTCCATTAATATTTAAATTTTTTTATTGCATCTTCCCTATTTGGATATTAGGAAAATAATACATTTTGTACTTTTTTTTTTATTAAATTTATGTTAGTTTAAAACCGATTTTCGCTTCAATGGGGAGTCTAATAGAGACATTTAATATGTAAGTTTGGATGAAAATAGTCACAGTTTTATAAGTTTTATATACAATTTTATTTGACAAATAAAGAAAATTGCAATTTACTTTTTTTGTTAATGTTTAGACGTAGCTCAACGATTTTATAATATTTACTATGTATCGGGTTTTGTCATTATGTCAAAGTTAACAATTTGATTCATTACATAATTCAAACGGACTAGACGGCTGATAATACGATTTAAAAGATGTACTGACTTTTAAGTACATTAATAGGTATATTAAAATATAATTACTCTTAAATGTAAATTTGACTATAAATTTTTCCAATATTATTTACTTATATAACTTTTATATTAATTAACATTAATGAGGTAATGACGATAATAATTAATTACCATAAATAATGTCAATCACAAAGAGATCGAACAAAAAATCAGAATTATATGTATATAATTCAATTATATATATATATATATATATATATATATATATATATATATATATATATATATATATATATATATATATATATATATATATATATATATATATATATATATATATATAATATATATATATATATATATATATATTATGGTGAATATAAATCGCTTTGGAGACGACGAATATTAATAAATATTAAATTTTACTTTGTAGTGTTTAATTTACTGATTCGTTTAAATGATCCTTATCAGTATGGTTTATCAGTGAATTTATCAATAATTTAATAATAATCTAGTGATTTTAAAATCAGTAACTAAATGTAAGAAAATATAGATATTCAAGTTAGGGATTCAGTGAGGAGTTTCATAAAACAACCTCGAAGCATACTTACAATTAAATTACTTTATGTTTTTGGAAAAAAATTCTTTTGAAAATAATCATTAAAAATATTTCTGGTCGCAACGCTCAATTTTTGCTTTGTAAGAGAGGCATATTAGTGTTTATATCATTTATGACACAGTTTGAAGAAAATTATTGTGACTACAATCTCTAATTTACATTCGTTACATTCTGCCTCTTCTGCCTACATAGAGAATTAATAATTTATGACGATATAACAATGTGTAACTTTAGACCTCATAGAAAAATTCGTATTTCTCTTATCTACATGCATTTTTGAGGTTTAGTTTGAACTTCATTCAGTCAATTACTCAAATAATGAATGTAAATGGATTTAAGATGCACCCTCAATATCGATTTTAAATAATTATTGTTTGCCAACATATGGCTAATGCAACTAAGTCATTTAAATTTTTCTCCAAACCGGATTAACAGTCATTTTGGTGTTTTAGTGTTATCTCCGGTACGTAAAATGAGAGAAGAGTGCTCGAAAAGTGAATATGTTTGGAATCTTCAAAAATGTTTACCAAAAATTTATAAATATTAAGTACTTTTGAAATTAAGCGTGTTCATATGACATGAACATTTTGGAAATCAAATTGGGTAAAATATTATTACACTAACGAACAAAATAGGTTTTAAATCGATAGATACGATATTTCTTTTACCTCTTGTGATCTAAAAATTCCCTTTCTGAATTCATTATATATCCATTTTTTCTGTATACGTTTGGTGTTCAAGCATTCAATAAATTAAGAATACGATATAAATGTTTCACCATATTATTCAGTTTTAATTTTGAATTATCGAATTTAACTTTTTGCATCATCTTTGAAGACTCGTTCACACACATGCTTGTTTACGAACCTGTATCATTAGAACGGAAAAGTAAAAAGAGATGCCCTAAAAAACACTGATAACATGTTTAGGATTTTATAGAATTTTTAGGTCATCTAATGTTTCAATTTCGAACTGTTTAAATAAATGCTATTCAGCTAACCGTAATAATCTAAGATTTTCTTCAGAATCACTCACATTTTAGCTGTTGAGGATTTATATTTTTTTTTAAAAACTTAATAAGTTTTTTCTAAAAACAATAAATTTTGTCATTTTAAAATAATGCCAGTGTCACAGGCAGGAAAAAATAAATCGTGGAAATCAAGTAAGGTCTATCAATATAATGATCACCATATAATTCATAAGTTGTCACATTATACACACGTTTAATATACTTGAATATAAGACTCTTATCGAAATCATGCTGGATATTACTTTAACAAAACACGTCAATAACTTTCTGCTAGTAATGTACCCACATTATAATTATATAACTATTTTACAGTGATGTGTAGATTTCATACAGTGAAATAATATTATATTTATTAAAAAATCGAATATATTTTTCTGTTTGAAGTTGAATTCAAGTGCTGACACAAAAGTTTTTTATAAAATATTGATAATTTCATTTAAAAAGGCGTTGAAACAAAAGAATTGATTATAATTTTGTACTTTACGAGTCTCAGATTTAATGAAACTGAATTAGAACATTTTTTTATTTTTATACAAATATAAAAACGTTCATTGAAATAATTAGTTCATGCCATCTTTTCCACCACTTGTATCTCCAAAATATCCTTAAAATTAAAGAAAATCATACCCTTCTTGAAAGGAATTACTAATAAAAATTCAAACTCAAATTTTAAAGAAAAATGGGTAAATCATAAATTTTAAAGACATTAAAATTGTATTTACATTCTTATTTCGAGATTTTGAGGTCTGTAATTAAAATAAAAATACATTTCTGCCTTCTATGCTACCAAATTTGTTGAGTGACATTTTTCAACTCTCAGTTGTTTTCGGTTTTTGAGGTAAAATCTTGATTTTTCTATTAGAAAGTTAATAAAATCAACTGTGTGTTTTTATTATATTTCAGTTCAAGAGACATTTTTTTTTTATAAGCTTGCTTTTTTCATTACATATGTCAGTTAATCAATCGCTGTCATTATTCATTTCTTTTTTTTTCTCCTTCATTTCATCTTTATATTTCATTTTCTATCGTGTAAAAAAGGATACTAAATGTGTATCTTATGTATCGGTGTTCATTTTATTAATAAGATAAATCGATTTACTTTATTCCTTATTATAGATGATATGAAGAAAAAAAACATGTTACGGGAATAGACGGGTTACGTTAGAAAAAAACTGATTATCTTTGCTATAGTAATAAATTAATGTGTGTGTTCCAAATGTCGTCGTATTTGCAGGTATTCAATTTAACGGAAGTCAGTTAATAGATGGATTTTTTTCTGATATCTTCGAGAGTTGCGAATCTGCAAATTTTAAATGAGGCGAATTTTTCGTTTCGTAAATACTTAAATCAATTTACTCTGCAATTGTTAATACATTCGTTAACTAATAAATCAATCCTTAACTTTACATAAAAAAATTTTTTTTTTAAAAGAAAATAATTAATAGAAAAACAACTTACAACTTACAGCGTTAATTGTTTAGATATTCGACAAATTATTGAATTTCATTGTTTGGCATATTTTTAATTATCATAGATAAAATATTATAAACATCCAGTCTATACAGTTATATGTATACAAGTATAGTAATAATATCTAATGTTATTACCTATATGTGTTTATTAGCCAAATTTGAGATAAAATTGCGAAGAACTTAAACATTTTATGATATAATGTTTCAAACAAAATTGTTTGTTTCTAAAAATGGACCGATTTTGGTTATTCACGAACTTAAACTCACTTTTTATGTTTAAAATACGTCACCAATGTTTGAAATATGATTGAAACATGGGATCACCCTGAATACCTACATTATTGTTTACCAAAAACTCAAAAATGCATGGAGTAGTTTTGATTTTTGTTCATGATCGCCAGGTCAATTTTCACAGATAGAACGACAGACAGGCAGACACAAAGTGATTGTTGATTAGGAAGTTTCAAAACGTCGATATATACACAAATTTTTGGCATCAAATCAACAAAATTTTATTTTGACGTTAAACTAACACAATACTTTCGATATCGGAAGATGTAAGTCGGGAGTAAAATTGAATTTGTATTATTTTCAAAAATGATTAAATTAATTATGTAAACAATATTTAAATCACATTTTTGTTAAAGATGGTGTTAAGATGTATGCGTCAATGTCGTGGGAATCATATTACTACTACAAGTTTAAGTAAAAAAAATATGTATAAGTATACGATAATAGTTTTAAATTAGATAAGAATGACTGACTCTATACGTATTAAGTAAAAACTGGTCAACATTGTTGTCAAGATAATCTTTATTTGAATCTTGTGGTAATATACATAATTCTTGTTGATACTCACTCATCATCAAAGGGTATTTCTTGGTATTTATTATAAGATTTACTGTAAATCTAGAAGAGAATTGTACTGCCTAGATGATGATAATGATGATGATACTCTTTGACGACATGTAACACACACACACAACAGGAACGGATATTGACGACGATACTCTTCGGTACTTACTTAGCCAGTCTACGATTTATTATAATTATTGTTTGTAAAACAAGTTTAATGAATTTCAAGTATTTTTGAATATTTTATTTACAAAATTTGTTATAAACAAAGGCAAGAGGGAAATTCGTTAAAATTATATATAAAATTTCGTTAAAAAAAATTAATTATTGTCAAAATTTGGATTTTTCGAAATTTTAATATTTTGTGATTCAGTGAATCAATTTTTGGATAACATGATCGATAACTTAATTTACAAAGAAAAAAAATTTGGTTTATATGGTTTATTTTTTTATTAAGTCAATTTTAAAATTTAAAAACTTAAGCCATTATTTTTGCAATGTAAGTCATATAGGACTGGTATTTGAAAAAATATATATTAGACCATAATTTACTTGGCTGTGTTAATTTTTTCGCATTTGAATCAACATTTTTTGAATTTTATTTACATAAATTTATTTTTGCAAAAATGTTAAATAATTTCGCCATAAACAAGAAACTAAATATTACAGAAACTAATTAAATTTTTTAATGTTGATATTCATAAAATCAATTTATTCTTTCAGCAATTTTATTAAAAACGAAAAAGATGTATTATGTTAAAATTTGCAGATCTTTTATTTTTATTTTTATTTTTTCCCTGTAACTTGATTTTTGGCAGAAGCAAAGAGGAAGAAGTAAAGAAGAAGCAAGAGGATACAATTTTTCATAATTTTCCTGCGGCACTTCTACCAGTAAGCAGTGTTTGCTAAATGTGATTTATATTAATGAACTTTTTCGTACAGAACAAGTAAAAACAATTCTTTGTTGCTTTTTATACTAAAAAATATGGTTATTTTACGAGAAAATACGAAATTATGGGTAACCACAGTTTCGTTTTCTTCAAAAATTTTTTTAAAAATATTTTGGCTGTCGTTTCTGGGCAACGTGGACACTAGACATTATCGACAAACAACAGTCTCCAGTATACATTTTTTATTAATGACTTTAGTTTAAAGATCATAGTCTTGTTTCTTCTGATAAATTAATAATGATGTAACCGATACAAACACACGCAAAAAAATGCTTATAAATATTACCACCATAGTTTGAGAATAACTAATTGCATTCATCATTGCAAATCAGATTATTATCAACTTGTCCAATCCATTGCAAATGACAATTTAAAAATTTTTTTAATACAAAATTAATTACACCCATTTATGGACGTTACATGAAACAAAAGCATATCAAGGCGTCTACATCTTAATTTTACATATTTCGGACACACTTACTTACTAAGATGAATGAATGATGATTATTCAGTTCAAAAGAATACAAAAATTCAATTCATAACATGTTACATATAATTTATGATAGTGATGAGATCTTTTAGTGGCAACTTAAAAATATTTGCCATGCACACTGACTGCTATAGTTATATTAAATATATTATAATGTACCATGTAATAAGCATAATGATAAATTACTTAAGTCATATACAATGCTAACTTATAGCCCAAGAGCTTGTGAGAGATTTAAGTAACGGCAGCCTTTATGTATGTCTGTAATTTTAAGATTCCGTACACAAAGGATAAAACCCAACACATATTACTAAGACTTCTCTGCCTGTCTGCCTACCTGCCTGTCACCAGGCTGCATCTCAAAAGCCGTGATAGACAGTTTAAATAAAAATTGTAGAGTATAAAATTTTACATAAAAAGGAGACTTTTTTTGGCTAATATTAAAAATAATGAAGTCCGGGCGTCTAGAAGTTTTTATACATACACACATAGAATTCACATGTGTATAGAATGTATGCGAAATTTATGCAGCTAAAAATTGTGTGTAAAATTACTATAATGTAATGTTAAAAAAAAAAATTAAAACGTACACAAAATTAATGTTGATTATCAACACAAAAAATTATGGTAAACTTTTAACAGAAATTTTCTGTTAAAAGTTCGTTTCAAGGAGCTAAAAGTCTTACACATTTAAATGGTAACACAAAATAGGTGTCAATTAGTATTTGAGTTTTAATATAGAGGTTAGCTAATTAATTTATAATATAAAGAAATATTTTCTTATTAGGAAAATTAGTTTAGTCGTAACTCAATTATTATTTAAAGCTTACCAGGAAAATTAGTTTACCTCATTTATTTAAATTGCAGTCAATAAAGTTGAGTTTCAGTTAATAAAGAAAAATCTACACGCTCATTTTTAACACAGATCGTTTTTGACGCAAATACACAAAATTTTTTAATGCACATACCAACATGGATGCGTGAAAACTTTTAGACGTTCTGGCTCTTGTATTTTTAATAGCCAAAAAATTTCAAATATCATTTTTTTATATAAAATTTTATGCTCAATAACTTTTACTTGAAACCTTTTTTTTAAATAAAAAACTGTAATTTGAAATCTCTTACCGTTTTACTCAAGTTAATTCCCCTCACTCTCTAAAATGTAAAATGATGAGGCTTAAGGTTAATTCCTGCCAGATCGTTCTTCACATAATATGATTTATCACTGAAAAATAATACAGCAATACAGACAGACCGTTACTAAAATATCCAGCGAGCTCCCAGCCTATTCAGTTATAAGGAGTAAAACTTAAACCAAACGTATGCATGCATTTACGTGTTATGAATGAAATTTATTTTATTATTTATTTATTTTAAAATATTATATTTATGACAAGTAATTTAAAATTTTAAACAAAAAATGGAAAGTAGGAAATGCAAAAATAAATAAGCTATTTATAAATAAATTAACTACCCTCTGTAGCTAAATACTCGTTTATCATAGACGGTGTCTAAATCAGAATTATTATTATGCATTTATGAAGGTAGAAAATATTTGTGTTTAAATCCAGGAAATCCGATTGAAAATGATATTGTTTTATAGTATTTATGCATGAACATTAAGAACTAATTTAATAGTAAATTAGGTTCAAATTTCATCGTTCTTTTACATACATTTATTTATTAAAAGTAGCGACAAATAAAAAATTAATATACGTAAAAATAATTAACGAGCAATATAAATTAACACGATCATATTATAACTTAAAGCGAGTTTTTTTTTTTTACAAATTAATTAAAAAACTTTATTAAACTGATAATTATATATGTAACTAACTAATAAAAATCATAATTATATACATTGAAATTAATTTAACCATATGGACTAGTTGATATATGAGCTTCAATACACAATTATTATTTCCCCGTTGAGTATCACTCGAAAATTTTTATATATCTTTCTTATATAAGATTCTATCCATAGTTCATATTTAATTTCTTAACCCAGCTACGGAAAAGCCAATAGGATGGGTAATGATTTAAGCAGCCTATAAATGATCTATTTTATGATTTTAGCAGCTAAGCTACTGAACCGATTTTGATCAATTAGGTGTCCATCAATTTGTTATTATAGTCAGGCTGTTATATTTAATTAATATGGTCAAAGTAAGAACAACAAAAATTGAGGTTATAAATAGTTTTTTCTTTGAAATTGTCTTATTGGATATCAAATGAAAGAACTCAATTTGTACATTCATACATTTATAGCATTTACTTAACTCCTAAAGCATAATAAAATATAAGTTATAAAAATGATTGAATGTGTTAATCTGTTAAGCACAAACGGGAACAGTAAAGCAGCTTAACCTATAAAAATTCAAAACTCGCGTGTCCATCAACTACATCAGTTTTAGAATTGAATCTGCATTTGGCATCATTTCCATCGAAACAAAAATTAATATATTTGAAAATCAAATAAGTATTCGCACTTATACAGATTTTGGGAAAAATGTTTCCAAAAAGGTAAATTTCCCAAACATTTTTAGAGAATTGATACAACCGCTTTGTAATTTTATGTATCTTATCGGTGGTCTAGAACAGATACATAATATGTAAACATAAACTTATAATTTTTAACAAGATAAATAAATCAATCTGTAATATAAAATTATACATAAATACACACATACAAATACTGAAAATATTTATAAATATTTAATTATAAATTAATAAGTATTATATTATGAACTAGTAACAAAAAAGGTGCATAATTTAATGAATTTAATTAAAATTGTATCTAGATTAATGATATTATGTGTAGCTATCGATAATACAATGAAGTATTCAAGTATCTTATTCATAATTATAAATTAACTATTTGGAATTTTAAAAGAAGTTTTTAAAATTAAAAAAAAATTACTTAAGGTAGTTGGCGTCAAAAATATACAATAAAGAAAACCTACAAAATTACACCATTTTCTTTAAAATTTCATTAATAGTAAATCGCTTTGCAATTACTTTAAAACCCGCCATATATATGGAATATACGAGGAATATACTTAATTTGAGCCCAATAAACCTGATATAGATAAAATATATAATCTGAATAAGCTGAACCAAAATTAAAAAGTCCATACTGATATAAGAGTTTGTTATATAATAATATTTATTATAATTGTATATTTATTTATTATGTAATTTTCACCTTGAATTGTGGTGAATTTTAACAGTTTATGAAAAAAAATGCTTCAAAAAATGTTTTATATTTTGAAGAAACAAATATTTTTGAAAGAAAACCTGAATTTTTAATAATATGTCAGTCCAAAAGAAGGAACAAAAGCAATAAAAACAATACCTGAATTATTAATTTTGATGAAGATTAAAGATGCGATGGGAGGAAATAAAAATTTGGGAAATAATATTCGAATTGCTCTCAGAATCTTTTTGGTACAAAAGGAAAATAATTTTTTCTTTTTGTATATATGTTTAATATTGGCCTGACGTGTTTGAGAGGTGACTACGAAAACTTACTATATACAATATATACCTGCTAAAAACTCAATAATCAATCTTTAAACTACTTTCGATTGCACTAAAACCACCTTACATATTTGAATTAAAAAATAAGATTTTTAAACGAAAAATATAAATTTAAAACTATTTATAGTTATGTTACAAATAATAATAATAAAAACAGAGTTAGTTGGTCGTGACATGATCTATTTATATTATTATAATTATCTGATGGTGTTTAGATTGAATTCGTGATCACCTGGAATTGAAGTTTACGCCCTCATCAATACTATCTATATCGTATGGTATGGACAATGGTCTATGGGCCACTATACACGTATGTATCTATTATAACTACTTGTGTCATGTACTCGATCAATATGTAATAATTTTTAATTCTTTTTTTTTACATTTAACTAAACAATTATAAATAAGGTATTCAGTATGAAGTGTACGAATTCGTTGAGGGCTTCGTAGTTACAATCGCGAAGCGATATACAATACTAATTTATAAGCATTGAACATTTTATGCTAAAAGCGTAAAATTTTAACCAATATTTACTATCTTATGCGTAGTACGTGGAAGGGACTTCTTAATCGATTGATACGCTACGAATGTCTAAAATTTGTAATAAAACATTCTAGAAAATATAATTCATTGTTCATTTCTTGCATGTAAATTGTACGAAAAAAAAATTATTGAATAATTACAAAAAATGACTTAATTTGGCGTTATTGGGTTGAAAATTCTTAGAATGATTGAAGAAATTGCATTAGGAATTATTTTTAATTGCAAATATAAATAATTATTTATTTAAATTTGTTAATAAATTTTGAGAAATTCGTGTTTGTTAAATCATTCACAGAGTTATATATCATTTGATTGATAAACTAGTATTTCGTAGCCATAGAAGCGAATGAAAACATTTTGCCACGGTGCCGATACTATTATTTATGCATTTCAAAGAATTGATCATGGCCAGTCATGAGCATCTGAAGTTTTGGCCTGACTTATCTATGCTTCCTGGCAATTTAATAAGATTTAGTGTATTTTGAATCTAAATTAAGCTTTGAAAGGTAAATTTTGTTAAAAAACGTACTTTTTGTGGTTGTTTTAAGATGTTTTTTGTGATTGAATAATAAACCTTAAAAAATCGCTGAAAAGTAAAATTTTTTTTTCCTTTGTTTATGAGTTTTCTGGGATAAATATGATCCAAAAAATTCAAAAATAACATTTATTTTACGATCCGTCGACTAGTTTTTCAGATATTGCATGATAGACATCCGCTAAATCGACCTCAGAATCGGATTTTTCGTAATATCTCAAAAACTGAGGACCCAATCGTTAAATAGATGCTATTTTTGAAATCTACGGATCAAACCACTATTATGACATAGTTTTTTGCTAAGTTGGATATTAAAATTTTTTTTTCAATTTTGACCATTTTTTTAAGGGGTACCCCTTTGAAAAATCGAGAAAATCGAAAAATTTTTTTTGTTCCCTATTTGGATGAAATATAAGTTTCAAGGTAGTTTTGACCCGTAGGTTTCAAAAATACCATCTATTTAAAGATTGGATATGTAGTTTTTGAGATATCGATAAAAATCCTATCCAGAGGCCGATTTATTGGATGCATTTCAAGCAATATCTCGAAAACAAGACGAGCGATCTTAAAATAAATATTATTTTTGAATTTTTTAGAGCTTATTTATTCTAGAAAATCTATAAACAACGAACAAAAATTTTTGAACTTTTCTTCGCATTTCTTAGGTTTTCTTACACATTCGAAAAATTTTTGGAAAATTTAAAAAAAACTACAAATCAGTTTTTTGATAATTAGGATTAAAAAATCCATAACACTTCATTAATTTAACCACTAATTTTAATATATTTTGCAATTATTTTGCAGTTTTTAGAAAGTAATTTTTAGAACGTTCAAGGGTTTTTTACAACTTTAATGCCCACCCCGCCAAACCTGACAGCTGGCTATTTTTCTACGCCATAAATGTTCTTAAAAAAAACAATCTTTAGTAAATACTTGCATTTTTTTCTCACTAATCTCATCCGCTAATATAAGCTTCATCTAGATTAATTTCTGCGGAATTTTATTTATCTGGACCGGATAATTAATATACGGAATTAAATTACTATGAAAAGAATAGATTTGATTATATGGAATACTAAACTTAAACAAATACAAATAATATGCATCAATTATTTATAAATATTTTAAAGTTTCCTAATCTTTTATTCAATTGATAATAAAACTATTTCATTCAAATTTTATTTAAATTGAATATTTAACAACTGTTTTTTCTTTGCATATTTTTCGGTTACTGAACATTTTATCTATTTATTCTATAATTATTTTGGGTGCATTAGACCAGAAAATATCCTTATCTTAGTTAATTTACAAGAAATACATTCTTATAAATTTTTGAATGATATTGTTTATTGTTTCAAAATATTTGGATATGGTATTAGCATTACTATATTAAATTGTTCAGATTTTATTAGCCAATGTAAAATATAGGATAATATTTGATACAGGAAAACATCTAAAAGCATCGCCACTAACGTGGTATTTTCTCCGCATTAGATTACTTTGAAATGGGACACAAACACTAATTATTTCTATATTTTAAATCAATTCATTTATTTATACGTTTTTACTTGATTTTGAAGAATTGATGAGCCTCAGGCATCTGCAAAATAATAATTATCAACACTCAGACTTAATCCAACAGATATACAGACTTAAACCATGATGGACATGAACTTTCTGAAGAGATGATTTCCTGAAGAGATGACTTTTAAAAAGCACTTTCTAAATACGAAATCAATTCATACAGATGTCTTTATATTCAGTAAAATCGCCAAAAGCATCAAATTTCGAAATAAAAGAAGGATTGGATGACTAAGGATTTCTTTTATTTGCTGAATTAACACATTAATTGTTAACGTTCTAAGGCAATTTAGATATTATATCTCTGGTAAAATTCTTGCAAGTCGAGTTCACTGTCATCTTTATCCAATGAAACATTCGATATCCGTAAGTTTAGATTTTCGGAAAAACTTATAAATTAAAAATAATTTAAAAATATTGCACTTACACATTGATGATAAAATGATCGATTCTGGATAAAATTCTGTAAAAAACAAAAATAAAAATTATATTTCACATGATAATTTCTTGAACTTAATGATTATACTTGATATATTGTATATATAATATTAATTTTAGTCTAAAGTTTGTAACGCTAGTAAATATTGACCGCACAAACAAAATTTTGAAAAAGGTGTTCATAGAATCCCCTAATTTAGTTAATTTCTATTTGCTGTCCACCTGTCCGTTTGCACTCAAGATAACGTAAAAAGAAAAGAGATGAAATTATGGAGAAGTATTATAAGTTCATGAATGAGCAAAATAGGTTCAATAAATTCAATGGATCTATTATCAAACTTTTTAACCGTTAAAGAGAGGAAAGAAAAATGTAAACAATATTTTATTTTCAAACTTTTGTTTGAAACGATTTTTGATAAATCGTTTGAATTTGCCACAATTTTAGCTCAAATTTAGCTAATATTCACTTATAATTACAATGCATATTTTATTATGTATGTATTATAACATATATAACTGTATAGACTGGATATTCTATGAATCTCAATCAGACATCGAGTACCAAAACAATTAATTCTGTAAGTTGCTATCTTCATTTTTATGATCGATGTATACAATTTTTATAAGCTTTAAGCTTGAAAATAGCGCGGTAAATTATGAAATAAATTTATTCATAAAATTGTTGAAATAACTTCCAGCTTTTTTTTTGCATTAAAAAAAAAAAACATTTCTTGACTTTCACGATAATAATGAAGCATGGAAAGGCATTTAAAAACATTGTAGGAGGTTGGTTATAGACTTGTAGTAGTGTGGTTTAGTAGTTTGGTGATACTTTACAATCTGTTTGCGATCATTATAAAATATCTTTTCAAGTATATATTATATAAAACAGATATATATTAACCATGTTTGGATTCCGATTAATCAGATAACTGTTTGTGTTTTAAATTATATGTAAATAAGAGAGTAAAAACTATATATTCTTTAATCGATATTCAACAACGATTAACGAATAACTACAATTTTATTTTATATATGTATATATACAATATATAGATAGATAATAAGATTTTATTTTATAACTTACACAAAACGATTTTTATGGACAGTTTTACATGCTGTTGTTACATCATTACTATTAAATACTCCCAATATATTATCGTTTACAAAGTGTTTGGTAATTATTGATTGTGAAATAAATTACTTAGGAATCCAGAATAATTAATCATAGGATTCCAGAATTTCATTTGATTGTAAGAAAATGAAGAAATAATTAACCTGTTTCGGTCATATCTCCAAAAAATAATAGTAGCAATATTAAAAAAGAAAAAAAATTATTAAATTATAATTGTAGGTTAATAATTATACGTTAAAAATATTTTTACTCCAATAAATTATGATAGTCGCACATTAACCCGATACGGTCTCATGTGGTCCAGTGGACTCTAGCTAAACTTTGGGGTTATTATTTCAAAATATATATACTTTTTTTCAAAATTCATTAAATTTATTATATTTTAAATTTTGAAAATATAATGTTTTCCGAGTAAAATAGCGGCTTTTCTTTTTAAATATTGCTAAAATAAAATTTACACTTATTTTTAAATAAAAATAATCGAATTTTGAGTTTTTTTGAGTTTTCTTAAATAATGATTTTTTCACTATTTAAATATTACAAGAGAAGAGCAAAAGAAAAATAACTATAGATTACTTAAAGAGAATAATAAATTAAAGCTTGGCATATTATTTATACTTTATAAACCTCTTATTTCTCAAAATATGCATTTCTTTAAATATAAAAATGGTGTCTTCTTAAATTGAATCTTCTATTGAAAATACTGTGACAATAAAGTAATTCATCTATTTGAGAACTATGATGAAACAGATAAAAAAACGAACATATATGCGAAAAACATATTGAAAAACTAAAAAAGGAAGTTGACTACCACCTGCGTTCTAGTCTGTAGAAGTCACGAAAGCATCAAATTAGAAATATATCGTATTGAATTTTTTTAAGACTTCATTAAATAAACTTCTCTGTTTTTATAGAAATTTTTTGACAGTCATGCATTGGTAAAAGCAGAAAAGTATTACCTTGTTGATCACCTTAGTTATAGACTGACTTAGAATTAGATAAAGTATTAGATAAAGACTACTGTGTTTTTTTAATATTTCTCTGAAATAACTCGCTGCCATTTGAAGATCTCACAAAATTAATAATTCACGTATATACTTAAATTATACTGAAAAGAAATTTAATCAAGGGTAATCGGAAATATAATGTATTCTTAAAGTTGAATCTACTTCCAATATGTAATAAACTCTTTGTATAAGTGTATGTAGGAGAATATACACAATTTATAGACAAATTTATAACATGTAGGTTACATTTTTTTTTTTCGAAATTAACATAAAATTTACATTTAATATAAGATTCGATTAATTATGAAATATTAATGGCGCTTGATAGAAAGGTTTGATATAAAATTTATCAAAGACAAAAAAAAAACCTAAACTTAATTCAATTAAATTTCCATATTTATTTGAAATATGTATGTATGTAACATAGATATTTTGTTAAATGCAAATTATTTTTAAATAGAAGAGGTTGATTAGTTTTCGATTTATTACAATGCAATATCCGTTAATTAAAATTTACTAGAAAATTATTCTATTAAATATATTAAAAAAAAAAAAAAATTATTAAGGTCAAATGACTTTATTGTAAATTATATATGGCCATAAAGTATTCAGTTGTAATATTATACAATTTAAAACTCATTACAGTAGAACTGCGATTTATTAACATTTTTGAAAAATTCCGCTTTCTTAGTAATTTTACCGGAATGATTTAATATTTTTTAAAATTACTTTATAATTTAATTTTTTGGATTGAAGTAAATAAATTATTGTAATATTATGTAGATAATTTGAAAAAATAATAGTTGATTGCTTTGACTATTATTTAACAATGAATTTGTCCCATTAAAAGAGATGTTTGAGCTGGGATTTGTTCCATTGATATAAACATTCAAATAAAATCTACTTTGGAACCTTTCGGTTGTTACACCTTTGTCATACTCGTTAATAAATCTCAATTAATCAATAATATGTTGTGATAAAAATCATTGGCTACTAAGCCAGTGAAGTGAACCTCCCTATAAAAAATTTCACCCTTGTGATTCGTACACTTGAGATGTGAAAGAAAAAACTTTCCCCTGAAATTTTTTGTTTTTAATCTTCGTTAATTTTTAATCAGATCGTAAAAACTAACCATTAAAAATGATTTTTTTCAGCCACAACTTTTACTATTTTCCATTTCATTTAACCTAAAACCCTGCACTTGAGATTAATCAAGCTTTGAAAATGATTGAAATTTACTTGTAAGGAATTCTGCTCAATTTAGCTGATTTTTTGGTGTTGTTTGTAAATGTCAAGTTAAAAATAGGTTAACAAAAATAAAGTTATTCTTTACTTCTTAGTATAATAAAAAAGTATAATAGTACAATAAGATTTTTTGGTTTTTAAAGTATTTTTACGTAAATTTAGTATTCGTGGAATTTACTGCCTTTAAAAACCCTTGAACATAATTTTAAATTTACATTACATCCAGCGAGATAAAAATTTGTTACTTGTGGTAAAAATGTTTTCAATCCTTATCACGAAAAAAGCATTAAAAACTTCCCTACTCTCTAGCGTCTATCAAAATACTATGGTACTTTGGTACTATGGTGATTAGTGAGGCTGGAAATATAAAGTCACAATAAAGTTTTCATCTCACTGGGAGGACAACGTTAATTAAATTTTTCATTTACTGGACTAGTAGAGATTTTACTGTATTTATTACAAATAAATAAATATTTTTTTTGTTTCAAATCTATATTTCTATAAATAATATGATTGTAATGTTTTAGTTATAGTATAATATTACCATTAAGTAATATTGTAAATTGTAAATAAAATAATAAATTACAACATTTGACCTTTGTATGTTCTAATATAGTACTTACCAACAGTTTTATAATATTATTTTTTTTTTTTATTATGTAAGATGATTTATATAAACTGTTTATATAATAAAAATGATGTGTTAAATGAAGTAGATAAGATATTTGATATTGTTTACCGGTAGGTTTTTAATAGTACCGCCTTTTTATACTTCTTTTTTTTTTTTATCTATTTTATTTATATCTTTTGTAATTGTGTACAGGATGTCTAATTATAAACGATGTGGAAGAATACTTAGTACCAAACCTTAATTAACGGAAAGTATTTTTTTAGGTATAAATTCACCCATTATTAATTATTTATGATAAGTAAAGAGAAAAAGAGCATATCTACGTAAGTTAAGAACTGGATAATCCTTAAAAAAATGCAAAAATCATTCTGTCTCACTTCAGATGGAATGTTAGTTGTTTGACACCTTAATTATCAAGTGCCCGTAGACTCAACAAGATAAACTTTGTATTTGACTAAAAGTAACCATTTGTTATAGTGCCCATAAACTTTAATTTCACAGTTATTCGATTTTTTATTATTGTAATGGGAAAAGCATTCAAAACAAATATATAAAATCATTTTGTGCGATATCTGATGATAACTCGGTGCCACATGACCGATTACCTGAAAAAGAAAACGACTCAATATGATAATTTCGAGGAGGATTGATGCTTATCATTCCAAAAAACAAAACCTGTTGGTCCTACGAACTACGCGATAAAAGTTGAATGGAAGTACAGAAACAGCATTTTGTCGCGTATAAGATATGGAAATCATATTTTGTATTTTATTTCTTCTTGAAAATTGACAAACGCGTATGTGCAAAATTATAGTGCAAGTGATAATTTCTTCGATTTTATAATTTCAAGCCAAAGTTCCTTGATAGCAAATATGATCATTTATGGTGTTAATAAAAGCGAAAAATATGGGATGACAAATACAATAGGGAGGATTCAATTTAAAAAATTTGCTGTTTTACCCATCAAAAAGCTCTTAAAATTGTTTTCCATCTTTCTTGTAAATAAGGTTTTTTGGATGATACGAGGCCATTTTCAATAGAAAAATTGCACAAAAATTTATTTAAATACTTATGTAATTTATTTTTATTCACAATCAACTCTTTTATGCATACTAACATTATTAATCATAAATTTTGAAGGAAAGTAAATATAACTGCCATGGATATCGATTGGACCTGTTACCCTTGTATATAATCATTATTTAGATGAACATGTGTGACGTCATTTTTATAAATCTCCTTTTTTGTTTAATTAAGAATTTTAAACGTCCATATTTTGGCTATTTTTTAAGATAAAAAAAAAAACTTCAAAGTCATGTTCATGAAGTAAAGACGCTTTAATTGAAGTAATAAACAAATTTGTGTATCTTCCCTATAACGTTTAATTTATGTGTATGAATAACGTTAAATAGCTGTTACTTTTTAAGCGATTCATCCTGTACAAAGGAAATACGTACAATATTAAAATAAGATGTAACGCACACAGTTACTGTAGTGCGGTGTTTAATGTTTTGCATTTTACATTTAAATAAAGACATTAAAGGAGGTTCTTTATGTGTTTATGGAATGAAATATACGTAGGTAAAAAAAAAATCAAAACAACTGGTCAAGTGTTAATAAGCCTCCAGAGTTGTACAATCTTAATATTAATCTATCTTGAATTTCTAATCAAATTACTGGGAGCTAGGTTAAAATTTTTATTTGAAATTTAAAATGTAAGCACGGGTAAGACGTGTTTAGTGATAAAGTATTTCATATATCGTAAGACACTTACAAAAATTTAAAGATGAGTTGAAATACATTAAGGAATGTAGCTTACGGCTTTTAAACACTTTATGTGAGTGAAAATAGTGGCCTTAATGCCACGTTGAAAGCTAATTTTTAGATCTTCATGTATTCGTGAATTATTTCTGTCTACAATAGTCAGTTATCAATCAATATTCAATATTCAAACATTTTATTTAAAAACAAGTGTTAAATACTCGATGTATGGTTGATCATCAATTTTTGTCCTATTAACATCTATAAATTACTCTAAATATACAATCCATACAGTGATAAATAAATATATAATAAATAAACATTTAACGAAAAAATATTTCAAACAAAAGTTTATATTATTGAATCTTTTCTGCCTTAAAAAGTTTGATAATGAATCCATTGGATCCAACGAACAGATTTTGCTCATTCCTGAACTTAAATATATTTTTAAATTTATAATCACGCCACCAAAATTACAGCTTGCTATCTCTTCTCGTATATAGACTTCATACATTCATATTCTATAGGTGTCGAGAGTAAAAATATTGATATTACATCTGAGAATAAAATAAATATTCATTAAAATATTTTGAACTTTGGCTTTTCATGCACTTTTTTTAATAATATATTTCTTCTCTGTTTCTTCGTGTAAAATTATTAATATTTATACGTTCTGCAGATAATTATATCTGCATATTTTCAATTTACTCTAGATATTATTATGACAGTAGCTAATTTACATTGGATAAGAAATCAACTATTAATATTAAAAGCATATTATAACGATATTACTAATTTAAAACGCACATACAATACGTTTACTTCAAGATTGCCTACCTATGATGATTTTAATTATATATTAATATATGTCTGAATAGCAGTCTAAGAAAGAATTAAGTAACATCAAATAATTTTTAGACCTGGCGTATTTATTAATATAATTTTTTGTAAACGTGCTAGTACAATCATCTTATCAGTCTTAATTATTAGAATTGAGACGGCGTATTCCCTGCTTTTACATGAGTTTAATTTTGATAATGAGATGTAGATCATTTGTTACAAAGATTTTCTTAAAAGAAAATTTGAAATACCATTTTCTTAAAAACAAACAAATTTGTTTCAAATGTTTTTCAGTTTTTTGTGTGTGGAATTTCATGATTTCAAAAACTTGTATTTATTCTTCATAGCTATTTGTACTACGTATTTTATATATTATAATAATATGATTAACTAATAAAAATTTCAATTCAATCAAACAAACTATTCTGGTGATATAGATATTTATGTAAATATATTCGATAATGCATATTTTCATAAAATTGCCGAAATATCGAGAACCAATCATCCAATTTGGATGAAATGTTAAATACATATTTCCTTTTTTCATTTTTTTTTTTCAAATTTCAACTCACTCCTCGAAGATGTATAATACCTTATATACTGGTTTATTGGTATTTTTTTAAAACTATATAAGATACTATTTAAACTATTGAAGATGACCGAAAATTCGGTCAGAATCGGTATAACAAATATTAACCAATTTTTAGTATTTTATAAATTTTATTGTTCTTTAGCTGATATATCTTTAGAAAACATAAATTTTCCAGCCCAATGTATGCTAATTTAAATATAATTTGTTCTTATTGCATTCTATTTTTTTAATATTTTTTTAAAAAGTAATTCAGAAGTAAACGTACTGTATGTAAAACAGAAGAGAACCAATTTTATTTAAACAGAACCATTAAAAATGATTTGTGATTTTCTAAATTAAATAAAATCACTTTAATATAATAGACATTTTATGAATGTGTTAAGTAGTAGTTTTTATGATGTTTGTTTCATAAGCAAATGGAAATAAAAATCACTCATAAATCATATTTAATGAATTTATTTCATCACCAATGAAATTGCTATTTGGTTTTTTTATTCGAATGAGGTGTTGGTTGTTCAGTTAATGAAATATATAATAACAACGAGTAGTAGCTTTGCAGCCGTATTGACAATATTCGTTTATTGAAAAAAAACAGGGATAGGGGTCAAAAGAAAACATAATTTTTCTATTTGTCCTGATCATTTCATTTTGCATTGGTTTCAAAAAATTCATTCTTCATAGTATGCATAATATTGAAGTTCGTATTTCTATTTTAAAGATTTAGAAAAATGGGAGGGTAGTTAAATCCTGTCACCTTTCAAGATTGTCCAAGAAAACAGTTTTAAAAAGCTGGTGATATTAAATAAGTAGAATTTTCCAATTTCTTCCAGATTAATTGAACATTGTATGCAAAAACGCCATCTAGCATTGAAAAAATTCGTAATCCTGGAGATTTTCCCCCAAAGAAGGGGTAAATTTGTTGAATGTGATAAACAAGTCTATCATATTTCATCAAAGTAGAAAGCTACAAAAAATAAAAAATTTCGAATCTTAGGTCGAAACCACAGAGACAGGAAAGAAGATTTCCAAAAATAAACAAATACATTTTTTGACTTTTTCCTAAATTTGTATTTGTAGGGGAATTGATAAAAATATTAGAAATTTAATACCAAAATTGAAATCAGAAATTAAAAAATTAAATAAATTGTTAAGTTTAGGTTTTATATTGCATATATATTTAATATTTCTTTTGACACTAATTAACAAATCAAATCAAAAACATTTTAAAACGAATAGTATAAAAAAATTCATAAGTTTTCTGTCTGATAGAATCCGTTTTAATCAATATTTCATTAGATTATTATCAATATATCATTTATAACAAATTTAATAAGTAAGATTGTTTTGTATTCAGTATATAGATTTCATATTTCAAAACAATAATTGTGTTTGTCAGTGTTTTAATTAAGTATTTTTTAATTATTTAGTTTTATCTTTTTCATTTGTTAATATTGTTTTGATTATTATCTTAGATCTATGATTTTATTATTAGAATAGTATCTAGTTTTTCAATTAAATATCGAAATGTCAAAAATATCAGACATCAAAAAAAAAAAAAAAAAAAAATTAAAATGCGATATATCATAGAATTTTTTTATATCAAACGAGAAGAATTTGATTGTATGTTAATATCTTATATAGGTTTTCAGTCCCAATTTGTCTTAAGCTCATTTCTTTCAATCCTATTCTTGTTTTTAACATCACAGGCTTATATGTAGTATTTTCTATAATTTTTAATTCATTTAAAATAGAATGAATTTAAAAAACGAAAAAAAAAATAATTTTAAACTCATTTTAAACACTAGTGTTATTCTTAGTATAATTTACTTAAATGATGCCTGCATTTTGTCCACGCAAATCTTAACTGAACTGAAAACACGAAATTATTTCGTGTTGTAAGCTAAAAATTGTGTGGATTATACCTTAAATCTTGCAAAATTCACGTAGAAGAGACGTCATGCGATCAAGTGGCCGAGACGTGGCATGACTAATCGCTCGCCATAGGAACATCAATTAGAAACAAACTTTGCCATAGACACAGAAAATCAATTGTTAACAGTATTCAAAAATTTTCTTAATAAGTAATTTTCAGTCTTCTTTATAAATGAGTATAAATAACAACGAACATAATAAAC
Source organism: Chrysopa pallens (assembly GCA_020423425.1). NCBI lineage: Eukaryota > Metazoa > Arthropoda > Insecta > Neuroptera > Chrysopidae > Chrysopa > Chrysopa pallens. The sequence goes on from CM035593.1 coordinate 34,661,633, forward strand.
TGTGTAGATACTCGAAACATAGTTCAGTATAAATGCTTGAACTGTTTTCAACCAAAAAAATTAATAAAATTCTTTGAATATCCAGTCAATATACTTAAAATAAATGATATAACAATATTTATATAATTATATATGTTTTTATTTTACTAAATTTGAGCTAAGATTCTGAAAAATCGTTTACAAAAATGAAATGTTGTTTGTTCTGAAAAACTTTTTTAATACTTTTTTCATGTTCCAAAAGTTGGGTCATGGATTTATTGTTGCAAATGAACCGATATTTCTCATTTTCTAAAATATGCAGAATTTCAGTGCCGCTTTTTGTTTTTAAGTTATCTAGATGACGCTGCAGGCGGAAAACAAGTGAAAATGGAAAAATAATTCAGTGATTCTACGAACACCTATACCAAAAAGTGCGGTCAGTATTTGGTGTCTTTACCAACTTTAGACTAACATTAATATACTCTGACACATTCTACATATGTCAGCTATAAAACAGTATCATTATAACGTAGACATTACAAATACCAAGAGATTATGAGTCGATTAACATTTAGACAACATATATTTAAAAAATATTTTAATGAAAAACATTAAATTAACACTTAAATGCAAATAAAACAAACATAAAATATAATTCTAATTAATTTTATAGATTTCTTATTATTATTATGATTATTTAAATTTCAAAACACAAACATGTTTATTATTTAGTAAAGTTTAGTTATTATTTACAATTAGAAATTTATAGCTAGAAAATATTAAAACCATGGACATATTTAAAATAATGCGTAGTAGTACATTATTTTTATTTAATATCAAATATTAAACATATGGCTTTGAATTAATGTGAATAGTACAAGTTCATTAAGTTGTGTTATTAATTCCTCAGATCATAGAATTATTCAGGATGTTTTTTTTTCTTATTTTCGACATGTGTAATAAACTCGAAAATAAAATGAATAGAGACATTTTTTTTCACAAAAGTTTAATCATATAAAGGGGGGACCTGGTTCTAGATTAAATGAGAGTCAACTTCATCTTTTACAAGGGAATCCTAAATTTTTATAAGGATTGTATTTAGAAACAAATAATTTTTAATAATGGATAGTTTTGAGCAAATATAAACAGAGTATTCTTATATAAAATAATAACTTATACGAAAATTAAACCTATTAAAAAAATATGTAAAAAATTTGCTTAGATTTTAACAAAGAATCTACAAAATGGTTAAACATAAGGGTCATTCTATGGTACGATCGATGTCCATGGCACTTATATACACTTCCTTTCAAAATTTAAGATTAATAATGTAAGTATGCACAAATGAATTGGTTCTGATTAAAAATGTTATATAAATTACAGTAATATTCAAAAATTTTGTAATGCAATCGATGTGTCTATATAAAACAACCTTTAAGAGATTACAATTTATTCGTTTTTGAATTCAATTTTAATTTACTTTTCGAATTTTGTTCCCTATTATTTGTTGTATCGACGTGTCACAACTTTTTGATGTTCTGGCTCCGTTATTTTATAATAATTGATAAAAAGGCAAATATCGTTTTTTTATATAAAATTTAACAACTTTTTTACTTATTTTTAACTCTTATTATTGCCAAGCTCAACTCTAAAATCTTCCAAAGGAATAAAAACTAATGACTTGCAGGATTGATACCTGCCAGAACGTGGTTTATGTACTACGCTTACTACTTCATGCATCACTGAAAAAATTTACAGCCTTACAGAAAGAGCGTTACTCAAATTCCACGAGCTTTTGGACTATAATATTAAGTTCAAGTATAATATCAAATTTTTCGTTACACAAACTGTATACTACAGAATATAATATAATATATTTTAAAATATAATAGTGTTGAATCTTGTGTAATAGTTATTATAGTTAATAGATAAAATCATTTTATTAAATTCTGAAAGACTCTAAAGTAACTTTAAGTTTTTTTTTTATTTTTAGTTAGTAAAAGTAATTATTATTATTAAGTACACCTATTCAATGGTTACGTTTTTAATTAAATTAAAACAATTTTATTTATGAACATCGAATACTTTATACTACACCTGTAATAGTTATAGATGTACGTACACATAACATTAAAATTCATTATATTATTGCAGGTATAAATTTAGAAGAAAAAAAAATTATAATAAATGTAAAGTGGTTAATTATGTAGATAACTAAAACTATTCTTAGAGTGATTTATAACGTCACATTTTTTAATGGTAAAAATTAATTTTTTTCTATATTTTTTGCTATGTTTTTCAAGGTTAAAAATGGTTGGCTTTTTAAATTTTATGTAGTTTTGCCGATTCTGTGAAATACCTTTGAAGTTGTCAAGAAAATTTTAGTTTCCAAGACTATTTTTGGTTTTCTAGAGTAATTTAGCCTAAGAAAAACATTTCTCAGATGCAATTTTCCGTTTTTTCCGCGTCTGATTCAAGGAGATATTTCAAAAATTACGCATTCAATCGTTAAATGGACCACCCAATTTAATTTCAATAAAATTATGTATTTAAGGCGTAGTTTGCTTTCAAGATTTCAAAATAATATCAATTTAACTATTGGATATTTCGTCCCCACGATCCACGGGAGATCATAATTTTGAAAAAATTTCAAGCGATATTTCCAACACCAGCCATTCTTTTGAGTTTCTAAAAATCTAAAATCATTTTTTTTAATTTCTTGGCGATTTTTAAGCTTTTGTACAGAATTTTCAAAAAAGCATAAAGTTTCAAATATCAGAAATCGCTCTCTTTTAAATGTGATCCTTTCGTACTAAGTACATACATATTTATACATAAGGGAAATTGTCCAAACCATGTCTCACAGTGAACTTAAAGTATTTACCATTAAACTATCCCTAGTAGGTAGTAACAAAATATGTACAACAGTTGAAGAGCATTTACCAAACGCGTATACTGCCTACCTGCGATAATTTGAACGGACAGGTAAAATGTGTGCATTTCAAAATTTTTTTTTTTATGTATTAAAGTACAAAATTTTTTTCTTTATGTTCCAGTTTCTTACGCATACTATATAATCGTATAAATGTTTAATTTTTTTTTTTTAAACATTTTTTTATTTAACATAGGAATTTAACAAAATTTAAAAAAAAAAGCTGCAATTTTTTTTTGGAACCCAGATTAGTTACTTTGTTGTACGACTGGAAAGAGCAATGCGTTAGGATAGTTCGAATTCCGCATATGTAAAATGCAAAATGCAATACAAATAAATTTTCTATTTAAAAGATAATGCTGCAAAGACGACCGGTTGTTACTTTATGAGATAACGGTGCATTATTTCTATTCTAAGTTAGGTAATTAAAAAATAATCCACCCCACTTTCTGAATAAGAAATTCTTCAATACATTGATTAAAAAAAGATGACTAATTATGCTGTGTTTTTTAATGGCATCATAACCAATCAAATTACAAACACAATTATTAAATATTATTAGATAAATTAAATAATAAAATAAAATATTTACAACGCATATATATCTCTCCTAATAATCTACTCATGTGACTTTTCCACTCAGTAATAAGTAAGCAGGTAATTCTTATTGAATGTTAATATTTTAAAAGTATATTCCAAAGTGAAGAGAGTGGGAATTACAAACAAATAACTGGTAGCACATATTATGGAGGTGTCGCTTGATGGGAGGATCATGATATTAAAAGAATAATAAAATCTGTTAATATAAATGTAATCACATTTTAAGTGACACATTAAAATACAACTTTGAGTGGATTTTTAAATATACATCGATAAACTTATATTATCGACTTTCATTTACACTAAACTAGTATTTTAAATAAAATGGTTTAAATAAAACTTTCTTTATTTTATTAAAATTAATAATACAGATTTTCTTTCTTGTAATACAAATAAAGTAACAATTTAACAATCAATTATCAAATAATGAATTGAAACGTCAATTGTTATCGAAAATTTGACATGAGAGAAATATACAATAATTTGAAATTATTTTGATTTCAATGAAATACAACATTGAAAACTTCCCGAATACTCTTAAGACAAATTATTTTTCAAATAATTATGACTTTGCAGTCAACTGAATACTAAGAAATTTCACGAAAAGAATAATTTTTATTATAGTATCATGAACAATAAATTTTTAAATAATAATTTAAGATAATAATTTACCGGAAATATTCTATTCATAATTGTAACAAAAAAATTTTTTTTTCTTCGATTACAAAATTATCCAAAACCATTTGATGAATATATATAAATTTTGCGTAAGCAGTAGTGTATATTTTTGGAATGGTCTCATTATAGAAACATGACATCTATCAAATACTTTCTCGGTATATGTTTATTTAAGTTATTTAAATTCTGTTAAAATCGATAAATCTGGAGAATGATTCTTAATGAAAAATAAAAAATCGGGACAAAAAAAGTGAAAAAAAATTAGCTGACTGTCACAGAGTATTTATATTATATTAAATGATATTATATTATATGACATTATATTAAATGAAATTATATTATAGGAATTCAAATTAAACTTTTCGGATGATTTAGTTATTAAAATAAATTTAATGCTGAAATATCGTGAAACATTTTTTGGTGAAATTTTGTATGTACACGTTTGAATGACAGTGAATTTGTAAGCTAAGCGCGTACGATCCCATAAAAACGACATAATGGAGTTGGCTATAGAATAGAATTAATAATATATAGTTCTTTAAATGACTAAGTTAAATGAAAATACATACATACACACATGACATACACTCGTATGTGTGTGTGGCTACAAACACACAGTGTATTGACGTTCAGTATTTCAGTAAATAAATTTTTCACTTAATGGTTGTTTAGTTTGACTGTATATCTATTTTTACTAAAATAAAAGCTTTTTGATTAATTTTAGTATTTTTCTTCGATCTTTACTCCAGTTTTGTTTTTTGAAATTTTTTTTCAAACTCCTAAGAAGTATAACTTCCAACGCGTGTACATAAGCACACACTTTTTTTTAACAGAAGATGGAAAAAAAGTTTTGTAAGGTTCTTGAAAAAAAATTGTATGTGATTGAAATGTAAAAAATACATTTTCTCACCTCATATCCCAAATGTAACTTATTCGGTGCAGGCATAACCTATTTAAGAAAAGATATTAATACATCATGTACCTTTGTTTCTATTATTGGTAATGTTTTTTATTTAAATAAATTAGTTGACAACTATAAATTGACTACAAATTCGTTTCAAAAAATATGTTCAACTTAAGATACTATTCGTAGGATAACACAAAGTATCCATATTATTTACACTTTTTTATTAAAATCACCTTCTGTAGATAGATCACATACGCAATATGCATCACATCTTCACCAAGTAATGTTGAGTACTTTAATAATGTTTTCCATAAAAATTTATGTTATCTTAGTACAAATTAAAATCATGTACAAACTACATTACTAAAAACATTACTAAACTGATATGCTCCGACTGATACATAACATAAAGTACTTTAATAAAGTACAACATGTTTTATATGGTGTCAATAATGATGTTTGCCTGTTCGCAATGTTAACTATTTACGGTGTGTTACAATGAATTTATTTACAGGACTATTTAAATATAAAAAAATATATTTTTTGGAAATTATTTATAATTCACGAAAATTTACGTAGAAACAATCATTAGTTACCTCTAACACTGAAAAAACTTACGTAGCCGACATATATTGAGCAAAGGCGATATTGAGAGAGTGTGGCTCTGTAAGGAAATTGAAGAATGCAATAAAATGAAGAATTTCTGTTTGAAATTAAGCTTCTTATTCCAATTAACAAAATAGCGGATATTTTAAACATTTTGTAATTGAAAAATTGTTGAATTTCGTACTTTCTAATCATCACTTTTCTTTAGTATTCAAGCAAAACATTTTTGGCACAAATATTTGACTAAAGAAGTTTTGACTATTATGAAACCAAATTTGTACTTTTCAACATTTTACGTTAATATTGCTGAGCGTGACGCAGTTGGAGTGTGTTTTTTTGCAAGTTTGTGACCCTACCATTCTCGTGGATCATGCTTAAATCGTCAGATTTGTTAAATTTGTATACACAGATCGAATACCTTATACGCGCGAAACCCATATCTGGCTTGGAAGTATTGAAAATATTTGTCATATTTCGGCCTGCAAATCCATGGCACATATACTGAAACGTACTTGTAGCGAAAAAAGTTCTTTTTGCTTCTTTTTTATTTTATTAACAGTCAGATTCCGTAATTTTTATTTAAAATTATAAATTAAATTGTTAATTATAAATTGTTTCACCCTGTAAAAACATATTTATTACCATGAAAAAGTGCTTTGCATTATCAATTTGATTGACATAACATAAAGATTGACTGTTTATTTTGTTATTTAATGTGACGGTAAACTAAACAGAATGTCCACTTAATATATGCATAATCTATACCTATACATAGTATAAATTAAAGTCTCGTTTTTTCAGTGTTTGTCTTTATATCTTCGTTAATTTTTGGAATTTTTCTCGAATTTTTTTCTGTTTACATCGGTCGAAACAGGGTTTTGGTCAAAGAAACAGACCTGGTGCAGGTGCTTTACAGATGTGGGAACTATGTGCTAATGTAAGAAAGGACTCCTCAAATACCAGCTAACCACTTTTTTAAATTTATCTTACTTAAGGTTGCTTTTTAACAACTTGGTTATTTGCGACCATAGAGACCACTAAGTACTTGTAATTCGATGACCGTTATACAAATTTTCTCAATTGATTCATATTGATTGTTTAGTACGGTTTCAATAGCAAAACAAACTTATTGATCAGGAGGTTAAGGTAAAATATACTTTTTATATATTTTTGCTTAAAAAACGCTTCATTGCTTTTTAATCATTTAGGTTTTGCTTAATTTAACGTTTTGATTTAAAATGCGTTGACGTAGGTTTAATAATGGCCGCGCCGTGTCGCAGAGATTGCTAAAAGGGCACTGGCGAATCCAGACCGGTTTGCTAGTGTTCTATATACATATATAAATAAATATTTTTAATTTTGTACTCTCTATTTGTAAATAATTCACATTCAGCATTCAGTGTACACCACAGAGGTATTCTCAGAAACGAAAAAGCTATATATTAAATTGAGATAAGAATTATTTATATTTATTTTTTTATTGAAATTTATTTACTAACCCTGGTAATAGATTTGTACAGAACAACCATGTTTGGTAAAATGGTTAATTATGTTAATATTTTTTGTGAGATGTTTGCGAATTGAAGAGAAAATTTTCTCAGGGTTTCTGTTTATTACAATCTATCGCTATTAAGTATAGTCAAAATAATAAAGGTATAATAAAGCTTGTGTTAGCGAAAACAAAAATTGTGCGAAATAAATTAAGGAATTTACGACACATAAATCGTGGTTTCACCAAAAGTATAGATTAAAAAATAGGTGGTAGATATGTAAAATTATTAATGTTGGTATTATAGGGCATAGATATTAAGAAAAAATACAAAATAACGATGTAAAAATAATTACGAAAAAATACGTACTAAATATCTACTTAAAATATTTTTTCTGATTTAAACTAATTTCAATTTTTAAAATTTATTTTTAATTTTCGATTATTTTAAAATTATAACAGTTTATAAACAAGCAAGGCAATTCTTTAAATCAATTCGAGGGCTCCATATATATTTTTTCTCACATGTTTGTAAAAAGCTTGTATAATTGGGCTTTGTCAAATACGAAACTAAATAAATTTTTGCAATTTATAAATAAATAATAGGAATAATTGCATGGTATATTAAGAAGAAAAACAGTTTGAAAGTCTCATAAAACCTGTATATACTAAAATAGCAAGACCGCTAATTTGTTTAAAAACATTTAATTTGTATTACATAGAAATTGCTTGTTTGATAGTCAGATGGTTTACATTATTCGCATAATCAATATGAAGCTTTTATGTGTTTCGAAAGAATTTTAAGAAGTAATATTTGATATTTGTGTGTTCAATTCGTTTAAAAACGTCACTAACACCTGCAGATAGTGGATGAAATTACATTGATAATAATATTTGATATTATTGACAATCTAACAAAAAATCTTTTTTCAGTTTTGTTACAGAAAACGTTGTCAAAATTTCAATTCAACAAATCGAAATGAACAAATTTTAAGGTTTAAATCTCCTAGACAAAGTTTAGATCCAATAAAATGATTTGCCTTATTTTTTTTTTAAATATTCTATTGAAAGTATTTCAATTTCAATTTACTTAACAATAAATTATAACTTAAAGAATTAACGTACTGAAAAATTTCACAACAATACGCCCAGGTGCATAATTTTTTCTATCATAATTATTATTTTACTCATCAAAAAGTGAATACTAAGTAAGTATTGATAACATTATTGATTGTAAATTTTGAAGGAAAGTGGTATACAACTGTATATAAATGCCATCCATAGGACCTCTTACCATTGAATGACCCTTATGTATAATCACTATGGAGGTGAACATGTATGACGTCATTTATTTAAATCCTTTTTTTTTTTAATTATTAAATATTTAACGACCATAATTGGGATCTTTTTTAAGATTTTGAGAATATACTCTCAAATTCATATTTGTAAAGTAAAAACGGTTCAATTGAAGTAATAATAAAAAATTTGTGCATCTTCCCTATTGAGTTACCCTATAAATTTTACAAGTGTGTAAACCCACCTTTACAATGTATGTATAATACAGAGGTAAATAGAATTCTTTTGCGTTTCTTTTTAAAGTATATTTTTCTGTTTTCTCATAAGTAAAGTGCAATAATAACAATAATAATAATAATAATAATAATAATCGTTACAACGTTGTCATTTAATATGGATGACAATCACACAGTACACACAGCATTATAGATACTGCATTGCACACACCAGCACCAATTCTTCCACTATCTATGTACACCATAACCATATATAGTTGGATAAAATTGGATAGATTATTTATTATCTAAGTACATCGTGTAAAATGTCAAGCATGCTTTGATTTTAATAACTTTTTTTTTCTGCTGTATGTTAGTTGTATTCTTTGAGTGTTGCTGTATTTTATCTTTACTGTGTGATAAAATTGCTATTTTTTTATCTTTTTTTTTTCTGGGGTAGTCATATATCAAGAAGAAGCATCTCATGACACAATAAAGACCACCATATATTTATTTATAATCAGACAAAAACTAGAAAATACTACTTATAGTACAGAAAAATTGTTAGTTTTAAATAATTGAATATTTTCTGTGTAGTCTCTTGGAAGTCAATTATAATCCATAATAGGCTATTTGAATAATTTTTGCAAATCATTTTAAATAATTCTATTTTCCATTATAAGCATACTTTATAGATATTTCCAGAAAATCTACACTATTACCAATGAAAATCAATGCTAAAGTTTAAGTTTTCAAAACAGCGTGAAAAAAGATGTTTCTATAGTGACGTTTGTCACGTGGTATGTGTGACGTAGTACGCTAGTTAGCTAGATCACATAAATACAATAAAACAGTAACATAATATATATATGTAAATATTCTATAGTTTACTAGCTAGTGACGGCACCAGACCTGTCACCAATCAGGGCGTTTCCGTAGCATTTACAAAATTTTTTAAATTTTATTTCGTGTAATTTGCAAATAGTAGACATAAAATTGTTTAAATAAAGTGAAATATATTTTTTAGACTATTATCTTATGGCATGGCCATATTTTGTAGTAAATTTTTCATGTTGTCAAATAGCCTATTTGAGGGAATATATTTTAAATGAAATTTGTATCATAAAGAAATAACTTACAGTTTTAAATTTGAATAAAATAAAATATACAATGTTTTTTTAGTTTTTCCAGGAATAAATTTGACAGTTTCCATAATAGATTAATATGTAGACAAAATCTGAAATATGTTATTCTTTACATAAATTTTGAGGGTTTTATAATTTAAAAACATTATTAAACAAGTTAAAAATTTATGAATCTACGATAACTTATGTCTATAATAGTCTTCTGAATATGCTATTAAATTATTTTTATAGATAAATCGAAATACATTGTCAAACACAATTTTTTTTAATGGTCAATAGAAAAATGGTCAAAAAGAAAATCAACTGCTATTCCATACAATCAGAAAAAAAACTGATTAACGGCTGATTTTGCAAGAGAACGTAGATCACTACACAATATTCTATGCTCTAATATTTAAAGAATTTACTAAGCAATTGTCAATTTAAAAAAATATGTATATCCAAATGCACGAAGTTGTTATAAAGTTAATCTCGTCAAAAGCTCATTACACGCCATAAAGCTTCTTATCTCTTCATTTGTAAGTGGTGGAATTTTTCCAATATAGAATGCGATTCAAAGTAACAAATATAAACAAAGTGGCTTAGAAATAATAACTAAACTCTTGTTTCGTCTATGGTTCATTCTCCAAAATAATTGTACGGCATTTTAGACTGAGAACCGATATAGTTTGATTTAATTAGTCCGGTTATCTTCCGTTCTTTCAGAATAAAAGTATATTTTAGTAAAGTCGCTATTTAATTCATATAAGAAGTAATAAATACTATATAAATTAATAAAATGCTTGCAAAATTCAGAGTATCTTTCTATAGGATAATTACTTTGCGCCACCTTGTATAGATATATATGTTACAAGAAAGGTAAAAACAAAACAATAAATTGAATTTACAAAATACGTATGCGATACAGTGAATTATGGAATTGAAAATATTTTCCATAATCAAGTTGTTTCAATATAGGTAACATTTTATTTGTAAAAACCATTATTATTGAGTGCTGTAAAAGAAATGTATTGACAGACAGCAAACTTGAAAATCTTGTCATTTTAAAAATGCCTACCTACATAATGTGTTAATTACTTGAAAAAAAAGTGAACTTAATTAACATTAATGACTCAATTTCATTTTCATCATAAATTTATTACAAACTACCTATTTTTCGATACCCAAATAAAAACATGCTGTACAATTGAGATAAAACGCAATCTGTATTATACCAGGAGTTTGTGACACTGAAAGTGCATCTACATTGATTGCAAAATTATTTTTATTTTTAAGTCGTAGGTCAACAGTCATATATAAGCTTGGTATGCAGAAACAATCATTTGTTTCTGCATACCAAGCACCTATATTTTGTAAAATATATAACATTACATAATTTTTGGTAGAATGTTTTCGGTAATCAAACGCAGATAATTTGTAACAAAAATAAAACTAAGAACTAAGACCTAAGAACTAATAACTAATACCTAAGAATAACTTAAATTTTTTTACGTGTTAATTCTTTAAATAGGCATCTAAGTAGACATCTACGTTTAAATAGTCATTGCTTTTCTACGATGGCAGTTATCAAATTATTCTAAAATTATACCAAATTATTCTTAAAGTACATTAAATTTACCTACATAATGGAGTGCTTAAAATTAATTTCTTTGTTAAGTATAGCTTTGTTCATATTGATTAAGTAATTTAGCCAAATAGCAAGTAGTTCCTTTAGTCAAGATTTTAGTAAAGTTGTTTAGTAAAGTAGATTTCAATTTTTTGTGTGCAAGTAGTACTATTGTATTACAAACATGTTACAATAAACAAATGAATGAATCTGTTTGACATTTAAATGGTGATTCAGTCACAGTCATATAATAAAAACAGTTTTGTTATACGAAATTATATTACATGACTATGACTGTTTACATAGTTTTAATAATTTGTTATTTGACTAAATTATCAAATTATACACGTAAATGATTTTTGATCAAGTGTTAAGTATTTAGTACGAAACGACTTGCTACTTGACTAAATTACTTGATCAATATGAACAAGGCTTAAGTATAAAACATTATTGCTACATTCTGTCATATTATCCTGATGCTGTTCATGTGATATCTGTTAATCTATGACTTATATGGAAAATTAAAAGCATTTAATTTCAACTTCAATTATTAATAATTTTACTATAAATTCTCTGTATAAAATTCATTTAACTTTCTGAAAAAAAATTATAAAACTTGGAAGTTCTCTATCATCATCTCGAATGCTAGTGGCAGTTACATCAGTCACAATAATAATTGACGAGTTTCATCAACATTTTGCAATACAAATAATTAATTATTGAATCACAGTCATCATCATCTTCACCACAATATCCTGTTACTTTCTTAGTGTCCATATATGTCTGTCGTTGTATATCGTCGTATCATGAAGTAAAACACAAATTTTAAATCAATTATTGTGAATAATTTTTTCAGTATTATTTATATACCACATATGGAATATAAATTTCACATTAAAAGTCACAATGTCTAGGAAATTACAAACATCAACTAAAACACGATGTAAAAAAAAAAAAATAAATTATTTTAAAAAAAAGTCGAGAAATAGTAAAACATATTTGCACGTGACTCTACTGCTTGCGCGGTAAAACAAACAATCTGGTGGTTTGTTTTTTTGTTTTGTTACGTTTGTTGGTTTGTACAAACATCGTTAACCTAAAGGTATTGATGAACAAACTTATACAGCACACACAGCGATCGACGACCACCTTTGGTATTTTACCTTGTTTATTACCTTATATACATCATGCGCCAATAATAATTAATATTGTACTTATTCAATCTTATATATTGATTGGAAATGCTTAAATGCTGTTTTGTGTTAAAATAATTTTGTTATGATTTCCTGATAACTATTACACAATATACTACTACATTTTGTGCAAAAGTTTTTTTGATAATATAAAAAAAATATGTTAGTTAAATAACCCCTTTATGATTTCCTGATAACTATTACACAACATACTAACTACAAACATTTTGTGAAAAATTTAAATAACCACCTACCCCCTAAAACGATAAAATAAATAAATGAATCATTTCCACGATATTTTCCATAATAATGCGCAGATCTAATCGCATATTATTACGTCAAGAAGATAAACCTTTGGGAGAAATGACGTTCGTTGGCATTTCAATGCCGAGATTCTACACACCGCCAAGTGACTTTCATTAAGTGTATTTTTTCATTTGTCGTTTAAAATCAAATTTTTATTGACATGTAATTTCCCACTGTGTAGCGACACTGAAGCATATTTATTTTACAATACTTGAAAATGCTGATGCATATTCATTCATGTGTAGGGTTCAGAAAATTTACCCTAAAAATAATGTAATTTATTTTTGTTTGCAATTGCAAGAACACATATTAGTTTGAAAATAGCAATATATTGAAAGTTTGAAGATTCACCAACGAAAATACAATTTTAATGCATGAAAGAATATGTTTACTGGTATTTACTTAGTAAAGCAGATTTTTTCAAGTTAATTAATTTCTTGAAATAATTCAAAATTGATTTTTTTAAAAGACCCGAAAGTTTTATGAAACAAAAAATCGTTTATAACAAATTCTCATAAATTATTCAATAAAAAAAAATGAAAACTTCTTCCTTAGAAAAACTAAAAATTAAAATGCTGCTTTTCAACCCGTTAAAAACTTTAAAATCAAATTCGAGATCTAACAAAATTAAACTAAATTATTGTATACTTTCGATTACTAGTTGAAATTATCATAGATTAAGCCAGTGTGTCTGTAAAGTTTCATAAAGTTTTTTATTTTTGAATTCCAATCATTTTTCATTTTTCTAAACAGCGATTCTTTAGAGACTTTTAATGCTTTATAATGTTTCAATAGTATTTTAAATATAATATGCTTTGCGATGTATATAGCTTTGATTATCGGTGAACTAATGTTAGATATTCCATAGACGAAGGAAATGAAACAAGCCCAACTACTGGTATATTTGTATATAATGGTCAAGATAAGTATATAATTATACCAATATATAATAAAAATTAATTTTAATTTTAATTATTATTTTGCCTAGATCCGAATTGAATTTTGAAACTCAATGATATAATACATCGTGAGAAATATTTTTGTTGTATATAGACTTTAATTAAAGAATCTGTCCATATTTAAGATAAGTTATAGTGACTTGTTCAATTTAATTTTAATTTATTGTATTGCTAATATTGTTAATATTATAACAAAAGATATTTTAATATTTAATATATCAATATATAATATTAGATGTCATTTTTAATGCGAATTAAATAGTATCTTAATTTAGTATTATTCTATTGAGATTAACTTTCAACAAAATTATTATTTATTTAAAACATAACTAAAGCGTACATTTTTTGACATAAGCAAGACAATGATATTGTCTACCAATAAAATTTAATGAAGCCGTTAATAATAATTATTATAAAGGATCATTTTGAGGACAATTAAATACAAGAAATGGTGAATATGTTTCATTTCGTTATACAAAATTTGGAGGAAACGCCAAACGCTTATATTTCATATAACCGAAATGTTAAATCCCTGGGTTTGTTGTTTTATTGATCGTTAAAGTCTCCTTGTTATGTATATTATTTTACAAGTTAGCAATGGACTTATATTTTTTACGCTTAAAGCTTAGGAAATCATATCTATCTAAAAAGTTGTTTTATGTAAAAATAGTAATTGAAATGATATAATAAATGGGCAAATTTTAGGATTTAAGTCCAAACATCATGCAGGCGCAGTTTTTGAAAATTTCTTAACTGATTGAGTGATCTAAGTTTCTTGAAACATACAAATGTTAGTGATCTAAAAATATTAAAAATGTAATTTTTGGAGAAGCTTTTTTATTCCAAAAAATTGAATAAAAATTTTCATCTTTACGTGTGAACAAAACGCAAATCTCTGAATACAGTATTTTCTCAATATTATTGGACTTTCGTTTAACTAACAATAGCTGCCAAATGACTTAAAATATAATTAAATAAATATAAAAAAATCAATTCTAAAAAATGCATGGTGGTTTTATGCATATAGCTGGAATGTATATTAATTGATAGCTAGTAAAACTTTTGTAAATTTTTTTCAAGCTGGTATTGTCATAAATATGCTTTGAATTATAGTTTCCCTCATTCTAATGTTGCAAATTAACGTAATAGGAAATACATTTTTTTGTGCGATAAAATTAAGATCATATCCAATATCGAGCATTAAAATTTCTGGGTTTATTGTTTGATTGATCGTTAAAGTCTCTTTTTTTAAATTATACAGAATATATTATTTTTCAACTAAGCAATGGATTTTGCAATTTAGTTAGCATTGCTGGTTGTTACGCTACTTAAACAGTAATTATTGGTATTAAAAGTTACTGAAATGATACATTTGAAATTACGGGGAACGATTTGGATAAAGTTTTTTTACGTAGGAATATTTACACATATAGTTTTTTTAGTGATGTCATCTCAGATGAATCCAAATATTCTTATAAACTCTGTCGACTATATAAATCTAAATGATACTGTTTATTTTAAATCGTATCGTAAATAGTAATTTACTAAAAACATAAGTTTATTGCCACTGCTTAGATTCAATCGACTGAAATTTGCGGTTTTATATAATCTAGTTCCTTTTTACCATGCCTGTTGCGAATTAATTGATTTTGATGGTGTTTACTAGTTTTAATTTTGACAAGTTTAATAATGTTATGGCCACTTATTAAACCTAAACCTTGCTTCATCTTATTTTTGTGGGAAAGTTACTAAAAAAATCATTAAAGCAGCACTACAGGAAAGTGTATAATGGAAAAAAATATACACCAACATTGTTTTTTTTTTTTTGAGATGGTTGACATGCAAACTGAACGAAAACGACACATTTACTGTTGCGGTAACTGAGAGATGCAGATCATTGCAGATCGACATTCCAGTTCCTGTCTGACGACTGTGTAGTATTTATAATATTATATATACATTTTATATATGTCTGTAATCATCTTCAAACAATTTTTTATTCTTCATTTTATTTGAAAAATATTCACTTTATAGAAAATGTACAGGATGTTTCTAAAATGTACAAAATTTTCTGGGATAATCATAAAACGAAATAAAAGTTGTCGAGTGATAAACTATTACTCAGAAAAACACAAATATTATTTTAAAATTTCTATAGACGTGGGACTGAGTTTTCATGCAAATAATCCTGTTATACCATATATGTTGTACTTTGTATTGACTATGCTTTACCCGGGCTCTGGATAGGGGAACCAGGAGCATGGGAAGATCAAATAAGCGTAGGTAATAAAAAAAGGGGAACTGCAGCTGCGCCCTTTGGCCCATTTTGGTCCTCCTTTAGAACACTCTATCACCTGAAGGCATGAATGTCTTCTAGTTTAACGTGCATAACAGGAATCTTCCAGAGAAGATGATACTATAGGATACTATCAAGACCAGTGGCTATGCTAAAAGTTTACAGCTTCTCCGCCGAAATAATTCCCATAATGAAAGAATCCAGAGTTTCAGACAAATCTAACATATCTATATCTAACATCTTGAATATTTTTGCCGGTGTAAATGACATGAATAGGCACATGGCAAATGTGCACTTCCCTGATTTGTGACGTTGTTTCATAATGACGTACCCGCTAAAATTTTAGGGTAAGGCAGAAATACAATGGTCTTCTGCGAAACTATTTTTCTGATTTTAGTCATATTAAAATTGCTGATTCAAAAATTGTAATGTTCATATAATAACTACACGGTCAATAGTTAAGACTAGCAAAAATAGTTCGCAAATTATGTTTTTTAGATGAACCGAAACATTAAATAAATTCTTTATTGAATCAAGACAAATAATATTAAGCCCACGTTTATATATTATATTTAACATTAAAGTTATCACTATCTAAGAAATTGGCAACTTTTGTGTGTGTGTGTGTTTCGTTTCATAGAAGAGTTGTCAATATAATAAGTTAAGAATCATTCGATATCATCGATATATAATACACAGGCCATAATAATATAATGTCGTTTTGTTTTAAAGTTAAAATAAAAAGAAGTCACTACATAGTTAAGTTAAACCAATATACATAAAGTATACTTTACGATACTTTTAAGTATAAATATTATTATAGATAGGTATATTATGTCTTTTAATCTAAAGACAAGAAAAAGGGTGCACTGTGCACCATTCAATATTTATATATGATGCGATGGCACTTGAATACCTATAGAGTAACAACATGCCACTTAATAAATGAACTATTTTATGGATTTATGAGATTTGATATGCAATTAAGGCATCATTGGACATTTTCTGTATATATATTTATATAAATATACATAGACGCGTTTCTTAAGGACGTTTTCAAAAAAAACTGTGATCCTTTCAGTACAAAATTTGTAAATATTCACTATTTAAATATACATATTTAAAATATAAACGCTATGTCGATGTTGATTCGATTATTTATAAATATTCAATAATATAAACTTTCAATATTAACATTAAGTAAAGGCACTACCTTCACCGATTTGATTACTTAGACTAGAGATTGCGGGTTCGAATCGAGGCTGAAGCAGTTTGATCAATTATAATAAATAAATGAAGGAAGCGGTTGGTTGACCACACTGTTGTCGTTTATATAGGAACCGTCTCCAAACGGTACAAGAGACGCGGTTGCGGTTCCTCTTTTAATATACTCTACTTCTTACAGTTAAATTGCAAAATTGAGAATCACTTGTCTGTACAAAATACAAACGGTATTGAAATTAGTAGTAAGCAGTCATTCATAAAATTTAATGAAAATTATTTTATTATTTTAAAAAAGATAATTATTTATTTTTCATTGTATATATGAATAAAACATCATTAAAATTATACAAAAATACTATGTTTTTAAAATAATGATTACCCCATCAACTTGCGAGTGCTATTTCGTATAAAATAGACAATACGAACTTGGCGTTTAGAATTAACAATATAAAAATTAAAAAATTAAAATCTCGTTTACATCGATTTTGGGAACGTCCTTAGATTTGAAGTTCTTCTAGTATTTATTACGTATTAAGTTAGCTTCATATACAGACTTAGAAGTAAAAGAAGTCAATTGAATTGAGTCTATAATATATAAATAATGAATTAAAATGGTTATATATGATTTTATTATAGTTAAAATAATTTATTTATATTATTGCATAATATTATTCGAATTATGAAATAAATGTATAAAATGTACTTGTAATGAAATTTATAGAATAATCTGTAAAGTGGGAGTTGTCTAGTGCTTTATACGAAAAATATTGAATATGATTGAATAGGGTATTATTCGTGACTTAGTTTTAGAGAAAAGTGAAAATTATTAAATTAAAATTATTATTATAGTTATTTCATTATTCATTATGAATAAACTTAATGACTTTTCTGTTACAATTCTGTTACAAGTCGGGTAATAGGAATGCATTCATACAAAGGGTTACTTTTAGAGATGTCAAGCTAAACTTTGTCACTTGAATGGCTGGAGAATTAACAGTTTAGTAAATGACATAAAAAAAGCATATAAAATATTTTTTTTTTCTAAATGAGACATCTGTTATAGACTGTTTAGTTAGAAAAGCTCTGTTCCACGTGAATATCTCAAAAACTATAACAGATATCCGAAATCTAAAAAAATTCTTAAGAAACATGAAATTATCCAATAAAATCCCCCAGATCTGTGGTACAAGTTTTCATAATTTTTATTTAGAGATAATGTAGGGTCAAAAATGGATTATTTAGAAAAAATCTATCAAATTTATCGATTAATTAAATTTTGTATTCTTCTATTTTCTAGGTATTTTAGTTCCGTTGTTTAAATCATTGGTATAAACAAATGCATTATTGTTAATTCGATTATAATAAAGAATTTGTTTTGGGATATCCTTGTTTTATAAAATTGAGTAAAAAAACTGTATTGTTACGTCTATCCAGATCTAAGTAAGCATTTCGTTTTCAGGGGTAGTTGATGAATATTTATACAAAGATATTAGAAATTTTCCAAATGTGCAGTAAAGAAATTTCTCTACGAGTTTTAAGTTTTTTTCATAAGGGTATTAATTTACTGCATCCTAAATATTCATTTTATATATTTATTATTCGATATTTGTAAATAAAATTTTGTATATTATTATATTATACATCGCCTATGTAGTAGAGAATCGTCGACCTGTGATCACAATTCAACTTTAAGAGACCGTCCCGTTCCGTTCCATTCGATAGACACATGAAGTAAGTTGAGTTGGTCTTCAACAATCATAATAATAATAATAATATCTATACACAACTATACCTATAAGAAGAGAACCCATCCAGTTGTTTCTTTAATTTGTAATAAAATCTTTTTGCTACTGGCAATATTATAAATAATAATCATTCATCTGTAACAAACAATGTTCACTATATTAACTGATTTTGCTTCATAACCTCAAAAATGATAAATGTTACATTATATGAATTTAATAAGTACAAATCATATAGTCTAAGCTCTAATGGCAGTAACAAATACACTAAATGCTCAAATTGAAAGGTATAAAGGATGAAATAAGCTTTCTTAATATATTTTTTTCATAATTCTTAATAATAATATAGGCGGAAATATATTTTCATAATTTATGGAAATGTTTTTTCACCCTTATAAATAAACTTCTTTTTTGAATAATTTATCCAAGAATATTGAGAGCTTATCAATTTTTATTAACACAATCGATTTTTTTTCCGAGTGTCAAAAATTTTTTTTTTTACTATCGGAAAAGTAATAATTTATAAATTTACTTTCTTACTTTAGAGACCCAATCGAGACTCATTTATAAGTATATTAAACATTAGTTTTTGAAAACTTTATCAGTAAAAAAGAAAAAATATTCACGCTGATAAATCTACAATTAAAAAATTGTTTTGTAGTTTTCGGTAGAAAACTTTGGGAAAATGTCCTATGAATTGAGATTTAAACTAGAGTAAATTTGTTAAATGTTTGGTTTCAAACCCTTCATTAAAAAAACTATGTTAAATTGACAAGTGTTAGCAGTATGACCCTTTTAAACAGATAATTATCGTGTTTAATCTTAATTTTTTTCTTTTTCTTGTAAAATGAATTCACAAATATATCTTACTAATACTCATAATACGTATACCATAATTGTAATGAAAATCATATAAACATTCAACCTTACAGTTTAAAATCTTTTACTTATTTTCGGAGGGCAGTTAACCATTAATATTAAGTAATCATATCGACAAAGTCATGAATTTATGTAGCAAATTTTGAAAAAAAAGAAATATGTATAAAAAACTAAAAATTTTTAATTATAAAATTTTTTGAATTTAAATAATTTATTTCGATTTTATATAAACGAGATGCGCAAACCATTAAGCCATTTTCTTAGTTTAATCATTTTCAGTGTTACATTTTTGGGTATTTAATGGCGAACATACTGTAACGTGAGCTTGAACTATTATGTGTGTGTTATAATATTCTTATTATTATTTATTTCGAATCATTATTATTATTAAAATTTTTTTGTTCCAACAGTGGGTGTGTTCTCCATTGTGAAGTAATTTGTTAACAGAAGTTTTTTTTTTTGTAGATAATACTTTGTGGTTACGCGGATACGGTTTTTTTTATATTGTTTTATTTGAAATATTAAGTTATTATGCAAGTGGGAATTTGTGAATTAAATATACAGAATATTTATTTGGTAAAGTCAATTATGGTATTAACTTAGCTTAAGCTAAAAAGATCTGTACATATTGTGATTATTGTATTTATTTATTTAGTATGTAAGTTAGTTTTTAAGAACAAAAAGTGTCAAGTGGGTTTTTTCAAATTTTACCACAAAATATATCTCAAATCAATACAAAATGTTAGTATGAGAACAAAAAACTTATAAACAATATGTTATAGCTCTATTAGAGTAAGGAACTATTTATAATAACAAATAATAAATGTACAAACCATGTATACAAAACAAAATCATAAATAAAGAGAAATTTTACTACTACTACTATGGTATTAAAAATTTTCTCTTTATTAATATTTCGAAATTATAAACTTTACGTTAATTTTCTCTGAGAATCATTAAAACAATTGAGTTATTAAAAAAAATATGGTATTCTCTATTCCATAATAAAATAGAGCTTAATAAATATTGATTTTAATTGCTAGAATATGATGTAATTGATTATATTCTATTTAATGGACATAAATTAAATTATAAAGTTAAAATATAAAAAAAATTGAAATGATATTAAAGATGGCAATGAGATTGTCTTATATAAAACTAATAAATTTTTAGCCGATCTGGTAAAATTTGTAAAATCAGCTTTAATTTTTAACGATTAAAATAAAAATGTACAGATTATTTCATAAATCTACTCTTTAAGTCAGTAGATAAAACCGTCAATAATTTGCCCTCAATAATTAAATAGTAAATGGGACGATTAATTGATCAAATAATCTTCTTACCTTGCGACAATTATCACAATTCTCCTGATAGTTTTCTTTAGGTTTCGTTGATAATTAATGTGTCAAATTTTCAATTATTTTTATTAACATTTTAAAATTTTATATGTATCAAATTTTGATAATACATATTAAAAAAAATTTCCGTTACCTTACCTTTAATTGATTTGAAATTGAATTGAACTTTGAAATGCTTAGATCAAAACTCACCTGAAAAAAAAAAAGAAAAAAAAATCAGTTTATATTCTAAAGAGAACTATGTTTATGCTTCTTTTATTAATCCCTGTGATCTCGAAATACAATAGCAACGGAAAACCTAAAAATGAATATTTAGGCAATTACTTGTGCTTTATTTTATAACTTTTTTTACATTAATTTATTTGGTTTTTTCTGGGACAATTTATGAAAACATTTTGCAGTAAATTATTAACTATGGAAGTATGTAATTCAAAA
The DNA here is from genome assembly GCA_020423425.1 of Chrysopa pallens. Lineage (NCBI taxonomy): Eukaryota > Metazoa > Arthropoda > Insecta > Neuroptera > Chrysopidae > Chrysopa > Chrysopa pallens. Next base: position 34,683,478 of record CM035593.1, read on the forward strand.
TTTCTCCGTGTATTTAATAAATTATAACTTTTTTTGTTCTTTTTAAATTAATTAGAAATTTTGACAACATTAAATTAGAATTTCATATTGAGATAAAAGAACTAAAACCTACAATTATTATTTTCGAATGACTTGCAGCCATAATTTGATTAATTTACTAAAACAAGAAAAAAAATTAAAATTATATAGAATTTAATGATGTTTGTTGTACAAGCAGTTATTAAATTTCAGTTTAAATGAAACAAGTGGAGATAGTAACAGTGTTAGTTGTTTAAATTCCCGATGCATGATTGCGTGTCAGTATTCAAGTTATTTATAATTATAAGCTTTTAATTATAATCATGGTTTGTGTTAATTATCTGAATTTGAGATCAAATTGAGGTGATTCTCATAACAGTTTATAAAAAAATGTTTCAAACAAAAGTTGTTTGTTTTGAAGTTGACTTATTTATTGGTACTTTTTATGATTTAAAAGATGGGTAAAGGATTCTTCAGTCATTTTGATTAGGAATGGCAAATGGTAAATGGACTTATAAGGTTATCATATGAATACACAAATTTTGTTAGTACCTGCAATATTTTCAAGCATTACAAACTTAACACTTAATTTATTGTACCCTAATACATCTAATTTATATGTTGCGAATTAAAAATTGTACTACATATGGTTAAGTAGGCAATTAAATTCAGAAAAATTAAAACAAATTTGTTATTGAAATATAAATAAATAATTGTTTATAAAAAATATTACATGTATATTATTATATCGGTAAATAAATATACTTATAAATATAAACAACAATTTTGTATAATTTATGCTAGTAATTAACGAATAAAATTCAATATTATTATTTATATTATTAAAAACACATATTTGAAATATCATAATGTCAAGTTGGTGGAAATTTAATTATTTATACATACGCCCTTTTTTTATGCGAGTAAAGATTACTTACATTATTTACAATTAACATTATTAGATACAGATACGTTTGTTTATAACTTTGTTTTAATAGTTTGTTGTAATGAGTGTTCCAAGGATTGCTGCGCATGTTTATAGACCATATTTTTGCTTATATTTGGTAGAAAATTCGCCATGGTAGAGTGCCCAACTTGACATAGATACTTTTTCTTTTAAATTTTTGGGTAATTGAAAATACTCATCCAATAATTTTTTTTTGTTAATATTGGGTCAAAATGACATTAAATAATGTGCTTGATTTTCTTTGGAAATAAATTCGCTTGAAACTGTTTGAATTTTTTTTTAGGCTTAATAAAATCTTTTATAAACCGATTTTGACTCAAAACATAAACTGGTTCTTCTGTCGATCTGAAAAGTAGTATATACGATATCTCCTAAAATTATACGAAGAACGATTTCTCTAATCGATTTTAGAATACTACTTGAGTAATTTATTTGTATATAATAAATTAAATCCAAACTCAATATATTTTTACTTAAAAACGACATATAGATAAGTAACACCCTGTAAAAGACATTATGGTAATATTAAAATATGTATGAATCCGGGTACATATTGTAAAAAATTATCAATTTAATAACAAGTAATAAATAATAAAAATTTTGCCTTGAAAATTGATTGTAATTGGCTGTGGTTATAATTGGTTGAGATAATTATCATTTTTAAAGTGTCATTTGAAGTCTGAAAATCGAACTAAATGCAGGTACGGTAAAAAAAAGCTTAAACTTCACAGGATTTTTTTGGGAAATTATTTTAGCCTATACAACTTTAACTTTTATAGATGAAATATAATCCTCCAAGAGATGAAAATAACCACAAGAATTGTCTGTAAAGTTATTGTTATAATTTTTGTGTTATATCTAGAAGAGGTCGCCCATACCCCCACTGATTGGGGTGTCAATTTTTAAAACAGAAAGGTGGATGTCTTTTTCATTACTTCACATTTTAACCAGTGTAACCAGTTCCGTTTTAAATATCTATTGCTCTTCCAGTACATTGATAAAAACTGAAAAAAATGAATAAATCAGTTGAAGAACCACTGGACTATTTATTAAATACCATAATTTACACAGCCATATATATATATATATATATATATACATATATATATATATATATATATATATATATATATATATATATATATATATATATATATATATATATATATATATATTTATTATTAATTACTAATATTAGAAAATATTTAATAAGGAAGTTATTCAATAATAAAACCAATCAACTGCAATCAATTCTAGTTAAAGAGACGCCTTCATAAATAATCACGTATCTACAACTACATGTACAACTAGCTGATGTTCGCAACTATGTACGCGCTATTTAGACACTGATTATCAGTAAAAATTAATATACAATTTTACAATCGTACTACTTTCCTCATTATTATGCGTTACTTATATAAATATATCAGGGTATATTATTCTTAGTCTAAAGTTTCTAACGCTAGCAAATACTGATGACATTAACAAAATTTTGGTAAAGTTGTTCATTAAATCATCTAATTAGTGTATTTCCATCTGTCCAACCACCATCACGATAAATTAAAAACACAAAGAGTAATTTTGGTGGCGTATTCCAGAACTAACAAGTCAGTTTTAGTTACTGGATGAGTAAAATTGGATCCATAAAAGATAGAAGAAAAATACGAAGAAAAAAAATTATTTATTTCAATATTTTTTTGTAAACTGTTTAGATTCGCCAAAATTTCCGCTCAAGTTTAACTTATAAATTGCATATAATTATAATATATGCTATTATTATATACGTATTTGTAACTATATTGACTAGATATTGATCGTATTTTATGAGTACGAGTTTTATGAGATCGTATTTCATTTTCAATGTTGACTTAAGTACATAAGCGAAGCACTTCTGTTTTCGTTGAGATATATTTATCTCCATGTAAATTCTTTTTATTTTAACATAAAAACATGCAAAGTAAGTTTTCTTTAATCATTCTTTCCAAATATTGGTGAAAGAATATTTAAAATGTGATCAATTCTTGCAAAATGCTTATGAAGATTCATTCTAAATATTGATTACAAAGATAAGATACCTTCTACATTTAAAAATGAGATAATTGTTTCATAGTAGTCTTATAAATTAATTCATCAACTCGATTATCTGCTTAACAATAAGTTTGAATATCGCGCTAAATTCAAAATATTGGAAATGTATTTATAATCTTCTATCCACAGGATCATGATGTCAAATCGTTATGAAATCAAAAGCAAATTATATTGATTTGAAGGTGTAGTCTCAAATGAACATTCAAACATTTGAATAAATAAAAAAAATTTTACCAAAAAACTTATTGTATCAAAAAACATATTTTATCAGTTTTTCTATAAACTCTTGTATTGGTATTTGTATTATATAAGGATACAACACATTGCAACTACTTTTTTAGAAAAATATATTCATGTGCATATCGTAATAATACATAACGTTTAAAGAAAATTGTACTGTTTTTTTATATTATAGGAGATATATTAATAATTATTTAATTATTTTAAAAGACTGCACATTATAATTATAAACTAGAACTATTATGTGCTATGTCTTATCATTAGTAATCATAATTTTTATTAATCAACTTTAAGAAAAGTATTAATATTAAATTTATTTATATTTTATATAGGTTATAAATTGTCTAAGCATGATCATATAGAATGCAATTTTCAATAAAATTATTAAAGTGGTCCTTGAACAAGCTGAGACTATGACAGCAGACGTTGAATCTACAATTTTTGTGCATCAATGCAGTCATAGAAGTCATCAAATTCATTTTTTCTGTTTTCATTATTTTAAAAATATTGAAGATTATCGTTATTACTGTGTAAAATAAATAAAGCAAAGGAGTTAAATTTGAAATCAAATTGTATATTTGTGTGGGGATAGATAAGGCAAATAACGTTTAATCCCGCTTAAGCTTAACAATTATTTCCGCTGTCAATGAATACCTTTTTAAATACACTTCTAAAAATTTGTATAAATACAAGCATTAGTAAGAACTACTTTTTCCTCTACAAAAATATTGAAAAACTCGCCGTTTGCTTTTTGGAGCATGTAAAAATTTATGGTTTTCACAAAAAACCAAAAAATGCTGTTTTTATTATTATTTTTTCTTTATTATTGTTGTTATAGGAAGACTAAAAACAAAAGCAAAAACTGAATGTCCTTTGTCTGACAACATCCAAATTATATTTATTATTATTATTATTTTTTTTTTTTACAATTATCAGGCTGTCAGACATTTCACATGGCGGACAAAAGGCTTTTTAAATTTGTTATTAAAAACGAATGGGCAGTTTGCGGCTTTTAGGGGCAATCGAAAATTTGACAGGTTTCAAAAAAGAAAAATGCCCACTTTTCATAATTTTGTAAAGTAAAAAGTTATTGAAAATCATAATTAAAAAACTAAGCCATATACAATGCCCACCCCTATGAGTTTTTGTGAGATAAAATTATAAAAATTTTACTTTATTCTTTTTATGGACATAATACTAGAGGTTGTGCGTACTAAACAATGTGGAATGTACTCAGATATTTTCTTTCATGGTCGATATTATTAAAAAATAATAATAGTTTGTCTATTTATTATTTGATTTATGAAGAAGTAAAAATAAACACTACAGATTGATTAAAATCTAGTGAAGAAAATTAAATGAAAATTAAATATCTATCACACATTCCAAGCATAATAACAAGCAATTTAACAGTATATAAATTATACCTTTAATTGGTCTTATTAGTTCTTATAATAACTTTAGTAGTACGAATAAGATTTCTTAAATGTTCTTTTGTATATTCTTGGTCTAAAGCTATCTGTGGACTACTTGCATTTCAGTCAATAAGAAATAAATCATGGTAGATTTGTTCAAAAAAAGGGCAAGATTATGATATTTAATTTATATGAATTTTTTCTTGTTAATTTTAATTTTTTAGATTTTTTTTTCTAAATTGTTACTGCCAATTTTGATGGTAAAAAACTATTGTTGAACTTAATTAATAGTAGAAATTAAAAAACTAATAAATCATTACTGTGAATATTATTGGTTCAGTTGACTGAGTTTTGACAAATCCTGTAATTGATAATAGATTTGCACTATTCAACACAAAAATTAAAAACACAATGCATTAGTCAAAGTTTAAAAGTTATAATTGCACTAGGAACAATATGCATAAATTGTATAAATATGAAAATAAAAACAGTGACACAAATTTAATCAGCTTACCGACTTTGTACTTGGTATACAAATTAAATTTCGACTTAGAAATTTTGCTGAAACTTTACACCGAACATTAGTGTGAAACAGGCATTATACATACAAAGACTACAATTTTTTTATTAATTTTTGTATAATGACGATAAACAAGAAGTGAAGTGTCTTTGATGGTAGTTTTCCTATTAATTATATGATTCAACTCGAAAATTATAAAAATAATGAATAAAAATATTGGAATGAAAGAACAAATTATATAATTATTAATAAATACTGACTGTCGTCATCAGAAATTATTTATGAAATAAATCAATTATTTTTGTATTTGTTTGAATCATGAAAATTATTAATGGCGCTTTATGAATTATTTATAAATAATTTTGTGAAATTTACAAAGAATTTCTTTGTTTATAGTGGCATTAAAATTATAGTTTTAATAATAATTATCGCAAAAAATTGAAAATTACTTTTATGACAGCACTCATAGAAAGCTTTATTTGGTGAAAAATTTGGATCTGGGAATTTATCAGAAGACATTGAAATAATAATTTGTAAATACAATAAAAACAACAAACATAAGCTCATTTTAAAAGAGAAGATAATCATCATAAAACTAATTCCGGTGCTCTTAGACTGCTGATACTGGAAGATTTTGGAACCATTCTTTTAAGACTGTAAGAGAATTGTAATAAAACTACTATTGTTGGCCCAGAATGTCCTTGGTGTTTTGAGAATTCTTTAATAAATATGCGTTTTGTCCTAAAAAGGTATATCCGATCCTGAGTTAACAACTATCTCTAACAAAATTGCAAGCGCGATATATCGAAAAATAGACATGTTATCATAAAATAAGTGTTAATTTTGATTTTTCTACACCTTAATTAATCAAAAAATACCTAAAAATAGAACTATTTTTTTTTTTGTATTTTTTGGCGATTTTAACGATTTCTGGTACGAAATAATTGTATAATTTTTTGTTTAAATAGCCGTTGAAACAGCAGTTTTCCGTTATTTATAATTAGCCCTGAAACTAGATACAAATAATTCACATGAAACTAAATATAATGCCATCTCATTAAAGCGATCAGTATTGAATAATATTCAGTAAATCACTCAGTAAAATTACTTATTATATTTAGCAACAACATAATTCTAACACAGACAACAATAATTATTTCAATTGGCATCCATGCAAGAAATATATTTGAGTCAATATCGATCGTGTAGCCTAAAGTAACTTACTGGAATTTCTTATATTAAATATTGTTAATCGTAGAAGTATATACATCATCAAATGCATAGTACATATTCATTCATAAAGGGTGTCCCAAAATTCAAATGAAGATAACAATTAACAAAGTTAATTGTTTAAATACTCGACAAATAATTGAATATCATTTTTGGACTATTTTTAATTAGAATTTATAAAATACAATAAATATCCATCCACACAGTTATATTATATACGTGCATGCATATATGTATTGCAATTACCAATATGTGATAATTGTTTAAAATTGAGCTTAAATTGTGAAAAATCGTAACATTTACCAAAAAAAGTTGTTTGTTTCAAAGAAATAAACTTTTTTTGTGTTTGATAGTTTTAAAAATCGTTCAAAGTTTAAAAGTTGGGTCAAGTATCCATTTGACCTAACTGATCGATTTTGATCATTCACGAACTTAAACTCACTTTTTATGTTAAGAATACGTCAATGTTAGCTCGTTATCTCCGTATCTTTTCGAGTTATCGAGATGACGAACGGACTACCGAAAATGGACTTATTAGGTGTTTCTATGAACACTTGGTATAGGTATTATTATTAAAAATATAATTTTAATTTTTTTTGTGCGGTTCATATATCTAAGCGTTACACACTTTAAACTAAAATTAATATACTCTGACTAATTATGTATATCGAGTATAAAAATTAATTAGGCATTCAGTCACGTGACAATAAATATCAATCCCGCATTTTACTAGACTATATCTTTATGGATCCGACTTCTTACGATAAGACTAATTCTTTTGTGCAAACATAAATATGTCTTACAACATGTAACTTACGACTTAGTAAAATCCTATACTGATTAAAAAAAACGTTCTTGTTATATTTAAAACAAATATATCATATTTAGAAATGATTGTTTCACAAGACATGGCGTTTTAATAGTTTTTGTGACTTAAAATAAATAGTAAATGAATATTACACTATTTTTAGTATAATTGTATGTTTAAAAAACCGAGCATGTGTTTCATATTATTTATTTTTATCGAAAATCATCAAATTTCACGATGTTAAAATAAATTCAAGTTTTAAAACATTCTGTAAACATAATTTTAACTATAGATTATAATGAAGAGAATTCCAATATAAAATATATCCATCTATATGTATATAATATTTAATTTAAAATTATTTTTCATTGAAACAATTTCATTCAGATATAAATTGTTACATAAAATAGTTGTATATCGTTGTGCATGCTGAGCTAAACCATATTTATTTATATTATGAAGGTGCATGTATCTCTGTACACAAATATACAGTACGTTTAATTCTCAAATAGAGAAGTCTCCATGTTCCGTTTTCGTAATCTATCAAAAATAACACTTCTTATAATAATGCTGAGTATCATCCCGAAATAGGGCAGGGCCCACGGAATATTTATTTCATATGATAGTTATATAGTTCACGTATGAGCCATATAATATTTTTAAAAAAATGCAGATCGAAAATGGTCTATGGAATTCAAGAAATTTAAACCATATACGAATTTCTTTTCAAATAGTTACAGTCTCACTCTGAAAAAGAAGATTACCTGTTTACAAAAAATCTTCAAATATACCTACATACTCCCCTAATTTGTTCGAAAACATATGAACGCTGGTATTAGTTACAATCACCCACAATATGTTTTCCGATACACTACATCCTTTATAAAGTAGCGTGGATCCATTTATGAATACGGTTTACAAAAAATGATTCGTTGACGCTACGTCGCTTGCATTTCGATGTGCGCTTGTTTTATTTTATAAGCACCATAGTAACATACTTCTTTGGGCAAATTTAAAGTAAACGTACTATATTTGATATTTTTATTATTATTTTTTGTAAAGAATAAAATTGCAATATCATTATTATATATTTATATGAAAGTATATGAACTATATGTAATCAATATTTCACTACATGTATAAAAACATTATTATTGTATAAGATTTTAATTTATGATTAATAATATAAACATACTTCTGTTACACACTTCATGTTGTGTTCGTTCTTAATATAATAGATATGGTTAGTTAAATTGTTATGTGATTCAAAAATATCCTTCAACTAAAGTTCTAATTACAATAGGTGTGTTTAGCAATAAGTGGTAAGCGCTGTCAACTGCTAAATAGCTACCTCTAGGACGCTAAGTTATTTTATACCAGGGTACCTTACCTATATTAAAAAATTACCAATTATGAATAACATATTATATATTGAAGTTAGCAATTATACCTGGCCGACAAGTGTGTAGTTCGTTTTTCAGTGCTGGCAAGCGCTTTTTTTTTTGCCAAACTCAATCAATGTTTTATAATTAAAAAATTTTTTTATGCCTTGTTACAAATTTTATTCCGGATAATCAAAACAAAATTAAAACTATATAGGAAATATTTAAAAATTTACAGAGCGATAAAAATTATAGTTCGGAAATCTCTAAAATGTTTTTTATCCGATGTACTTTTCATGAAATATGACAAAATATATTGATTATTAAAAATTGGATCTGAAATTATTTTTCAAAAATCTGTTAAAGGAAAAATATATGAACATTCAGTCCTATATATGACATCAATAACATCTTTTAAATATCTTTTACGAGAAAGAAAAAGAAAATATAAAGCAAAATTTTTGTTGCTTGTTTTTTAATTTTAAGTTAGAATATGATTTATTTTGAATCTATTTTTGCATTTCATGTGAAATGTAGCAAATTTAAAATCAGATACCCAATACAAAATACCGTTGATATTTTAAAACAATTTGACCTTGCATAATTTATACATTACAAGTTTATGCAATAAATCACAAATAAAAAAATAATTATTTCACGACCATTGTCAGATCTTACAATATAGTTAATATTGATTATAAATAAAATATTTCTACTTAATTAGTTGTTAATAATTATGCAATAGAGCAGTAAGAAGCAACTTATAACACAGACATAAGTACTTACATACATACATATGCATACAGGCATGGCAGGTAAATACCTCTACATTTAAAATAAACTACGATGATCGTAGTAGGTTTATTGAAATCCTCTGCTGCACTTCAATTTAATTAATTACTTCATTATTATTTAATTAAATGACTTTATTTATATCCGTAATTATTTCAAATAGGAGAGAACACTGCAACAGTTCGTCGAGACAATCAATGCAAAAAGTGAATTAGTGAAGAAGTATACGATTATACCTATTATAGTAGTATACATTGCTTGGGTTCTTCGTTGGTGAACATCATTTTCATCAAACGAAGATCAATCGATCGGTGATCGGTGTAAGAAGTTAATTATTTACAATGTGATTCAGTATATTTTGCTTTCTTTCGAATATACGATACTGACTAATCGATAATGACATATTTTTGCTTAAAACTTTTTGATAAAGCTTATCTGTACCAAATTGTTGAAATATGAACGTGCTCCGAATTCTAGATGATATTTATAGACTAAGAGCTCATTTAAATAACGCTATTTCTCTAAGGTTATACATTTTTAACTTTCGAATAAGTTCTTGTAATAGGGCCGATTTTGTGAATCTTAAACTAGTACCCAAATCCAAAATTTATCCAGAGATGCTTGTAAATGCATTCGATTTTTTCATTTCGATCATCTCGAAACAATGATATCGACGTGTATCACTTTCATTTGACGTGTAATTACGTAACTTAAAACTGAATAACTTTTCAGCAAAATTGGGCCACTCGCTTTTTATTGATAAGAAAATTAGACAAAAAGTACCTATATTCGTTATAATGAACAAATCACTGTTTTCAATTCTCTTCATTGGGATTTTCGTCATGTGGACCTTATAAGTCGCTGGATCACTTGTTTCATCAAATAAACATAGTATAATGAGTATAGAAACCACGTTCTGACTGGAATCAGCCCAAAATATTGAAAGAAGTGAGAATAGGGATGGGTCAAAATCCATTGTCTTTTTTGACTATATCAAAAATAATAGAGTACCTAGTATTTGCACATACATACAATAAAACACATCACATGCATATAAAATACTACTATTCAAAATTTCTACGTACGAAGAGTACTCAATTCTGTGTTTCTAAAAGATCTAAACATAACTAATTTTTTTTTATAAGTCATTAAATATTACATTACTCCCATAATTTTTTTGTAAATTATGTCAGAATATTCTATAAGTATTCAAAATTTCGTACAAAATTTTGAATACTTGGAATAAACTGGCGGACAGATAGGACTAAATAAAAGCTTGTAAAAAAACGTATAAATCTGTTACATCTAGTATTGAATATCCTATCAATTCAACTTTTTAACATTTTGTGTTGATCAGTTAGTTCTATAGAAAATGTTTTGATGTTTCCGTTTGTAGATTTCAATTTAAATAAGCAGGTAGGTACCTGTTAAAGTTATTTTATAATAAATAAATTTTCTACTCAATGAAATTGTAATGTTTTTTTTTTTTCTTTCAAAAAAAAAATTTTTACAATTGCAGATATTGATTTATTTTATTACGTGTGTTTTTGTAATGAGTAAATTTATTTATTGATGGTAATTTATTATTACTGTATTCATTGACTTTTTTGTATTTGTGAGCGGAAGAAGTCAGATGTGACGAAGATATTATATTTGCTTGTTTATTTCTTCAGTGTAGTTTTATTTGACAGATAACTTTAGTGAAAATGATACTATGGGTAAACGATACTGACATAGATCAACAAAGTAAACAAGTTCCAACTTTATTTGAATTGGCCAATATACCGTTCCGGAGCTTAACAGGCATTGGATATCAATGTCGTTGTAAATTAAACGTGAGCTTGCGATTGAGATTCAAAATTAACATAGCCTAATAAATGGTTGCAGTATGCTATAAACTAAAATAATTGCATTAAAAGGGTAATCAGATTTCAAAGGACTAGTTCCAGGCTACGTAGTGTATTAAAAAACTTACTCGTATCAACTAAAGCGGTCAAAATATATGTTGAAAATTTTCTTTAAAAGCTTACCTTGTCTTGAAAACAATGGTTTCGACACAGAATCGCTTTAATTCTACGCGTAATAACTAAAACCTGAGAGAGTATTTAGCAAAATCGACATTTGCTCCTTGAGTTGAAAAAGACCAAATTAAAAAAAATAAATAAATAAATAAATAAAAATCACAAAAAATAAATAAATTTAGTTCTTTTTTTTTCTCTTCGTCGAGAAGTTCGTCGTGTGGACGCACCTAGACCAAACTTTTGAAGTGTCGTAGGTACTGAAATTTGTTCTGGCAATTTTGAAATGTTGTTTTACTGAAAAAGTCGATTGTTATCAAAAGAAGATCTGTTTTTTTTTTCGAGAATTTTCGAAAAATTTTCGAGACAAATTTTCGAAATCATAAATTTTGTCACATAAAATAAACGTTCAAGTGATTATCAAAAATTATCTATTTGAAACTCAGCATTCAATTCTTTCGCGATGGAAAAAAAATATAAGTTATTTAAATTCTAAAATGAATTGAAAAAAAAAACGTATAAATGATTTTTTATACTTTACAGGTCATTACTTTTTAGAATAAAATTCCAACAACTTTGAACAAAAAAAAAATCCGGAAGTTTTTTATCATCATCCAAATATAAAAAAAAAAAAAAAAAAACATAAAGGAATTTGATTTTAATATTTTAAATATGCTATTTTAAATATTTAAATATATATAAAAACAACTATATCTGACAATAGTATCAAGTTTGAAAGTTAAAAGACACTAGCTGCCTATCCATTGGAACGTTTTATATATTTATCATGATCTGTGTGGTTTACAGGTTGTTTCAGAATACATGTTTCCAAATTGAGAGTGTCAGAAATTGAAACTCTGAGTTTGTATTTAGATTTAACTAAAATAACGCTATAATTCCTGTAGTGCGTTCGTTTATAAATTTCTAACATTACTCCCTCACTTAATGTCAATTAGTATTACAAATATTCACTTCACGATAAACTTTTTTGAATCATTTAAAAATCTTAAAGTAAAAGACAACGGCTATTTTCAATTTCATTGGGTGAATTTCGATCTGTAATTCAATCACATATTTCCTTATTCTAACAACCATCAGTGAAAAATAAATTAACTGAATTAATTATTAGATTTATTTGCTGTATATTTAAAATTCATCGAAATCAGTATCAATCAATTATATAGATAATCGAATTAAATCGCTTAAGATGGTGGAAATCGCATTTTGAATTTACAACATTAATAAAATATTTTTTCCAAAAAGCAGAGACTCTGATTTTTTCATTTTTTATGTTTTCTTAAATATTATGGGCAATTCCAACAAATCATCCCAAAACCAAACAAAAATATCACCAGAAATTATCCAGAAATTATAATCAGTTTTTTGGGTCTACAATTCATCCAGTATTACTAAAGTTCGTGACACATATTTTATTAAGCCTTTCGAAAGAAAAGTATCAAAAAATATTATTTCAGAATTTGGCAAAATATAACGCAGGTAATGCTTACCCAAAAAATGAAAAAAGGTCTATTTCGGTTTATTTGAGATATCTATAATTGCATTACTGAAATGAATACTACCAATTTTTAACAATTTATGGCAAAAAAATTGAAAAATATTTTGTAAGCTTATGCGTTTATTTACAGAAGTTGATCGATAAAAATACAGTTTTAATTTTTTTAAATTTGCTTTTTAATGATTTATTATAATTCATTTGTAACAATACATATTAAATAAGTGCGATATTTTGAGCATTATGATAGTTTGAAAATTTTCCCAAATTATTATTGCAGAAATTGGACTATTGTTCGGATACACTCTGTAAACACTATAATGTTCTTTAAACCATATAATAATACGATTTTATATTATTAAAAGGTACTAACTGTATTAAAGTTGGTGACCCTGATAAGAAAACAAAATGAGATGAAAAGAAAAAAAAAATGTTAAAATAAATGTACACTGAAATTCCTCCTATTTATAACAATAGAATATAAATTTGATCAAACTTTATACCTTTTTTTTTATTTAAACTATTTATTTATTTTAATCTACTTATTTATTTATTTATTTAAATTAAAATTTTTCTTTTGTAAAAATTTTTATCTCCAGCAAAATATTTACCTTGTTTTATGAATGGTAAATATTAACAGATATTTTTTTTTTCATACTATAGTACTCATAAGTATTCATACTATTGTACTCTTAATTGATTCTATATATGTATATACGGTTGCCCGCTATAATCCGTCCCCTGTCTAATCCGGCACCCCTGATAATCCGACTTGTAAGTACAATTAAGCGTCGTCAATATATAGATGGGCAAGATGTAACTTGTATTGCGGAATTATGACTTGTCCATTTAATGGATTATTAGGAACCAATATTAACAAAGTACCGGGCTAAAAAAAGTCTGTAGCAGTACTTTATACTCCGGGAAATTCGGAATTCCAACACTGTATTACAAAATATTTGTCAATAATCGAAAGTTCGGTTATTTGTACTTGCAAATCTCCAAAAGGTCTCTGTTGATAGTTTTTTATTTATAATCCGTATAAATACCAACTTATTTTCTATGCAAGCTTTGGGGATGAGGTTTTGTCGCAAGCGTGAAATGCAATGATCAAGCCCAACAGATATCAAATTATGTTATCAAGGAAGATGTAATTTTTGCTTAATTTTCGACTGAAGTCTATCTACAACACCGTATCAAGAATTGTGGATAATTGACTTGATTTAGTCTATTTGAGAAATAAAAAAATTATTGTGTATTTAGTTCGTAAGAAATTATGATATTTTTAATTTTATAATCTGAAGAATTTATTATTTTTTATTCGTAAATAATTCGTTCAATTTTTAATTATTGTTTGAGTATTTATTAAAATTATTTTTATAATTTTAAGATTTTAATAAATTAATTATCCATTAGTTTGTGTATTCACATAAATTTTGCTTAAATCACTTCTTGTGTTTTTCTAAAAGAAACGATGGAATAAAAATTATTGTAAGGTGTAAGTTTAAACAGGAATAGATGTTCAATTAAGACTAATTCTTATTTATTATTTATACTACAAACTGAACGTTTTATTCATGAATACGGAGTAAAAATAGTGTAAATTATAGCAAAAATATGTTTATGAATAGATGATATATGCAAATGGAATTTGATATTGAGATAGAGTTTGTGTATAACGTTTTAAGAACACGCATCGTTACAGGTTGATTCGTAAATGAAGAGCACCTTCTATTAGTGATGCTGGGAATTTCACTTTGCGATTTTTTCTCCAAACTACTCCGAGAATAATTAAAAATCTGCCTAAAATCAAAGATGTAATACAAGAGAATACGTAACGGCATATTAAACACAATGAACATACAAATTTTAATTTCAAACTTGAAGATGGTATTATAAGCGAAATTTTGTCGCAGAATTATATAAATTATTTTTAAGGGTGAAACGAAAGTCTCAATGACATTTTATAACATTTTCAATATAATTTACATCCAAAAAGGTTGAATAATTACATTTTCTAAATTATGAATATTTATTAAAATATTTCAGATATTTGTTATTATTGTGCTTCCCACAAATACTAAATGATGTTTATACGGTTTTAAATTTCCATTTCACTACTTTGGGGATGTTATCACTGTGTTAGAAATATTTTAAAATTATTTCCTGCTTCTTAACTTAGAGATCTCTGCGTTCGCTTAAATGATGTATGAAAATAAAGCGAGTTGTAATCAAAACCATCTTGAACCCAAATTTGAATTCCTAAGTCAACCGTTAAGGACATGAAATTCCAAAAAGCACTGCATTGTGCTGATTTACAAATTGCAAAATTTCAACCTTCTAGACCTAACGGGTTCAGATTCTATTTACATAATCAGGCATATTTGCGAAAGATCGCAAAATAAACTTCGAAACATGAAAATATGAACTACATATTTTTTTGATTTTCGGGAAGATTCCAATAATTTTTCTTACAATTTTATATACGGAAATAATAATTTGATAACCAAATTATTGACAACACATTTTTCGGCAATATTTTTGTCATCAAGGTTTTCATTGATAGTGTATGGCCTACATAACATTGCACTCTATATAAAGTTAAAATACACAATAATAATAATAACTACATAAAATATACAATCATTGTGGCTGTTTATATCAAGTATAACAGTGGTGATTGATTTATAATATATTACATAACTGAATAACTCTGAATACAACAAACAGTAACAAAGTCTTCTTTCACATATATACACCATTTTACATATGATTATATACAACAGAGACACACGAAAAAATAAACGACACATAAGCATACATAAATAAAACTATTATTTACGTAAATAACAATAATTTAAAGTACCTATGGTCGTCGATGGATGTGGATCTGGATGGATGGACGCGTGTCACTTGTTATGTGCAACAGACACGTGTTAACAATGTGACGACATGACTATATGACAATATTTACATTTTATACGTTTTATGTTTGTGCTGTTCAGTGTGTATTATGTTTCTTTTCCTATTTTAAATATAACGTTTTGTATTTTATTTATTTGTTAATATTGTTTGTTAACAGAGATTTTTTAAGTTCTTTATCTATGATAAAAAATACATTCGTTATAAATCTCAACTACTGTATGTTCCAACTATCGATAGAATATTATAAATTGTTTTGGAATAAAATTATATGAATTTCTCTAATTGCCTATCTTATTTATTTGTTTAAATTATATGCTAAAATGTAGATGTAATCAGTGTAGACTACACAGATCTGCAGGTGAAAAACTGCATGGAATTTTTGGATATTTTCTTACAGATTTCAGCTTGATAATAACGAAAAACGTACCAAATAATTTCCATCATGTCAATTTTTTCAAAGACAAGTCATCGAAAGGTTTTAGAACTCTTTACCATCTAAACCAAAAATAAATTTTAAATCCATTTTCTAAAAAAATATGAATTAAGCGTGTGAACTTTAATCATGTTATAATATAAAACCATAAAGTTATTATTTTGTAAATCATACAACACTATTATCAGTTGAACCAATTAACTATAAGCGTGATTTGCTTTGAAATGAATACCTTACTATCAGAAGATACTTGAAATATATTTGAGAATTGTATGAACAATACAGTATTTGTGAGATACTCCAAGTGTTTTTTGAAATTGTTTGAAGTGAAGTGGAATGTCTAGTGAACTTTTTACCGTTCTTCTATTTTTGAAAACAATAAGAGAGAAGTATAGAAAATATTGGGAATTTTTCAAGACTGTACTGCACAAATTTTTGAACAATACATATAGCTCTAAAAAATTTTTTAGATCAAATTATTTTGTATTTTATAAATACATATTTCGACTTTAAAGTAGTCATCATCAGTATGAATTAGCTAGTTGTATCTATCTCTGAGGAGATGTTACTCGTTGTTAATTTGGTGACGGTATGCACAAAAAATCGAAATTTATTCGAAAAACCCTAGAGTTCTCATTAATAATTAAAAAAAAAACACTCTTATATTGATTTGTTCCTGAAAACTTGGTAATCAATCGTGAAAAACAGTATTAAAGATTTCCCCAGGGTATACGATATATCTAGAAAAACTAAAACGGAAAATTTGTTATATTAGTATGTGCGCTGATGACTGTAATACTTTGAACGAAAAATTACTAAAATTGTACTTCTTTTCAATTACACATATTTTCTTAAAATAAATGCTTCAATATCCTTTTTAATACATACTAAAGCTACGCGCAGTGTTGTTTGCTCGAATAATTAAATTATTTTGAGAATTTGGAATTTTTGGTGAATTCGATTCAAATACTGAATAATATGATTATGCTTCCTCTGGTAGTCAGAAAGAATAAAACAGTTTTATTGTATATTTTAAAACAATTTAAATTTATTTCCATTAAACTATCTCACAAATACTTAAACAAAAAGCAAGATCATTATATCAATTTGGAATTGAAATAATTGATTACAATCACTGATACATACATATATATATATATATTAATGATCAATTGCGCGCGTATCAATCAAGTGATTTACGTTTACAAACAAGTTCTTTTCATTTGAACAAAAATACCCTTCCTACAATGATTACCATTTTAAGTTGAACGCTTTTAAAGAATTCACTATATTAGGGCGTGTTTAATAATCTTTCAAAATTAAAAAAAAACTGTATCTCTGTATGCGGCTGGCTACCTAAGTATATTTTGAAGTTGTCATAACAAATGACACAGATCATTCAGAAAAAGCAGTCAAAACGTCATTCAAACAAGACATTTGATTGGTGGTTAGTTGTTACATCATTGTGTGGATCTGCTCTCCATTCAAGAATGTAAGTGAGTTCAAATTTAACGCAGTCATATGAGATTTTTAAATAACTTGTCATCCAGTCAGTGATGTATTTTATATTGATTGACACTAAAAATTTATTGCTTTAATGTTTACGTTTGCTTCACATTATCTCTAAATATTATTTAAAAGAATCGTTAAAAAATCATAATAAAACACTTTTTTACTTGCCAATCATACAGGTAAATACGTGTGCCGTTTGTAAATGAACGAAATCTTCAGTTAATTTAATTGCCTTGTTTTTCTTATGTACCCTGAGATACAAAAAACACGAGAGAATAGTTAGTTCGTTTAAGCTAAAAAAAATATTATAATCGGCTAAAATAAAATCTAAGAAACTGCCAAACGTCTGTAAAAGTTTTAATCAAATTAAAAACCGGATATTATAGAATATAAAAAATAGTTGAATCGTTTTCGTTAGCGCATTGTTTGGAAATAAAAGTTTGACGTGAACATTTATATTCTGCAATTTCATTGGTTATTTGTAGGTTATTAATACGGCACAGTACATATTATATATTTATGATATAATATGAATTAACCAAAAAATAGAATCGATAATATCAAGCCTTAATATGATCATGCAGTAAACGTGTGATCAATGGACTAACGTAAACGATTCAACTTTAGTTCCGTTTGAAATAAAATGACAATGAAACACCATCTTGTATTAGTAAATATGAGGATAATTTTCTTTATATTAACTCGGAAAAATACATTCCATAGTTGAAAGTAAGTGCAAAAATTAATTCAAAAAGTTGCAAGAATTGAAATGGAAAACCCTATGAAAAGAAGCGGACGATAGCCTAGAGATAAAATTTTGCATATGTTACAATTTTTTGTGAAACACAATTTGACAAGTTAATTATTAAAGTTAAGTTTATTCGAAATTTACTTGTCACGCGAATCTGGTATTTGATCACAAAAGACTACTTATCTTGTAACAGATTTTTTCTTAAAGTTTTATTTGCCATGAAAATATCTAATTGTCGAAAATACAGTTTAGGTTTAAGGCTACTGGTTGTATGGATACTATTCAACAGAATTTCAAATACCAAATAATGGAATGCTAAATCAATCTATATTAAATTGTTTTAAAAAGTAAATAAAAATAATAATTGAAATAATTAAGAAAATAAATAGAATAAAATGAAATAAACAAGCACTCTCAACGAACAAATATAGAAACTCAATATAGTGTTTGTTTAATACTATTTGTTAAAAATGATACTTATACTTAAGTCAATAATATAATCTAAGAATCTTTACGTTAAGAGAGGCTCGCATAGTCATCAAACTTTTTGAAGATTTTAATAGAAAATTGATTTTTAGAAGGGAAATTACGATTTGAATATTAGTTGTGTATATATTTCGAGGCGAGAAAAGTATCTGTCACTAAAACGCGGAATTTCTTTACGCACTGTTGGCACTCCCGGATTCCTGTAAATATCGTCATTACGCACGGAAATTTACTTACTTTCCGTAGCACTTCTGATTGAAATATTTTGAGAATTTCTATATAATAGTTATTTTCAGTTCCTCGTAGTTGAATGCCTTGCGTTCACACCTAACCGGTTTATGAAATGTTTTATACACTAGCACTTAATTATCTAATGATAACATAGAACCTTTCCCAATCACTGATGCCAAAATATCGTTTATAATGGTTTTCAAAACATCAATATATTGTTTACATACCTATCTGTGGTGTTATGTAAAACATGCAAATCCAAATTAAAAAAAAAAAAAAATTAAGTTGGTGCCAGTCTGTATAAAAAGTAAATACTTACAGATAGGTGGAGTTTTGAAAGAAAAGAACGTTATCAAAGCATTAAAATCTTTAAAAAGATATCACACATACATACACATATAAGTAATACAAATAGTATTGTATTTAATATATTTCTTTGTTTAATATTACTACATACATTGAATTCAATAGATTTCTTATCATCATTTTATTAAATGCAATTTCTGTTTTTGTAAGTTCAGACACATTTTGTAACTAGCAATAGATATCTATTTTCTTCATACTAATAAGTAATAATACCACAAAACCAAATATAGATTTAATTGGAACCCGAATCAATTTTTAATTGAAACCTTATACAATTTATTGTAAGGAATGGTAGAGAAAAATGATAGACGCATATGATTGTTATAATAAATTATTTTGTCTACAACTTGATGTTAGAAATAAGCTTATAAATTGAAAATAATTTTAATAGATATAAATATGTCTTTTTACTGATTTCTAAGATTCAATTTGTAAGACGTGATTATTATCTTTACGCACATTGAAATTGTTGACGCTCGTTAAATTTTTAAGTGATCAAATTAACCGGACATGTTAATACTATAGATAACCTATTAATTAAAGTGTGTATTAAAGCTTTTCACATAATTTTTTTCATTTTAATATCAATTTTAAACTGACGAATGGAATTAAAATTTTAGAAGCCCTATACTTTAAATGAACAGAGTACCTACGATTTTTTATGTCACCTTAATTATAAAAATGAAATTGTTTTAATTCTGTCAAAGTTAAAGTATGAATCTGAACTTTTTTCGAAAAACTCAACAGATTTAATTTGTTCATATTTATGAGTAGTGTGACAAAAATAGCTAACAAACAGTAAAATATATATATTGTAAACTCAGAGCTAGATTACTGTTAAAGTTCATTATTTTGTAACTAAACTCCTGTCACTAAGCATTTTTTATTTGCAGAGAGATAGTATTATCATTTTGGAGGAGATGTTCATGAAAAAGGGATTTTTTTGTAAAATGTATGGATTCGTCACAAATGATGCTCAAATGTAGCTAATTAACACCTATTTAATTACAATATATATATTATTATTATATATGTATTTATATCTGATAGACCGGATATTTAAAGTATTTTATGAATCCTAATGTTAAAAAATAATTGACATTGATCTCAATCATATGTCAAGTATCTAAACAATTAACTTTGATAATTGTTATCTGTAATTATTTTTTGGTGTTGATATTTTGTAGTTATTTTTTGATAGAATTTATACATAGAAATATTTCCATGTTTAGAATTTTTATAACATCCGTAAAGTACACAATAAACCTACGTTAGCATCGGATTTTATTATGAAATTGTGATTACAAGCTTTGTTCGCTGATTATAAGAAAAATGATTAATATCTATGTATAAATTTGTTTATCAATTTTAGAATTGTTCTGACTCTAAATTTGTGTACTCTCATATTGGTGGGAAATTTTACATTCAGCTCTAAGTTAATTATTGAATTCTTAAAAATCAAATTCGTAATTAGAATAATAATAGTGGCGTTGTCAACAATAATACTTATTACATACTAACTCCTACACTAAATAAAATTATTTCTCACGTCAGCTATACAGCTCAAAGTCGCGATTATCTATTCCTATTCTTTAAGCAAAAACTTCATTACCTTTTCACCTTCTCGTGTAATATATCTATATAAAAAATTGACAATAAATATCCTATTTACATATATTAACTGTACGTTGTTTTGTATGGTATTCAAATTAATGGTAAAATCGTATTAATTTTATATTATAACAACGTATATACGTATGCATGTTGTTATATATATATATATATAGACTGTAACGTTTGTTAACTTTACTTGCTAACGAATCCTACGCAAAAAACAATATCTTACAATATATCAAATGTAATTAACAATTCATTGTCGGAATTGTATAAGAAACATACTTACATACAAGGGTACTGGATGTAACGAAATAAGGATGTTATTAAGCACAGGAAAGAATATCCAAGGTTAGTTCCTTTTATGCTTACGAGTTCCTATAAGTTAAACTGAGCTTTATAATTCAAGTTAAACGAAAAATTGACTGGAGCATCCGACCAGTGTCTTAAATAAAACCTAGTCGAACTAACAAAATCCGTTAAAAGTGAATTTTATTAATTCTCCATTGAAACATAGAATATGTGGATAGATAGTTTATTGAATATCTTAAAGGCAGGATGAGGGCACAAATGGGTTAAATGTTTTTTAGGAACTAGATTAGAGATGAAAAAATTGAAGATACAACAGAGATAATCAAGCAAATACGTATTTGATTGTTTTAAGAAAATTAAAAAAGCTTATAAAAATGAATAATAGTGTAATTTTCAATTACTTTTGTACATTCTTTAATTTTCTTTTGAGATATTATTATCTTTTTCTGAACTAGATAGAAAAAATGAATTTTTAATATATAAAATAATAAATTATTTATATTTCTTCATAAAAGTCTGTATATTTGGTGTAAGATAACACCATTTATATTATTATCTTTGTTAAACAATAAAAACACAATTATGAAGTTTCAGTCTTGGTGTAAGTATGGGTGTAAAAATGGTAAAAAAAAGGATAGTATGATATCATAGATGTTGTTGACATGCATAATACATTGTTAGTATTGGAAAACAAACAATGACTACAAATCTGTGCTTTGTTTACAATGGAAAATTTCACTTCTGACGCCTTGTTTTTGTGAGATTCATAGTTTATTTGGGTTAATACATATGAATTTGATAAAATTTAGCATCCAAATACTATGTAAAAATGTAGCATGATATCTGGTTCCTTGTTTCCAATTGTCGAGAGATTCTCCTGGAAATATTTCACTGTACAAAATCTTTATAAGTTTATGCTCCATAGAACAATATATGGTATGAAGATTATTCAATACTTTTTTAACGCTTTATTAGATTTATGATTACATAAACCTAAATTAAACATTATTAATTCGAACGATAAACGAAATTTTGTAAAACTGTTTATAATAATGTTTTTATAGTAAATGCATTTCGTTTGGGCGAATTGTCACAGTCTGTTTGTTCACATGCTGTACACCCTGTAAATTTGAATAAAAAAAACCTGTGAACAAAGAACCGCTTATAAGTTTCCTATTAACATTCGTATATTTATTTATTTCTAAAATTAAAATATTCTAAATCGTTTCGTTGTAATTGTTATTATTATTGTGAAATATTATGTTTTGGATTTAGGATTCCGTCTAAAAATAAGCAATAAAATACAGTTCAAGAGGTCCGTATCAATGTTCTAAGACTACATATTAGATACGTCCAAAATCCATTCAGTGATTATCAAGGACATAATCGAGAAAATTTTCAAAAAATTGTAAGAAAAATATTTTACTTTTTTTGTTTATATAATCTTTTATTCTCCTCCAATTTTATGGTTAAAAACCTGTGGTCGTATACTTGAATAAAAAATATATTATGAAATCTGAAATATTTTAACACAAATTTTCAAATAAATTCTAAAATAGAAATTCATTATAAAACTTTTTGAGAAGAATTTTAATTCTTCAATTTTTTTTTCATATTATTTCATAGTTTGCATTTTCAAAGATTATTTTAACACATAATAAATTTTTTTTTGAATTATATTTTAGAACGTTAATTCGTCTTTCGTCTTTGAGATCCGTCTATGTTGACCGGGTACCAAAGGAAAAATTACAAACATCGAGTTAATTGCGAGTAATGAGTTAAAAAGTTATTTTCTGTACTCTAAGATTTGATAACATGTAAAACAAATATTTTTGTATAGCAATTTATACAAAATTCTTTCTAAGTCTTAACGTAGGTGTTAAATCCTAATAGTCGGGTTGCTTTCCGATGATAATAGATCCCATTTCGTAATCGTCGGTGTCTCTACGGACCCAATATATTGTAAACTAGCATAGCGTATGTAAAGAAAATCTATTTAGTAAAAAGCAAGATTCAACCATAAAGCCTGTTGAATTATTATTTTTATTTATTGGTCTTTTGATAATCAAGTTTTCCTATTAGCCCCCAATATAGCGTAATTATTTTAGTCTAGCTTAACTGTTTTCTCTTTGTACGGCTCACCATTAAGGCGTCAAAGATCGTCATACAGGATGTATGAAGTCAATTTAAGAAAATTTGATTAATAATCCTTGTTGATTGATAATCGATTAATATTCAAGTGGGGTGTGTCATAATATTATTAGTTTTAACAAAAATGTTTGGATGTCAATTTTTATCAAGGCTATAAACTTATACGTCATACTGAACCTTTAATAAATTTCACTAACTTAATCGATTTCATTTGATCATTTACATAAGAAAACTATTGTAAATATTTTATTTCATATATCCTTTTTCATTTATTAGAAGAATGGATATTTATTTGTAAAAAAATAATATTAGTAAATAGTTAACAGTTCATAAAATAGATTTTAATCATAATTTATTAAGCTTGTTACACTTGAATTTGTTATTCTTTGAATTATGTATAAAAGTACATATTTATTTTCTTATCTTTTATACCTGTAACTCAGAAAGTTACACATATTTAAAAAAAAAAAAGGTGTATTATTTGTATTTAATATTATATCGAGCAAACTGTTGTATCATACTTATTAGATCTAATTGAAACAAGTGACGATTTAGCATTTTTTATCTTCTTTTATTTAATCAGGTTTATTAATAATTTTACCTATAGTAGATATAAATCTAACAATTGTATTGATTTGCAATTAAACAAAAATTTGTGTAGGCTTTGTCTTAAGATAGGTCAACAACCTTGAGAAAGCGTGACAATTATGAGATACATGCATTTGTTCAACTCTGTAGACTCAAAGTTTTAATTCGCCTGTCTTAAGATGATGAATATGGGTGATACAATAAGTTTCAGTTTTAATAAGGTATAAACAAGTGTTAAGTGCCTATAAACAAGTGTATCAAAAATAAGTATATCAAAATTTTTAATGTAAAAGATGTTAACCCCTGAAACCATTCTATTGTCAAATCATCAAATTCAGACAGTTTCTTCATAGGATCGGAACAGTTTTGTAAAAAATTACTCTAAATATTGAAAACCATACCAGAGTCATGAAATTTCATTTTTTGAGTACCAAACAAAGATGTTTTTGCGTTTATTTTTCTAAGTAAAGTACAAAAAAAAACGGATATTCATGCATCGATTCAATAAGTCTGATTCCGTAGAATTTACCGCTGATTCAATATTACTTCTTTAACTTAATCAATGAATATGTTTTTTAAACAAAGTTAGAAGCGATCAAGTTCAGATGCTAATTTCTCTTTGTATCAATTTTGAAGCATTTGTTGATATTTTTTATTTTTATAAGCTAATAATACACTTTGTTGATCCATGTGATAGTGTGAAATATTTTTAAATCTCCGGATAGCTGTTGATGGATAGAAATCTTGAAAGATTTTAAAAGCTGTATACTGTGTATGAATTCACTTATAAATGTTCTTCGAAACACGTCAATAATCTAAAAGAAACAGCTATTATACCGTATTATCAATTAATTTAATTGACAATTAGCTTAATTTTTATTTGACCGATTTTCTATTGTTTTCTATTTTTTTCTTCCTTTGAAATGAAATTAGAAGATAAATAGGTTGTTTTTTTTTCTACAAACACAGAAAATATAAGCGATCTTTATTTTTAATTAATTATTTTAGGTACAACAACCTCGCAATAATTTTTTTAATTCTCGTCATGGTAAAGTGGCTTGCTAACCATAGCGCTATTTGTACACAGCTCTAAGTTATTTAATGATATAAAGGGGGATAAGTAAGCAATTTTAATACGAAATCCATTTTTAATGATTCAAAGTAAACGTGGTTGGAATTGATCGAACAAAATATGTTGGCCTGAGTAATGTCATAGGTCGCGCCTAGATAAGAGTTATAACCTATGTGAATCGAATTTATTCAGAGATATCGGTCTATTTTGATCGTATTTTTTTGAAAGAAACATTGTATCTTACTTAGTTGGTTTATTATTAAAAAAAAAAAAAATAATAATAAGAGCAATATCCGAAAAAAAAGTGAAATAAATGTTAAACAATACACGCATATTGGCAGCTTATGTGTGTACCTATAATATATATTCTTTCGCTCGGGTGGCTTATGGACTTGTTGTTATTGTTTGTAGTAATGAGATGTCAGTGTCATAATGCTGTTTAAATGTTGCCGGTTTACTATACGAAATGGACGCGGTAGTTATTATTATAAAACAATGTAAAGACTTCATTTTTGTAAATAAAACTGGATTTTCAACATTTTGGTGATCTTTTGTTTTTTTTTTTTAACTTTAAGAACAATATATTATTATGTTTAGAGATGTTGGACCGATACAAGTATTTATATATGGAGTGTTAGTATTCCGTATCATTAATACACTATTAGAAGTCAACAATGTCCCTCGAACAAATTTAACTTCATAATTGGTCATCCTGACTCTGGTATTTTTGTATCGTAAAAGGTGCACTTAAAAGTTTAGTATCTAATTCTAACAAGCTATATCTTTGTACCCATCATAATAGGATTCTACCTAACTGAAAAACGCCTAAGCTTTTTAATTTTCTGGAATATCTTAAAAGACCTAACAGTCTTGTGAGGTCCACATTTACTAAAAAATTTAACTAAACAAAAAATATATTTTTATATTATATGTATTAAGTATCAAATAAAAACAGTAAAACGTGGAATACGTACCAAAATTTTAAACGCATCTCTCGAATTTCGTAACACCTTACTTTGGAGACCATTGTCTTAGATGACACCGCATTGCTTCTCTGTAAATTTAAAGCTTATGTCCAAGGAAAAATTACTAAACTTAAGTCCAAATCAGTGTCGAATTTTGGAATTCAGTTATGGATTGAATTTTCAAGCTGTGAAACCTGAGTCTGGTGCCAAAAAGTTTAAAGGAAGGGAAGTTTAAAAATTCAGAATTTAATAATTTTATTTAAAATGTGTTTGAGATGACACTTGACCGAAATCCGTACCGAAGCAAATAAATAGTATCCCTAATAAATTTCGAAATGTTCATATATATGTAGGATGAAAAATAAAACCGCAAGCTTCCGTATACGCTTGACAAAACACTACGAATAATCTCCAAAGGGAGCCAAATTGAAATTGAATTGAACAATAATATACCTAAAGTTATACGTGATATAAATATGTAATATAATGTAAAATACTAAGTTAGAGTATTAAAATAAATTTACAAAAAGATTAATACTATTTCATGTTTAATAATTAGTGTATAACTAAAGGCAATTTATATTTGCATTGTGTTTATTTTAACACAAGTTAAAATGCTTACAATATAAAATTAAAAAATACTCATATATATATATATATATATATATATATATATATATATATATATATATATATATATATATATATATATATATATATATATATATATATATATATATATATTTATATATATAAATTCTTGTACATATTATATACAAGTAATGCACGATTATGTATCGAATAATAATACATATATGAAGCTTAGTATTAAATGTAGACACGCGCCTGTATTCTGTAAGTAAGAAATAAACACTAGTTTAAACACTACATGTAGTGTTTATGTTAAAAAAATTGATGGAAACTGTTTCGAGTCCGGCAGTTCTATCCAGCAGACTTGCATAATTTTTTTATTTTTTTTAAAGGAAAGGTGTTTGTATCCAGATGAAGCATGAAGCAGCTTGGATTACATTTATTTTTTGTGTTTATTTAAGTTCTTACGGGGTGGGGCGTTTCTTTCTCCAAGTGTTGTGATTTTGTATCGGAATGAAGCTAGAGAGGAATGAAGTTCGTTTTCAAATTGACTAACGCGATCATTCAACTTGACTTTCAACTCTTTATGAGATTGCCGTCACTCATAGAAAGTTCGGTTAATGTCTAAGAACACTCAGTGACTAAAAGACCTATCAATTGAGTTAATAAACACTCAAATCACACCTTTTTGTGTAATTTGAATGATTAATAGTATCAGGTCTATTTAGAAATTTGGAGAGCAATTTTTGCATGGCTAATTTTAAGATATAGTACAATTTGGATTGTAAGAGTGGATTTAGTTATTAACTGAATTATTGTTTAAATTTTGGTTTTGATTTTTCATTTTTTTGTATCTTGTTATTATATTAAACAGCTATGCAATAGTAGAAAATACGAAATTTGCATACTACAATTATTCTTTTCGAGTATAATTATTTTTTCTTCTATTAATAATTTGAATATAAATTCATAATATAGGTATAGTATGTGAATGAATTACTAGTTAGTAGTACAATTTATAATATCTTCAAACAATACAATCATGTAAATATATTTACTTACTCGTACAATCGTTACAATTGTTTTCTATTTTGTTTATGAGACAATTGTTTTATTAAAACCTCTCATTGCAATAATAAATATTACTTATTACTGATTTAGAATATATACCAATTATTTATCAACTACTAGGATTACCAGACTCTATCACAGTATATAAAATTCTAGTCAAGCTACCAGAGCCACGTATTCAAAATTGAATTTAAATATGCACAAAATTATATTCGTTGCAAAATTAAATACACTTCACATTACTTATAATTGTCAGAATTTAAAATTTTTAGTGAAAACTCTAAGTTTGAAGAAAATTGTTGAAGCCATTTTGAAGAAAAACATAAAACCCTAAAAAGTAGGACACTCGGTAGTCCAATTTTAAAGAAAACCTTCGTGGCACAACAAGAGGTAATATGAAGAGAGAATACCAAGTGATTTCGATACGAAATCGCTACCACAAGCATAAACCGACAAACACATTCATATTCAGATACACAAACGCACACACACATACAGATCAATTTTTATATACCACTTTTTAGGATTTAGGGGGACTCAAACCAAAAAATATGTATTTACGCTGAAAGCTCGATATCGAAATTTCAACAGAATTACCATACTTTCTTTTACTTGTAATAAAAGATAGTAAAAACGCAGATTAAACTTGAATACAAAAATTTGGGAATCCTAATTCTTTGCCATGGTTTTATTTGTCTACTCTAGTAGATTCATCCTTCTTGTAATAAATATAAATACTAATATATAATTTGAATTATTTTAGACTATATACGCCTGACATTGTAATATTTTACATTTGTAATCATTTTTTGTTCCTTCGCTATTTTGTATTTTATTTATAAAACAATTTCTTTTGAATACTGAATGACTTCAAAGATTTATAATCCTATATTTAAACAAAGATGGTATTATATTCCTTGTTTATTTTTTAAGTTTTATCATTTAACTAAATCAACAATTATCTCAAGTTATTATCTTTAAATGGATTGTATATACATGGTGAATCAATATTATTATACAATCTTCTAAATCATGGTGTTGATACAAAATTCTATATATGAAGAAAGAAAAGTGTATAATAATTTTTTTTAATTTGGTCAATATCGTTCTTCTCAATCCTTTATCGTAGACAAGACTTATCTTATGCAGTTTTTGAATTTTATGAACGCTTTATATTTGGAATCAAAACTAATAAGAGTGTAGAAAAATTACTTAGTATTGCGAACATAAAGAATGTTTCCACGGTAAAATTAGAAAATCTATTTATGTAGCTAGTTGTGTAAATTCTATATATAGTCATGAATACGTTAGTAATATTTTTCGAAAAATTAACAATCTTTTGGATAAACGAGGACGTTTTATTTGCAAATATTTTTAACGAGGAAATATTTGGTAAGCTTAAAATATTAAAAATATAATATTACGAAAACTTCGTCCCAATGTTATTTTTCATATAACAAAGCCTCCTGTTATTGGAAATATTAACTATTTTCAGTAAGAAAACAATATGTACTCATATTGGGATATCTTCCACTTAACTATACTATCTGACTTATATTAGAATAGTCATCTAGTGGTCAAGGTAAGTACTACAATTTTTTGAGTACATAAAAATTGGACTTTTGAGTTTCTATGGGCTTTGGTATTCTTTGATAACATTCATTTGTGAAAACTTATTTATTTTTTAAAATTAAAAACTTATTAATTAAACAATATCGCATGTAAAAATAAAAATTCGTTTTAGAGTAGTTACTGCTTCTGTCGGTAGAAGAAGCTACGCTCCAGGCAGATTTCCCAATATCTTTTTATATCAAATGTCTTTCCAAGAGAATATAATTATCACCATTTTTCATATCACATTTTATTCTGCACATTTTCGTAGATGACTAAATATACGGTTCTTTCAAGTCGAAAAATTGGTTCGACAATCAATTCAACAAAAATATGCTATCATTGATATCTAGAATCTATAATTCTTTTCAATCACCATTTATAAAATCTTTATAAATAACATTATTCAGGGTTTAACTTAGTACTTGGTGATGAGCAAACATACCATATAAAATAACTCACCTTAAGGGTAAAAACTATGTGTAGAATTAATTTTTATCCATTTAATATTTATTATGTGTATTATCCGTGTATATCACCACGATAGACTAAATATATGTGCATAATGTAAACAAGGTTTTGAAATGTTGACTTGATATGATAGACCATGTTAGAGATTCGTCAAAGGAAATTTATGTACTTATATTAGATTCATAATCAATTTTTATCAGGTTTTTGATGAGATTAAGATAAGATTTACTTTTAAAAAAACCTTGAGTAAGAAGATACTTAAATAGCTACAGGATTGATTCTAAATTTATTTTGCAAAGAAAATTAATATTGAAATTTATTATAATGTTAACTTGGTGGAACAAAAAATATCTTTGCATCATAAAAACAACGCAAAAATGTTAATTTTACAGCGTTATAAGATAGGTACTATGCCATTTTAAATAATGAGGATATTAAAAACATCTCAATTTTTTAAAAGAATTTAATAATTTAGATGAATATTTTTTGAGCTAGTGAGCATTAAAAGTCATTGATAAATCTACCTGTAGCTTTCTGTGAATTTTAAGTGTTCGAGTATGAAACGTTCTTCCTCGTGAAATCCTTGATGCTGCGGATATCTCAAGTATCAAAATGATTTCTCCAGCTATATGCTAGTGATGTTACTTCTAAGTTTAACAAAATCATTTTATTACCAAACAGTAACAGTTCTTCTTTGAACCAATCTTTGTGTTCAATTGTACATTATTATTTTTATTTGTTAATTGTTCGTTCATTGGCGATAAAAAAGCTATATACTCAGTCGACATTTTGCACGAGTTCGATAGACAATAGTTTTCCAAAGTTTTGACACTTCTTACTTGTATTGTTCGTTAATTTTGTTGCTAGTTCAATAGAGGATCTAAATACGGTACTTTCCAGTATCCGTGGCACAGAATAGGATTATCGTGAAATTGTTGAGTCTCCTTTTTGTTATTATCGTTAGAAAACTCTAAAAAAATACTTACAAAAAACCATTTTTTCAGCAATCAATTTTATGTTAAAATACGAGGAACTGATTATATATTAATAGCCTACACCTGTCAGACCTACTTAAAGAATAAAAGAACTGAACAATTTTTGTTTTCTCCAGGGAAATGGAGAAAAAGTTTAAAATTAAGTGGTTTTTCTAGGTTATAAGCTATAAAATCGGGTATTAGCTAGAAATAGTTTGAAGGAACAGTGAATCATAAAAATATTTTATAATTGTGATAATTCTATTTTTTTTTTATTATTATTAAAAATAAACATGCATGTAATATGTATAGAAATTGTATGATTTAAGCAAAGTAGCAATATAATTTAAATCAGTGGAAAATTTCTCCAGAAAAATTACAAAAAATTTTAGACCACAAGGGTTGAATAAATTTTTGTAGGTTAAAGAATTTAAATACTATATGTGAAGTTTGAATCTTTACGATTTCTTTCACTACGCTAAAAAAAACTGTTTTTGTATAATATGTATTTAAATAACATCACTGCATAGTATAAAACAAAGTCGCTTTCTCTGTCCCTATATCCCTATGTATGCTTAAATCTTTAAAACTACGCAACGGATTTTGATGCGGTTTTTTTTTAATAGATAGAGTGATTGAAGAGGAAGGTTTATATGTATAATAACATCCATTAAATAGCATAGTGGAGAAATACTGTTATTTTTGAGGTTGCTAATGTGATGTCGTAAATGATTACATTTTTTCCGCTTACATTGCAAACGCAGGCTGAACCCTACGAGATTTATCAAAATAATGTATTAAGTATTGTACACATTGAAAAGGTCTACAGAAAACTCCATATAGTATATGTCTATCTCTTATAGATATCCCACAATAACATTTTTTTGTCATTTAATTTTTACGACAAATAATGGCTAATTTTCGAAGCGATTTATTTTTAATTACTTATTTAATAATTATATAAAAATAATGTGGGGCTAAGGCCGAACACCGCCACGTGGGTCAAAGGGTCGAGGTTCCGGGTGTCTACACCAAATACCGGTTCAAACTTCTGTGTCAAGTGCTTCGTAGTTTTTGCTTACGCGGAACCAATGTCGTAGACCAAACCAGAGGTACCAGGTGTCGCCTACCAAATACGAGGTGTAAATATGAAAATTTCGTGGCACGAGTTTCCTACATGAAATATCGGGTGACTCGCTACCGTTTGCCCCACAACAAATAACGGATGCTCCAAATTTTCATAGCAACGCATGGCCGGGTCTGCTAGTATTTGATATAGAACTATATTTTGTGCACAATCATCTTTATATCATTAAAATCTGTTAAATGATTAATTAGCTAAAAATTAATTAATTTTTTACATTAATTGTTTCAATATTTGATTAGTTTTTTAAAAATATAAATGAATGCTATTGGGGGTCTTGAGTTTCGTACATGTTATTAAAAAGATCATTCTTTTTATTTTATTTATGAACTGCTGTAATACAAAAAATCTATTTCAAATTTCAACTTCTTTCGTCTAACGGTAAATTAGTAGAATATATTCTAAATTGGATCTATTTTCATGGTTGGAAATGATCCCGTGAGTATTGCTAAGTACTCTTAAGTGTTCATTGGGTCTTTATTTTAAAAGTTTAATCAAATTATCTCGTGAAAATTCATAAAACACAAATATTTATTGTAATAAATCATAAGTTAATTAATTAAAAAATTTTTTTTTATTAATCACGTAAATATTATTCATAATTATAACTGCACAATTAATTAATAAATAAATATTGAATACCGGTTTTTAGAAAAAAATGTTATCCTTTTTATCATAAACAGCTACATAGACTTTGGTATGCATTTATTAATAAAAATTATACTTATTATATAAGTTCATGTTAAAAGCAATTGATAAAAATACCGTATTTGCAATAATTTTCTACGTAATTCACATATATGATCTTTGATACGCAGTCGTGAAGAACGCTATTGCCTGTAATTATAAAAATATTAAATACGCATTTTAACAAAACAAGTAGAAGAAATTAATTTCTTGGTTTCTTTCAAGGTTGCCTAATACCATTACGATCAAAATGTCATATGATTTAAAGTTGACGAATAATCCTCGGCAAAACTGGATTTGTTTTATAAATTGTCCTATATATTCCTCGTATATGTTCTACTTGTCTTATTATGTTTCTAAAAAGATTGAATCGTTTGAATTCGTTTATTAGAATTAAACCTGAGACGACTTTATTAGGAAATCTCAAGATTTTCTCAAGAAATGTTATATTAGTTAAATTATTAAATTGTGAATTTCCATGCAAACGTGAAACATTTTATTGCAATGAAGAGGCGAATCGATAAAATTTGGAATCGAAAGGAACACCAGTAAGATTTAGTTCTTCAAATTTAATGATTAGATAAATAGAAGCGGTATAACGGTATAATGTCTCGTGTTTACACTAAACGAGGGTAACATTATCCAATAAGACCGAAAAGTTTCCACTCAACAGAATTATCTAAACTGATCAAAATTTTAAACATCATAGAAAATTTTAAGAAAAAAATTCAACAATTGATTATTCCCTTACAATACAGATATTTAGGACATACGGAAACCAGAAAAATTTTGAACGTTCAAAAGATAATAGATTATAAACCAGAAATACTTAATAAATAATAATAGCAAATAATTTATGGGGTTAGAGTCTCCTTATGGATAAAAGACGGTATTATTAAATTAAATCTATAATTTTTTGTTAACCATTCAAAAATAGTATCCGTTAAATAAAAAATTAAAATAATATAACACAAAAATTAATAACATTAAATCATATTCTCATTCGGTGTGTTTCTTAAACAGATGCTTGGATTTATTTTTATATGATGATAATCACTCATTCATTAATTTAATGTAATTAAAATAGACATATATGTATGTAATCGAACTAGATTAATTTAAACAACTTTTGTATAAAAACGATAATTTTATATCACAAATAGCTTTTAAATAATACGTAGGATTTACATGACGACCTTTAGCTAATAACATCATTCTAATGAATGTTGTTTTGCATTTGCAGTTTTCCTTTAACATTATGGTTTCTTAATTGTTAAAATATTAAACTGGGAGTATCAGCTTATTTATTTTTCGCTTGTTTTTTAAACTAGAAAATAGGAATACTTTTGTTTCACATTTTTAAGTCTCTTGAATTAAGATATTATAGGGTAAGAGACTGAAAATAAATTTGTAGCCCTTTATAATAGTACTTTCGTCATTATTGATCACACTATCGCGAACCTAAGATAATCATTATAAACAAATACTTTCTTATGGGCACCGACCGCGCATCAAAATGTTTTCATTTGTTTCTATAGTTACGAAATACTAGTTTATCAATCATTTTATATATAATTAAGTGTATGATTTGACAGAAAATTTAACAAAATTTAGTAACTAATTTAAATTAATAATTACTTATATTTCTAAATGAAAATAATTACTAATACAATTGAACAAATAATTATATTTTCTAGAATGTGAATGTTTTATAATAAATTTTAGACACTCGTAGCATATCAATCGATTAAGAAGATGTAGTAAATATTAACCTCGAAGTATATACTGGCGTAACTTAATACTAAATTAGATTAGGTTTGCAATTCAAATATTAAATAATCAGGTTCATAGTAGTATTAATAAGAAATTCATTCTGCCAGAAAATTAAATGGTGATCTAAGAGACATTTTTATCTCTCTGTCTATATGGCAACAAGTCTATCACTCCATATGACAAGGGAAACAGGAGACAGAAATGAGGTAGAAAATGTTTTGGAAAAACAGGAAATATTTTCAATTCTTATAGAACCTTGGTTCAGTCAAAGCTCAAAATCTATTGAGAAGAGATTGATATCCATGATATAAATTCACATAAGCCTCACAATCAAAGTTTCTCCCAGAGCTACACCTAGTAAAATACTTCTCTAATGGTGGAATGGATTCATTATGATTCATCTGATGCAATCTTTTAAATTTAAGAAATCTATTTTGATGTTGTGGTTTAGAAAAATTACTAAGATTTGTAGAATTCTTAGAATTCTTATTCAAAACTAAGGAGATTTAGAAGAAGAAATAGGTTATGTATCATGTTAAATGTTAAAAGATAGCTGAGAGCCGTCGCAAGAAATAGCAGACACTGCACTCAGAGAATTGAGCTTTCACAATCTATCTGCGAGCCATTGTTATGTACAGATATTTATTACAAAATTGTAAATAAAATAATTAAGATTATTATTTAATAATTAAGATATTGTAACTATTTTATTTACAGAAAAAAATAAAAGCACGTATCTATGAAACAATAAATTATAAATTTGATAGACGTATTATGAAAAAGTAGCAATAATATATAATAACAGCTTAATCAAAGTGGAATTTTTTCACCCTATAGACATTTTAACATATAAATTTCAAATACGTGCCGACGCGACCGAAAACATTATCATTTATAAAATATATATAAAAAAATAATAATAATAATCTACTGATTATATACCTTAAGAAATTTAAATAATATGAATTGCTGTTAATAAAACAAGCTGTAATGGTTTAAATAATACTTATTAAATAATAATTATTCATATATGATATTTATAATCATTATTTTCAAACTATATATTTTATATTATAGCCTGGTTTAAATACAGAAAATAGTACATTATTGTACAATAATTAAGAGAAAACTGGATTTTTCTATGAACCTTACTTTTGTGGCTCTTAACAATATTTCGAAATTCCCCTTACTTTTATATACGACTTATAAAGAAAATGTCACAGTATATTAATTTTAGTTTAAAGATTGTAACGCTAGAAAATATTGAATCCGTAAACAAAATTTTGGTATAGGTGTGTATAAAATCAGCTTATTAGTCAATTTCCGCATGTGCATTAATTTTTTTATTTTTAATTCTTGTAAGAATTTTGTTTTTGAGAGTTGAGAATGTGTGGTTAATAATTCAAGCTTATTAAAAAATATAAACCTATAATAAAAAAATAGCGTGACTACACCCCCACCCTTTAATTTAGTTCTGTATACGCGCCTGTTTACTAACACCCACTCTTGATCGATTCAAAGAATATTCATAGTTAAATAGAATTTACTGTATTCTATAAAAAACATTAAATAATATCTAATTCAATAGTAGTTTCAATAAATAAATAATAATACACAAATACGTTTTATCATAGACCTTCCTCGAACTCCGTAAATGTATTAAAATTTGTGGTTAAATATATTATGAAATTGAATAGATGATATTTGCATTTATTTAGTACGTACATTGTTTGGTCTCACTTTACACAAAGCTTGATTTTACATTCATATATAATAGACGAGCCCAAGAGGGGATTTGTAGATTTACTTGAATGTTTCAGATGTTACTTGAAACTTCGCCGCACCATTTGAAGAGCTCGCGAGCATTGGTATGAGAGTACACTACCATTAAGCCACTTTACTTTCCAATATTAAGTAGACATTCATAAGTAATAATTCAAGATTGGCATAAAAATAAAATTTGAGGATGAATTAAAAAGAAGCGCCATATTAAGAAAATCCCAAATAAATGATCGTTTTTTTATCAGTTCGACAAAAGCATCAAAGCTTTACCATATTAAAATGATGCGATGAAAATTAAACGCGCTTTATTATTTCAATACGAATATTTTCAAAAGCAATCTTGGGTTAGATCCACATCATCAGTTTTCTGTATGAAACCTTAGTTTGGGTTCTCTTGGGTTAGATCCAAATCATCGGTTTTCTGTGTGGATTTGGGTTCATTTTACATCTTCTCTGAATATCTGCCCAGTAATTATTTTGAATTCTCATGGTAATTTGTCTTTTAATTCATGTTTACACTTTCGAAAACATCTAGCTTGAATTATAGGTCTTGATGACGCTCGAGTATATCCCCATTTACCATCGTTAGCTCTCCTACTAATATACAATTTGAACGATTACCTTTTAATATCAAACAAAAAAACACAAATATAGCATTAAAACTGTTAGTTATTTGTATTATAAACCTGTAACTATAATATCATTATAGAATACCTGTAAGCTATATATTATATGTATGTATTTGTTATACTACCTGTAAATAATATCGAATACCTATATATTATTTATATTATATCATTTACAAATTATAAATTATATATATTGCGTATGTCTCATGTATGTACACTAGTCAGAATCTACAATTATGTATGCAAATTACTCTGACAACATATTACACTATGTGTATATGTATGAAATAGAATAATTTGCAAAATCAGAAAACAAAACTTAATACAATTGAAGATGAGATCCTGCTGTATTTCAATACTTTTATAATTGCCGCAAATTTTTGTTTCCTTTATATTAACCTATATTTGTTTATTTTATTTTTTGACAGTGAAAACATCTATAGAGGCATTTTACGATAATTATCGGGGTATTAATTAATGTGTTCAATTCATCACCACGCTATGACATTATTTATTATTATATATTTTTTGAAACATCGTATATAATTTGATAATAATAAATACTTATTTTATTGCCAGAATATACTAAATTATTAGAAGAACATGGTAATATAAAACTTATTATATCAAATTTTTTGTTTAAGAATGGTCCATCGACCGTAATAGAAAATATAAATTAGTAGATAATGATCGGAATTGTTATACTTAAAGAAACAGGCGATCTTTATTTTCCTCAATATTTATTTATAAAAAGTGTAAAAAAAGTAATAATTTTAAAAATAAAACTATTCTTTATTTTTAAAAATATTTATTTGTTTATAAATAAAATAACAAAGGGTAACAAGAAATAGTATCAAACAGTGGGGTGCGATATGCTTAGTAATCGGTAACGATAAGCGGTTTTATGTTTGTAAAATTTTTACTGAAAATGTCATTTGTAGTAATTAAAGCTATATAGCATAGAATTCTCTACAAATTTAGCCGTAAGTATTACTTCTAAAGATTAATCGTATTTAATAGCTATAGTTTTTAGAATAATTTGTCATTCATTCATATGATTTTATCAGGTAACGCATAGAAAATATTCGAATAGCAAGGTGATAACAAAGAACCACGCCCTCTCTTCATGAATGCGATGTTTCTATAATAAAAGAAATAATTCATCAATAACAAAATGATATAAAAGAAATTCTTGTAGAATGATCAATATTAGAAATACTATAATTTTAAACAATCACATAAATAATAGCCATAGATTGCAATAATTCAAATTATATTATTTATGAATTTGTGATCATTTTCCATGACCTCAATATTATTGAATAAAGAGAACCAAGCCACAGTTTCATGATTTTATTGATAGATAATTATTGGTTTTATCTTGAAAATAAAAATAAATGAATGATATAATCTATGCAAAACTGTGATCTAACAGTTTTTCATAATTTTTTTTAAGGACAATAAAAGGAAAGTTTGTAATATACGTACACATTTTTGGGATGCACTACAATGCATCCCTTACATTACAATTATTACCCAGGATTTTTGAAGTCGCTAATTAGGGATTAAGACTAAAAAATATTTTGAAATATCAAGATTGTGGAATAAAGTTTATGAAAACAAGGTAGATACTGGTTTTTATTTAAAGTAAACTAATGAAAGTATATAAAGTTAAAGACTTGTCTGAATTTTTTCGAATATCAATTAGCAAAAAGTCTATGAAAGATTTGAAACGTATCTTAAATTTGCTGTCAAATTCGTGAGATACAATCGAGCTTAGTGATGTCCGTGAAAGACCGAACGGTTTTCTTGGATCAGAATTTCTGACACAGGAATTCCTTGTTGATTCTAGAACAGATCAATTAGTTAATAATTACAATAATTAACCAATGATGTGCGCGTTATAAGAGGTAGAAGAAGACTGGTGGACTGCGATTTCCGAGGGGGGAGACTGAGAGAGAGAAGTACTTATTATAATTAATTACAAGTTACTTATGGGTCAGATGACAAATTGGTAAAGACTTCCTGACTCTTTATTTAATCGGATCTGAAATATATTTGATCCAAATAAAACGTGTAATCTTTCACGAACAACCTGAATATATCAACCCAGTTTTACAAATTGAATTTTATTATTATTTCTCAATGAATATAATACTTGATTTAAAAAAATTATTGGTCTGGTCAATAATGGTCATAGTATATTGTCTTATATAAACTAGCCAACTACTATACTAAGTTAGGTACGTCGTAATTAGTTAAAAGAGTATAAATCTAAAGTATTAAAATAAAATAAAGTATTGGTTGGTATTCTTATCTAAAGAAATGTCTAAAGTAAAATTAAAATTCATGTTAGCTAAGTAATTTATTATCATATATTGAGATATCATTGCATTTTAAAATATCAATGAAAAATGATCTTTTTTTTTTTTATTTTTTTTTAAATATATATAATATTTAGTTTAGCTATTTGAGTGAGTATTTTATAGTTAAAGGAAAGATTTCAAGGTGCGGTTAGTTTAGTGTTTAGTTTTTAAAGAGAGGTTGGTTAGTTTATGCTCGACTATTCCATATCGTA
The DNA here is from genome assembly GCA_020423425.1 of Chrysopa pallens. Classification (NCBI taxonomy): domain Eukaryota; kingdom Metazoa; phylum Arthropoda; class Insecta; order Neuroptera; family Chrysopidae; genus Chrysopa; species Chrysopa pallens. Next base: position 34,723,186 of record CM035593.1, read on the forward strand.
TACCGGGTGATTTGTTAAAACGGAAAACACTGAAAATACTTACAAAACATGTCTATTTCTGCATTTTTAATATTCAGTTCATTCATTATTCTTTTAAATTTTAAAAATATTTGTTTAGGAGTAATATAATTTTATAATTCAAAATCTAAATTCACACATAAATAATAGTAACTAGCAGGTATCCAGCGTTCCGCTGCCGTAGAACTACTAAAATTGATGATACTATTAATCAATCAAATCACACATAAAAGGTGATGAGTGTGTGTTGTGCTATCAACAATCTCCGACTCCAATTTGAGTGTATAATGAAAATCAGAAAAAAAAATATGATAGGTCTTGAGTCACTTGAGTTCTTAAACCAAAATAAACTCTCTATCTTCATTAGAAAAATCTATTTTTTGCCTTTCTAAATCAAAATTGGAGGTATTGGGATAGAAAGGCAAAAAAGAAATGTAATCCAATGTTTGAAGCTTGATCTGGATACAAATAGCTGGAAAAAACGGCCGTACGGACTCGGAACAGTTTTCATCATTTTTTAAATGACCTCAAAAAATATTTCGTGGTTGTGTATAACACTCAAAATTAAAAATTGACCTCCTTCAAAAAATGAACTTTAAAGTAAAAAATAATACTTCTATAAGACCTTCCGAAGTTGGTGAAAAATCTAATTCTTAGAAATGTAAGTGGTCACAAGGAAATTATTAATAGAAGTTTTGAATTTTTAATTATTTTTTACTTTTTAGTTTAGTTATATCGCAATCCCTTGAATAGTATCTATAAAATACGAACAAAGAAACAAACAAATTCTAATTTTTATATACTAGATTTATACAAAGATATTTTATTAATTCAATTGAAAATAAATTTTTTAAAGAAATGGAAGACATTTTTACAGTTGATGTTTTTCAAATCATTTCGTACGTGTTTGTTGTATATAAGATACAGTAAATATTGACGGAATTCACACTTCACTAAGCAGCACTTTCATATCTTACCAAACAGATTTATTATGAATGTTTATACGCTTTATTTTTCTTTCAAATTATAAATCAATGATACAATTCACGCAATCAAACACATAGCTCTACAAATTTACATATTATGAATGATATATTTTATTTATAACATACTGACAATGGCATTAAAATAAAAATAATTGTTTTGTTTGTTTTGTAGTATTTATTTATTTGTTTATAATGTGTCAATACTTTATGGTAAATTGATTGAAAATTTTATCATTGCTAGAAATTAGTTATTACAATGTTGCTTGTTGAAATATTCTTGCAATTTATTTTTTGCTGTGAATAAAAATAAACAAAATACAATGGTTGATAAACATGCATTGTTTTGTCATTTGGCCATCGGTCAATTGGATCCAATGGATCCTTGACCCAATTTTTAAATTATAAAGGATAGAAGAAAAGTTCAAATATAAAAAATGTTTATTTTTTGAAATAAACAAGTTCCGTTTGAAACATATTTTCGTAAAATGTTTGAGTTCTTCACAATTTTAGCTCAAATTTGGCTAATAAGCACATATAGGGTAATAACAACACAAATTATTATTATACATGAAAACATATATAACTGTATAGATTGGATATTAATAGTATTTTATGAATGCTAGTTAAAAATAGTCCAAACAATGAAATTCAATCATATGTCGAGTATCTGAACAATTATCTCTGTTAGCTATTTTCTTCAATTGATTTTATTGAAAATTCGATTTTAATACAGAAAACTTTTTTGTGTGAAAAAGATCTGACCAGATTTTTCCAATAAATTTTATTCAGGAATTTTTCTATTTTGTTAAATAAGTTGATGACTTCTCTCTAAACTTTGTAAACTAATAAATGCACACGTTTTAAAAATAGTTCTTTAGCTACTTTTTCCCAATTTTTTTTTTTGTCAATGAAAATTTTTTTTAATTTCCAATTATTTGTCGTTAAAACCTGAGAACATTTTCTATTTCAAGATTTTTCTAAAAATAATAATGTTAATAAAAATTTTTATGAGAAATATCTGTTAAATTTTGCTCAAATTAAAAAAATTATACCAAAAAATGGTTTCAATAAATTTCAAATCTATAATAAAAATATTGGTTTTCAATTTAATGAATGTAGGTATTTGATTCTTATTAAATCTAAACTAACCTACCCACCTGCAAATCAGTGTAATTTAAGTGGATTCCTTAGTACACATTAATTGTGCAAGTTTGAACTTTTTTATGATTTTTAGAAACTAGAGAAATTGAATTATCTACACACAGAACTACAAGCACTAACAGAATCTACCATAATTTTATAATTTTTTTTTTTAAAGATTAGATAATTATAATAAATTATTTGTTTAAAATCAATAAACATTTAATATAGATGACTAACCATTAATAATTTAAATGAATAAATTATACAATAGTTTTTTTCTTCTTTATAATAAGTAATATTCAAATATGTAATCTGTATCACTGAAATGCATCCTAATTGAATGTAATAACCTTCTTAATCACAGCAAGAGATAAGTAATATTATTATTTATATGAATATTGAAGAACTCCTACGTATAAGTACTTATTACATTATATTATAGAGACTATTAAACAAAAATTATTGTTAATATACTTAATAAAACATATTAAAATATGATTGATAATCGTAACTGATTACTTTAAATGAAATATTATAATAAAATTTATGTCTCGTGATATATTTTTAATAAAATATAATATAACATAGATGTTTGCAACTATTTATTAGGTACTTTGCAGTTGTTATAATTCAATGACTGTGTGATCCGACTGTTTATAAAACGTTATTAAAAATATTAATTTTTTATGGTTCTTTGAAAGAATCGAAAACTAAAAAAATGTAGGACGATTTTTAAAACATTATGTTATATAAGATTATTTATGGAATATCAAGAATAAATTATACAGATAACAGTTTCTGAGAAATGTCACCATTACCACTTGTTGTTTATATACCTTGGAGTGAAGTATTCGAGGAAACTCAGTTTACAACAACAATAAATCTTCAAAAAAAAAAAAAGAGTTTAAAATAAAAACGTTAAAACTTTTTATTTATTATTAAAAACATTATTTTAATTTTATATTTTTAAACTTACCAATTGTTTGCTGTTTCTAATTTAGTAATCCATTGCATGCGTGAGTAAAATCCTGTAATTAAATTATTCAATATTAATAGTTGTAATAATAATAATAGTAATTAAAAATAATATTAATTATACTAGCATGCAACAACAATAAATATATAATACAAAAATATAATACTAATACAAAACTAAACGAGCTTCATTAGGATTCTTAAATTTACTTATAGAAAATTAACATAGAAAGTTAAGTGTATTATGACTATATCGCACTTATATAGTAAAGTTTGAAAGGTATATAAAATACATAAAATCAAAATTTTTTAGAGTTTTTATTTTTGAAAAATGATATACAAATATATTAATAATAATTTGGCACCCTTATAGTTTATATAGAGAAGTACTGGAGAATGCTAATATTTTTATAAATAGTGCATAAAAAATATATTAAATCAATAAAAAAATAAAAACAATTCACACTACACCATACACACGCATATATACTCTTTTGTTTAATATGTTGTTTTGTTTAAAGGCACGCATATGTTACTGTTTTATTTAATGCCAGTGAGATTCACTTTTGAGTGATTATGGTCGCGAATTACGACCGGGACTGTAGTGTATTTAAACGACTTAGGTATTTCCATACAATACTTAAGTACTTTATTCATTCTAATTAATTAAAAATGATTTATAAAAGTTAAGCAAACAGAAATATATTCCTTAAAACATAAAATAAAACTTATAAATCAAGCAAACATTGATATTTTTCGACTTGAGAATAAAAATATTGACTCAAAAGCCTTCGAAAATAATGAAGTAAAAATTCCCTAATATTTTATAAAGTTCAAAAGATAAATAAAATAACAGCATGGTTTAGAATGATATTTATATAAAAAACAAACTACTATTTTAATATACAATTAATTAAATAAATTTTATTGATGAATTATTATAAATTGAATTGATAATGTTGTAGAAGTATGATTGGAATTATTGGATTTTTTATTTTAACTTATTTTCTGCGAAATTTTCACATTTCATTGATTATATAAATATGTAGTGATATTATATTTATATTAAATTGAATTATAGATAACCAATTATGTTAATTTATGTCGTATATTATGGACAGTTGTCTATCCTCTTTTGAGTTCAGATGTATACTCGTGGAATCAAAAAACGCAACGATCTGAATCTTCTACGCTAACTTATAGTAAAATAAAATACACCATAAAATTAGTGTATTTTATAATTATTTTCAGTCTAAAATGAATGTTTTAGATAGACAAACGAAATGAATTCTGATAAACAACTGAACATAACAATCGTGTATTTAATGTTTTGAAATATAAAAAATTTTACAGTTATTGATTCCACGAGTGTATTTGGTTATGAATTGATACTGAGTATTAAATTCTCTGTTTTTTTTTTTTTTTTTAAATATACGCAACTGGTTTGTTTTTGGGACCAAATGATACCACTTATTGATACTACTAATCATTGCCACACTTGATCCAAAATGATCATTTTCGCTTTATTAATCAGAAAGTTTTCGGTATTAGGTAAGAGGTCTAACCTAATACACATTTACGCTACATTCCAGTGTCACAAAAATTAAGGTTTGTTTTTAATTCAATAAGTTGTTACTCACTGTATTAATTCTGGCATGAAATATCTTAAAAATTATTAAAGAATATCCAGTGTTAAATAAAACTTCAAAAGTTACATTCCTGCTTTGGGCCAACTTACTGATGGAAAGTGTTTCTTCAATAATGAACAAGAGTACAAGATACTGGCAACTGAAAGCAATGTGCCAAGCCTTTCATCTGGCTTGATCCAATTAAGTACTGATTTCTTTTTGGGATAAGTATTTAAAACTTTTTTCTTAGACTCCCAACAAGTTTTAAATTTTTAATTGGTCAAGCCAGGGTACACTGCTTTAATTTCCAGTATTACTAATTAACGGGCTTTGAACATGAAAACCAAACTGTTATCACATTTATGAGGCTTATTTTTCAATAATTTATTAATATACTAGGGAAAAATAAATTTAATGAAAAATTTGAGAATTAAAAATAATATGTATTTATTACACAATAAATTTTCTAATTAAATACCAACGACCATTTATGATTCTAAATTAAAAATTCACTGTATAGTAATTAATTAATTAATTAATTGTATGTACATTTTAAGAGAATAAGTATATAAATTAAATAGATTTAATTGATCATTTTTTTATACGTCTATTAAACATGGTCATATTTTTATTTAAGTATCCATAATTCCAATGATGATGATTTGAAAAAAAGGTGGGTAAATGAATGTTTTTTTAGAACAGAAAAATGTTGTTTTGTACCATAAATAGGGAAAAAAAAGTTTTTATTATTCATATATTAAATGAATGCATTACAAACAATTGTATAGAATAATAATAATGTATATTATAAATATATACAGGTGTTCTCTCGTACAAGTTTTCACAACGTAAGTACGTTTGTTCATCTCTGAAAAAGTCTCCATTCTGTTAATAGAAGACACCGTCGTTTTCAAACTAATATGATTTCTGGAAAATACTAACTGCGAAGAATTTATACATACAGGAGAGTTTAATAATAACAACAATTATAAGGGCCTATAATATACCCTACTAGACAAAGGTCCTAGAGATTACCATTTTTTACCGGCTGCTAATCTCACCCACTAACGTTCTCAAAACTGTACACTTTTACCCCTGCAATTTTTTAGCTAATTATCACTCTCTCGCTTGTTGCCATAAGGTGTCCATACAGTGCCACGAACCATCCAGCGTACGCCTGTTATCTGGCCAGACCAAAATCTTCTTTAGCTTTTTAATTGCTACATTGGCGTCATTTTTCTTTGTTTTTTTGTTGGATAAATTTGCTGATTCAAGAATTAATTCCATCAGTTTAATAAAATTAACTCCAATTTTAGTTCACTTAAACATACGTTCAATCATTTTAATTTTGAAACACTCTGTAACTAATCTTACATCAGTCATCCATCACTTCACTGTTTTCTAGATTAATTATTGGCAATTTTTCTCTTTTATATATTTTCATAGAGATAATATCTTTATATTCCAGCAGCCGATAGATGAAAAGGCATTTGGATAAGATACATTCACAATTTGTATGCGTACTATTACTATGGATCTAAAAGTCGACACTTCTGAAATTATACAATTTTGTCCGCAAACATGTTACAATTGTTGCAATTGTTCCAATTGCTTTTGTAAGAAATATGAACCCAATTTTTATCAAAAGAAACATTTCGATGAGTGGATTTTAACTGCCTTGGGTTGATTAGCTTCAGGTGCCAGCCATCAGGATCTCTATAGAATATATATTTTTCGCGGGCAAATGAGTCCGGTCGATGGAAGTCAAAAATTTTGTTGTATAGTCATTTCAAGGATTTAAAATAATATTTTCGAATCAAAAGTGTACACCAAAGCGAGAAATTCATTGAAATGTCATTATTGAATTTTTCAGTAGAAAACATTACCTAAGGTATTGATTGGTATGAAATAAAGTAATAAACTTTTTCTTTCTTTTATTTTTCTTTGACATCAAGATTATCTAATAATATTCAGTTCTAAACCTATATTGAACCATTTATATTAAAATAACATTTATTATAAATTATGAGTATGCGATGCATAATAATAATCTCATATAATAATTTTACATTATTATAGATTAAAAAATTACCTATTAAGTAACAACCAACAACAAATACTACTTAAATTGCCACACCCAAAATATTGCACTTCGATATATTTTATTAATTATTAATAATGAATATTAAATATTAAGAAATATTCATATAAATTATAGTAAAGCATTTTTAGGCCAATTTTTTTCTAAAACCGCGAAATTGGCTAATAGAAGCAGATATATCGTTGCCATTTTCGGTAATGTTAAGGATATTTTGCAACATGCGTTTAATTGGCGGAAATAATTCACACATTTTTGGGATATATTAAAATGGAATTTTTTACACTTTTTTTAGATTCCGTCAAAAACGTAAGAGATTTGGATTAAAATAGAGTACTGTATATACTAAATAAATAAAAAATAACTCTAATTTTAAGATTAAATGACCATTTTTCGAGAAATTGCTTGAGATTTGTCGAAAATATTTTTTTCTAGATCGGATGATCTAGGTGATGTCTCGGATTCAAAGAGGTCTGCGCATTCAAACGTAAAATGGATTTTATTTTTTAAATATACAAGTCGAACTGCCCTAAAAAGTATAATTTTATTGAAATTGGAATAAAAAAAAAAAAAAAAAAACTGTTTCGATTTGTCGCAATTTTCATAAAAATCCTTTGAAAAAATCGAAATAACAGAAAAAAAATTTTGTTTCTTATTTCGATAAAATTATGTTTATAGGGTAAGTGTGACCGGTAAATTTCAAAAATAACATTTATTTAACGATAAGATAACGCGTAGTTTTTGAGATATTGCCTAGAAACCAATCCAGGGGTAAAAATTTTGAACAAATTTAAAGCGATATCTCGATTTTCTGCTTTCAAACATCTTGAATACCCTGGAAAACATAAATGCGGCAGTAAAATTATTTTTGGTTATCTTGGCGATTTTCAAGGTTTTTCACCAAATAACAAAAACCATGTAAAGTTTTAAAAAATTAGAAAAATTTTATTTTTTGACAATATTTGGTCCAGGAACAGGTTTGGGTTTGACATCGATGTACTTTATAACACAGTTTAGATTTTTAAGTTAATTTAAATTTTACGGATTCTAAAAAATTCATTAAGTACATATCACAAAACTTTCCTTATATTGTCCTGTAAACTGCAAAGCTGAATTTGCTTGTAGAGCAAAGTTCAAAATTATTTAGATAAAACTGCTCGACTAATTAAGAAAGACTCTATACGTACAAAACCTACAACAACAGACAGCATGATAATGACAATATGTCAATATTATTCATATTTTAATAACTCATTTCATTGTTTGTTAGTATATTCATATATTTAATAGTAATTAGATTAAATTAACAGTTTATTATCAATAATTAACACACCATGTAAAGAATAATAAATTACATTATTATAGTTTCAAAAAGGGGAGGTGGATTAATTTATAGTATTTTTGAATTTATATCCATTTGTAATCTTAGTATTAAATACGAATTTTTGTTGTATATTGGCAAATAATCTTTTGTAATTCTATCAACGTAAATTGTCAATCAAGTTGTAGTTAATAACCTATCAACAAAGTAACTGTGCATTGTACACTGAATTCTTTTTTATCTTCTAATTCATATCTCTTTACATTCATTTTAAAATCGGTAGTCTAGTTATAAAATTGGTGTGTGAATGATTTGTAATTTTGATATAAGGTGAAACAAAATGAATTTTCTACATTTCGAATAATAATAAAATTATTTTTCCGAGTATCCAAAATAATTGATTTCAAATCATATGTGTGTAAATAAAATATCATCAAAATCAGATGAATGGTTCACAAGCTATTTTACAGATGTAAATTTGGAGCGCTACCTTAGAGCGCTTCAGAACTGTAATTGATAAAGTTGAATCGTTTTCGTTAGTCCACTGATCATGCATTCCCTGCGTTATCACATTAAAACTTGTTTTTTGATTCTATTTTCTTGGTTAGTATTATGAATATATAATATGTACTGTGCCGTATTGCAAACTATAATAATATTAAACAATTATTTGTAAATGAATATCATAACCGTCAAACAACCAATCAAATTATAAAATATAAATGTTCACGTGAAACTTTTGTTTACAAACAATGGACTAACGAAAACGATGAACTATAAGTAAGCTGTTTCAAACAACTAATCAAAACATTAACATTTGCTCTATCTAACCCACGGAACTTCCATGTAACTCTTAATTACAATTTATGAACAATGACCCAAATTTATTGAGATATATAAAAAATTAATTAAAATTAGCTCATAACACAGTTCTTTCAATTTTCAGAAACAAAGTAGGTATGAATCTTAAATTTAGTATGTAATTTTTGAGTATGAAATAATACTAATTTCTTATATTTTTTTCAAATTTTTGGTTTAATTTAACATAACTGTAATTAATTTCAAAAATATAAGCGTGAACGTTTTTTATAATTGTTCTTTTACCCGAATTACTTTAAATATAAATATTTTAAAGAAGTGTTTTTCCCATATTACCCGGTTCCCAAGCAATACTTTAGTAAAATCAGAATACATGAATTCTTCGCCAATTTTTCAATTACACTTCCAAAAGAATTTTAGGTCACCAATAGAAAATAAATACATGAATGACACACTCTAATGGTATATTGTTAAAGATTATTTACAATGACTGAATATATTCTTTAAAAAAAAAAATTGTCATTAGCTAAAATAAAGTAATTGAAATGTCAAAATTACATATAGCCTTATTTAAATGATTGTGTCATTTGAGATCTGCATACCAACATGCACGCACGTACCAAGTAAATAGCATACACATTTAAATATTATATGGTTGGTCGCACCAAACGAAGGAATAATAATTTTCCATTTGTAATAATTGGTGTGATATTAAATTTATTAAATCTGACTAATAAAGCTCATTAAAATATTAGACACTATAACATAACCACACCTAATGGCCTCTTTATTAACTATTCTACAATTATTGAATATATTTTTTTTGTTTTGAATGTTCGATGTGTCACGTCGAATAATTGAGAAATAAAAGATTATACATAAGATGCGTTTTATACCCAAAAACATACAATTTTCCACTGAGATCGATGGAACTGCTAAATTTCATTCGTATGCAGTTAAAGGGTTGCTTTGCTTAGCTGGTGAAAGCCATTTCCTAATACGGAACATCACGAAGTATCTTGCTATAGAAGCTACGGTGAGATCACAGTCTGGCATGCTCTTTTAATTTTAAGCTTATCTGGCACTCAGATCAGAAAGCCATGTTATTGAAGTCTCTAATCATCATTTTAATTGGCCATGATGGATTATACAATTTATTAAATTAGAAAGTAATGGATCAAAATTGCCTATAAGTTTAATTATGTATAGTGTTTCAAAACTCCGTTTAAAAATCGGAAACAAATGCACCTCAAAAAACTTTGTAAGTAAATAATTCTTAAAATATACAATTATTAAAAAAGTTTCTATAAATATATTTTTGAACAAAAGGTAATTTTGTATACTTATTATGAAAAAATTCTTCGCTTGAATACATAAAGAAATTGGTTTTCCTAGCCACGTTTATCTTCAGACAGTTTCGTAGCTCATAAAGAATAAAATTGACTTCAGTGACTTATTTTATTTTGTTTAAAAGAAATGATTTTCAACTAGTTTTTCATTGTAACTATAATAATAATAATAGTAATAAGACTATTTAAAATTGAGCTCAATAACGAGTTACTTTAAACTAATTATTGATATTAAATTATATTAAATTTCTTTGCACTTAAGTCATAATAATAATAATAATAATATAATAATGATATTAATATTATTAATTATTATTTTTGTTAAAATTGTAATATTATGGTAAATAGGTGTTTGTACAGTATGTTGTATCATAATCGAAATAACCACTATCACTGCCTACACATTTTATTGTGGTGTAATTAGATATGAAAAATAACGTAACTATCTATGAAAATGATGTTTACCTTTTTATACTATTAATTTTTAAGTAAGCAGTCAATTAAATTCGTAGGTGTTTTTACATTTAAAAAAAAAAAAAAAAAAACATTTGTTTATATTTATTTTAAAATAAATAGGTCCAACTAAAAGGAAAAATAATTATCATTTATGATTTCATTCAACACAATCTTTCAATAATCCATTAATACATTTACTTAAATATGATTTTGCCAATTGTACTAATATTTAATATATTAATAGATTATTTCTTAATTTTTTTTGTGTGTTCTAGTACTAGGCTGACATTATTTTTTTCGTGTTTTTTTTTTATTTTATTTTATTTTTTTTTTTTTTCAAATATCTATTATATAGAATAGTTGATTTCAACAAAAATAAATAAAGTTATGTAAACTATTACCACACAAATCAAATTTTATTACAATCCGATGAAATGTTCAAAAGATATCGGTATTTTTTCTTCCAGCATTTACAGGAAGATATATTTCTTGATTTACCTCCATGATAACTGTGTTAATTTTACTTATAACTCAATGATTCTTCAAAATTAATAACCACTTTCAATTATCATCAAAATTGAATATGGAATCAGAAAAAATGGAAAATCCAAATTTTGATTATAAAAAAAACTTCACTATCAAAATTTCTTTTTTTTTTTATTTCTTTTTATCATTTTTTGGCTTCCTTACCCCAAGGGTCCAAAACAGGATGTATTTACTAAAACTCCGTTGCATATCTGTTTATTTTTCTGTCTGCCTCCCGACTGTATTTCATGGGCCGTAATAGTAATAAGACAATTAAAATTTCACTAACGATGTATTAATATTGCTGCTTTAACAACAAAAACAAAAAACAGATTAAAATAAAAAATATTTAAGGGGAATGGTATAGATGCAGGTTCAGTACCCTTCACTATCACTATTCGAAGGCCTTTACTATTTGAAGGACTTCGTGAGCGAGATCTAGAACGACTTGTAGCCGTATTAATGCTCAAAATACAACTTAAATGATTTCGGCTTTGACTCTTTACTTTTATCACTCTCCACAGGGCTTGGACTTTGGTATCAATTTTTCTTTTGTCTTTCTGGTCTCATTTTTATGAAATGTATATTTAAATATGTATATTTTACTAAGGCTAAAAATTCACTTATGTACAAAAAAGAATATTTTATATAAAATAAAAGAATGATCATTTAAATAATTTATGATATATACTAATAAAATATAAACAAACACACAATTGTATATACGACAAAAATATTTGTTTTATAAATTGATCAACTTTTATAAAATATAATAAAATGAATAAATTTATTTAATAATAATAATAATAATAATATAATATATAATGCGATTAGATATTTCATTAAAAAGAATACTTTAAGTAAATTTATATAATATTCTCCTATAGAGTATAAATATTAAAGTAGTGACTGTGTGTGCAAGCTTCTTTTCTCGGTTTGATATAATATAGCAACTATACAAATAGAACTACAACTGACAACTTATATAAATCAGTTAAATAGTAGTGTATTAACCGAATAGTGAATTGTTTGCATATTATATGTAAAAAGAGTTTGTCAAATATTAATACAAATTGTTTTTTAGTTTCTTAATTGGAAAGTGTCCAAGTTTTTAATAACCACCCTGAATTAATCTCTTTAAAATTTTCAAATTTACGAACAAAAGAAAATTTTAATGTATTTTTCAATTATCGATTTAGCTGTTTGGACGAGAGACCAAAGGCGCACTCTTCTTAGACTCTATTAAAGGCTCATCTTTTATAGTATAACTACCTACATTGAGAGATTGCAAGCTCGAATCCAGAATTTATTGATCACACTGTCGCATGGATAAAAACGAAGTAACCGACTCTATCCATATTATAAATTTAATTTTTTACATAATGTCAGGATGAATAAAAAATAATGTATGGTCTCAATTAAAGGCGTGTGCATATAGAGAATGGATATTCCATTATTATTGTTTAATCGATTTATTTTATTTTAAAATTCGATAGTCAATGTATTTCACATTTTATCATTAATTATGATTTATGAAATTATTTATCACATTTGAATTATTTTGGTATACAAGAAAGCTATTTTTACATTTAATGTCGTTACCATAAATATTTTTATATTTTCAATGCAACAATTTTTTCATAATAAAATATTATTTGAAAAAATTATTGTTTTTCTTTTTTTGCAGGAAAAAATTTTTTTTAATGATTTTAATGTGAGTAAATATATATTTAATCATTTATTTATCATTTAAACTATTACCCTTTTAAGCACTTTTGGAAAAAAATTTCTGTTCTTTTAATCAAGCCGAAAATGTATATAATCAAACAACAGGTGGAAATGTCAACGTATCTCAGTAAAAAATCCACTTGTCTTAGCCACCTGCAAAATTTATTTTTGTTATGAAAAAAAAAAAAACCTTACTCAAATTGAAAAATAAGCAAATAATTTATGTTAATGATCACAGTAAAATACACTCACTATTTTCAATCAGTAATAAAAATTATTGAATATATAGTTTTTGAATTTGGTATATAGTTTTTCAGATACAACCTGAAATGGATCCGATTTGCATTTAAATCAAATCTTTCATAACGTCTCAGTAGCTACATTTCTGCTTATCATTAAATAAATATTATTTTTTTATTTTTTTAAATAAAAATTATCTTATAGATTAACTTGTTTCTACATAAAAGAAAAACACCTTTTCTAGATAATTAGAAATTTTCTTAAATTTAAACAATTCTTGGTACTCTTGATTGGCAAAATATTCTTTAATCATTTTTAATATCACTGTTATGATGCATTAAAAATCAATAGTAGATGGATTTTATTTTGTAAATTGGAAAACCTTCAATTTCTTAAAAATTTTATTTTTAAATTTTTTTCTAAACTTTTGATTCAAAATATTTCGACAAAAGTCGTATAGCATAGTTAATGCAAAAAGATCAATTAGTAAAGTCGGACCAAGGTGCTGGTTAACTATAAAAACTTTCATGTAAGACTGTATAAGTGATACCGCTAAGTATTTTCAAACACTTCTTATAAAATATATTTTATGAAATCAAACACACATTTTTATGTGAATCTATAATACCTAACATAACAAAAGTAAATGTAAAAAATAAAAAAATTTCTCAACATTTATAATAATAATGAACCTGAATGATTTAAATGTTGTTATGGTAGGTGGCATTTGTTATTGAACTAGGATTTGAACAAAAAAAAAAAAAATAAATACCGTAGAGTTGGCGTTAATTATAAAATTGCAATATTATGTTTTGTGTTGTGTGTGCTATCTATAATATGTGGTATTTGACTACCGTGTACTGGCAGACAGGTAGATAGGCATTATTATATTGATCAGGATTAGAACTGAATTTAGAAATTTATAAGTATAGGGTTCCATATCTGTGACAATTTTCTGTGAAAAAAGTTTAAGCAATATGTATTTTTTTGGGAATATTCCCAAGTTTACATCAATTCAAATATAAAAAGTATAAATATTTATTAAAGAAAATATGAAAAAAAAAACGATAGTTGTAATGCAAATTTTATTCTGATTTGAGACTTAATTAAAATTGTTGGGGTAAAATACTTTTTGATGGTTTTCTGAAGTGATATGTCAACCTTTTGATATTGATCTATAAATAATGTGCTTTTGTGAAATTTTTAATTATCAAATTTATAAATTTAGAATTATCAGTTATTTTGCGGAAGGAAAAGATTCGATTATTGAAAGAATTAGTCATAAAATTTCATACCATGACGATGCTCAAATCGATCAGATCGTTTTTCAGATATATCTGTCTTTAATAGGTGGCCACTCACATCATCATTTTTTTTAATTTTATTTACTAACTGTAAAGTATAATGCAAGACATAGGAGCGAACAGGATCTTGGGTGATGACTAGGAATTGATATGTGGAGGGTTAACTTAAGTTAAATTGTGAGAGGAAATAAACAGAAGAACCCTACACTTACAATCAATAACTACGTCCTTCTTCCCATACAACGATAGTCTGATTAATTTACCGTCTCGGCAATTGTAACTGGCAAACTTTCATTGCGAGGATTTCAACACAAAGTATTCCAGTCCAAATGGTCAAACTGTTAAACGTGTTACACGTTTTTTATATTACGATCACTGGACATAAATATAATGTGGTTAAAGAAGCATTTGGAATACACAAATTATTCAGAAATTTAACAGAATTTAGAAAATTTAGTTCACTTTATTTTTTTATTTAATTATTGTTTGTTAAAAATATTATTGATATATTTGATTATTTTATTAAAAAATAAATACAAAAAAATATCTGAAAATCAATATTTATTCCTAATTAATCGAAATTTTATGACGTAATATTTTCGGTGGGGATTGCTAAAATTGAGACGTAGGTTGAAGTATTTTATGAACGGCCCTTTAGGTTTGTTTGCACTTTGCATGGATCAGGGTTTGCTTATGGAAGTTTTCTGTCGGTTTCCTACGTCCTTATTCTTTTTATATCCTTTTCTCCGTCATTAAAAGAAATTTATTGTAAATTAAACTGTAACGAACTATGTTTCAATCGATACAAAACTGTCTAATAGATAGACCTAATTTTTGCTGGTATTGTCACAGTAACTTTTTATTTAATACATTGATCTTTTATTGATTTGCTCAATAAATTAATTTTTTTTGTCAATACTAACAAGGGGAGAGAGAATACGATCTTTGGAATTTTATTTTGAGATGAGATTGCGTTAAATTATTGTACCCCTATAGGATGTTCTCCCTTTTCAATTATAACATGCAAATGGTACATGGTAAATGGTACAAATAACATGCAATACTAATATGATTTTTTAATAGTAAGACGCGAGATAGCCTAGTTGGTAGAGGAACTGCGTTCGGAAAGGGCGTTTGTCGTTCGATTCTCGAAGACAACTTAAAAAAAATTTTTTTTCTAAGTATATTTTCAAATGATGGATTATGTATATATTGTAATAAATTTATTTATTGTAAAGTCATTTCCTCCATAAACTGGGCTATCTCACTTATTACGCTTAAAATACTATATTAGTATATAAAGTTTATGAAGCTGAAACAAAAATTTTCGAGCGTCATTTTCTTGGAAATGATTGAGCGTTGCATGTTATAACTGAAATGGACGAACAATTTATAGGGATACAATGATTCAACGCAATTTCATCCCAAAATAATTATTCCCTCGCCTTGTAAATTTCCCTACTAAATCCTAATTGTTAAAGTTTAACTCTCACTTGACTTATTTTTTCGTATTTATAATAAATAAAAAAAAATATTTTATTTACATACAAAGCATATGTTTGATAGTTTGTTATATTTTATACAAAGTTCACTTGATTCATTTAAATCTGCACACAGAAACTAAATTATACTTCTAAACATATAGAACTCATCCACCACAACAAAGTGTACCTATTTATCTAATGTGTTCTTCTTGTTTGTTATTGTTGTTGTTGTTGTTGTTGTTGTTGTTGTGTAGGTAAAAACCATTAACAATAGTGTATTGAATGAGATCAATAACTTATATTTTTATTATTGAGAGAGGAGAGAAAGAAGCAAGCACATTGTGTATCTATCCATTATTTAAATAAAGTACTGAATTCTTAACTATTGGTATTGAATCCACCTACATTACAGACAGTAGTTTTATTTCTATACTGATTGTCTTTTAAATAATTCAATATTCATAAGAGTTGATATTTATGTGAATATACGAAAAATGTTTATAATAATAATCGGGTGTTTCTTCCCTTGTTCAACCATATACGTTTCTAATAGAGACCATTACGATTATTTAAATTTTTATTTTTATTAAACTGTATTCGATACATAAAATTCATGATTATGGTGGAGGGCAAGACATTGAGTGAAGACTAGACCAATTATTCGCCCTGTTAATTATAATTGTCAAACATCCGCTGTAGGGATTCGAGCCCACAGCCTTCCAGTCAAAATATCTTCACATAAGTCGACGTAATGCAATATAACTATGTCGGTCACTCAATTGTTTTGAAAAAGGTTAGAGACCCTGGAAAAATATATAATGACTTTAGTAAGTAGTAAAACAACACTGAGCAAGGACACTAATTAGTTACGATAGTTTAATATTAAATTAGATATTAAATAGAATATGGAAATAATCTTTAGAATGATTAAAAATCAAGATTTTCTATCTCAACCATAGATAAAAAAGAAGCTTCGTATAAAACTAAAAAAGGTTTTGTACAAAACTTTTTTCTCTACCTTTTATCCCAATTGAAATATAAGCATTATAATATTTTGATGAAATATTTTGATAGACGCTAAGAAATAA
Organism: Chrysopa pallens; assembly: GCA_020423425.1. Classification (NCBI taxonomy): domain Eukaryota; kingdom Metazoa; phylum Arthropoda; class Insecta; order Neuroptera; family Chrysopidae; genus Chrysopa; species Chrysopa pallens. The sequence continues at coordinate 34,740,348 of CM035593.1, forward strand.
GTTAGTAATAATTTTTTATGATTAGCAGGGTTGAAAACATAAATTTTCACGTTTTCACCTTGGTACAATATAAATTTCGATTTTTGGAAAATTAAATTTTTAATTCTGACTTTAAAGTATCTATATCAGTAAATAATTTTATATCTAACAAATATCATTAAAACTACTTTGGAATTGATAAAATCTTTTTATAAAGTAGAGTCTTCAAAACACGATGATAAAAAAAAACCGTTTACATTATTAGATTGATCAAAGATAAATTAAATCATGGCTATAAGTCATATTCTTCATCTTTGTATGATAACTTTTAAAATAAATTTAATGTCATTATATATTCGATTCCGGTATTAAATATGTTATCTTATATATAATTTTATTGTTTATCCAATGTGTAATGTCTCCGGACATATAAATAAATAGAATATATAAACTATATAACTAGAAACTGTCAGTCTGAAATATCAATGGATAACCTCGGAAGTAATAAATTGACAAAATATTTTCATTTAAATATCCAGGACATTTAAACTCATACTTAAGTAGACAAAGCCACAAAATAAAATATAGGATAAAATGTTAAGAATGGAATACATGCTTCTGTTGGTTCAAACCATAGAATCATTTGGATTTGTTTATTTTCGTCTGGTTGTCCATCTGTATGACTGTGTGTTCATCATCAATATTACACTGAAACGAAAAGAGATACGACCTAAAATATTGCTACAGCGTTCTCGACCTAAATTAAGTTTATGTTCGTGAAAGAACGCAATCGGCCAATTGTATCCCATTCAGGCCACAATTCCGTGTCAATTTCAATTAACACTATATTATTGTATACAAATAACCGTCATAATTATAAGTAATTCAATATTGATACGCAAATATTTGACTAGGTATACAAACATTTGACACTGATAGATATTCACTTGTATTCATCTAAATTAATCATTTCTTTTCGAATTTGTCATATACTTGTTTCAAAATATATTTATGTATTTTTGTTCCGCTGTTATTTTCGAAAACGTTTTCCGATTTTAATGTAATTTGCTGGACACGTATAATTTTCAGGAAATTGACTGTATAGTTTTGAGCATCATTGAGTTATTAGGGGCTTCGTAATAATAAATTTTCAAAAATTATTCTTACTTGCAGTACGCTGAATATCTAATGCGGAACCATATTGTGTCCATGGTTATTGGACATTTTTGGATATGAGACACGTGGTATTTTAGTTCAGAAGTATAAATGTTTATGGGTGTATTATATGACCTGTACCTCCAAACGAGTCCCATCTTAAATACGGAACCCAAATGATATAACTCAACGAGTAAACTGTCGAGTATCTTCAAACAGTGATATAAGGGATCTTTATTCTTTATAATAAGATTAAATACGGGTCGTTCTGCGGACTGTAGACTTCACTCAGATGCAATAAAAAAAATTTTTAATAATACGTAAACAAAATTTAAAATATATCTGACACAATACAAAATATCTTACAATTATACAAATTAAATTTTATATGTCAAAAAATTAAATATTATATGACTTAAATAAAAAGAAAAATAGTATATAAATATATAGTATAATATCCTCGTGCTGATTTCGAAACATATAGTCCCGTGTTCGAAACTGGATACTTGGTTTTGTTTTTGTATTTTAAGTTAAGGGAAAAGTGATTTTTCAGGAAGAGAAAAATGAAAATTTACCAAAACTATACAGTGAATTTCAATGTGTCTAACAAATTTCATCAAAATTGAACAAGACGTTCGATTGTTACAGTGGAACAAACATAGATAAATACAGACAAACAAAATGCAAAATATTCTAGTTATAGACCTCACCTCGTTCGGTCAATAATATAAAAACTAATTTGAATAATATATAAAATAAAGTACAGTAAAAGAATTGTACATCTATCTACTACAGAATATAAACAGCAACAGCCAAATAATAAAAAACTTGTTAAAACAAACGTAACAAACACAACGTAACAAACAAACATTCTTGTGATATGACAGCAAACTAACAACGTCCATTTGTTTTGTTTGTTTAACTCATAAATAATATTTTCATTTAATAAATACAATAATATTTGTTTTTTTTTTTTTATAATAATAATACTTATTATATGTTGTCTTTGTCTTACAATACGTTTAAATTGTTATATCACACTGTATTAACTATTCCTATATGCCGCGGAAAAATAAAAAATCAATTTTTCATAACTAGAAAAGAATTATACATTCTCAGTGCAAACGTAAATATTAAAACCATCTATTTGATGTTTATAGGAAGTCAATTTTTTGTGGTATCTAATTATTTTTAACAATTTTCCAGGCTTTAACACTACTTCAAAATTAACAATAATTATAGCTGATTATAGTTAATTATAACTTACACAAAAAAGTCATAAGCGAATATTGAACAAATTTTTTTGAGAATGTGTTTTCTCATTTTTGGTAGTTTTTTAAACTGGACTTTCACCATAAATCTCCAATAAAATTTCTTTTGAAACTATAACAAAGAAAAATTATTTTTCACTTTTGATTTCAATACTTTTCCGTCTTCGAAAATTACTTTCCGTGGGCGGGCTTATCCATTCACAAATTACGTAAAATTGCTTCTTCCGTGTAAGTTGATTATTTGGATTACGGCTTGAAATTTCCTTTCTTTTACACTTTTATAGCTTTCTCACGTATTTTTGTCATTCAAGGGAGCAAAATTATTTTGCTATTAGAGTAACAAAAGTAAACAAATAACGGTCAATTATAAAATTTAGCTCTCGATTAAGAACTTTGTGAAAACAAAACTCCCCGCTTAAAAAGAATTCGTAGAGTATAAAAAGGATTTGAAAGTGATAACTTTCAAAATATTTAAGTTCTTAATAAATTCAATGAGAAATAATCATACAGGAAACGAAACCTTACAAGTATTGCATTATAAATTGAAAAGTAATAAAATGAATAAATTATTGATAATATTTTGAATCCAAAACACATAGAACTTTCGAACATTGATATTTATCTAATATGTAGTTACTCTTTTAAGATGTATACCGTATTAGTTAGTATTCTGTTTTTTTTTTTTTATAACCATTATACATTCTACTTTTATTATATTTTATATCTAACTAAAGAAAATAATATTTTATTTAACATATAATTGAGTACAATTTTATATGACAATATTCTGGACATGTAAGTAACTGAATTCTGAATATGTCAATAATCATCATATTTTCCAATATTGTTTGATACTATCAATATTGTTGTATATTAATACATAAATCATGTACAGTAAATACTCTTTATAACCAATAACTATGTACAAAAAGTAAAATATTTATGTAATAAGTGAGGATAACAAATAACTTAATTCTTCATATACTCGACATATGAATTGAATTTCATTGTTTGGGCTATTTTTAATTAGCATTCATTAAATACTATAAATATTCAGTCAATAAAGTTATATGTATGCATGTATAATAATAATATGTATTGTTATTGTCTTTCTTATTAAATAATCGAATTTCTCAGAAACTATTTATTTCTCAAATACAGATTTTGGGCAGTTATTGATCTTAATTATTAACATACTTTATGAAATTATTGAAACTACTAATCAATGAAGACGTTAGTTCTACTTTTCCATTTAACATAATTTATTCATCGACAAAACAGAATTCCACCAACAAATGGCGAAATATTTATAAAGCTTTAAATTTGGTACAAACATTTTTGTATGCATACCTATCTGTTTATTATACACTAAACGACTCTAAAGAATTATTTGAGAAAAAAAACTGAAAAAATATAGTAGTATAGTATGTAAAATTTGTTGTTTGCTGTTTATGAATTTTCTAGGAACATTTAGGTCTCAAAAATTCAAAGATAATATTTTCTTTACGATCAGTCTACTAGTTTTCGTGATGTCTTATAAAATGCATCCGATAAATCGTATATCTTGTAATATCTCAATAACTGCGCATCCAATCGTTTAATAGATGTTATTTTTGAAATTTGCGGGTCAAAACTACCCTAGAATATTATAATTCATCCAAATCGGGAGGGTAAAATTATTTTCGATTTTCTCGATTTTTTCAAAGGGGTACCCCTTAAAAAATTAGCAAAAATTCGAAAAAAATTTTTCTATCCGATTTTCAAAAAAATATGTTCCTACGAGTATTTTGACCCGCAGTTTTCAAAAATAACATCTATTTAACGATTGGATGCGCAGTTTTTAACATATCACCAAAAATTCGATTCAAAGGCCGATTTATCGGATGGATTTTATGAAATATATCGAAAACTACTGGACCGATTGTGAAAAAAAATATTATCTTTGAATTTTTTAGAACTTAATCTTGACCGATTAATTTGAAATTTTCGGCGGATTTTTAATGTTTTCTTATACAATCGCAAATATCTGATCCAGAGGCCGATTTCTATTTGTAAAAATACCGATTCTTCTTCCTACTACCCTTATGTCCAGAGATTTCTACACACTATATGTTTAAAGTATTAAATATAGATATTTTAAAAAACCTCAGAATTATGTGGTGCTTCATTTATCACAATGTTTTTCGATTATCTACACTTACATTAATTCGAAATTTTTCATTAGTACCTTATATTCTGAATTATCTTGGAATAAAATAGTTTTATAAATATCTATTGATATAATAATCGGTTAAAAAATCTTATAGTTGCAAGTGGTTTAACTGTAGGCATCATTTTTATGTCTATATTGCAATCTCAAACATAAAGCTAAAAAAAAAAAAAACAGTAAATATTATCTTCCCTTAATATCCATAGCATTGATGATAGGACGGAGATTATTATATACTTCTTAACTTGCAATATATATTTTTTTGACGACATCATGTTTAATGAATGTATGTGGAGCACGTCACAATGTTAGCCTTATAAGCAATATTTACTGGCAGCCAACATAATGAATAAAAAAATAATAATTCTTACTATACAGATAGGTACAATGAAAAAACCAAATAAAAAGCTTAATACAATAATAATAATATTATGTATCATTACAAAATCATCGAGGAAGACATTTTTATACATGATGAATATATGATGGTATTTTAAATTTAGTCTGAAGTTTGCAACGTTAAAAGCGAGCTGAAATTGTGATTGGAAATTTGACCCAAAAAGTGAGAATTAGATCCTAAATGATTAAAATCCATGACCCACTTTTATAACAGAAAATATAGGAGAAAAGTTCAAATGATAATAATGTTTGTTTTATAAAAGCGAAGAACCATTGTTTGAAAAATTGTTCTACGAAGATTTGCCATAATTCTAGCTCCAAGATTAACTAATTATCAAATGCATTATTATTAAAAAAACATTATATATAATAAATTTCATATATACCTTAGTATGACCTACGAATTTAGTGTACTTTAAAATATAAATATTTAGTCATATCAAAGATATTTACACAATTGTCACAGTTAGTTACCGCCATGGTAATAAATAGGTTACAATACCCCTTAAAACTTTTTAAATAGGTAATGATATTTGAGAGCGAACATAGATTTAAAATTCAATACTTACGAATGATTCGGTTGTCAAAGAAGTTATAAAAAAGCCGATGACTGATTTATGAATTCAAATACCTTTAATAAACTTCTAAATATCAATTAAAATTTTTAAGAGACAATATTCACAAAAAACAATGAATACAATGATTTTTAATATAATGAGTTATTTTATATTTGTTCTAGGTGTATTTATTCTAGGGAAGCGATAGTAAAAAATGTAACAATTATCAATCCAGATATTCATATAATAAATAATCTATACAAAATCAAACGAATTTGAAATTTAGACTATCGTATTTATCATAAACAAAAGTATGTACAGATAAACAGATTGCGAACATTTTGACATGTTTTGCAAATTACTTTTTTCGAATTGAATAATATAATAAAGCTCATTAGGATTTCAATATTAATATAAAAGAAACTAAAAAGATAATTTTGCCACAGATATAATGATTATAAAATGCCTTATTAAATGATTATAAAATCATTTTAACAAAATCCAACAAGCATTTTCCAAACCAAATGCATAAAGTATAAAGTTTCCGTAACAATAAAAAAATTTTTAAATACAATATAGCTTTACACATAAAATACAAACGTCTGAAGATGAGAGAGTAATCTCTTGAAATATATAACGTTTAAATAAAAATAATTAAAAATAAAACGTAAATTCACATATTTTGTTGTCTTAAATAAATATTAACAAGTGTTAAAAATTTCAAACAAAAACTAAAAAAACTAGGATATAAAAAAAAAAAATTCTGTAAAATGGGCATTTTATCCAATTAAAAAAATTTTCAAATTTACCGTATATCCAAAAATTTGTTTTTCCGACTTTCATTTGCATGTTGAACAGTTAAATAGCAAAAAAAAAAAACAAAAATGTCTAATAAAGCAATAAAATAATAATTATTGTCACGTACTAATATAAATTTAATTTACATTAATTTTACAAAACATTTAAACAATTAATTAAATATTTATATATTTATAACTCAAATAAATGATTATATGTTATATATATATATATATATATATATATATATATATATATATATATATATATATATATATATATATATATATATATATATATATATATATATATATATATATATATATATATATAAATATATATATATACATAGATATATATACGATTGTAAACAACCAATCAACAATCAAACATTTCGTAATTAATAATTACATTATAAGACTGACTTAATATTATTACAAGTTCTTGTATATAATTTACAAACTATACAAGTTAGTTATAACAACATGAACACGGATTAAGGGCTAATTATTAATTTAATTGTACAAGCCTATTAAATTTATTAAACCAGCAACGTAAAATCAGATATTATATCTAATGCTTAGTCCGTATATATTGTGTAAAAGTTGTATTTAGGTATTGTAAGACTATGCACACAAATTTTCCAAACACACATCTATAAAAAATTATCGATCATATCTCACACGATTACGAATTATAGACACTATGTGGTAGAATAATATTTTTAATTTGTTAATCTTTGATTCAAAGATTATGTAATCTTTTAAAATACTTTTTTTAACAAAAAATTAATGTTTCCAAGCATAGTTTTTTTTTACGTAGAATAGCTTTTAACTACTATTTTTTTGGGCAAATTTGAAATGAATAAAATTTTTTTGTATTTTTTCTTTTCTTCAAAATGTTAAAATTTACGGAAAAATATTGTTTACGTAATTTACATGCGCCAAAAAACAACCTTAAACAATTTTGTTAATGATATTTAGGAAATTAATTCTTATTCTTCCCGGACTAAAACAACAACTGCAAACTTCTATTTCTACCTGTTCACAATTTATTTCAATTCACTTTTATGTACTAACTGTGTTTAAGTTAATAAATATTAAAGCTATATTATTACTAAGTAAAGTACCTAAGTCAACTTTAAATAATGATTATTGTTATTTCTATTCGTATAAAATTTATTATTAAAATTCCTTTCAATGGCTTTTGTAAAATAAAACAAACAGAAAAAGATGATGTGCTTTGTTGTACGTGTGATGACAACAAAAGCGACATAATGTACGTGTAAGACATTATTAATGGTGAAATTATTATTAAATAAATGATCTTGAAACATGGTTTAAAATAAAAGAACAGCAACAGGGCATGTTTTTTATTCGTATATTTGTATTGTTTACGAGAATTACTATGATAGACGATTGGATAATGATGATTGGAATGAAACTTTAAATTTATTGACAAGTTTGGTGTCTCTGTAATTTTTGTTGTTTCTTCTTTAAATACTAATTAGTGACATTGTTTGTAAAATTCTATATGATGGAATTTTTCAGAAGAATAGCGTAATAAACATAATTGACGATAAATGTAATTGTGAGAAATATTACACCTTGTAAATTGTGTTTATTTGTAGGAATATTCATATTAAGGTTTTGGTACTTGGATGTTAGTATAAATTTTTACGAAGTTTTTACAAAAACAATTTGAAAGTAGGCCATTGTTAAAAAAATAAAACTACGTCGGTACCAGGGAGAGATTTGTATACTTCAAGAGTAAAGGTTTATGTAATTTTTTTATTAATTTATTTCAAATCTTGATTAGAATTTTCATAAAATAAACCATGTATTAAATGAAATAAAGTCTTCAGAAGTTTTGGAGCTTATTAATGATGAATATTGCTAAAGAAAACATGAGAACTTTGACGTGCCCCAAGTACAGCATCTCTATTACTCTTACTACGACTTCATTTATTTTTTCTGAAAATACTGATTGTTAATTAAAAGTTTAGATTACGCGTTCTTAACAATTATCATTTAAAATAACATTTTAATTGACAATTGTGGAAAGTGAGAAATTCTCAGAGGATGATATAGAATATTTTGTAGTTTGTTAGAAAAATCAATTTACCTCAAAACATTACCTATTTAAGAAATTTTATATACTAAATAATTTCACCAAAGTGGTAAAAGTAAAAAACACTGTGGTTAAAGTAATGACACTGTGTTGAACGGATTTTGTTGTGTTTCAATTACGCCCAAAAAAGTAGTTAGATTTTTAACCGTTTTTAAAAAATTAATATAATAAAAAATAAAATGTAGAAAGTTAACAACCCATCGGTCTAAAGTACAAAACATTTTTAACTGTTATCAAGATATTTTAAAAAGTGAATTGTACTTTAGGAATTTAACTCATGCAAAGGAATAAAATATGTTTATTTATTTATTTATTTTGAGCATTTTAATTGATATTAGCTGATAAATAATATATTATTTTTTTTAAACATATTACAGCGCTAGGTTCACAGTAACTTTTCATCATTGAGTAATTCAGCAACTCTGTTAATTGAATTATTTCGGCTTCTAAATTATTAATGTTTTGAGAAAATGGAGTAAGACTGTGCTTAATCGATGTATCACAAATGCAGGGTTGCTAAGTAGAGTTGTTGGTTTTCCGGAAATATTCGTATGTAAGCTTACTGCGACACACTATTAGTAAGGCTTAGATGATTTTTATTACACTATTAATTTTTACACTATTCTTTAATGCTTTCCAACTTCTTCGTGATTGAAGCAATGTATTCAACCAGGTTTACACATAGACGAAATTCAGTATTTTCAATTTTCGACCGAATAAAAATTGCACCGAAATGCATTTTGCAAAATCCAATTTCAATACAGTTAATTTTAAAATTTGTAACAAACCAAAATTTTAATTTTAAATGGAATATATTATTATGATATTCTAAAAATATTTTTTACAAATATAAATTCTGACACACTACCGTACAAGTCTTTATTAAAACTTAACGAAGTGGAAAAATACCCAACATTATATTTATATTTATATTTTTTTTTTGTATCAAAAACAAATAATAACGTATAATGTTTGAAATTAAAAAAAAAAAAATACATGAAAGAAATTAATTCGAATTTATCAATCTATATGAAATAAAACATGATTCACGTTTCAATCGAATTATAAAATGTATATCTATGAAATCAAAATGAAAGTTTTTTAAAAATGATTTTTTGTTTATTAATAAAAAATTTATTTGGAATTTTATTTACACGGGTCACTAACTATTTACGTTTGAAGTCATTAAAATATTTTTTTTAAATTTTTTCAATTAATTATAACTTTTATTCAAAAAAATATTAAATACTAGCTGATACTCTATCATCAAGAAATTCAGTTATAAAAATATTCAACATTTTTTTCAGACATATAATCATGTATAGAAAACTGGACCGTTTATCCTATAGAATTTTACGTGGCTTATTGGCATGTAAGCTCACCCCTTGCCTGATGGTTTGGCTAATAATTTGAAGTAACTATGGTGGTTATTTTTCAAGATATTTGCGTCGAATTTGAGCCATATAAGAAACTGCATGCGTCAATCGGCCAAATTTCAGAAAACAGGCAAAAAAATTTGTCCCAGATTCAGTAAAATTAATTTGATTGTAAAAAAAAAAAGTAAAAAATAACATTTATCAAGTAGGCGAATAGTTTTATCAATTTATATTAATTTTTTTTATACTAGGTATTTTAAACTATATGTTCAGACGTATCAACAAATAAAAAAATGAGTGAATTTTCGGGTTACTTTAGTACAAAAATTTGGGAAGGTTATGTGTAATTGGAATAGCGAAAATTTACATTCTCTCATCAGGAGCATCTTATTAAAGGTACTATCCCGTATCAATGAGCATAAATAAAAATAAAATAATAAATCTATAAACAGATCTGGGCTCAATATTTTCAAGTCATTTAAACGAAGTGGTTACACTAAAAAAAATTCCAACTTGTTTTCGTGTTTATTTTCTGAATTCTCATATTGTTTCACTAAAATTAAATAAATAATTTGATTCCAATTAATTCAATAGCATTAATTAAATTTAATTTACTGACATTGTACAGTTTTAATTTGTTTCATGTCTATAGAAAAAATTTCTTTTGAATAATGCAGTACACTTCTCCAGTTTTAAAACGCAATACTTTAAGTGCAAAAAAGTCCATAAAATTGATTTAACACATTTAATTGAAGCAATATTGATGTTTATTAATAATTTTGTTGAATTTCTACTTTTCAAAGTTTTTTTTTTTTTTTTAATTACAGATTTTATACTTGAATTTCGCTGTAGGTATTATATATTAGTAATATTAGCATCAATAGCAAACGAGTCCCTTGTACATACACCTTTTGGTCCTCTGTACCCTCTTTACAACAGTCCACCACCTGAAGGCAATGATGCATTTTAGCACAAGATAAAGGCAAAGATGGATTCTAGCACAAGGTAACAATAATATTGTTATTATGTTGTTTAAGTAGTTAAAGGGATAAATATGCCTTTATTCACTTGGCCACTGAGCAGGTGCAATAGGCAAGTTAAAGTAAGTTCTCTCACAAAAAAAATATATATATATATATATATATATATATATATATATATATATATATATATATATATACATATATATCTGTACATAAATATATATAAATACATATATATATATATATATATATATATATATATATATATATATATATATATATATATATATATATATATATATATATATATATATATTTGTGAGAGAACTAATTATTAAATCTTTGTAGAATGCCTGAGGAAACTAAAACATAAATCAGCGAAACGTCGTAAAATAAGCATATTCAACATCTGATTATTCTTACTGTCCTATTCTACAAAAATTAATTTCTTTAAGATTACTTAATTTTCCATAGTAGGGTTCCTGTTTTTTAAACTTATTTTATTTATATGAATGTGCCAAGTCAAACAATACACCCTGTATATTATTCAACTGGTTACCAAATGTAAAAATATAATTAAAATTTTATATCATAGAATTTATTTTACATATTACAAAAGAAAAAAAAACATCTAAGAAACATAAAACGGATGTAATTAGTCTTAGATTTTAAAAAGTTCATCTTATACAATATATAATAATAATATTATGTAAGTTGTATTTTATGATTGATATTTCATTAAATATTCACTGAAGCACACACACTGTTTGACAATGAATGTCAACATTTCAAATTTTTTTTACATCTTTACAAGACACCATCCACAAAGCGAGTAGTCTCTTTGATTGTAATCATTTTTATATTAAATAAAAAACAAGTCTTTATCATACCATATGTGATAATGTAGAATGTAATGAACTAATATCATTAATATCATAAGGTAAAATTAAAACTAGTATTTATAATATATTGGTACAAAAAAAAAAATCGTCTATTATATATTGACAAGTAACAATTATCTCTTTTATATGCAATTATGACGTCAATTATACAGTTTTATGAATATTATATAGTTCCAATGTTGATTCAACCCACTTTATTTACCCTACTTTAACCTCCTCCATTCCGCTCTTCGAGGTGGAGTCAAGAAAAATTGGTTATACGTACGTCGATATAAAGGTTAACATGACCGATTTATGCAATACTAGGTATTTCGTTACATTTATTTACGGAATACATACGCCATTTTTCCAACAAATATATATATATATATATATATATATATATATATATATATATATATATATATATATATATATATATATATACAATTTTTTTCACTTTAAGAAAACTAATCAAATAAGTCTTTTCAAAAAGCTTTGCTCATGACTTGTAATGTAAACCAAGGGGAATACGCCGTGAAGTTGGGCCATACTATGAAGTTGGGCCAAAGAATCCGTCAAGACTAAAACTATAAACGTATGACGAAAAATGTCAAGCGAAAAAAATTTTTTCACTGAGAATTTCAATGAAAATATTTTACCACGGTTGATTATAAAATTACTTTTGGTGTAAAGCTGATCTTAAATATAAGTAAACTTTGTACATAATAAAATTTTCTTTTTCTAAAATAAACAATTTTAAAAGGATACCCTACATTCAGGAATTTATAGAATTTAATTAAAAATATTTCTATATAATTTATATTTCTATTCGTTTTGTACATTGTATTTGAATGGGGAAACTTAAAAAATTAATTTTGAACGCGTTGCTGAAATCAAATTTGTGGAAATCACGAACATTTATTTGCTGAATTGTTTATATGTAAATTTTAAAGCAAATGAAAAATAAAGTTTTTGACTTATTACTAATAAGTAACAATTACAATTAGCAACAATTAAAAACAATTTGATGTACGTTGTGAATATTATATTATAATATTATTAATATATTTATTAATTTCAATGATTAAAAGGGTAGTGACACCATTTAACATTCACAATCAATCAAATTCAATTCTGTTATATTTATTGTAAATGATTTATGAAATTGTTTCTAATTGAATCAAGTTATATTATAGTTGGCTTCAATAATGCAAACTTACTTCAAAGTAGTAAGGTAAATAATATAAAAGTTAAGTCGGTACTCTAGCTATGGTTGTTAAAACTATACTTAAGCCATCGTTTTTATTTTACTTATTACTATTAAGTGTATCGTAAGTAGTTAATATAGTGCAACAAATACAATATAAATTTATCATTTAATACCGGATGATTTAAATCATTTCGAAATTATAAAATATCCAGAAACATATGCAAGAGTATTTACTAATAACTTCTGCATGTTTCATATAAAAATGAAACGAAAATTTATGAACGTCATTTTCACCGAAACAATTGAGCGTTGCATGTATTAAAAGGGAAGATCACCTTATAGAGGTACAATCATTAAACGCAATCTCAACTCAAATTAAAATTCACATGATCCTGCCTTTCCCTTGTATCCTAGTAGCCCCCGAGAATCCATTTTTGAATTTTTACTTAACTTTTACATAACGGGCTGTAAAACATCATGACAAAATATAATTATAATTTAATTTACATAACAATACTCTAACACACACAGCACACGGCCACTGCACATGAACACGTCGATGACGTGAACCCATAAAAATTTCCCCTACCAATAACTGCCCAACGCAGCTAAATGAATTTTCACTTCTAAAGCAGTTCAATGATGTTTGAGAAATTTTCGATTAGAGATTCGTAAAAATACCAAGGAAGTCCTACTTGATGGGGTTCTTCCACCCTTCCGCTAATACTACTAGTCTACTACCAGTACATATATTATTACGACTCTGAACAAATGTAATGTTAATCGAAGGTCAATGATGTCTAAATATTTTCTTTCCTACAATGTCTATAAAATATTTTCAATGAATAAAATGTTTTGCAGAAATACCTAATAGCTTAAATAGCAATTGCTTTAAAAGAATTTTGCTTATCAAACTATTTTATCAAAAAAATTATATTATATATTTAATTATCTCATTTGATTTTATTAACAGATATAAAACTTTATATCTCGATATTTGATTGAAAACCGATTAAACTGTCATCATGATGGTCAATCAATTGAAGAAGAATGCCCCACCCGGTACTAAAGATGTTAGAAACGGGACACTAAGAGACACAAGATGCGCCGTATAGACGAGACTGAACGGATACGTATAATATAATTATATTTATAATCGAGTTTTTATTATATCGCTGAATATATTAAAATATTATATTATTTATACTGACTTGATTTATGTTAATTTTTTATGTATTTTTTTTTTTTATTGAAAATTATTATTATAAATCATATTTACAATTATGACGATTTTAATATATATTATGTTTTTAGTATTGAATTATTAATGTATAATTTTTTTTTTTCAAATTAGATGATAATATAGCTTATTATTTCTTTGACATATTTATTAACACTATTGAGTCAATGTACCTACAGTAAATAGTTGGCTTAACCAAATTAACTGTGCAAAAGTTAATTTTTGAATTTCAAATAAAATCTTACCGGGAGGTATTTAACTGAAGGTCTACTTTTACTATATTCAACCTGAATTAAATGATAAAGTTTCAATAATGGTGTCCACAATATTCAAACTGAAATTTGCATAGAAGTTTGTTATCCTAGCAAATATTAAATACAGTAACCAAATTTTGGTATAGGTTCAATAGAATCACGTAATTAGTAGATTTCAGCGTGTCCATACTTTCGGCAACCCGCCTGTCTGAACGAAAGAGAACGTGATCTGAAATCTTAAGGGTATATTCTAGATAAAAAAATTGAGTTTAAATGTTCAATTTTTTCAAACAAAAACCTTTTTTGAAACATTATTTCATAAACAGTTTGGATTTGTCACACTTCCATCTCAAATTTGCCTATGATTAACTCTAGTTACGCTTAAAAAGATAGAGATATACACAAATGATATAGTGACATAAATTTATAATTTAAAATAATCTGGACTTTATATAACCCTATCTTTTGTTTATATCACTTTCACGGAAATGGAATTTAAAAAGAAAAACACAAGATGGCATTATACTTTATAAGCGTTACTTTATTAACTGTGAAAATTTTTATTTCCCATTTTTTATAAGCATTAATGAGACAATAAAAATCAGCTGATTGTTCTATTTAACTGAATATAAGATGGACAAGGTAAAATTTCTCATTAACAATTATTAAAAAAAGAGATATTTGATTATCATTTCTTAACAGCAATGTGTCGGGCAATATTACTATGCGTAACATTAATATTTCTATGCGTATTAAAAACAAGCAAAGATTTGATAGGACTATTGTAAATTTCAAAATTTGTTGAATTCAATTGCTTACTTCTGCTTATAATAAGATTTACATGCACAATAAGATTATATTTTAGCTTAATACGAAAAAAAAGTTTTCTACAGTGGAATACAGTAAATGTCTACAAAATGAAAAGCAATATTAGTGGATGATTTTCAGGGTTTTTAATTATTTAATATTGTGCATTTGTTCTTCATATCATATTTGATCATCCATATTTAAAAGAAAATTACATAAATGGCACAAGAAAAAATCTTGTTATATTTTCAATTGCACATTGCAATTATGTTTGTGCATTTGTTCATCATTTTAATATAAATAAAACCTGCTTAGATAACGGCCAATTGTGTAATAAAAATATTTATATAAATAATATAAATATTATACGCATCCATATACGTAATTATTATTGTAAGTAATTATAAATATTTTTATTATTTGATCAATAAATACTTACAATATTGTTTGTTCATACGCAAGGAAGAATATTAAATAAGTGAAATTACCCTTTGCGGAGTGTAAGACCAGATGACGGTAAATCACAATAATATAGTAACTAAATAGTGATTTCATGATTATTGAGTGACATTTAATTGAAATAGGCAGCCTATTCATCTATTTTGATACTGAATTTGGTAATATAATACTGCATAGATAATTGAGAGCGGAAAAATTTAATTTTACTGTCATTTCGTTGCGAATCCAGTTCATTAGATCTATATTTATCAATGAACTCATTTATCAGTTAAGCATAAATTTTGAATCCTTAGAAACCTTTAGTATTCGATTAGTGCACCACGAGTAGCTGAAATTTGTTATAAAACATTCGTATTTTAGAAAATATAATTATTTGTTCATTGCAATTATTTTTAATTGCAAACATAAATAATAATTCATTTAAATTTTTAAATAAATTTTGAGAATTTATTTGATGTTAAAAAATTTGATAGTCATAGACATGTATAATATCATTGATTGATAAAGTACCATTCGTATTCGCAGCAATAGCAGGAAACAATTTGATGCACGATGCCCATATGTATTCATATAATTATCTATTTAGACAATTATCTATGTAGTCTGTCTGTCTGTCTTTCATAAATGTGTTCCAAAAACGAAAAAAGGAAAAAAAATTTTCAAAGTAGCACAATTTAAAAATATATTTCACATATATGTATCAAAGAACCTAGAAATTATGGATATTTTTAAGTCTACCATTAGATTAAAATTTTAATCCGTAGAGTGATGTTCTAAGTTAATAAACGTGTGCTGAACGTGCTGTTGGAATTTATTTTTAAAGTCTATGAAGATATTCTCAAGATAGATAATTTTCTTTGATCCATGCCTCTACCTGTTTATTTATTTATTTATTTTTATATTTAGATTATGTCCTAGAAAAGACACCTATATTCTGACAAATTACTAATTTTTGAATAGCTTCTTCGCATTTAACGTTAGTGGCGTTTTGAGAATACATATAAAAAATTACATGTATTTAAAATTTTTGATGACAGTTGAAATTCAGAATAAAATGTAAGTAAAATCAAGATTTGTTTAATACCAAGAGTAAATGGCCTTCTTTATTATACGTATTATCAATATATACATGTGATTGGTATGTTTACAAGAATAAAAATATGTACTAATATATATAGTTAAGGTAACAAATAATATTAATAATAAAATAATAATAATAATAATAATAATGCAAGTTATAAGCAAGATTATTAAAAACATTCGCGTGAGACATTGTTCGCATACACACATATTTTAATCTATGACAAATTATAATTTTACCATAATATGTTTAAAATTTATGTGATCTTGTACAGCATTTTATGTGAGTCTTTTCAATATTAATAATATATATTTTATATCTATTATTATTATACAATAATAATTGATTGCATTTATTAAAATAGATAATATTTATATGTATATATGATCACATGTGGTTACTTAGATGACTCCAGTTAGTTTACTGTGACTTGTTAGGATATTTATCTTATCTAATGTATATTATGGATAAATTAGTTGATTATACTGAATGTGTCATATGGGTGTGATAAGTAGGTGTTTTGTCGCAAAACTTGAGAAAAAAATGGTTATGAACATTTAGGATTAACTTTAATGATATTTAGAACTCTTGCGGGAGCTTTTGTATTAAAAACAATTTACTTCGTTTAGTTAAAGGCACTTTACTGACGTAGTTGGAAATATTTTGGGAGAGATTTTATAAGTTTATTTTGAGAGAAGTTTTCGCATTCACATAGAATGTGAATTCCAGTTTCGTTCAAACTTCATTCTCTGTGAGATTAATTTTGTGTATAATATATTTCTTGAGTATTCAATAGCCAGTGAGAACTCTCAACTGTTTTCTTTCCAAATAGTAAGACTTTTTATCTCTTATGCATTGAGAAGCATCTTATTTCAACATCTTAAGGTAGTTCTTTCCCGAAAGTCCTGCGACAATATTATGATCTTAGTAACTACATTCTACGTATGTATAACACACATATAGTACCAAGACTGATGGCTATATTTTTACAATGTATTCTACTTAAAACTTACACTACAGTATATACACTCTCACACTCACCCATTTAGTATATATATACATGGACATACTCTTTTAAATGATAATTATTTTAATTGTATATCTGAACGACATGGTCAATTCTTTTCATTTTTTTAGTTATTCAGAACATATTCTTCTAACAAATAGTAATTTTTCATCAAAACGGTAACATTCTCTCTAGGAGAAAGATAAACAAATCTGTTATTTTCTCACGCTTATCCCATGCCACGTGTGCAAAAAACAATTAATTACAATTATTTCACGTTGGATACGGTAAATCGTCTTCAAATTTTAACAGTATGTGAATTATGAATTTAATTACCTATATCCAAAGCATTTAACATTTTGCTTGCATGACCCAACTATCTTACCAAAAGGATATTGTTAATTAAAAAGGAATTGAGTTGGTTTCGCAAGATTTTCAGAACACATTTTATGTAATAATATATCAATAATAGGGCGAGCAAATATAACTTCATATTTATGGTTGGAAAGCATATAGATGTTTTTCAATTTACGGTTCATTTTCAAAGAATGATGTTTCTGATAAAAAACAGGCTTTTTTTCATTATAATCCCGATTTTTGTATGTAAATAAACTATTATTTTTAGTAATTATAATAAATAAAATGTAATCGAAAATTAAAAAAGAAGCAAGATAAAAATAAAACTATACTAAACATTCTAAAAATCTAGAAAAATTATCCAACACTTGACTTACATAAATTTCCTTGAAATCATTAAGGCATAAGCAATTTTACACCTTTTTTTTTGAGACACGCTGTAAACTGATAAAAGTAGTAATAAAGAAGTATAACAGAAATATCTGCTGTGTCTAAGCCTTAATATAATATTTGAACGATATTTACCACGCATTCATATTAAAAATTATTTAAATCGAATAAATAATTTAAATACACAGTTTATTGAATAGGCAGGAACAATCTTTCAGAAAAAACTTTCCATAGAATTTGTAAAATTGCATTTATCAGCTTATACAATAAAACATACAAAAGCAAACATTAATTTTTGTATTAATGAAGTAAATTTTTTAATCTTCATAAACAATTTACTCGAAGTTGTATATAAACTCAGTTTTAAACAATAATTTATTATATTTTATAAAAATTCAATAGCGAGATTTTCTGTTGATTGGCGTAATCTGCTAGTCCTAGTTTTCAAATAAAAACATTAATTTCAACTATTATTTTACAAGTTAATTGCATATAAAAGAGAGAATAATTTAAAATTTCGAACCTGACAGATTTCGGACAAAGGGGGCGAACGGGAAACTAACTCTCTTATAATTTTTTATCATCTATAAGAAACTTTTCTCTGAGCAATCAATCGTATTATCCATTTTTCTCTTTTATAAATAAATATATTATGGCAACATGAGACTTAAAACTCTATTGGTTTGGGGGGCCTACGGTCATCTTAATGGTTCATTTCAAATCAATCCAATCAAGAGAATTAAAACGTTTTTCGGCTTCTTAATTTAACTGGGTTTTAGTGGCTTCTTAATTTGATTCACTGATTTTTCAACTAAAAACAATACTTTATTAAAAGTATACAAATATTTACAAAAATCAAATTTTGAAAAATAATTATAATTATTCGATTAATTGTTTTTATGTTGTCAAATTTTAGTCAAGGCGCACTTTAAATTTCCCTTTGACCAAGAAGCCTTTCAAAGAGACCATCATTCTCGGATTTGTCGGATTTTTTGAAAATTTCAGACAAAGTATTCAAGAAATAATAATTCAAGAAAAGTAAAAAAGAAAAAAATTCGATTTCTTGAAAATTTAAAATTTTCTTAGTAATCGCCTAGTCAGAAAATATATTCTTTGAGTGTTTATATAAATAAGTTACTTACCGATGATGTCAGCAATTAAATATTGTAGAAAAAACTCAATTGAAACTCACCTGAAATAAAGAAAAAGACAAAAATGAGAAAAATTTTTACAAAACACTTAACTTTTTACTAAAATCATCAATACTTTAAAGCACTATCCAAAAACCGTAAAATCTTACCATAAAATAACTTATAAATTATAAAGAAGTTTTTAATTGGTGTATAAAGCAAAGCCAAAACTATATGACCAAATTGAGTTAAATATAATAAGACACAAAAAACTACTTATAACATTTTTGAAATATAATTATTTGAAAGGATGAGTTTGCAGAATATATAAATCTATAAAGACTGCAGTAAACATATAAAAAAAACCTGTAAATAAAAGAAAAATATTTGTATTTCATCAGACAAAATGTCACCCACTATTGTGTCATCACAATTTAATATAAGTTGACGGAATGATTGATGATTGTTTGATTTTTTTATGTTTTTGTCAATTGTTAGCGTTTCAAAAGATGTATTATTGGATCTAAGCGCGGTTTATTTTAAAACAGTTATTGTTTGTATATTTATTTATTTATTTATTTATTAAAAAAATTTTTTTTGAACCAAATCAACATAAATCATTCGTTTATTTTTAATTAAAACGTTACATTCTAAAACTCATACAATAAAAAATGTAAAATATGTTTATTTATCAATAGTAGTTGATTCATTCGTAAGTAAGTCAAAATCAATCCTTAATTTAATTACCAATTAAATTCATTAAATAAATAAATTATATATTCACAAGTTAATTTAAAAATTAATTTGATATGATACGGCAGTTTGACATACTAATTATATCATCCAAATGTTTTTCCAGCATGAAACCACTTCCGAACCGATTTTATCTATTTTTTTCTTCACAAATTCAGAATAGAGTTATGTAGGTAATCAAGCTCAAAGTTCGCGAATTCGATGATCACTTCCCATTCCTAGCACGTAGTATTTACAGTCTTCCCAATTATTTTCTATTATATAACAAAAAACTCTCAGGTCAAATTTAAAAAAAAAACACGAGTAAGAAGAAATGTTACACCGTTTTGTTTTCGAGATATTCTCGAGATATTAAAAATATTAATCTTTGTCATACATTTTTCCTACAATTTAACATGTTTTTGTCAACAATTAGTGACTGTATCTATAATACATGATGAGTGAATGCTGGCACAACCTTAAATAATTGAATTTTGAAGATGAAAAATTCAAATTATATGTGGTATAAACTGTTCGATTTCGTGTGAATATATAGATGTTATGCAAATATTCCATACTAGTTTCTGTTCAAATAAAATGTATTACAAACATTATTAATAGTATCAATTTATTTGCGTGTAATTAAAAGTGAATATATTAATATCATATTTATTTAATTCTAAATTATGCATATTCTTTATGCTTTAATTATATCATTTCCGAAAGCATTTTTTTTTACTCCGTTCATCAGACTGTGTCTGTTGCCAAGTATAAAATATTAAGTATGAATGGGTAAATTGACCTCATGAAGTTTCGACGTATTATACACTATTTACCAAAATAAAACCGTTTCTATTTTTTTAGTTTTCTGACTTTCTAGTTGTTTTTCGATCGTTTATCTCAGATTATTAAATATATTTAGCGAAATTTTACGACACAAACTAATTCCAAAAGCTTAAAAATCATTTTAATCTCTACAATGAATGGCTACAGTCTAATCACAAAGTTCATGCTTATTTTGTACAGAAAATTTCATCAATATATCTAGAATTTTTTAGTTTATTACCAAGAATGAAGAAACAATAGTGAAAGTATAAAGCCTTTAATTACTGATAACCAAATCTGAAGTTACAAAACATGGTATTACATGTTTTTGTCACAAGTCTTACATTTATATCGCGGTATACACGTAAGATGATAACACGTGTGATCGATAATAATAATATACTTATTCCAAACAAAACAAATTTAGTCATCAAACGATACTTCATCTCCTTAAAATATAATAATTAATCTATAATAAACTTTTATAAATACAAGTAACAATAAAAAAATATTACCATAAATCTATTAAACAAATAAATAAGTTCTTAAGTATCAGTGATGAAATATATTGCCATTTATAATCTAAAGTAATAATTAACAATGTACAATCAGTCTGAATAAATACAGGGTGGAATAGTGGAACGTGCATATTAGGCGGCCGTAATATTTACATGAAAAACTTTAAAAACATTTTAGAAAATTGCTTAATGTCAAAGTATCAAAGTGTCAAAGAACCGTTGAGTATTGATTTGCTCTCAAACCAACGTATGACGAAAAAGATTCACACGAAAAAGATAGACGGAATTGTATTAATTACAAAAAATTTGCTAGTTTTACAATTTTAAGACTCAAATTAATAAACTTTATTGCACTCGAGATCGTTAAATTTTTTTTTTTCAAGAAAAAATTTTTAATTTTATTTTAAATAAAGTCAGTACAACTCGTTTTACAAGACAACAGCGTGGTTATTTGCACCCCTGTTATGGTTACAAATGGTATATTTTAGATCTCATAATCAGACCATTCGTCTGTATAATAAATTTGTAAATTATATTACAATACGTAGAAAAGTAGGCAGGGATGGAAAGACCTTTGTAACTGCAGTACTTCCAATATAACTTCCCTTTATATGCCTTGCCCAATTATTTTGACTTATTCTATCCACTCATGTATTGTCTTAAATAAAATGAATAAATATTGAATTGAATTATACAAATCATATAACGACAATAAATTATTAATGTATATAGATTACATACACTCTGTATCAATCAGTACTTTGATGCGGTATATATCGATTATGATTATAAATCGCAAAACAATATATTGATTTATTATCTATATAACGCTTTCATTGTTGGTAAACATAGCGACTCTTTGATGTGACTATTATAGTTAATCTGATTTTATTTTAATTACACTCAAATAATAAACAATCATAAACAATATAGATAATAAAAACAATTATAAACTTACCTGGTTTTGTTATATAAAATCAATTTGTACTTTATCATGTTTCTTTTATTGTTTTGTTCAATTATAATTGTTTTTAATTTTTTTGTATTATTGTTATTGTTATAAAATATTGTAATTTATAATAATAAACATTATCTAATTGAAAACAATTATTAATAATCATAAAAGTAATTAGTTATATTAAGAGTGCGAACGTGACTAATTTTATATGTCTTTAATTAAAAGCACATTATTTTATTTGTTGTATAATTAATTAATTAATTATTATTGATTATATTGGAAATATACAACACATGGTAAATCGAAATATATGGATATCATTTATGATACCATGTTTGGAAACTGTATTGTCTCTAAAATTTATGATTTCTTTTAAATAATAAAAGTAAGTTCTATTTTTCTATCTTATTATTTAATGCACATTAACACAATAGAGTTGGTACTAAAGTAAAACCAATGTCGGATATATCAATCGCTTAGCCGGTAACAAACAGACGGTCCTTGAAATGTACCTAAAATTTTGGATATAAATAAATCAGAACATTTTTTAAAAAGACTTTTTGCGATATAATAATGTAGGTAAGTCCTGTAGGTAAACGTTCTTACGACATTTTTTATCGTGAACATATTTTTAATTCGTTTTTATTTTAAAATAAAGAATTCTCCGCTACAACTGGTGATCAACAAACTTTTATAAGCAAGAGATGTAGAATCAAAAAATTAACTTTCTCAATATCTCGGCCAAATATTGACAGATTTGAGTGAACTTTTTTTTGAAACCAACTAATTTTTGGTCGTACTTTTTAATTTTAATAGTATTAATTCGCTAATTTTAACCTGTATATGAAATATCATGACCAGGGTCCCAGTTTCTGGTTACATAATATTGTTATGTTTTATTTAACCGAAAATTTGAAAATTACGACCCAAATTTAGTCGGATTACATACTTTGTTTACCAAAATTGGATAAATATTAAGCCTTTTAGAGCAAAACTAATTTTTTTTTGGTTTTTGTGACGTCACAAGAATAAAAAAATTAATTTTCGCAATATTTTGGCCAAATATTGACCGATTTGAGTAAACTTTTTTTTAAAACCAACTTATTTTTGGTCGAACTTTTTAATTTTAATATTATTAGTTCGCTTATTTTAACCTTTATATGAAATATCATGATCAGGGTCCCAGTTTCTGGTTACATAATATTTTTATGTTTTATTTAACCGAAAATTTGAAAACTTCGACCCAAATTTAGTAGGATTACATACTTTGTTTACCAAAATTAAATAAATATTAAGCCTTTTAGAGCAAAACTAATTTTTTTTGGTTTTTGTGACGTCACAAGAATAAAAAAATTAATTTTCCCAATATGTTGGCCAAATATTGACAGATTTGAGTGAAATTTTTTTTGAAACCAACTAATTTTTGGTCGTACTTTTTACTTTTAATATTATTAATTCGCTTATTTTAACATTTATATGAAATATCATGACCAGGGTCCAAGTTTCTGGTAACATATTATAGTAATGCTTTATTTAACCAAAAATTTTAAAAATATGACCCAAATTTAGTAGGATTACATACTTTGGTTACCAAAGTTGGATAAATATTAAGCCTTTTAGAGCAAAACTAATTTTTTTTTGGTTTTTGTGACGTCACAAGAATAAAAAAACTAATTTTCGCAATATGTTGGCCAAATATTGACCGATTTGAGTGATTTTTTTTTGAAACCAACTAATTTTAATTTGTTCTTTTTAATTTTAATATTATTAATTCGCTTATTTTAACCTTTATATGAAATATCATGATCAGGGTCCAAGTTTCTGGTAACATATTATAGTAAAGTTTTATTTAACCAAAAATTTTAAAAATATGACCCAAATTTAGTAGGATTACATACTTTGGTTACCAAAGTTGGATAAATATTAAGCCTTTTAAAACTACAACCAAATTTATTAGTATTAGATACTTTTTTCGATTTATTTGGTTTTTGTGCCGTCACAAAATGATGTCTACATTCCTCAATACGTATTACTATGTCTACATTTCGAAAACACACTTCCAATATCAGTTTTTGTTTCAAGTTTATAAAATTGAAGAACTATGAATTTATTTTTTTACTGTCATTATCATCAGCCATATCTGTTTTGAGTAGCTCAGGAAAATGCACTCGTTCATTAACCAATATATCTTAAACTTCATCTGAGACAGCGCTTACGAAAATTGAACTTTTTCGCTGAAGACTTTAATTTAAAATAACCATGATAACATGCTATTAAGGCTCCATGTGCTTAGCTATTACAGCCCGTACATTCCCGGCTATATAAATAACTTAATCTCAAATCACTGGTCAAGTGTTTTAACGTTATCGAGAAAATTGCTGAATTATATTTCGTTTTCATATTCCCATAGTCGATTTATCGAAAGCCACGATATGTTTTGGCTATATACGATCGTATTGCTGTATATGGCAATAAAATAGCATACACAGTACAGAGCCTATACTCTATTATGGCCAGAGCACTTCACCTGCAAGCACTTTAGTTTTTCAAACACTTCAGTATTTCATTCTAACTTGGAGTATAATAACATACAAAATCTTTCCTTATAATTTTTTTGGTTTTTGGATTTTTTTTTCAAATGTTAGATAGATAGTCACGTAATTTGAAAAGGGAGCTTGGAAGGATTGGTATCTACACAAAGAGAAGAAAAAGGAGATAGAATGGTAAAGGAGTTTGCTACATAGACAACTTGTGTATCGAAGAATGGTCAAATGAAAAAATTACACTTATAGCACAAGATAGGTAAAAATGGAACAGAATGTTCGTCATCGTTTGGTGCAATCAGGCATGACACTTTCTTCATCGCCTTAATAATAAATTTACGATAGTTATATTACCGTTAGTTTTAATGAATAGCATTATTATAAATTTAAATTGGAAAATTAATAAAATGACCACCAAAGTTTCAATAACCAAAAAATAAATCGTCACTCCTTATAATTTAAATTTTTATTATTTATAATTTATTTATTTACAAACAAAAATAAAAACAAAATCAATATTAAGTTATTGATTACCTGAAATTAAACTACATTCCCAAGTACGTACATAATATAAGGTAATAAATAAATTGATTATATAAAAATTCGCAACGGGTGTGTATTCATAGATTACGAATATATGATTGTGCATATTTTTTTTTTACAATCAATAATAATTGAATATTAATTACAATGCATATGTTATGGTTGCATAATTCTCCAGATTCATATTACATATTAAAAGCAAGTAGTGAAATTTACAAAAGTTTAGTAATCCTTTCATTGCATTACAATAGTAATCCTTGCATTAAGTCGTATGCAAAAAAAAAACCTTGAAAAATAAGGTAAATTGAAAAAATTATTTTTTACAAAAGTTTAGTTATTTTAAAGGCCCGATTTATCTCAATTGAACATTTTATTGTTGACCTAGACGATGTGCTAGATAAGTTAAAACTGGATCAGAAAATTTGAAGTTAAATGTTTAAAAAAAAAAAAAAAAGAATTTTCACAAAATAAATAATACATCTATTAATTATCTATGAAATAACAGGTTTCGTTTAAAAGAATGAAATTGACTCTCATTTAAAATTAGAATCCAACCTCCAAAAACCAAAAGTGTGTGAATTCTAGGGTAATAGTATAAAATCGACAAAAAGATATTGTAAAATTTAAAATATTAATAATTTATATAAATAACACGTCAAGAAATTACACGCTATTATAAATGATTTTCTATTAAATCTTTGTCTATATGAATTAAAAAGGAAATGGGTTGATACTAAAATTAAAAATCATTTTTTTATATTTATTACAATATTAATTTATATTGATTGAATAAATCTGTGGAATCTATCTATCATCTACCGTCAAAAAATAATCTGATGGGCAGCGTCCGATGAGATATAAATTGAACTGAAGATATTTTTGTAAACTCTGAGAATAAAATGTTTATACCAAACCAATTCAACAAAGTGCGTTGGTGAAAATAAGTTTGTAAATCAACAAATTATGGATAGCTTTTGTAAATCAGAATTCAATGACTTTATTATATGCAAACCTGTCTTAATTTTGAATAATTTCTGATATTTTATACTATATAATTTTACATATTTTGGGCTTATCATGCAGGACACCTTTTATTCAATTATACCTTCATGTGAAATAATGCATAAAATAATTCTTCTTTCAAACTGAGTTCCAAAAACATAATTACAATTTTTAAATGTTTTCTATATATTCGATTATTCAACGGGTTATTCTTTTCTTGTTATATAGTAAACTAATTTTAAAATAATTTAAAAATAGCAAAAAGAAAAAAAATAATCTTTTTACAAATTAAATTTTAATTAAAATAATATGGTAATAGAAAAATTAATTTTGCAAACTAATTTATTCCTATATTTTTTATTTTTATTTTTGTTATTATCAAATTTAATATTATTGATCTATTTAATTGAATGTATTACACTATAAAACTTATTTATTCATTTTAATTAATTTCGAATAAATTATAGTTAGAATGTTATAAATGACAATAATTATTACCTACTTATTATTATTACTATTTTTTTAATTATTTAGAGTTTCTCAATTATTTATTATTTGTGATAATTTGAGGGCGTTGTAATTGGTATTCTACTTATTATTATGTATCTCAGCTCATACTCTTAATTTTATTGCGTATAACTACAGTTAAAATATTGAATAATTATTGACTTAGACAATTTACAATGAATAGGTATATAAAGGTTGTTTTATTATTCTTAGACAAGTTACGGTTTTTATAAATATGCCTTACTTAAAAAAGGCTAATCAATGAACGGCGATTTTTAATGTATCATGTTTTTATAACGGACAAAGGTTAAAAATTATTTCTATAATTTCAAACGAAAAACATGGGGCAAATATAGTAATATTAGTTAAGCTATTAATGTTTTCTGAATGCATTCGCTCAATGTTTATCATTTGAAATTATAGAAATTATTTCATACTTTTGAGTTCGTTATAAAAACATGATACATCAAAAATTTTTATTATTTTCTGATTTTTAGGGTTATATGAATGAAATTTTACGTATAGCGAATGGAAGGAATTCTTCTTCTAATGCTTTTTACTTCAGATGTTTTGTTCTCGTTTTCTGTTACCATCGTCTTGGTTTTCTTCATATTTTCTTCTTTCTTTTTTTTTACTTTTATATTCATTGTCATCGAATTTTGAGCTTTGGTCCAAAGTTCATATATCTAGATCATCGGGAAGTTAGTTTAAAATCAAGTACAAAATTCCACTCGTACAGACATACTAAGAAAGCGAGGTAAAAAAAAACATGTAAATTTTGATACGAGAAAAAAATGTCCGTTAGCATTAAACAAAGAATCTTGAAAATTTATTCACTTTACACTGCCCTGTTTATTGTAATTATATAATTAGCTAATAATTAGCTAAATTTGAAATTGTGGATAGTATTTTGCGAAAAAATGGTTCCAACTAAAACTTGTTTACTTACAGTTTTTTACAAAGTTTATTTTAAATTTTTCTTAAGGTTTAAAAGTTGGGTCACGGATCTATTCACCAGACCCAATGGATCGATTTTGCTCATTACGAACTTCTAGAATACGTCACGAAAATTTCAACTTCCTATCTCTTTTCGTTTTTGAGTTATCTTGGTGACTATATAGGACGGACATACAGAAATGGCTTAATCAGTTGATTCAATGAGCACCTTTACCAAAATTTTGTTTGTGCGGTCAATATTTCCTAACGTTACAAACTTTAGACTAAAATTAATATACTCTGACATTTTCTACATACAGTCCAGTATAAAACCCATGTGATAGCCAATAAATTTACTACATTTTTTTTTACCTATACTGTAAACATACCGTAGATTCTATGTAATGTATATAAAGTGTACACCTGACGATATAACAAGTATTTAAAACATGTTTTTTTTATTAAAACAACCCTTTGAGTGATATCATAAATTTAAAATTGTTGTTCCAATTAACAAAATATGTAATAATAATCCTATTCCAAACGATAGATAAAATGTAGCCAAACGTGATGTGATGTTCATTCACTGTTAACATTTTTATAAAATAAAATGAATAAATAAATATTTAATAAAACTCAATAAATAAGTAAATAAATAAAAAAAAAATTTAATACTAAAACCAACATTTTTGCATTTAATTAACAGTATAAAATATCTATCGGGCGTCGTTCTATAAGTAATGATAATATAAGTTACTTTGATTTGTAGATTCTATGAATGAAAATTTTATTATTTATCCAATTACAAAGTTTGTTTGTAGGAATTTCTTCCGTATTAATAGTTGGAGATACTGACATAAACATTTTTTTGAACATCTGGACAATTCGATAGAATTAATTTTTTGCAATGAACTTTCATTGGCCGTTTTTTACCGTTTCTTACGGCCTTTTTTTCAAAATATATTCAATTGTCATACTTTTTAAAATATATTTTTTTTAATGGAAACAAAATATTTTGTAAATTTTATAACAAATATTATCATGATGATTTTTAGATTAAACTATATTAAGGAATTGGCAATGGAATATAAGTTGGAAGACTGTAGGTTGTGTATAAAGCTATGAATATTTCAAAAAAAAAAAAAAATAAAAAAAAATTTATGAATAAATTGTTGTCAACCAACAGTAATAATGATAACAAAATATGCTATATATTAAACGATGAAGACGAGCAGTTCTAAGCATTTATGCAAAAATTATCAAATTGGCCATATTTTATGTCAGTATTATTATTCTGTCATATGTTAATATTTTATACCGTGTGTTTATAGAATTTTATTTTTAACACGCTTTTATTAGCTTCACTCGTATGTTTGTTTGTCTAACTATTATAGTATTATTAGAAAAATAAAATTTTCTCTTCTGTTTTTAATTTTTTTATAATATTATGTCGACGTCTTTCAACTTTCAATTCATATCCGACGGTCTGTAGTTCAGTAACTCAGTTACATCCAAAATATTGTGACTATGTTCGTACATCACTGGGAAGTTTCGTGTCCATTATTGGCAGTGTATTTTTAGTACCATGCAAAAATTAATTGTTGAATCGCGAAACAATTTTGTGTTGAACGGAGTTATTTATACCATAAAATGGTTTTCTTGGAAACTTGGATAAATTGTATTGGATATAAATGTATTATTTTTTATCCACGTTTCCAAGAAAAACTTTTTATCGAATATATTAACAAACGTGAATGACATACAAGATATAAACTTATGGAATTATTTATTTTCGGCTTCATTGAATTATTTTAATCAAATTCGAGTTTAAAATATTTTAGAAATTCTAGTTGTGATCCATCCCATTATTATCTCCAATAAGGATCTTCAAGACTAGTCAGTATTAGTTTAGCAATGCTTGGTATTTCTTTTTCTACTGATAAAATCTATCAATTCTGTCATATTCATAAGTTCTTGATTACATTCGATTCCCGACTGTTATGATTTCCAACCAATATATTGTATATCATGGCCAGTAAGTAAATATTACTTGATCATATTCCTAGATGAATTCTTCATCATTGCGATTAAAAAGTCAATCATTAAAAAAATGTTATAGAAAATAAAAAATTGAGAAGAATAAAAAGATATCCGCCGATGATGGTTTTTTCTTTGTCTACATCTAATACAAAGAGTAGTATGTCTCGTTCGTTCATTGTGAAGTGTCTTCATCCAACCATAAAATTATGTTGATCATATGCAGTTAAAAATACACAAACTGGACTACCCGTCGCCAACTTCCACACACATACTTTATCCATAACTAAAGATTACTTACCAACAATTTACAAAGAGATTCATTTTAAATTTACTTACTTAAGGCCAACGCTACTTAATACTAGGTTCGATTATTCTAATATATAGTCCAGTATGAAACGGTAAATGTAAGTAGAAGATTTATTTAAGAAATACGAAAAAACAGAAAATCGCAAAATATGAGAAAATTCAATTAAATAATGTATAAAATATTTTAATTATTTGACATATTTGGATATATCGAACACGATCAATTCTGAAACAAGCTTGAATACTTATTTAATCTGGATTTGTGAAAGGCTAGTATTCCCTTCCCATTCTTCTTACTTAGAGTTCTTGTGATGTAACTTATTTAAATTTGTTCTTCGATTTTAGTGCTATTTAGCCTATCAGTAGTTCCATATTAGTAAAGTTTAAAATTATTGTTCTTTGCATATTCAGTATGTTGACGTTTGTAATATCAATATTCTAATTTTATTTTTGTTTTTATTAATACGTTTTGTTAATTTGTATCACATAACGGTGACTTACATTTTCTTCATATTTTACATAATATGAGAAATTCATTTATTTCTTAATGAAGTTTGTAGACGAAAAATATACCAGGTAATTTTTAAAGGATCTTAAGCTTATTAATTTTAAGTCTTTTTTAAGCAAAAAATAATTTTTATGTTGTATTGAAAATATAAGGTGAAAGCAGACAAGACAGGGATGTCAAGTAATTTATTGCATTTCTAGTAAATTTAATTTTTGACTTTTGCGACAGTTAATATGTTTCTTATGATTGACCAATATAAACGGATCTACATTGGGAGCATGTTAATCTAAATAAATCTATCTAAATAAAATTGAGGGATGTATGTAGTATTCTAAATATTCTTAAAAGTACGATTTTCAAATTTTGTTTTAAAAAGTTGTTAATGAAAATTTTTTTATGTTTGATGCAGTTTAAAATAAAATTATGAAATGATTTGTTGGTGTATACAAATACAGTTTCATACTATACTATTATATACTGGGATTATTGAACACCAGAGGATGATGATACTCAACCGTTTATCATAAAATTGTAAGATGAAACACAGTTGTTTGTTGTCTAATGTTAAAGGTTCATATGAAATTTATGGGTTCTATTTTTTTTTTTTACCATACCCAATAATAATCTATAAATATCTGTATAACACACGGTAAATTACTGATGTATTTAGAAATCGGTAAGTCGATATATTTATTATATTTAAATAGTTAATAAGTACTTTTGTACACTATTGTTCAAAAATATTGCTTTGCTAAAAGTTAAAAGAAATTCCAATAGCTACATTTTCGTGATAAAATTTAAAAATTTTTGATAAGAGCATGAGTATCTACGCCATCGTGTCTACCAATTGTTTTTTTACTGAGTCATTAGGCTGTGAAGAAAGTAAAGAATGTCGTAGCTTTAATTTTTTGAACAAATGTCAATTAATACTTTTTGAACAGTTAATTAATTGAATGTTTGCAAGGATATGAAAATTGTACCTAAATTGAGCGAAATTGAATTTATTTCAAAATCACAATGAAATCAATTTTTTAGGTTTTTTTAAACGTATTGTAAATTATTGAATATAATTATTTGCTTAAGTAGACCCTAGTGTTATTTCGATAAATATAAGAAAATAGGTTTAGAAAATTCTTCTAGAAATATTGCATGTACCAAATGTCTCAGATAAGCCGTAAAGCTCTACCGCAGTACAGAATATTTCCGATTGTGATTCAGATATAATTCCGGTTATATTGTGATATAACCCATAAGTGTATGGATACCTTTTCTTGAATTCACGTGTATCGTATTATATAAATGGCTACAGCAACTAACCGCTGTTTAATTTTCATGTACAGGCAACATAATAGTGAAAATATATTTTTCCACGTTTTGAGTTCCCTTGAAGTAAATACTTTTTTTACAGGCCATAACTTAAGCTACAAGTAACTGTAGATTAAAATTTAAAACATAAATTATTATAACCGAAAGAGTATATTCAAGCTTTAAAAGATTATGAGACAAGGTGAATTTAATAAAATTTTCTGATATGTAATCAAATTTAAAATAAAGCAAAATAATTGTGGAACTATTTCGAAATCAGATAGCAACATTGAATACCCAGATACGATTGAATTATTGGTAGTTAGTTACTTTTACAGAATTTAAATATTTGAATTTTTCAATATTAATAATTTGGTATTATAACATACAATTAATTAATTTAAAACAATTTAAATGCAGAAAAAATTTAAAGACACCTATTATATCATTTTTAAAGATATGTTATATAGTAATCGGAATCCATTCAACCTAATCGTTAACATATGGTATTCATAACTTAAATTTTTTCACTAACTACCCCACCGATTTTCAGATATTCTCTAAAAACAGATTTTTTCTACGCTAGCTAAGTCGATTTTTATATTAATTAGCGGACTTGGTCTGAATTTTCAAGGATCAAAGTAGTTAACGGTTTCATTTTTTAATACGCTTTTATTAGCTTCACTCGTATGTTTGTTTGTCTGTAGGTAACTCTCTGAAGTTGGCTGCAGAACGCATCTGAACGGATCCTTTGCATGAGAGTAATAAAGATAGAGCTAGTGCGCGAACTACGCATGCATGCGTGTTTTTTTAGTTTTTTTAAACTATTATATTATTATTGTGGTATGAGAGTTTTTTGAAAAAACATTTACATTTTTAATATCTGTCAACTGAATATTTAGAATAATTTTTGTTAACTTCACAATAAAAATGCTATGAACGTGTATGAACTATTTTTACTGGATATATGTTATATTTATTATTACGTCTTTGGTGGTCTTTATTACCGTCATTTATATGACCAATCCTAGGCTGTATATACGTGTACGTGTATTGATCGATCGATTGAACAAAATCTGGTCAATGATGCAAAAACAACTGTTATATTTCATTAACTTATACATAATTTTTTATGTATAACTTAATGAAATATATCGATCAAAAAACTTATCAAAAATGATATTAATTCCACACAACTTCCACAAACAGTGTATTCCGATTTAATAGTTTAATATTATCCTAGTAAAAAGTTAAGTTTATATTCATAAGGAGCTAATTAGAATCGTAGTACAAATTCAGTTTCTATTTTTAATATTATAGCCCTGAATTATATTTATAAAAATTATTTAATCATGGAAATATTCTTTTTAACCCAAATGTGATTCAAGCAGAAAAAATATGTAAGCAACCAACAGGTAGTAATGACAACATATCTCAGAAATCTGCAATAAATAAACATGTGTAATTTTCCTTTGATAAGAATAGCACAAGCTTTTTAAATTTGAAGTTATGAAAATAATTCTTCCACAATTTATTTGAAAGTAAACATCGGACATGCTTTTAAAAATTAAATAAAAAAATGTTTATGTCTGCTGTTCAAATATTCCTCCAGTATATTTAACAAATTTTATATTTAATCATTTACAATGTTTTCAAAAATAATTCTTTAGTATTCTTGTAAGATGTAAGAAATGTTTTTCGCTTGAAGTGGATTTGTGTTGAGTACGAAATTCATTATTTATTTATATAACATGCAATAAAATTTGTTAACAAATGTGATAAATCGTGCTGTACATCAATGGTGTCGTTTAAAAGAATAAAAAATTATTATAAAACATTGTAAAATGGTACCAGCTACTATTAATTAATTAATAAATATTTATAACTATTTTATTTTCTAAATAGGTATAATCAACATTTACAGTATGTTTCAGTATATCTAGATTATAAAAGTTTAATAACGAAGAAAATATTTAAATTAGAAAATTAAAAAAATTTATATGGCTAATGTAATATAGTTCACTTTCGAACAAAATAATTTAGTAATTTACTTTCATTTATCAATCCTTGTATTCGTAAAATTAAATTTTCAAAATGCGATTATCGTTAAACTTTGCATTACATATCAGTTGCAAACATCTGTTAATAATTAAATATACTTTATTTATGATTCAGAAACTCGATGTTATATAAATATGGAGTTTTGCCTTTGTTTCTTAGACATATTCGTCTATAATAACATAGACCACCCGCCTAGTCTTTTTAGTCTAAATAGTCAAACGATTAACTATTATGACTTTATTGGCTTGTTCACTTGAAGTTATATTTTTAGTACTTACGAACTCTCCGTTTCTTGAACACCTTGTCTAATAAAGGATACATTTGTATGTTTGTATATTGCAAATAAAATATTCATTGTAATCAGATAATTCACCTATCATTAATATTTTCTTTTAACACCACGTATTTAAGTATCATATAACAGTTAAAACGAGAACAATCATTCACATAGCGAGAGCTAGCAAACACTTTACTTACTACCTTATATATGGTAGCTTTTTTCAGGATACTATAACTTGATACCGCTTAATAATATGATTTTTTTTAAGTACGAAAATTCATTGAATAGTTAAGAATAGTGACTTAATTCACGTTAACTAACTAGTATGGGAAATCGAGAATTAAGTGATTTTACTTTAAAGAATAAATTATATGCATGCCAATAATTTACATTCAAATCGCATAATGGGCTTGTTGCCAAATATTTCTCATTATTTTAAAATGATTAAATGGTAAGACTAATAGAGATATACATTTTTTAAATAAATGACGTAAATGAACACTTTTCAGAACGTAATCAAACCACCATATCTTAATCTGACGCACTCCAACTATCGCGATTAAATCCAACTATCAAATTTTTCGATTTAATATTTTTATTTCGCTACCCTTTACCCTCGGCACCATATTGAGAGCTTATTTTTGCTGGAGATACTGAGCAAGGGGTATGGTATTTCCCAAATCTTAACCTGTCGCACTTGAGTAAATCCAAAGTTCTTGCTTGGGGGAGGGGGGATCTCTACAACCATGTATGTTAATAATAATTTTAAAAAAGTCAAGGAAATATAAAAATAATCTCCGTGTCGATATTTTGTTTTATAATTTATCGTGAACGTATGATAACATATGTTTTTTTAGTGGCAACTAGCCTTGTTTATCTTTATATTTGTTATAATTTCTGATATGACCAACTCAATTATGATGATAGACTCGACTGATATCAAAACTGATTGAGAATTTGAATTACATAAATCGTGATTCATTCACAATTCAAAAAACTGTATAAAAATTCATTATCGATTTTGAATAAAATTGAAATCTTAAACTGTGTAATAAAATCCATTAAATCCGTTATACCTTTAATTAAATGGTGAAACTGGCAAAAGCACAATAATTTACATCTGTCTCAGTTCATAATCTTTGGTGTATTGTTTTATACCTGTACAAAATTATTTTCACTTGAAACATGTTCGGATTGAATATTTTTATTCTGGATTTCATTGAAGATCACGTAAGATTTAATACTCAATTTCTAATAGTTTTGATGAATTATTGAATCGGTTATTAAAAGAAAAAATTCGAAAGCGCAGATATAATAAAACTGATACATGTTGTGTTGTTTTTAAATTTATTAACAAAAAAGTCTTTAAGTGGATATGACACACAATAATCTACCATAGCGAGCTCGTATGAGTATTATATAATGAGTTTGGTGGTCATTAATCGATGTATTTACATTGTTCAGGAAGCGATTGAACCAAGATCCGTTACAAATCAACAACTTAGAATCTTTTTTTACTGAGTATACACGAATGCATCCTCCTATAAGAATAAGACTTGAAAAAAAATGTAAAAGGTTTCTACACATTGTATTTTAAATAAAAATCACATTGGTGTTACCGCATTGCTGCAAACTTGTTAAATGAAAACAAAGTAATTATGCATTGATTGGCCATTTAGATGAAAGGTGTATGCATGTACACCAGATCACTTACATGTGCTGAATGTTGTTGGTATGTTTGTTTGTTTGTTTGTTTGTGGAATATCACTTCAAAATAATAATAACGACACACTCGCAATATAAAAAATAAATATAAAAATCCAAAACAAACAAACGAATGTTTGTTTTTTTGTTCTGATCTGTTTGTTTGTATATTATATGTACAGAAACTAAACAAACTGATTGTTTGTATATGATATTTAATTATAGGCTATGAAGTAAGTGATTTGGTTTATATTATTTAATGAGGCTCATTTTTATTGTTCAAATGATAGTTAAGATAGTGACTATAGGCACTCGGATTGGGTCGCACTCATTATTTCTTGTGCTATTCTACTTAATTATGTAAATAGATGCTAACGAAAAATTTAACGTCCTTGGGTAAATGGGCTAGAATGAAAGATTTAAGTGGAAAAAGAAATAAATTAACACTTTACAGTTTTTACGGAATTTTTATGGGATTTATCTTATATGTCGTTACAGCTTATAGTGTTCATTATTTTTGCCACCATGTATAGAAGAACAAAGGGCTTTAACTTATTTCTTTGACTTATTGAAGACCTTTTATACACCTCTATCCATAGTCATAATTATTTTGTATTCTACTGAGTGACTACACTCTGATATGTGCCGAATGCGGCGTATACGAACGTTTTATTTCAACAAATAAAGCACAGATTCCAGAAAATATATTTGTCTCAAAAACAAATTCAGGATACAAAAAAAATAATTAGACAGAAATTTGGGGAATTACTAGTCTAAAATTTTTGTGGGACTTGGTGTATCACTGTAGTAAGTAGTCCAACAACACTGAGCGTATTGACCTTATTTGTTACAGACCCCACCAAATATATATTTTAGTTATTTGAATATGATGATTAAATTAATATCAAATTTACAATTTTTGGTCGTACGCTTGAAGTACATGGTGAGACGTCGATTGTCTCATTTTTCAAATAATTAGAACTGCTATTCGATGTAAAAATATTATTATATTGAAAGAATAAAAATTAAATTACCAAGTAAGATTGTTAATTGTGTAGATACTCAACATATGGTTGAGTATTTACAAAAGTTAACTATTTTGAAAGCAAACATTTAAAATGAAAATTGTCTTATCTTGAAGAGGGGCAGACGGTGTGGTTGAAATGAATTATTTAGGTGATTCAATGTACACATATGCACAAATTTTGTTCGTACCTTCAATATTTGCAAGCTTTGTAAATTTTAAACGAATTGTCATATTCTGTATATGTTGAGTATAACAACAAAATGAAATCATGATCTTAAATATACAATGACTCACCTTAAAAACTTTGCGTAATAAAAACTTTTTATTTCATAGATTATAATATCAAAAGTATTATAATTTTTTAATTTTATACTATTTAGAATAAATAAAACACATTAATAGCGGATATTTTACATAAAGTGTTTGATTTCGCAGATATTCACAAGTAAAATAGTATAAAAACATTTTATGAAGTAACAAAAAAATCACCTAAGGTGTTTAATGTGAATATAAATACAATACTTATTTATATTTCCGTAAGCCTTTTATTTCAATTTAAATTTCATTATAATACTTCACAAAGAGTTTAATAACGTTTCAATATTTTTAAAACACATGCAGATTTAACGTAATTTATACTTTGCTGCCAATTCTTCGGGGCATAAGGTTAAACTAAGATCCATACTTGGCAAATGACTGAAAAAAATTAATAATACAACTTTCTTTGTAAAAAAAATCAGTTTTGTTTGTAAAAAAGT
The DNA here is from genome assembly GCA_020423425.1 of Chrysopa pallens. Lineage (NCBI taxonomy): Eukaryota > Metazoa > Arthropoda > Insecta > Neuroptera > Chrysopidae > Chrysopa > Chrysopa pallens. Next base: position 34,778,576 of record CM035593.1, read on the forward strand.
CATTTTAAGCTTTTAAAATTTTATGATTCTTTAAAATAATGTTTTTCAATTATAATTAATTTTGTTGATAATCAATTTTTTAATTAAAGAGAAAGATTTTTCAATAAAAAAATTTCCTTTCTTTCAATTATTCGAGTTAAATAAATATCAACAAATACGAAAAAGTTGCGTGTTTTTAATCAAACACGAAGAAAAATTGATAAGTCATATCTTCGTCAGATCTTTGGTAGTTTTCTTTTTATAATTTGACTACACATCAAAAAGAAAAGCAGAAAATTATTGAGTTCCCGATATATTTATATTAAAGATAGTGTGGAGAAGTCTTAAGATCGAACAGTTTCTTATAAATCAAATTTCTAAGTATAATTTTCCGACATTCATCCAATTGATTAAAAGAGTATTAGATACAAATTTTGTTCTATAAAATACACAAAATATGCGTTATTAATACGTAATAATAATAAGCTTAATTTAAAATTAAATTATGGCGAATCTAAACAGTTTACAAAAAAATGTTTCAATCAATGGTTTTATTTAATTTTTTTCAAAAACAAACATTTTTCCTTTGAATTACTCCGCTTTAAATGTTAAAGAGTTTGCTCATAGATCCATTGGACCTAATAACCAAAATGTTTCTCTGCCACCAAAATTTCAGTACGTTATCTCTTTCAGTAGATTTTGAGTTATTTTGAAAGGGCGGATAAATAGGCGTTTCGACGGAGCAATAGACGGGTATTGGCTAATTATGTGATTCTAACCCCCTTACCATAATTTAAATAGGAACAAACGTTTTTGCCAGCGTTATAAACTTAAGCCTAAAAATATAAATAACAGCTAACTATCTGAAAGGGGTTAAATAGTTTTGAAGCGGCTAAAAATTATTTTTTAGTTCCTCTTAAAACGTTTAATATTCATTTTTCACAGTCACTATACATGAAAGTAAAATATGTCATACCAGGGAAAAATTTTCGAATCGCGTGATCAAAATCCTCCAAGCTATTATACATTTAATTTTAATATAACAAGATGTATGTTAAAAAGTGTTTTTTATTTATTTATTTTTATTTTGAAAATTGTGTTTAAAAAAATATCTATAACATAGGTTTTTTACACGAAAATATCACTGATAAATATCTTTCTAAAACGAACAGTAGCTATTATTTTAATTTTTTTTTACCGTTTTATTAAAACTATATAAATAATATAAAATACACTTATCCACTTATACGATAGATACGTGCTATAGTCACATTTAAAGTGTACCAACACTTAATAATTTTATATCCAGTAGCAATTTTGTAAAAAGATGTAAATCTCGTGTTACACATTTCATAAGTGTCTTACAATTTTGTAATTAAAATATTTTCTACAATTATCGTCACTATTTTATAATATAAAAATATAACAAAAAATACATGTTTTGATTCATTTTCTAAAATCGTATATTATGCAACTATTACGCAAATTGTATCAATATGGAAATGTTTGTAATAGGGGAAAGCTGCCTTTATCGTACAACTTATAAATTATTTATTAAATATCTTGAATTTGAGTAAATTTTGCAAAAATTTTTTTAATAAAATTTTTAATGTACCATGTTTTATTAACGGACTAAAGAGTATAATATATATCATTAGTTGAGTTATTTATATATCAATTCTCTGCGACCCATGTTTTTCTTTTGAAATTAGAGAAATTATTTTATACTTTTAAGTTCGTTATTATAAATGGTACATTAAAAATTATTGTCATTTTATTATTATTTTTTGTATTTTAGGGTTCTGTTAATGAAATTATTCGTATGGTGAGCGTTATTCTTCTATTTTTTTTCTTCCTGCTATTACGTCCTCTTTTTGTCATTTTCTTCATCTGCCTTACCTTCTCTTCGTTTGAATTCTTTTATTACACATTTACATCCACTTCTGTGCATTGTCATCCACTTCTGTGGTATAATCAAAATTACAAGTCTCGGGCTCAACGGAAAGGTGAAAAATGAAAACATTAAAATCGATTACAATACTTCACCCGAATTGACATAGAAGACAGGGACTTAATAAAAACAACTTGTTAAAAACAAATTATTTAATAATCTATTGGCTGGATCTTTTGTCATCTTAATATTTTTTCTGTTTTTTGTTTAAAAAAAATGGAAAAAATTAAGTTTAGAGCGGTAAAATTCTTTATATTTTAATGGCACAACTGCCCCTGTATTTTAAAGAGTTTATTGGATAAATTAATTTAATGATGGCGACGTATTAATAGAAAACCATCGATCAGAACTTCCCTTAGACCCCATAAAAATCCATGATATATTATTGAGTGGCCGAATAATGAAATTGCCAAAAATAGTTAAAGCTTAAAGCCACAGGGATTTCAAAAGGTACCAAAGTTTGAATTTTGCAGGATAAATTGGGTATGAAACCAATATCAACGAGATGGGTTGCACATTTACTTTCAGCTGAGAACAAAGGCAACCCGCAGTTGCATCGGCAATAATATTAAAAGTTGAATTGAGAAATCATTCACTGTGTTTACCAAATAGGTTGCTCATTTTCAGCTCTCAGCTGAAAACAAACGCAACCGCTGTACTTTCAATGGCTATAGCGGAGCAATTAAATTGATAGATCATCCATCGTAATCAATAGATCTGGCCTCCATTCTAATTAAAAAATTGGTCCAGCGGAAACATCTCCAGAGGCTTGAAAAAGTTGGAGGGACGTCATTGAGTGTAAACTAGGTGGAGATTAGGTTAAAAAATGTTTTTCTTTCGTTTTCCAAAAACCTATATCACAAAGATGTTCTGTGTTCAAAATTGAATTTCACCTGAATCACACTACATAAAAATAATGGATATAACCTCCACAATATGGAATACCTGTCTGCCTACCAATCTCTAACAGTAGTATAACACACATATATAATTATTAAAACACTCTTAATAATTTCTGCATTTTAATTTAACAAGATATTTTGCAAATTGTATAATTAATGCCTACAATTATATACCTATAACAACATTTAATTTTCATTTACTTACTAACAGTGCCGTAAGAAATAAAATTACTGAAATAAAAAAAAAAAATTAAAAATATATTTAATACGGTTCAATGACTCACATAATATTTGATTATAAAATGTTTTTTTTTTATAAAGTTATTGGTGTTTAATCAAATGTAATCATATGATTATTCAATTCAATTTATAAATACTATAATCTTAACAGACCAATTGGTGTTAATTTTAAAATTGGGTATCAAATCTAACAGCCAAAAGAAATATACCTTGAGCAATAAAATTTACATACAGGTAATTTTCTTAAGTGTTTAGGAATTTAAAATACTTATTTCCGTTTTTAAAAGCCTGTATGAACAAAGATATCAATTTTTAATAATTTTCAAAAATGGGATCAATCCGATGAATTAAAACCAATTAAAAACGCCACAATCTAATTAAATTATGTTTGCAATATAAGAAATGTTAGTTTAATCGTAAGTTAATTGTGTATCGAATTATGTTGAACCTCATTAATCTAACCTTTCAACTTCAAATTAAATTCCCATAATTTAATTTCTTTATAGAATATTTTGGTATTGACTGTGCATTTTTAATGAAAGAGTAATCAAAATTATGCCAAATTATCCCATTATAATACTGCCTGAAAACTTCTTAATTTGAAGAAACCATATTGTTATAGGAGATGCGGTTAATATTTCAGAAACTTCCTTTAAAATAATTCAAATAATAGAGATGGTGACTTAATTCTTTTTTATTTTTTTAATTTAAGCATCTTTACCTCAAGAATATCTGAAGTTTTTTTTTAGAAATCATTAAAAATAAGCAAGATATGGGAATTATAAAATCGTAATTAAACAAAGAAGGATATATGAGCTGATGACATCAACTGTTGCCTCTTATCTTCATATAAATTGCATGAGAAAAATCGTTCTGAAGAAAGGGATTAATATCTTTGATAGCTTATAACTTCTTTGTTTTTGCATCAATTTTAATTTAATTTTAAAGTTTTGTTAGGGTATTGTGGACAGTTTAACATTTTGATGTGAAATAGTGCACATTCCGTTTCAGACAACAATCCTAATGTAATTACAAATTATGTATTATTTTATTTGGATTCTATGTAGACTTTTTTAGTTTTTTTTCAACAAAATTTGTGATTTTTCAATATTATCTACTTAAAAAGTCAACAAAATATTACAAAAAATATCTTATATAACAGTATCAAACAGTTTTGAAATTTTATATCAAATCAATCAATGATATACGATTATCGAACTTCAACTTGAGTTTATCTTTCAATGTCTATTTCAGAAAATTTTTATTAATCTTATACCATGTAACCAATTATTTTTATGTATTCCTATTTATTGGTATTACGAAACTAAAACAACGGGTTGAACTTAATAAACAACCTCATAAATTTAAATTATCTAAAAGAAGAGTACTCTTAAATTTAAAAATGAATTAAGTAGCATTGAGAAATAACAAACAGTTTTTTTTTCTCCAACTGAATTTCATCAAGATAGTAAATTACATTTAAATTTGATAAAAAAAATTCCTTCTAGTCATAATATTTGTAACATTTAATAAATAATATGTAGATTCGATTTGATGAAATCTATTTGTATGTAGAATACCTCCTCTAAAATCAAATCAAATATGGGGAATGTATTATTGTTATTATTTGATTTTGAGAGTTTACAGAGTGATTAAAAAGTTATGATTATTTATATAACAAAGTCGTGTTAGCTACACCACTTATAACTAAAGAACTAACTGCTGGGCCTATTTTTATGAAATTTTTACAAAAATATCTTCGATTGCGAGTACTCACTTAAAGTTTGTTACAAATCTTATTCGTATCATTTCCATAGAATGTGTACGTATCGCATAATTGAAGTATAACCAGAGCCATTCGTGGTTCTGGAGTTCCATATACTATTTTTCATCAAGTAACATATATGAGAACCACAACACGATCTGCACGAAATATGGGTGCACGAGGTAACGGGTGCACTAGAAACAACAAACACGACTGTATATATAAATATTTCGTGTCATAGGTATCCCACACCAAATACCGGATCCTATAAGAAAAGAATTTCTGAAATTCTACCCCTAAGGGGATGAAAAATGGTGGAAAATTTGTATGAGACAACGGGATTTCTTTGTCCAATCTGCTTCAAATTTAGTATGCAATCGATGTAATATCAATTGTCACTGCAACGTGACCGGGTATGCTTTAAAATATAAATAATGTTTTGTTATCTTTTCAGCATTAATAAATAGAGGAGAGTTGTTGAGAATATGTTATTATACTTAGAAAATGTTGATGTTGATGGGGAACCTTGTTGATTAGAAATATATGGCAAAACGACGTTTGTCGGGCCAGCTTGTATTAAATATAATTGACAATTATTTTATTAACAATAAACTTTAAGGGAAATAATAATTTCATAATGAAAATTCTTATATTGACTTAAATCTAAGAATATGATTGGCGCTAACTTCCGAAGGTAATTGGATATAAGGAAATTATTCACAGAAATTTTATATTAAAATATTTTTATTTTATTTTTTTTGTTTTTTTTTTTTTTTTATTCTTCCACATTTTTGAATATTTACTTTATCATTTTCTAAAAAAAAGACAAAAACGGACTTGTAAGGTACCTTTCTTTAAAATAAATTTTCAATATTATAATTCATGATAAGTTAAAATAAATTATTGTAGAAATAAAAAGTCATTGCCAAATGATCCAGTAATTACATATCTGCATAATTTTGATGCATATTTCTAAAAGTATCATTTGGTCACACACCACATTTTTTTTAACTGATTTCAAAAAAGGAGGAGAACTACTCATTTCAACTTGGCCCAGATTGGATGTCTATAAGGGGAGAAAGGGGATAAAAAGAATTTTTAGTGAAATGAGTGTTCGCGTATATAGCTCGTGATCCAATTTTGATGATTCCTTTTTTGTTGCAAAGGATATATTCCAAGGGTGGTACCATGATAAGCAAACCAGGATCTCATGCCCTTATGGAGATTAATTTTTTGAAAGCGGTTCTTTTTTATCTTTTTTTTTTTTTTTTAAGATGAATCAATTATAATTGATTTGAATATTAACGACATTGTTCATATTTTATGAGTAGTCAGATTTAATCTTGAATGACAGTTAAATTAATATTTTTTTAATAGCATTGGCATTGTAGTAATCTGTTTATTTTGACTCAATAAACATCCGTTAAACTAATGTGAATCTCATGAATTTTAAAGTCCACCTGAAGCTGAAATTTGATTAATATTTATCTAATATTGAATGCCTATAAGTAATTAATAAGTGAAATAAGAGTAACTTATTGAATTAGAAGTGTAACAAATTTTTACGAACAAGAAAAACATAATGTTCGTCATCTTACCTTAAATATTCAAGTTCTTAAGTAAGGGTGAGGTGTGTCGATACTTAAAAAACAATTTCAAACCAATACAGTTGGCAAATAAGCTTTCACATAACCTCAATGTTTTAGCACAGGATACCTGAATTATTTAGCACTAAATTGCCTTAAAAACAAATACCGAACTTATACAGGTAAAAAATTTTATAAGCATTTTCGTCGATCAAATTGAAGTGTTACAGTTAACTGGAGGAAAAATTGTGTCAGTATTGTGAGTGAATTGTTTTACACTATGTTGAAGTACAAAATTCAACTGTTAGTTGCAACAAAAGTTTAATTTATTATCAAAAATTTGTTCTAGACTATAAGAGTCGTGCATTCTGTTCTTGACTAGAATTTTTGTTTAATTTTTTACATGGGTGAAAAATGATTTTCAGTTATAAATTCAATCTTTAAATAAACTATTATAAATAAAATGAAATTATAATTAAATTAAAACGGATATGCCATATTATCTTGTAATCGATGCAACTGTAATGTTATGCATGATTGAAATATGTTTTATTCCAAAAGATAAGTGCATTTAATAACTTCCTTAACCTTCCTCAACCGACTTCAAAAATAGAAGATAATTCAATTCAATATGCATTTTAAAATATTACCAATTTCATGGAACATATTGGATATGAGGAGCGAATCCAATCTTTTTTCAAACAAAATTCTTAAAGGTTAAAAACTATCTATTATAAAAAAAAGTTGATTATGCAAATAATCATTAATAATACCCACTAAAATTCGCTCAAATTTTGCATTTTAATTACGATATTATACGCGGAAAATACACAATAAAATTAACAAATTTATTTAGTTTTTAAACAAACGCGGTAATAAATAAATTTTCTGGATTTTACAAAAATTTTGAAAAGTCAAGAAAAATTTTTAATGTGAAACTATTTAATTTATAACTGAGATATCATTCATATTTATGAAAATTGAAAAGACTTTATCATATATTTAAATAAAAGTTTGGACATACAAATTTTTTGTTTTTTCTTTTTTGTTAAAAAGTCTTATAAAATAATTAAAAAATGTAATCATAATAGTATTTTTAATTGAATCTATTTTACCTGTTATATGACAGTCATATCCGTGATGAAGAAGTCAATTTACTTTCTTTTTATCGGTATAATTTTATGATAATTATTATTATTTCCGATTATAGATTGTCAATATGACCATAAACATTCCTTTCTGGCAGTTGGCAAGAAATAATAAAAAGTGTTTTAATTTGTATTAAATAATACACCTTCTCTTCGGTCTTCTTCTTGCACTCGAGCATTACTTCAGGGATTTTTATTTTATTTTACTTTACAAATTACTTTAAGGGAATTTAGAACCAAAAAAGATGCATCTTTCATACTTCGTAACTATTATGAAATTCTTGAATTGAAAAGAGCGGACTTGAAGAGAGTTTTTCGCAAAAAATTATTGCTAAAATATTATATATATATATATATATATATATTTTTCTATATTCCCTTGGAAGACGTTGAGTCGTAGAAAATTTCTTCCACCGTACTCGATTCTGAGCTATTTGCTTCATATCTCTCCAGAGCCTTCCTTCTTCATCTATCTATTTCTCGACTGGTTATCTTGGATATTCCATATTTTCTGCATTTTTGGGGATTTCAGCCTTGGGCTTATCGGCTGATTGTTTTGCTTCTCAAAGCATGGCCTATTCAACCAAACTTTCTTTTCTGTATACCTTCGTTAATAGGGCCTTGCTGTACACTTCGGCCAGGACATATTGAAGATGATTCTAAGGCATTTGTTTGTGAATAACTGTAATTTATTTATCATTGTCTTTGTCATTTTCCACGCCTGGCAGCCTCATTTCGAATATTTTGAGTTTGATATTTGGTTTTATTTCCACACTGGTGGATGCCGCGCAAGCGTTCCTTTGGTCTTCATTATACTGCAGGTGATCTTCATCAGCTAAATAGGTATTCTCAATTCTTTTCACGAAGATTATTTTATTTGTCTATATGAATCTTGAAATATAAGATTAAAATGATGAAGTAAAATTTTACAAATACAAAATGAAATATATTTAGATTTTTAATTACTGTTTATTATCGGGTACCTCTTACCAATAAAAATTTAAAACAGTTAAAAATAATAAAATTAAGATGTTATTTATAATGAGTATTGAATTCGATAACATCACAATTACTATGCTACATATTATATTTATTTATATTATTAACACATGTCCGTTAAGCTAGCAGAGCAATTCAAAATTGAATTGAAATATGCTCTAAATTAAATGCCTTTTAGATACTTTTTAGTTCATGCAAAATTAAATTTTTTATTAAGAAAATTGAGTCATAATGACGCACTACTGCCAGAGCAATGTGAGAATATAACGTTTACAATATAACATAAGTACCAGAATAAGGTGCTAATTTTAGCACTTACATTATATTATTATAGTTTTTATTTTAGAAGCGTTCTGCGTGATATCCCGGCAGCATTGTATCTTCTTTACTCAATTTTGTAAATTAAAAATTATATCATCTAATTTTATTTTTTTCTAGTGATTCATGTTAGTGATTTAATGCAGTGCTTTTTTGGATAATTTTGATTAAATTAATTTATTGAAAGCACACCATGAAAGCACCTAAAAAGCACCTTATTATAGTACTTATATTACAAAAATCATTTTTGACATTACTCTGCCAGTGTGATAGCACTGTATGTCATTATGACATATTGCTATTAAATTTTCTTAATTAAAAATGTGAGCATCTAAATCTTAATGCACCTAAAAACCAACTATTTTTGAGCATATTTAAATTCAATTTTGAATACTTTGCTCTCCTACCTTCATTGAAATAAATACAAGAGCTCGTCTCAAAACAAAAAAATCAATTATATGATATTGTCTTTAAATAAAAATATTTAGATTATGATTAGCATATTAATAAAATTGTTCATTGTCAAATTATTTTTTTCAAATTATAGATCGATTGATCGATTGTTTATATATAAAATTAAAAAAGTATATAAATATTTATAAATAATTTTATTTTAATTAAGATTTTTTAAATAGCTTATGATTAAATTGAAGTTTTATATTGATTAGAAAATATTTACTCTGCTCATCAATTGATGTCAATGAATTTTTAATATTTATTTATGAAATTGATAAAAAGTAAAATAGGCATAGTTTTAACAAATTCAGTAAGCTGGACTAGAATCAGGACTAAGGTTTACCAAATAATTTTATTGCAATCATTATAAACATAGATCTTTATATATCCTATAAAATCATGCACGGAGGTCTATTTTTCTGACAAATTTTAAACGATATCGCGAAAACTAATCATCCAATCGCAGAAATACAAACGTTTTGGAGATATTTTAGACCTTTTATGGAATCAGTATAAACACCGAATATGGTAAAATGTTTTTGTTTGAATAGCCGTTTTTGTATGAAAAAATGTGTTGCATATCAAATATTTGTATCTATAGCATTTTACCCAATAAAACACAATTTGTTTATATTGTGTAAGTTCACAGTTTTTGCTAGAAAATACCGTAAAAATTCCACTTGCTTCTGAACTGTATAATAATTATTTTAACAGTATTTATTATCCTATTTTAATTATTTACAAAGACATATTTTCATTTAAAGTGTTAAATAATGTTAGTATAGTATCATTTCACTAGAACAAAACAAAATGTTCTAGAAACAGTTGTTGGAAAACAATTAAAATTTTACGAAAATTCAAACGTTTGTTAATTTGAATGTATGTTTTTTGAGACATCGCCTGAAATCCGGATCAGAGATCAATATTTCTGACGAATTCCAAAAGACATGTGATTTCAATGACTTAAATTAAGACTTAAGATTAAAGAACTTAATTTAAATGAAATATTCATTAACAATTATTCACATTTGATTCAAATTTACACTAATAAAATTCCACAGTAAAATTTTAGATCGATAATTTTATTGATTGTACAGTCGGAATATCAAACAAATTCAAAGATATAATAAGATGCTTATCATAAAAGATGATTCTTTTAAAACTGTGAATATTTTTTTAAAAGATTTTTATTATCATTAAATTTTATCAAAATTATGATCGTTACTTTTTTTTACGATTATTATTATAATAATTTAAATAATTATTTAATAAAAAAAATCGTAAAAAAATTACGTTTCTAAAGACAATTATTGATATCTTTACTTATACGTATTATAATTTATTTAAATTCATTTTTAGTGTATTCAGTTTTTAAAGATATAAATCGTATTCAAAAATGTTTTTAAGTAGATAATAATAGCTTACAACTATTACCGTATTAACGATTAAAAATCGATTTCAACTAACACATACTTACGAACTGGAATCAAAGTGATAAATATATATATAGGGTGTAAACAAAGACCGCGACGGGTACTCGTAAAATTACGATTTTACAAAAATAAATTTTAAAAATGTTAGCAAATTATAGTAAAATGACCTTGATGTTCACTTTTTACTAGTACTTTTTACTACTAGTTGAAGGAAGAATTGTAGTTTTTTTCACCGGAAATACATGTTTTAAGGTTCCATGAATCCAACGAGTGGAATTCTGTTCTTGATCTGTGTATCGTGTGTATGTGTGTGTGATGGAGTTTGTTTGCGTGAGACAGCGATATCGCTTCAAACGTTTATTCAAAATTCATCAAACTTGATATTCTGTCTTTATATTACCCGTGGTAGTTGTACAAAGCTTTTGGCTAAAAAAAGACTACAGAGTGCTTTGCGCCTCGAACGATTTTCTTTAATCTTAGTATGACCACGAACATTTTAAGCTGTACAATTTGAGACATTAAGTTTCTGAATTCATTTCGAATTTTCCTGAAATTCAATTCAGGAAAAGAATCGTGCACAAATTAAAGTTTTTCGTTGAAAAATGTACACATTTCGTTTATGTAATAGAGTACTGTTGAGCCTTAATGTAGGGTTAAGATTAAATTTGATTTTATGTAAATATATTAAACATATAAGCTTGAAGAGTTCTACTGAAAGATGACATAATAATTTTATGCTTTATTAAATTTCATCTATATCCTAAAAATGGCCATTTAAACCCATTTTTCATGTGTATGTCTCGATTGATTTCCAAAAATAAAGATTAATTCACATTGATTTGAAATTAGCAAGTTTGGTAGTACAATGTAAATAATACAGAAATTGTTTTTACTCTACTTAAATTAAAGCTAATTTATGTACAAATGCAACCTACTTAAGTACATAAAATCATAACATTATTTTACGTTAAATGTCATGTTTAATGTCTATATATCGTCCATTTATTCTATAATACAATATTTTAAAACGATAACGTAACAATTTTAAATTATAATACTTACTTCTATCACTTTTAATACAAATAAAATTGACTTCATTCATTTATATATTTTATGTGTAAAATACTCCTACGATTGTCTACGAATGGTGTCCTACGATAATATTAAACAATCTTTTGTACATATATTTTATTTATTAATATACGGAACGTTGCATGTTTGAAAATAAAATTGAAATAAAATGAAATAAAAAAAAAAAAAGTGGTGTAATAATAATTCATTTCATTGATGAAATAAATCTTCATTTGATTTAAATTTATTTATAAATTAATTTTAATACAAATGTAATTAATAAAAATAATTTTCAAGATGAATCAAAATTAAATATATGAAAACATGCAAAGTAGAAATTTGTCTTGTAAGTAGTTTAAAAAAAATTATACATTTCTTTTTTTAATTTAATGTTCGATTACTATTTTAATAAAAAAATAATAAAAATATATTTGTGATAAAAACAAACTCCCATTTTAACTGCAACTAAAATGAAACCTTAAAATAAAGAGAAAATCTCAAGTAATTTACATTTTTTTCAAGTTTTGAGAATATAAAAACGTAGCTCATATCGAAATGTTTACTCAAAAAAAAAGACCAAACAGTTTATATTAATACATGGTTTTTCGCGGAAAACTCTTCTCCGCGTCCTCGATGTCTTTTTCATGCCTAGATTGTGCCTTTCAATTCTTATAACATTTGGTTAATTATTTTAATAATTTTTCAGTTTTTGAGCATGAAAATTGAAAGAAATACAACGTATATTACTTTAGAGATTGTCTTTGTTATAGAGGATCATTTATTGTGTCAGTTCCTCTAAAGATGATTATATCGGTGCAAATTTGTAATTATTTTTCGCTAAATATGTACAATTTATTTCTGCAAAGTATGTACATTCAAAAATAATTAACATAATTATCGTACCAAGATCTCATCCCATGAAAGCAACTGGGCAACTGCCTTGCTATGTGCCAATAGATAATAGAAATCTATTTCGCGTTCATAAATATTGAAGATCTATGATCCTCCGAAATTTCTTCACGATGCTATTATGAAACTTTCCTTTTAATAATTTTAATCTCTTAGTAGAGAAATAAAAAAATTATATATAGAGGAAGGGGGCAGTACGAAGTATCTCGTATAATATACAAACTATTTGCGGTAGACCAGAACTTGTTTCCCTGCAAAATCGTGTGTCTAGTTTTTGTTTAGATATTTTTGTAATACTTTACAAGTTGTTTATCATAGAGCCAAAACATTGTCGGCAGCAATTTGAAAAAATACGGCATAGGCCTCTTCTTACAGAGGAGAACTTTTTACCATGTAGTATTAAATAATAATTCAGCGACACAAATTTTTTCTGTTACAATCTTATTCATCTTGGCTAAACAACAACTCTAGTATACAGATTTCTCACTGTATATATTATTAAACTTTTTCGTTCAATTCAGTTTTTAAAATAATAATTGAACTATAGTTAGTTGATTTGATATTGATGATGACAGCTTATTCTTAAAACTTGAATAATTTAAATAAATGATATTTACATAAATATATGTGGTAGGTAAGGAAGTATACTTACAAAACTGTATCACACATGTTTAATAGAGGTAAAAACAATTCGTAGCTGTTTTTTAATGATGATTTATTTACAAATTACTATACATTTGTTTATGTCAATTATATTATGATATATAATGACTCTATTATTATATGTGGAGTTTGTTAAATCAAGGATATATAAATTTAAATATTGAAGTGTTATTATCGTTACAGCTAACTTCTTTTAAGAAATGTACATAAAGAAAATAAATGAAAAAAATGTTAATAAACAAGCTTAAAAAAATGAACAAACTTCCAAGCAGCATATTGAGAATCTCTACTGCTCAAATCGATTAAATATTCATTTTTTTTCATGTTATAATTTATTTCTTGAACTGATTTCAATATTCTTATAGTTATAAGAGAATATTATCTTACACGCCAACAAATTGAAGATCTTTTTCCAACTATTGGACAAAATAATTTCAAAAATATATATAATACTAACATATACTTACATTAGCTTAAGAATTTAGTTATTAAGGTTAAATAAAAATGGTTATATTAATTAAATTAATTAATTAAATAAATTATTTTTTTGCTTTCATTTTTTTCAGCCATTTGATTTGTTTGTTAACAAGTTTTTGTGGCTATAATCTACTAATTACTAGATAAATGCTTAAATTTGATTAACACAACTCAGCTTCTAAAATCTGTGAGTGAATAATTAAATCACTCCTATTATTCCATGCTTAGGGTAGAATTTTTTTTCCAAATTTGAATGAGACCAACTTCTGGGCTATACCATTTCCAATAAAAAAGAATTATCAAAATGGGACTATTCTGTTAAAAGTTAAACATGATAATACATTAAAAAAATAATAATCGCGTCGGCCGGAGAACCTTGTTTATTCGTCACTTAATAAATGAGTAGATACAATTTCGCATTCATGGTTTATAAAAGAATATGACACTGTCTCAAAATCTAAACTTCCCGGGGATTCAACTCTCAGTCGATTAACATTTCTTTCATTTTGCTATTATTATTTTAATGTTTTTTCAAACAGGAAATACTCTACATCGCATCCTTTTTCTATAAGAATATATCGATTATTCAAATGTTAAAATAAAATAAACATTTTATATACAAATATAGATTTAAAAAAAAAACAACTGATTGATACTCAATAAATAATAAATAAATAAAAAAAAACATATATTATATACATATTTAATAAATTCAATAAGTAATATATAATAATATTACTGCTATATAATTTAAATTCTCACAATACTTTAAATATATTATAAAATGTGAGTCAAACAATTTTACCAGATAAGGGCATATTGATATCAATGTGGATGTGGACTCAATATTATGTTGGCTATGCGAGACTTGAAGTATATGTAGAATGTTGTTATATTTCACATCATTTTTTTTTTTTTTATTTAAATAAATTTTTCAATGTGAAGTTCTTGTTTATATAGGGTTTCATAAATAGATATTAACGTTATTTAAATTTTTTTTTTTTTAAATATCAGTTGATTAGCTGAGAATGTAAAGGCGTCCAACTATCTAAGCGCCTGACTGAAGTTCTTCGTTATAATATCAGCGGTAGTTCTTATTGAATAAAAAGTATTATTGCCTAATATTGTTACTTAGAAACAAACTATTTAATTTAATTTAAACTATTTAATTTATTTAATAAGTTGTATATATTTAAATTTAACACATAGGCATAAATATAACTATTAAAGTTATCGGTTCAAATCATGCTGTTGAAACAAAACTATATCTAAAAATTTATGATGAATGACTTATGCATGTACTTTGAAATAACTATCGATTAATAAAAAAGGACCATAAAATACAAAAACACAGTTTCCAGGCTTTCCTTTACCTTGATATATTTTATAAGAAAACAGTCGTTTGAGATCAAATATTATTAATAAATTCACCAAAGGTCATACTTGTCAAGGTAAAATTAAAAAATGTAAATATGCTCAAATTTTGGTGCTTTTTAGGTGTTGATTAAGTGCTGCTAAATTAAATGAAGTGCTGTAATTTATAATTAACAAAATTGATTCATTATTATGCACGTGTTAGCCAAGCCCCATAGTGATATCAAAGCAGCAATGCATTTTAATGACACAATTTGCTTAATTAAAAATTTGAGTACCTAATGAAATTTTGCAGCACCTAAAAAGTACCTAAATTTGAGCTTATATAAATTCAATTTTAAATACTTTGGTCTGCTAGCTTGACTAGTATCCAAAGGTCTACTTAAGTTCCACAAATTATAAAATAATTTCAATTAACGACACAGAAAATTGATGTTACCATTATTAAAAGAGCTTCTAAAACCTATAATTACATTTTAATAGCATCATCATTTTAATAAGAAACTCAACCTATCTGTCCCTTTTGTTTCTTAAAGACTCTTATAGATATTTTAATTATATAGTCTTTGATATATTTGTAAGACAATCTAACATAAACTCTGGACTGTAGTAATATATCTATTTGTTATCGGTAATATTTATTATAATATTTTGTCTTCATGCTAAGAAAGGCTACTGGTTAAAATAAACACTCATTAGGTCTATTAAGCTGACTGAATTATTTAATCCGGTCAAAATAACAGTTGCAAAAAAAAAAATTGTTCTACCCAAGCATTGACAACGGCTTGAGCAAACTTGTTAGCCACATCAATATTTCAAAAACTATTAATCGTATTATAAATCTTAAAGTATGTGGAATTTTAACTAGACAAATGTCTCA
The DNA here is from genome assembly GCA_020423425.1 of Chrysopa pallens. NCBI lineage: Eukaryota > Metazoa > Arthropoda > Insecta > Neuroptera > Chrysopidae > Chrysopa > Chrysopa pallens. The sequence goes on from CM035593.1 coordinate 34,794,727, forward strand.
GTACAACACTGACAAGAAAAAAAAATGAAATGAAAACCAGAACCCTTATAGTAATGTTTAATTATTCATTTTATATCAATGTCACCAATTCTCCTGTTTGATTAAGGAAAGTAGGCCATATTTGGTCTGGTAAAGATGGTCACAGAAGAGTATTATCTTCTGAGTAGACCGATAAAAATATCACCTAATCAAACTGTATGTTAAAGATAATTTACCATTTATTTCTAATCCGAGACAACAACTATTATAGATATAATTCCCTTCTGAGCCAAGGAGTGTTAATGCATAACATTCTCAAACTGACATAATCTCCAAAGAATATCAAACAAAAGAACAAAGAGAGATTAGTTATGAACTTAAAAAGGCAAGTAAAAAATAAAAAAAGAGAATCAGGCTGATAAAACTGATATGAACCTCTCCACCCCAAGAGAGATCCCTAAATACAACCCCAGAAGAGTTGGCCAGTCTAGACATAAATATTTGGAAAACACAAAACTATATGGATTTTTATAGAGTCTCCTAACAACTATCTTGGACTTACCTTGGTTAATTATTAAATGCCATCATATATTTCGAGGCATCTACAGTACTATTCAAAACTAAACTAAAATACTTGGATGCCTTATAGAATGACTAGCGACTGTATAAAATACTCACATTATACACTTTACTAGTAACATATACATCTATATTAATTAATTTTAAACATAAAATGCCCTATTAATATTTTTATATTTTCTATTTAGCATATTAATTATATTATATTTTTTAAATATCTATGCATATTAATTGATATATAAATCACTATAGTTTAAAATAATAAAAAGTACTATCTTCAGGATAAATATTTTGTGTAGTTATTTTAACTATCAAAATTTTTATTTTATTAGAGATATTTAAATGAATTGTTAATTAAAATTAATTATTTATTATAATGCTTTTAGAGTTGTACATATTCTAAGTGTGAGTGCTAATGTTTTGTCCAAACTGATGTGATTAATAAAACAAGACGATAATTTATTTGCTTCAGGTTATTGGACTATTAACGTGTTGACTAAACAATATAAATAAACGCATAATATCTTCGAAGATAACAACGATAAGAGTGAACTCTCAATTACGGTAGTATATGAATAGCTAGTAAAGTAGCTGCAAAGTTTTGTGCCATAGAATTTGCAAGTTTTGTGACAGATAATGAAAACCACCGGTTCTTGAAAATACTACTATGGTCGTACGGGCATCATTACATCTGTATGTAGCCGAATAACCAAATGTTTAAGAACTAGAAAACTCAATGGAGAAGTTCTCACAGGAGTGACGCCGTCGGTGGTCGTCGACATCGCCGACAAATGGTGTTATTTGTGATCAATGTAACTTTGTTACATACACGACAAATATTTGAGTACCAAATTTTTGAAATTGAAATCTCAAGTAAATGAATTGGGTACTATAATGTACCAATTAGAAAGTTAGAAACTGAAAAGTTAGTGGTTAGTTTTCAGAAATAAAATAATGATATTGACTTGAAGATTTCAATCTGACTATAGCTTTGTAAATTATACATTTTGGGGATATATTCATAGCAAAGACTGGAAATTTATTACACAAATTAATTTTTTAACGATTAGCATGAATTCTTATAATATAATATTTTTTCGATACCCATGAAATGTTCTGCGTGTAGTACATATGTAGAAGTAAAAAAACAATAGAATAAATAAATTGATTCGAATTTAAGATAAAAAATATTTACATTTCTATTAAAATTCAATCTAGATTTAAAAGGATTATAAAGACAAAGTATCTAGCAGATTGAGGAAATAAACTGGATCTATAATAAATATCGACCGATCAATATGGCTCTAGCAATATCACAAATACCCATATTGATCGTTTCGATCAAATTGTATACATACTTATAAAGACAACGGATGTAATCTTAATTTGGAATTTGAATAATATGTTAAACTTTACATTAATTTGTCATTATAGTTATCTGATACATACATATAACTGTAAATCTTATAACATTTGATTTTGTTGAAAAATTTTCTCAAATAAACAAAATCGATATTACGGTTTTTATTTCAGGCACTTAGTATATAAAACACTCGGCGTAAATGAAAGTAAACAAAAAAAAAAAAAAAAATTTCTACATGTAAATACATACATCTGGACACTTTGCTTCTCAAAAATTTCATAATAATTCTATCAAGCGCCAATATAGAAGTGAAAAGATTGTTTAAATTGATTTATCGAATGCAGATCACGAAAGCACCTAAAAAGCTAAATAGCACCAATTCTAGTATTTAAATAATATTATAAAAATCGTGTGGCACTCGGGGACTGCCGCGGTAAAGCTATTGCATATCATTTTGTATCAACTTATGCAATTATAATTTTTTATTTATTTATTTATTTAATTCATGCAGTATTGCTTTTTCTTACACCTATACACCTATATACTTTCTCATAAACAGCTGCTTATGTATTCGTCCGATTTCGGAGCAGCTCGTCTCGATTCGTCAAGCCACACCTCCTTGCCCGTCGGAGTAGGGAGCGTGAGGTTTTTTTGTTACGGAATTTCTGGATTCGGTCCCGGCGGTCAAGGCCCGCGATAGAAGCTATGCAATGATTCCGGTAATACTTGAACAATGCGATATGCACACTTTATATAGTTGACAGTTTGTCATACTGCTAGTGAGAAGAGATAGAGAAGTTTTATTTTGAATTTCAAAATTAGATTTTGGTTTCTATGGAAATGATAATTTGTAACATATGAGGTTTTTTCGTTACGGAATTTCTGGATTCGGTCCCCGCGCTCAAGGCCCGCGATAGAAGCTATGCAATAGCTTAAAAGTTATTTATCAAATGTCTCTGCCTGTATGATATCACGACAGTAGTGCATCTTAATGACTCAATTTTCAAATTGAAAATTTGAGCACCTAACTTGATGTTGCAGCACTTTAAAGTACCTATTTGTGATCATATTTTAAATCAATTTTGAATATTTTAGTAGCTTGTCGGAGATGCTTTAGGTTGCCTTGATAATAAGCAGTTTCGAAATTAATCTTTTCTAATTTAAAAGTAAAATAATCATTTAAATTTCAAAAGTGCTGAGGTGTTAAAACAGTTCCTTGGTTATAAAAACTATTTCAGGCAATCAATATTTCAGATAATCGACTAAAATTTTTGGGTCGCGCACGACTCTCAAACACATCCAAAATTCTAATATTGATTGATGATCTAACTGTTTTTTATGAACCACTTTCCATGTGTTACCTTTTGGCTAGTTGAGAAACCAATTAGCATTAATCGAGCAACTCAACAAATCTTGTTTCGATAATCCATGAGCTGTTTTTAAGATACATTTAAAATAATTTAGAAAATCAGTATCCGACATTAATTATATTCAAATAAAAATATAACTGAATATCAAAATTATGTAAATAATATGAAAATAACTCAATTTACAAGTAAATTAAAACAGATGTTTAAAAAATATTTAAAAGAATTTTATCTATTTAGTGTAAATGTCGTGTTTCTGTTTGTATTTGATTTATTACATAAGAAAGGGTTCATTTATTTCAAAATATACATTCTCTGAAAGGTGCGCACACAAACATTAAATATATTTTCTAAATAGTTAGTTAATTTCAACTAAAAAATGGGTGTGGTAACGTTTATTATATGTAACGTAGAAAATAGAAAATATATATAAAGATTGTTATACATGTCACACACTAAGTACCAAATAGTTTTTTTACATTTTTATAACGGTGGCATCTTCTTTTTTTTTTATAAAATAACTGGACATGTCAAATATTTCAATAAAATTTTTATTTTAATTGTATCATAATGAGTAATAAAAAATCACAAAAATACTGATGGGCCTCTATTATAGACTACAGGCATATTTAGAATCTTAAACACAGGGAAAATAAGCTTGGAAAACTCCACTTTTATTATTAAAATCAACGAGACGCGCATTTTCTATTAGATACAAAATCAAATAAATAAATTATGGTTGTATTATACTTTTCCAAAAAAAAAATATTTAATTTACACCATTTTTCACATTAAGTCAATGTCCCACGCTGTTTCTATATAGTAATAAATTTTGGAATTAGTTTACAATAATTTTATGTTTAACAAGATGTTATTATTTGTTCCATGTAATCTCCAACAGTTAACTAACTATACGATTATAAAATAGATGATTATGGCGTTAATTTATATTTGAAATAATCAGAGTATTTATATTTATAATACAAATACGAAAGGAAATGGTGTAACACATATATAAATATAAATATACTTACTATCTGATAAATTTGTAAAACAAAATCCTATTTAAGGTGTGGTTTAACTGTACCAAATGAAAGGATTCGCTTACTTTAATACTTTTACTACATGAAACATGCGGGATCAATTGCCAATGATTTTATATATATTGATGTTGATGTAATATATAATGACCAAGTTCCTTTGATATACGTCGGCGTAAAAAATCGCTCTTCTTTGTTGAGAAAATTTGTGTTCAAAGCCTTTCAATAAGCCATTTTATAATGGCAACTATCCACAAAATAATTTAAACTTAAAAAATTAATTTGGGTAATAGTAAAGGCACTAGTTAGTTTCAGATTTTTTTCAATTTTTAATTTTTGTGATGTTTTGTGTCAAAGCTTATTACTGTTTATAATGATAACCACCATTCATAAAATACTCAAAATATGCAGTGTAAGCACATATATAATTATAATATGCATTGCAAATATTTCAAACAACATTTGGTTTAAAAAAAAAAAAACAACAAACATTTTTTATTTTTATTGGTTCATGAGTTGGATCATGGATCGTCAATGGACCGATTTTGCTTCTTCTCTTACTTGATTTTATTTTTTTTATGTCTAAAGTACATCGCTAAAATTTCAACTCGCTACCACTTTTCGTTTTTGAGTTATCTTGGTGTCGATTACACAGTCAGAGAAGCAGAAACAAGAAACTTGGTGAAAATAAAAAATAAAAAGACACAACCGTTAGAATCCATAACTAATAAATACTGCCATCTCTAAGCCTAAAATAAACGTTAAATCAATTTTTATAATACAATAAATACAATGACCCCTTTCCAGGTGCTCTAAGATCCGTCACATTTTAGACGCTTAAAAGCAAACAGTTCCAGTTTTATGATTTTCCATTTACATACTCAATACCAAAGCAAACTGCTATACAAAATTTTAATCGATAACCGGATGTGCCTCATAATTTTCATGAATCAATCAATCTGTAGTTTCATCGGCGAACTTTTTATTACCTTTTCTTCCAGGCGGGAAAATAAATAAAATACAAATCTAACAAGTCATCATAAGAATTGAAAGGCGTGTATATTTGATAAAATGTAAAAATAGCAACATTATTATGACGGTAAAAGTAAGTCGAAATGTTTAGTGCCCAAATACACATTACCTGTTCCCGGTACTTGATACAGCGCACTACCATGCGGAATGATTATATGGACGGCTTCATTCTTTTGCTTGTTATTATTTTATTATTTGCCATGTTGTTTGTTGTGTATTTAGAAGTTTGTAACTATATAGTTAATCAGCTATATAATCTTTAATTCTTTGCTATGTTCACATAACACCATCTTGCAAATGCAAATTATAATTAAATATTATCGATTTTTTGAATCAAAAAGGTAACATTAATAAGTATTTGAGTGCTACTTTATTTATATACATATGTATTGCATTTGTGTTTTTTCCTGCGATTCAACATTCCGTTCCATATTTATATACTTCATAATCTATCTTAGAATGACTCGAAAAAAAACTTTGATATATATATATATATATATATATATATATATATATATATATATATATATATATATATATATATATATATATATATATATATATAAATATCTGGTTAAGTTCAGACAAACATCATTCAATATTCAAGCAAGCAAATTTTTTGTGGTCTTATACAAAAGGAGAAAAATAAAAAAAATTAACTAAAAAGTAAAAAATAATTTAAAATTTAAAACTTCAATAATACATTTTCTTTTGACACCTTTAATGTCGACACCAACGAATTAATTTTTATGCTAAGGTTATGGTTGGCGTCGACTTCCATAGGAAATTATTTATAGAAGTTTATAATTAAAAATTATTTTTTATTATCTAGTACTTTTTTGCTGAAGGCGGTACCTATTCTTTTGAAAAATTTTTATACTCGGAAATATTTTGCTAAGAATACGTATTATTGGCATCGACTTCGAATGGTAATTGGTTATGGGCAAATTATTTCATTTGAAAATTGTTCATTAATTTTGAAAATGAATTTATTAAAGTTGTTTTTTTACGTAAAATTTAATTTATTTCAAAATTGAACGTTATTAAAATTTAGTTTATGGGCAATTTTTCACTTACAAATCAGTTTTCTTCCACATCAGCATAAAATTTATACAATAATTAACAAAAAACTTTTGTAAAATTCTTCTTGGATAATACAGGTTCAATAATATATCTACCACTTAATCGATAATTTTTTATTTCATTTATTATTATTGTTTTATAATCTTGTATTACAATTCTGTAATCGTATTTATATATATATATATATATATATATATATATATATATATATATATATATATATATATATATATATATATATATATATATATATATATATATATATATATATATATATATATATATATATATATATATATATATATATATATATATATATATATATATATATATATATATATATATAGGTATAAGAATCGTATAATAGTGAAATCTATTTTATATAAAATTAATACTTTTGTATAACAACATATTATTATTACGATTGGATAAGAAATCGCGAATAAATTATATTATTTTTCTATATCCTTTTTATTTTTATATAGTGATTGTTTATTAAAATTATCATTCTAAACGATGAATTTTATACATAAGATATAATAACAATTTAGTTTTTTTTATCGAATAATCAATAAATTCATAGAATTCAGAGATCAAGAACTAATAAAGACATTGATTATTATGGAAAGAGAAGTAAAAATTACCAGGTTAAATCTTTAATATTCCATTATATACCAACTATAAATTGAAAGAAAATTTTTTTATAGTTTTTTAGCTTTTTAGTATAGGTACGTTATTAAAATTTTATAACGAATATTGATTTATAAAACTATTCTGTTCATACCTTGAAAAGAAGTACTCCAAATAAAACTTTACGTACCTGAAACAAAACAAAAATTATTAGGTTTAATTTTATCAAGTGAAAATAACAACTAACGGAGTTTATTGCTTAGGTACTCGACATTGTTTGGACTATTTTTAAACGGCATTCATAAAATACTATAAATATCCTGTCTATACAGTTATATATATTTTACGAAATAATGTTTCAAAATAAAAGTTGTATGTATCAATAAACATTTTTTGTACTTGAACTTTTCTTCTATCTTTTATAGTTCAAAAGTTGGGTCTAGGATCCTTTGGACCCAATGGACCGATTTTGCTCATCCATGACCTTAAATTCATATTTTATGTTTAGAATACGTCACCAATTTCAGCTCGCTATCTCTTTTTGGTTTTGAGTTATCGTGATGACGGACGGACGGATAGTCAAATATGGACTAACTACGTATAAGGAAAATGTATGATAATAGTTAATTAAATCAAGTTTTCGTATAAATCAAGTTTCAGTAATTATAAAGTGATGATATTTTAGCATATATTATAAGGGAGAATTGGCAAAATCGTATTGCCATTTTAAACTTTCCACTTCTAGATTTTCAACAAAAATTCATTATTTTCTCCTTCCGATAAACGAAGTTTTTGGTATCTATGGTTTTTAGGCAATGGTATCGGGAGTTTTTTGATTATTTTTATGCTTCTAGGTATCTTGGGTTATTCTAGACAAGTTTTTAAGCTGCTGTACCTACAGACTAATTATGTACAACATTTGTTTCCGTGAGGATTGATTCTTTGAAGCTCGTATTGAAATTTATAAACACTGACTGTTCGAAACTGCCTACAGTAACTTCATTTTAATTCCATTTGGTTGTTGGTTTGGTAATCTCTTGAATTATCTTTCGGCTTGTTAATATCATAAGGATATTAAATTGTTAATCAAACGCAAAAGTAATACCACATTTTATGATTAGTAAATAATCATTTTGAATATAAAAGTAACTTGTAAATAATTGAGAGACGAAATAATGAGAGTGTATTCAATTAAGCTTCTATATAAAAATGTTTTTAAGTGTAAAAAGATCTATTAAATATTAAATTATAATATTTATTGCATTAAGTTGTATTTATCATAAAAACATAATGTAGAACAATTAATATGGAGATATAATAATTTATATATTATAATATTATTTTTATGTAACTAATAGACTTTCAAACTACTGGACAGATTAAAACATAAAATTAGTGCTTAGAACAAAAAATTATCCTTTTTTAATAAATTTTAAAACTTTTAATTATAAAAAAATTTTATAGACAGTGTGAAAAGCTAAAAATAATTTCGATTCGAGTTCAATCAAATTCAAATCGCTGATAAAAAACTATGTCATGCATGTAATTTCATCAAAATCGATGGTTCACGATATAGCGGCACTTAAGTACCCATAAAAATACCCATAAGCAAAAATATGTACTTAAAAAGACCTTCATAAAAAAGTATTCGAAAAACTTTTGAAGATTGGAAACGGGAGCAACAAAAGAAGGTAATTGCCACTGCCCCACAAGGAGTAAAAATCAACGTGGTTTTTCGTCAGAAAAGATGCGAAAAAACAAAATAGCTTGAACGTTAGACAGTTTCAGACGTATTCATCCATGTTCTGAAGAAGCAGTTGCATCTAGCAGTTGTATTTTTACTCTAGATTGCTACAGCAAAGTTTAATTGTTCTCACAGATTCCTCAGATATGTTTTCGTCAGAATTCGCATCCGGTGTTAGCGTAGCACAACGCGATAATATAGGCTTTCCCCTACACAAATTCAATATATTTTTTCAATTGAATTGAACACTGTACGGTTTTGTTATTATTTTGATGTAATTTAATATCCATAACAGACGCTACTGTTATGCGTATAGGTACATTAAAAAATGTATGCAGATAATAATTACATTTTAATGGCAGGTAGCTGTAGATAATATTAAATCTTTAATGACATTTTGATTGAGAAAAAAATATTTATATATAATATGTTTATAATGCTGATACGCCTTTTTGAATTTACATACTTTAATTCAATATTTACCATATAAAAACTATAGATTATATATTTATATATAATCCATCCACACATGTAAGAAATATATTTATTATATCAATTAGTGTAACGTTTACACCCCATTGTAATAAAACTCACTTTATACTCTGAAAGAAGGTACCTTTTGTGAATTATAGTTTTACATTTTTAATTCGATTTTTTTTACAGATTGTTGGCCTGCATAAAGATGTGAATTAATTTTTTAAGAAAAATAATCGGTTATTAATCAATTTTTGAATGATTCATTTTTTCAATCATCAATTACTAGATATAAGTTATACTGCAGCTTACGACATCTTTGGTGAGAAAAATATCAATAATTCAAACACACATAAAAAAAATGGAAATTAAGAAAGAAAATAATTTAATTCATTGCAGGCATATATTTTCATACGATGAGAGTCTTATTTTATCAATAAATTTATTGAAAAATGGTAAAAATGTTATGAGTATTAGGGAAATTCAACATTTATTTAAAAAGAAAGAATCGCTTTAAAAAAAATGAACTAAACAGTAAAAAATAATTTCAATTAAAAATTTCTATAAATACTTTCCTTCTTACCAATTGTCTTTTTCAGTCTAAGTCAAACAATCAACTTTTTATCGAAGGAAAGGATTGGCAACGACTTCGAAAGGTAATTGATCACAAGGAAATTACTTATCATGGTACCACCCTTTCAACAAAAAGAATCATGAAAATTGGTTCATAAACCACGAGGTTATCCGCGAACACACTAAAATAAAAAATCTTTCTCTTTCATTGAATTCGGTTAAAAGAGTTTATATATTGTCATAAATATACATTCATATACAAAAATTAAGAGGAAATTAAAATTCATCAAGCTCAACAAAGAACAATTAAATAGATTTTTTTAAAATTAAATACAGATAATTAAATATATGTGAAGATTTTGTTAAAAAAACAATATTTCTATAAATATATTTAATATATAATATATCACCAATTCTGTTAACGTTGGTTACCCTCGGAGTCAATATATACATTATATATATATATATATATATATATATATATATATATATATATATATATATATATATATATATATATATATATATATATATATATATATATATATATATATATATATATATATACATTTATATCATCAAATTTATAAGAAACTTTTTTTTTTTATATAAAAAATGTCATCTCCTGTTACGATGTATTGGATTTAAATACATTACAGAATTTGGAATTAAAATCCAAATTCCTGGATAGATATAATCTCAAGCGACCTGTTATTTTTTATTATGAAATGCCCAAAAAAAAAGACAAACTAACAAAATAATTTTAAACATTGTAAAATATTAAAACATAATCATAAAATATAGAAACATAAACGATAGATAAGAATGCACGTTATAAATAAAGAGACTTCAACGATCAATAATGATGCAAACCTGTCTATTCATAGAAACAAATTATTTTAACTTGACATATGCTAATAACTTCAAGCTATTTGAATCGAAAAATTTCTTTTGATAAAAGTTAAATCATTGAAAAAGCATGGATCGAAGAATCTCAAGTTCAAACATAGGTTCGCGTTGATAGTTTCCAGGATTAAGTATGTTCAGATTCAGATAAGTGTAGATAATTTATAGCGGAAAAAATTACCATTATTAATTTCAACAATTCCTATAATAACATGTAATAAATGAAATAAATCATCGAAAATATATGCACATTCTATTTATTAGCGGGTTGTAACTCGAATTAAAGAATTTTATCGACATGTTATTGTTCCAATTACAATTTTTAATACTGTAAATTACATTCATTACATCAATGCTGGAGTGTAATACTTGTTTTTCTTTAGATGGGTAAGTGATGTCAAAACTTGTGAGGTGTAACATGTGAGACCATTCCTTTATCTACTCTTATTATTCGTTTGTTACATGTGCAATAATTATAATTATGTCACTGATGAATATATTTACGTAATACGTTTAAATGTGTCATGTTTTGTGTGCGATTATAAAAAATAACAAAAAAGATACCGACACAATATTTCCTGTAACATGTGCATGTTTGTTGTCTCATCACACACTGTACTGCCGTATAATGTGTGTTTAATTTAAAATGAAATTCTCACATTACTTCAATACGGTAATAGGAATTCGCAGTTTTGACTCCCAAAAAGTCATATGGATAAGATAAATAGATAGCTTAAGACAATTTTTTAAGTCCTGAACGTTTTGAAAAGCATTAAAAATGTATTCACATTCTGCTTCAATTTGAGGATCCTGCAATATTTTTATTTAACATTCCAAGTCAAACGTAGGTTTGATATTACGATTCAAATCGATATTTTTTATTAATAGAAATTTATACATATATGGATTTTAAAAATCCTCGAAATAATTTAAAAATGCATTCTCCCGAGAAATAGAATAACAAAAATGATTGTCGATACACACGAGCGACACAATAGCAACACAAAATAACGTACGTGTAACAATAACAAATGGACTTGAGATATACTCGATATTTTGTAATCAACTAGAGAGACGGTGAGTGAAAAAGCGGTGTGGCGTTCGAATTACAGAGGTATTTGAATTAGAAGGGGTTCACATTATATAGGTCCAGCTGTATATGCTACTTCTAAAGAGACAAGTATAGAAATATTTTGGAAACAATGACTTGTTGAAAAGTATAGTAAGCATTCACATTGCATCATTCATTAAAACAACATATATGAAAGTAACGACAAAATGGGAAAGATTGTATTTTTTTATATATATTCGACATTTAGAATGAACTAAAACAACATTGAACCGACGGCAATATCTTGTATGCATGTAATATGTATTTGTTGTATTAAAAACAAGAAGTACTTATATTACTTAGCTTATTTTTTCCTATATCTATCTATCTATAAGTATACTTACCTATTTGAAGCTAAAGTAAAACGTGTGTATAAAAGTATTTCTGTAACACAACGAACAGCAAACAAAGCGAACGGTCAATCTAAAAATGTTTTGAATGAGTTGACTTTATATACACATAATAATAGACAATGTCCCAAAATGCAAGTAAGAATTAGGTACTTTTGATAAAAATTATGAGATCTTTTATTAAAAATTGTAAAGGCAAAACACCACTGGATATTGCCTAGAGAAACATTCTGATAAAAACAGGACAAAATCAAAGGTAAATTCAAATCTATAAAATCTTTGAAAGAAAAACTGGCTTAAAACTAGCCACTTCGAATGTACGCACTATGTTACAAACCGGAATTATCAAACAAGAAATGAATATATTGCTACATTGCAACTTGCCTTGCGAAGAATTGTCAACGGAAAAAATTATAGATATTGCATACGATAGGAGAAAATAGATGTAAGTCCACGATTGGGGCAATCAAACATGATACTCTCATCATCATTAATTTTTTGTATTTCATCCATATTGTATCCTCATACACACTTTTATTAGAATTTTCCATGCCCAGTTTTTATAAATTTTACTGAAAATCGTTAATATTTTGTTCTAGGTACGTAACACATTAAATCGCATTTCGAATAAAATCGATTAATTGTATTGATCGAAAAATTAATGTCAAATTGTTGTTTCATTAATCACTTAATTTTGACTTCAGCAAACTTATAAATTATATTCCAACAGGAACGCATTTCGAACAAATAAGTTCAAAATCATATTTTGTAGTCTAAAACTGTCGAAATTTAAAAAATTGGTGGTAAACATTAGTGAAGGTATTCGGGATGGTCCCAATTTTGGTAACATCAATTCTATCAATTATCGTTCTGAAGATACAGCGCTCGTTGCTTACCATTTTTACACTAAAATGCCGATGTCTCGTGAACCAGTCATCTGATTTTGATGAAATTTTAAAGTCGTTTTAATTTTGTTGATAATAATCGAATATTAAGAAAAGTCGTTATTAAGGAAAAATAAAAATTTGAACGGAAAAAAGTGATAAACACACATTTAGCTTTGTGATCGAAAATATTATCTGATATTAATGTGGAAAATGTATTTTTTTTGCTCCATATCTCAATTGCAGCCCAATTGGTCAAGCTATTCCGGAGATAAAGTTTTTAAAGTCGATTTAATATTTTTACTTAAATGCCGGTGTATTGGGAACCATTCATGTGATTTTGAGGAATTTTTTATATTCACGAATGTTATAGTTGTTGAAATCGATTTTTCTGGGTATTAAAACATTTTTTTAATCAAAATCACAAAAATATTACGTTGGGTAAGTAAGGTTATTTATACATAAAATTGTGATAAAATTGTAGAAAATTTATTTTTCATATCCAAATTGCAACTTATTTGGTGAAGATGTCAGGGTCATATAGCAATTTCAATAAACATTTTCATATATCATGAGGAAGTTCCGAGTCCATTATTGGTATTTTTTCTTTCTTCTATTCATAGAATCGTCAAGTTGTATGAAATGCACTAAACAAACAACATCAAACAAACATACAAATAAAAACGGTAAGCAAAAAAAAAAATATAATATTGTATATTAAAAGAGAAATAAAATAAATATAAATGCGTTCTACAACACAGTACACTATATTCACTGCTCGTGATTTTGTAGTGTCAGTAAAAACAGATCTAAGAGTCTAATCTATGGACGTGTGACAGTTGTATTTTTTTATAATGTCAGTCTAAATCTTTTTCTCTCACTGCAAGTCTTTTTTTTTTCAGAAAAAACACGTAAATGCTTGTACATTACTTTGTAGTGAGTTATAAGATTGGTATGTACTATACTGTATTGTTTGTTGTTGGAATTAATGTTTATCATAATGTTAGATTTAACCCGGAACCATTTGTCCATTCTATTTATTTAATGAAAATAAGTTTTAAAGAAGGTTCTACTAGTTCTATACAAAACACAAACAACACACACACACACACACACACACATATATATATATATATATACATATATATATATATATATATATATATATATATATGTATATATATATATATATATATATATATATATATATACCTATTATGAACAAAATTACATCAAATTTTTAAGTAGTGGAGATGAAATAGTTTTGAAGTTCTAGCTTATTAGAAGAATTTTGTTAACAAGAGTTAAAAATTTCTTTTTTCGTAATTTTTTTTGTAGAATTTTTAACCAAATCAATGAATTAAACTTTAAAAATTGCATGAACTGACCAAGAATATACTGAATTTAATATAGATATGTTTATTTAAGCCTAAAATTTGAAAAATACGACAAAATTTAGTAAGATTATACATTTTTATCGTAAAAATTGTATAAAAACTTTTTTTTATCGTAAAAATTGGATAAAAGCGTTATATAGCATAATTAATTTCTTTGGTTTTTGTGACCAAAATATATTGGACAAATTTTAAACAGAAAATAATATTATAACTCGTATGCCATCAAAATTTTAATGGAAGTAATTGACATATAGATTTAAAACATTTTTCAATTCCATGTAAAATCGTAGTTAATTAGCAACCAACTTCATTGTTATCAAACAAATATGCGTAATGGTAAAAATTTATCCTTCACTGATCTATTTATCAGTGTCATTAATGAATGAACCCGTGGACCATTGTTTAATATCTCAATACTGTACTACCTCTTTAATTAAGTCTAAAGGTCTAATAGGGAGGTCTTTTTGATTCATCGTAATAATATATAAAGTTATAATGACATTTTCAATGAATGAAATGCAAAAACGAATGGGCGGTATGTTATTTTTGATTAAGTACGTACGTATAGGCAAAGATCGGTTTTTGATATCAAACAATCGATAGGATGTAATTATGTGTTCGGTTTGTGAGTGACAACACTGTTTTTACTTATCTTTATCTTTATCTATGAGCCAACAAGCAACAAGCAACAGCCAATTGAATGATGAAGTTCATTATGTAAATAATGTATCTTAATCATCAATATATCATTATTGTATAAAGTTAAAAAATAAATAAAAACATGAATGGTTTATTTATGTTCAAGCGAAATTCATAGTAACATCATAGCGTCTGTTGGCTGGTATTTATAGATAATCAAATATACGAAACCCTCGTTTCTATTGTAGATTTATCTAGAATTATCATAGTGAAAATCTATTGGTGCACTGTACCACCAATATTTTTCCCTTCTTTCTTAGAAAATTACAACTTTGCCAACAATTTTATAATGAATTACATGCAAACTATACGTAGTTTGAATTATTTACAAACCATCAGCAAACAAATTATGTTAAAATATTTCTGATACTTAAACAAGCAGCTTAAACATTCATAATTTACAAATTTAGTAATGGTTGTAATTTTATACGTATTAAATTATCCACTTCAGACGATGAAAGATTTAACATCTTCATTTGACTAATTTTGAAATGTATCTTATGTATCATTCTGTTTTGTATTAAATGTGCAAAGTCCTGTGTAAAAATTTTGTTTCCAATTTCCGAATTGTATAGTTTAACTGAGGAATAAAAAAATTAATCGATACCACAAAAAATTACTACTGAAGCTAAAAATTGCTCTAAATAACCAACGTATATTTTCCGGTACACTCAACTTATAAACAGTAAGGTAAATTAAGACTCAAAAATTACAAAAATTAAATGTGTTGGAATGATCAAGAATAAAATGCTGAATTTTATTTACCTTGAAAATTAGAAATTAGCAATTTACCATTTACCCAAAGACTATTTTTGCCCACTGGTTTAGACTAAACAGCAGTTGTAAAATCTGCTAGGAACAATCGAACATAATTTGTTTCTTTTTTGAATTATATCTATTACTGCTCACACAGTACTAAACCAGATAAAACACTGAAATGTGTAAAAGTGGTGGAATAGCTCCGATTTTTTAAAATTTTTGTTTGAACGTGTTCCTTAGACCTTAAGCAAATTTATCACTGCTAAACTTTTACCTTAACCCTAACGAGAGTTTTTAGTGTGGCTCAAAACAAATCTGAGCTCAAAAAGCAGCTGAGGATGGTTCAAACCCCATTAAAACCTTCAAAAAGTGAACAAACAGTAAACTTACCTCGGAAATCGTTTCTCGAGGGCTTTCGACAGCACAATACGACTTGCGAGGTGAAATAGGTAATTTATTAAATTTTTTTATCACAGTTACTAATTGGGGTGGGAAAACTAACTAATTTTCAAAGTGAGGAAAATGTTAATGGTGATGAATGTTCATGGTGATAAATGTTCTAAGTACCAACAAGAATTTTTTTAAATCGGAGCTTTTCCTTCACTTTTCCACATTATCCGGCTTATTTACTGTGTTATACAGCTAATTTGAGTATAAGCAAGTATATGTACTTTGAGTGTAAAAAATGAATTTCGATGACTTTTTTTTAACAGGTTTTCCATCATTTATTTTTTATCGTATAAAAAATACCTTTATACTATAAATTTGTTACCGTAAATAAAATAAATGAAATACTGTAGTAAACATGGCGTAAGTTATTTCTTTGTGATATACATAGAGAGAGTAACACAAGTTAAAAATAATAGTAGTTCTCTTTGGCTAGTTAAATCTTTTTTATTTTTAAGAAAAGAAAGCTATTTACTACCATACTACTTTATAGTCAGTGAGATTTGTTGGCTGCCACTTGTAACTCCAATGTGGTCTCACAACTCTTTTCAATAAATAAAAAAAACAGCAAAAACACATATTATATACTTTATATATTATATACATTACAACATTCCATGCTACATTTTGACATTGATGGCTTTTCGAAAAACGTTCATTAATTCAAACATAATTCAAGTAGTAAAGGTAATCTAAGGTAGTCTAGTTTAAAAAAAAAAAAATGAAACATTGAAAAAGAATAGGCAATACCATTTATTTTGAATGGAAAAGAGATAAAAAATATATTTTATAATATGTATAATGTAATATTTCTTTTGAAAAAAATAGTATAACAGATCGGTTACATAATAATAATGATTTTAATTTTTTTATTAATTGAAAAATCCGAATTGAAATTATCTGTGTGAAGATAAAGAAAAAAAAATGCACTCGTGCTCTAAGCTTTAGGAAGGAAACAACTTAAGGAGGATTGAATAATAATAATGAAGCCCTCCATTATGTAAATATTTCTCAAGTTTTACTCAAAAAATAATTATTCTAATGTTTTGAAATTTGGTATGCACAATTTTTTGACATAGAAACATGGGGGGCTTATCGAATAGTTTTTCTCGAAAAAACATTTTTAAATATGCAATCAAATTAAGATTTTTAAGAGAAGCTTTTCGTTTTCATGTCAATATTGTAAATACAAAATTTCAAAAAATTTGGATAAGTATTTTTTGAGTAAATAAAAAATACAATGCATATTACATGTAATTTAATCCAACAGCTTGTTAGAAGCACAGTCCTTTATGTCATTAGAAGCTGTGGATAATCGCTCTTCAGAAAATCGCAGGACTTACTTAATTTAAGAAATTTCTAAAATTTTTCAAATTACAAAAGTGAACCGAGTTCTAAAAAAAACTTTTCAAAGAAAAGCTAAAAAAATAGCAAAAGTCTATTTATTCTAATAGAAATATCATTCCACAAAAATTTTAGGAACCTTATTATCAAATGGGTGAATAAACCAGGTGTGTGTCAAAAAAAATGCTTTCAGCAATCATTATTTCATGATTTTTTTATTGAGAGTATATTTCAATTAAAAGCTTGTATGTGCAATCTAAAATTTTTCCAGTTCAAGAAAAGGAAAGGCATATAATTATCAGAATTTTCTATAAAATTCTTCATTTATTGTACTGACCATAAACAAGTTACATACAAAATTTTAAATGAATGGTTATTATTCACCAAATTTGCACTGAATTTTAGATATTAAATAGTTTTTTGTACATCAACAGATCTAAAATTTTGAAATCTTTCTTTTTTTTTTTAATAATGTAAAAAAATTTGAGTTTGCAGTTTGGAACACTCTGTAATCATGCTGTCACTCGTTAATCATTATTTTTTTTGCAAACAGAACAATTATTCAATTATTTTTAACAAGAACCGATAAGAGTATAAATATTTTTTTCACTATGCATACGAAACAAATAAAATATGTCACGTTTATGCAAATTTGACACACCGAACGAAACCGTTTATACAATTGATTTAAAGATAGGATAGAACTTTTTTTTTGTTGTAAAAAATAAATATAATTAATAGAAATAATATATATACAAACTTAAAACCGGAATAATTTACATAAAATAGATTTAAAATAACAAAATTCAATAATCGTTCATTGTTCTTTAGAAAAGGGTGCATTACTTAAATTTTATTTTTAACTGATACCGTATTTTAGATGTACCCACAGCTTTTTCAGTTTAAAAAAACTAAAATTCAGTTTAAAAAAACTAAATGTACAAATTTTTCTTAATCTAGTTTTTTTGTAAATCTTTAAGAAACATTATTTAACGTTTGAGAGGCTATTTTGCGAAATATCACTTGAAGTCGCTTTGTGATATCGGTCTCAAAATAAGATTTTAATTTATATCGATTTGTACAATAAAATTTAACGAGTTCCTGGTATTTTTAAGGAGTATTTGATACAACTCCGTTTACAAGGTGTGTAAATATCAAAAAATAACAACTATTAACCGATAAAATCAGTAATTTTTTTGAATATACCTTGAAATCTTTTTTCTAGGGTTATAATAGAGGAGTTTAGCATGTTTAAAACAAAGCAAAGTAAAAACGCTGTCTACCTAAATAAGTAACTAAAAATTTTTATTTAATAACAAAGATACTGTTAATAGATTGAACTGACAAAGACAACTAATAATTTTACCGAAATGGCATTATATCGTGGGAGCCTTGTGTTTTCGTTTACGTGATACAAGGATAAAAATATCGAATTTTAACTTTTTAATAATAAATTAATGGTATGTTTTTATGACTCTAATATTTAAGAATATAAAAATATAAATTTTATTTTCTATTTAATAATTACATGCTTTCTTTTTCACTTCTTAATCATTTAAAGTCCATAAGTTTTGTATATGATGTTGTGTGATAGTCTATTGACAGATTCATGAGTTTTGAATTGATGTCAGTGTGACTCAATTGACATCTGTATTAATTGTTATATCCTAAAATAATATAATTGTTTAATAATCAACGGTAATATACCTCATTTATACAAATTTAATTTATAAATGAAATCAATTAAGAAATTTTAATTACTTCTCTATCACTTATTGCGCTTAAATGTAAAATTAATGAAATATAAAATAAAAATTTTTTTACTTTTTCTTCGTTTATGAATATTTATTTAATTTTGTTGAATAATTTAGGCCAACAACGTGTGGCCAGATTGATATAAAATTATTTTCTTTTTTGTGTAAAATAATAATTAATAGTAATATACGGACTAAATTCGAAACCGGAATTATTTGCATGAACTAGATTTTTTTGTTAAATCTATAATTCTCGAAATAAGGGTGATTTAAAAAAAAAAAAAAATTGACGACAATAGGGAGCAAACATAGTAATAACTGCTAACTTATTGCACGAGTTGCTCCATTAACCTCTTTCCAGTTTATGTCATTGTTTAGTTTATTGTTATTTTTATTTTAAAATATTATAAATATCTATATGAAATGTTGGACAACCCCATTAAATAATTTAAATACTAGACTGTACAAGTTTTACCACGTACGTGCACGCTACATTGATGCTGTGTGTGTGTGTGTGTATTCATCATTTAAATTGCAAGATCACCTGTGAACCAGTTTTCAATTATGTATGTAATATTTACGCCATTTTTTTTTTTTTTAAACAAAAATATATTAAATTTAGTTTTCCATTTTTTCAACAAGATATATTGAATATAAGAATTGTTTTCTTAAACAATTACTATCGAAAAGGATTATCTAAAAATCGTGTAAGGGCATATCTAGAAAACCACATATTTAATCATCAAAATTATATAAATTAGTTGTTAGGTTAAGAGTATCAAAAAAGAGAATTCAGTTGTCCAACCAATGCTGAAACAAAATTATGATTAAAATTTGATTTTTATTACATGTTTAATAATAATCATAATTTATTAGCCAGAAAAAGTAGAAGAAATTGCTTATCTGTACATGTCTGATATTCTAATTTTAATAATCAGAGCAATGTTGTGTGGATATTTAATAAACAAATATACAAATAATGGATAATTAAAATAAAATTAACGATAAAACAATTATTATTTAATTATACATAATACAATATATGCATATATGTAAACAAAAGGAGTAACGGTATTCCTTATTTATTAAGCTTAAGGCACATGACCAAATTTTCCTTGATAAACGTTTTATTACAAATCAAGCACTTGAAATCATTTGATAAGGTATTAAAATATTTCCTTGGAATGTAAACACAACTTTTTTACCAATGGTTTTGTCGATATTGATTAAAAGGATATTTGTGTGCCTAGATCTATCATTTTCGTGCTTGTACAAATTAGTACATTTAGTGTACTACTTACTACACCACTTTCAGAATACTTATTTTTTCGTACAATATAACAACATAATAACAATAAAAAAAAACCTTATTTAGAATATTACAATTCTTTATAAACGATATTGAAGTTTTTAAATATAATAAATGGAAAGCAAAATCAATGTTAAAAAGAAAGAAATAAAAAATAAAAAAACATAAAAACTACTGCATTAATTTCGATAGCGAACAGTGCTTTTGCTCCAATACGAGGGATCGTATCAACAATATTTTACTCACAAGCCAGAAAACCCTTTTTATATGGACGATGGTCATTTTTTGTAACTTATTTTAAGGTCAGTTTGGTTGCAGGCACATTTTTGGAAAGAAACGAAGCGCTCGTTATTATAAAGGAAGATCCACTTTTTCGTTTAGGCTGCAGAGAGGACAGTTAGCTTCTTGATCGACAGTGTAACTGATTTATTTTTACAACGATTCGTAAAATTTTATAATTTGTAATACAATAAATATTTCGTAGCACTGATAGGGTTAGAGAGAGGGAAAAGAACCAGTTTCCAAACGCACAATATAGTTAGGAGTAATTCTATGTATCTTTAGTACTGTTTATAAAAACCAATCTGAACTCATTCTATCTCATTTAGATAACGAATGCACCAATCTGGAGTCCAAGACAGAAGAGATTTTTCATACATAAACGAATATTGGTATATATTACAATGCAAATAATACCGATAATATTGCTCTTAAATTATCAACAGTGTAGATAAAAAATTATCGCTTGTAATGGTTGATGAATAAAGTAAAAATTCAATAAAATAAACTGGATATTAAAATCAATTTCAATCATAATGTAACTTTTTTTTAAAATTAAAGGCGTTACACCGAAAAATTTTGAGTGCATTTGTAATTTGAACATTAAAAACCATACTAAAAAAAAGTGGTTTTAATGTTTTATGTAATAAAAAGAATTTTACATCATTAAACTTCCATTATCGTATATGAGATTGCTAAACTGAATCAAATGTTGCAACTTTTTGTTTCAAACATCTAAGCTATTCATTAACTTATTCGTTATTCGATTTGGTAATAACACTCTTTAAATATTTCTGATTAGGACATTATTATGTCAATTTTTTTCAAAAATTTTGAAATAAGTTCTTCAAGCAGATACAACTTTACTGGTTTAGACCTATCCCTAAATGGTTGTTATTATTGAAGACTAGCTTTAAGTTAAACTACCCTTAGAAGCCTCATTTAATCGAAATCGTATATTAAAATATTAAAAAATTGAGATAAATTTTTTGTCTACAATGCCGATAAATATTTTAAGGTGTAATATAACCAGTATAGTATGCAAACCAACTAAATTTGGGTCATAGTTTTCAAATATTCTGTCAAAACAAACATATCTATAATGAATTTAAAGATAGTAAGGGTCTGGTTATAATTTTTATAGAAGGGTTATACCTAGCGAATCGATAGTATAAAATTTGAAAAGAATGACTCGAAATTAGTAGGTTTAAAAAAAAAGTTCACTCAAATCTTTTCAGAGTTTGGCCAAGATATCGAAAAAATTAGTTTTGTGAAACTTATGACGTCACCAAAACCACAAAAATTAAATTTGCTCTATTATTCTCAATTTTTAACCAATTTTGGCAAACAAAGTATGCAATCCAACTATATTTGGGTCATAGTTTTCAAATATTCTGTCAAAACAAACATATCTATAATGAATTTCAAGATAGAGAGGGTCTGGTTATAATTTTTATAGAAGGATTATACCTAGCGAATTGATAGTATAAAATTTGAAAAGAATGACCCGAAATTAGTAGGTTCAAAAAAAAAATTCACTCAAATCTGTCAGAGTTTGGCCAAGATATCGAAAAAATTAGTTTTGTGAAACTTATGACGTCACCAAAACCACAAAAATTAAATTTGCTCTATTATCCTCAATTTTTAACCAATTTTGCCAAACAAAGTATGCAATCCAACTATATTTGGGTCATAGTTTTCAAATATTCTGTCAAAACAAACATATCTATAATGAATTAAAAGATAGAGAGGGTCTGGTTATAATTTTTATAGAAGGATTATACCTAGCGAATTGATAGTATAAAATTTGAAAAGAATGACCCGAAATTAGTAGGTTTAAAAAAAAAGTTCACTCAAATCTGTCAGAGTTTGGCCAAGATATCGAAAAAATTAGTTTTGTGAAACTTATGACGTCACCAAAACCACAAAAATTAAATTTGCTCTATTATCCTCAATTTTTAACCAATTTTGCCAAACAAAGTATGCAATCCAACTATATTTGGGTCATAGTTTTCAAATATTCTGTCAAAACAAACATATCTATAATGAATTTCAAGATAGAGAGGGTCTGGTTATAATTTTTATAGAAGGATTATACCTAGCGAATTGATAGTATAAAATTTGAAAAGAATGACCCGATATTAGTAGGTTCAAAAAAAAAGTTCACTCAAATCTGTCAGAGTTTGGCCAAGATATCGAAAAAATTAGTTTTGTGAAACTTATGACGTCACCAAAACCACAAAAATTAAATTTGCTCTATTATCCTCAATTTTTAACCAATTTTGCCAAACAAAGTATGCAATCCAACTATATTTGGGTCATAGTTTTCAAATATTCTGTCAAAACAAACATATCTATAATGAATTTAAAGATAGTAAGTGTCTGGTTATAATTTTTATAGAAGGGTTATACCTAGCGAATCGATAGTATAAAAATTGAAAAGAATGGCCCGAAATTAGTAGGTTTAAAAAAAAAGTTTACTCAAATCGGTCAGAGTTTGGCCAAGATATCGAAAAAATTAGTTTTGTGAAACTTATGACGTCATGAAAACCACAAAAAATTAATTTTGCTTTAGTATCCTCAATTATTAACCAATTTGCGCAAACAAAGCATGTAATCCAACTAAATTTGGGTCATTGTTTTCAAATATTTTATTAGAATTTAAAAATAACACCTATTTTACAATTGGAAACAGTTTTTGAGAAATCGTCTGAAATTCCAATCAAAGGGCATTGATGGTAAATTCTAAACAATATTTCAAAAATTGATCACTCAAGCGTAAGGTAAGTGTAATTTTTTAATTTTTCTGAGGCTAAAGTAGGCTTAAATTTAATAACACAAAACTTTTTTAGATTTTTTTGGCAATTTTTAACGTTTTTCACAGAATTATAAATTACAATGTATTCATAACATTTTATTTAAGCCAATAAATTCACTTAACAATCCAAATTACACAAATATATATTCACATTCTAATTATTTTATGCTAATGTTAATTTTAAATTCGTTAAATTGGTTTAGAAAATTTTATAGATAATTAGTTAAACTGATTGATAGTTAGATATTTTTGGTCAAAATTTATTTATCATATAGTTTTTGCAGTAAAAATAAGCCTGAATTGAACAAAAAATTTATGGAATTTAGGATTGAAATACTCTCTCTAAAAAAAAGAGTGAATATATAAAGAAATTGAATAAAAACGCCATTTTCTTTCATTTAATTACTAATGAAATAAGAGATCTAAACTCCCTCTATCGATTGAAGTTCTATCATAAAGTGTTTTTAAGCTCAAATGAGCAACACTTAAAAAAAAATTAAATGAGGGTAAAGAATATTTTTCGAAAAATAAACAAAATTAAAAAAAATTATAAATGCAATATACCTACAATGAATTATCTATACTTTTAAACTCAAAAATGTTAAATCATGTTCTTCCATTGACTTAACAATTACAGAAGTTTTATATATTATTTTTAGTTTAATAATTTTTTTAAAATAAAATTTAATATATGTAATACATTGCTGCAGGATTAAAAACAAAAACCACAAGATTAATCTGACAATAAATGGTGTTAGTGTCAATGTATGATAATCTTAAAAAGAAGTGGTGTAATGTTGGTTGTATCATATGATGCCTTGTTTGATTACATCACACATTTAAGGCATAAACGAATAAAACATGTTCATATTTTTATGAATTTAAAATTACAAGACTGTTTTAACCATAGAGATATAGTACAACACCATCTTAAATACTCAAAATTGTCTGACGGTCGTATAGGGCTTTGTTATTCGAATAATGATATCGAAGTACTACTAAGATTTGTTAAAAAAGTAAACGATGAGAATATTACAGTTAAACACAGTTATTTTTGAAAAAGTTTTATTGGTAGTATGAACAATCACATGGACACCTGAGACTTCTTGAGCCCTAATATTCTAGCAGCTCAATAAATTTGATATATAGAAACCACAACCCAAAATAAACGAAGAAGAGTAGTCGTCGTATAAACAAACCATTTTTATTAATCTATACAGGTATTATTATAAAATTTTTGAAAAATGTAGTAATCGAGGTTATTCGAATTTTATAGTATATGTACCAATCAATATTTTAGAAGGGAATAAACATTATTGTTAATCTATTAAACTGGAAATCAATGCAAACCCACGAATATTCGGAAAAAAACATTACATTATATTTCAAAACAAATTTCATGAAATCCATAAAAAGTTGATATTTTTGGAGAAGGTATATGCCACAGTATGTTGCTATGTGTTTTTTAAAATCGGATTACATACTCGAAAATTATTGCATACTCGAAAATTAATTGAAACACAGATTACAACGAATGAATTGTGAATTCATCTAATTAAAACTTGGACCACACTTCACTTGGTCAATAATGAATAGAGAAGATATCAATGTGCAAATTTTATTTCTTAAAAAAAACTATTCCTACATAAATTTTTATGTCACGAACGTGGAACACTATACTTTGTAGATATTTAGAAATTGTAACTTGTTTTTTAAAGTTTGGACAATATATATGTTATACATAGCATTTAAAACAATGCTATTTAATATTATTTATGTTAGAAAATTGACTTAAATTAGCAAATTGTTTGACTAAATTAATTTCTATTGTAATCGAAATAACAAGATACCGGATAGATTCTTAATTTGCTTTATATCACATCAAAATGTGAAACGAGACTCAATACCATAATAAAACTTGAAAATTAAATTAAAATTGATTCAGAAACCAAGAACTTTTTCTATCAAAGATTATTTTCTTTTCTATCTCTTTTTATTTATATATTATCTCTTTTTTAATGTAAACGATGGTTAATGTAAACGATGGTTAACATTGTATCATGATAATTTTTCAAAAATAACTTCATATCCATGTTTATGATGTAAACACGCTTCAATTGATGTAATAAGAAAAATGTAATCCGATCCCCTATTTTCCAAGTCTTAAGTTATTACCAATAAAAGTATATTTTTCTATAATTATATCATTTTTATTTTTTGTAACCAGATAGGATCGTAAATTTTGCTAATCTAAATAACTGAGCATATTTTTATTAACAATATCAATTAAAAAACATTTTGGCTATAAAAAAACTTTGTATGTATTAACATCATTGAATAATTTAACACCTTCAGGTTAGATTTTTTTTTATTATAGGCATTTATTACAAATTTTTTTTATTTCTATTTTTAATAAATAGACATTGTCAACGA
Source organism: Chrysopa pallens (assembly GCA_020423425.1). Lineage (NCBI taxonomy): Eukaryota > Metazoa > Arthropoda > Insecta > Neuroptera > Chrysopidae > Chrysopa > Chrysopa pallens. The sequence goes on from CM035593.1 coordinate 34,821,081, forward strand.
GTACAAATGATATCTTTTAGATATAGAGCTTAAGTTTTAAAACATAACATATGTACAACATTCCAACATTTTAACTAGTAATGATTAATATTCGATAATTAAATAGGTACAAGTATTATAAAAAAAAATACATATAATCAAAATATATTAACAATTATTATTATTATATGGAGGTCATATTAATTGTAACAAAATTATTTTATTTTAGGGTTCCGGTTCTTCTTCGTTGAAAACATACATTCATTTGAAATTTTCATTTTTGACCAGAATTCAGAATGTTTAATACATACAAAAGTTGATGTTGAGATGAAGATCAATTATGGCTTAGATATTTTATAATGTTGATAATCTCAGTTTCTTCCCACAAATCTTCAAATGTTTAATCTTGTCTTGTACGCAAAAGGATATATCAAAGTTTTTTAAATTGGTTTCATTATGTATCAAATCGATTTTACAAAAACATTTTGTATTCCCGTCTTTACTAATTTTTGGAAAATTAACGTTTAAAAAGAAGTATTGTTTCATTTAGTAGAATCAGAATTATCTATCAGAATTAAGCTAACAATCTATTTATCTACCTAGGCGGGTCACAAACAAGAAATATTTTTGTGTATAATTTTTTCAGAAAATTTCAGAAGTAATATACTTCATAATTTAAGGAAGTAAAACTTTTAAAAATGATTTTTTTAAATTTCAGGATAAAAACGCAAAACAATATCCATGAACGTATTTTGAAAACGAAAAATATGAAAAAAATGTAATAAACAAGTGAAGATAACAATTAATATGATTGCTTGATAACCATGGTTAATTATCAATGTTTGAATAATTTGTAATCTTTAATAATCGAAAAATACTTTAATTATGCAGTCTATACAGTTATAAAAATATATAGGTATATTAATAACATTTCGGTATTAAAATTGAATATATGTAGCTAAATTTGATCTGAAATTGAGCCACAGCTTACGAAAAAATGTTTCTTCAATCTTTTATGGCTTAAAAACTGAGGCAGGAGATCAGAAACGGTCCGACTCTGTTCATACAAGAACTTAACTCACTTTTAAAGTTACCTTGAGACGGATAGATGTACAGCAGGAAATAGACTAATTAGGTGGCTCGATGAACCCATATACCAACATTTTGTTAGTACCTTGGAAATTTCCTAGCGTAATAAAGTTTAGACTTAAATATTTACTTTGACATATTCTACGAGTATATATGTCTACTATAAAAATAACCGCTATATAAATCTGCAGTCTTGTATTTTTTGTTTAAACTAACGCACAATTTATCGTGAGACCTTTTAAACGACACATTTTCCGAGAAGAAATTTAACAAAATTTCAAATTTGGATAACATTATAATTAAGATAAGTTTTTATGAAAGTGAATTAATAGCCTTAAATAAATTTTATCCTTTGTCACTACTTTTTAAAGAACCTATCTTATTCATTAACCATTACGACATCTATAGTTTAGGATTGAAAAATGGAACCCTTTATACAGAATTCTTACTAAACACGATATAGAAATTAAAAAAATAAATTACACACTTGATAAAAAATAAAATAAATTTTGTAATACATTTTGATGTCAGCCATAATATATATAATAATATTCTCCTAATATTTAAATATGTAAATTATCTATCAAATAGTAATTACTTATTAATAATTGTTATAAACAAAGAATCCTAAAGGCATTTTAAATATATACCAACTATATAATATATATTTTATTTTTATAAGATTGATTTAAGAGACAATTTTTATTATGTGAATTATTTTCGCCCTAAAGTATCATCTAACAATTCATTTTTTGAAAAAAAAAAAACAATTTTTAAAGCAAATTGATAACCGTTATGAAAATCGCTATGATTAACTATTAAAAAAAGAAATTTTTATTATATTTGTTTTAATCTTCTTATAAAAAAACAGTAACATTAATCTGAATTAATATCGGATTTAGGCCCACACACAGTTTTTGCAATATTAAAAATTTACAAAAATATTTCATAATTTTGCTCTTAACTAATATTTTTGATTTATAAAAGGTATGATTTATTAAATCGATATTAAACTTGTTTTAACACCTGTTCTCTCTGGTGAAAGAATACAATCGAATGTATTTTAAGTAGTTCATATCTGGGTAGGAAATTTTTGTTAATGGACATATTTTAAACATATTGTATGAACATTATATTTTTATTATTTCTCATATCTTTTTATATGTAATTTGCGTCGTATTTGTTGAGAAAATAATCAATTAAGACATAAGCTATTTCAAACAAATTTAATCAATTTTAATTATTTTTGTCCCAATGATCTTGGCTAACACAATATTATCATATAACTTTTTACTTGATACTGAAAATGAAACGAATGAGGATTCCTGGACGATATATAATGTAAAATTTTTGAAACGGGTTCCTAAATTAAATCTTGCTTCGTATTCGTGAACATTCAATAGAGCGCTCTGATTAAAATTTCTATTTAAGCTGAAAAATTTGAACCTATATAGTAAAACATAAAAGCCTTCGCTAGTGTAGGGTTCATCATTTTATAAAACATCAAGACAAATTACGTTTAGGCAAAAAAAGTTTTTAATAAAAAGAGTAAAGAGTATAGAGACTTGTCAGTATAAAACAGACGTCTTTGATTAAAACACTTCAAAAAACGAGAAGATTAACTCTTCTTAAAAACTTTCATCCCGGTGAAAATTATCGAAAGCGAGGCATTGTTTTTAACCTAGCTCAGGATAGTGTTAGTCACTCGATAAATCTAAATATTTAGTTATGTTTTTGATATCCTAAAGGGAATACAAATGTACAATAAATCCAAAAATAATTTGCCTCGTTATCGATCAAAATGGTTTCGGTAGATTTACACTTGGGAAATAGTTACATCAAAACTTTTCATAATCGATTTTTCTAAACTTCTAATTGAGAAGAATTTTCGAAAAAAACAGAATTGGTCTGTTAAGAACCTTTTTGATTCGACCAACTTCTTCGACATTGAGTCTAGTACATTATTTATAATTATTTATGTGTATAACGTGTCTAACAGAGTAAAGTGTTTTTACAAAATATATATTTTGTATCATCTTCATTTTTGCAATCTATTTTTAACCCGTAATTTCGATTGAGAAAAACCTGTATTAACTGACCAAATTCCAGGATTTTCCGCGAAACAAATAATAATTGTGCAATTAAACTTAATTATTATTATTTGATATATTTTGAATACAATTATAATCAAATTTAAAAAAAAAAAAAAACACGTTAAAATTACCCCGTATGAAAGAAATTATTTTATAACATTATAAAAAGTAATAAAATTATTTTCGTAACACTCGTTCTTATAAACAAAGTATTCAAAATTATGTTTTAACACGATTTTTATTAATATAAGTAGTGTGTATTACCTATCTCATATCAATAGAAAAATTAAGATATCAAAAACAGAAGATCTAATATGCGAATAACATCTTTATTGTAATAATATGTATTATGTATACATAATAATAATACATACCATATGAGAGGTACTTAATATTATTATGCCTTTAAGTGATAATATGAAATTTTATGTTAATTTCAAAAAATATTTGCATTTTAACATTTTGTAAAATGTATTTCTTTTTTTTAAATAACATTTTTTGTAAATGAATATTCAACTTTCCGATAGATAGTTATTGCACTTGCTCTCAAAATCAAGAAAAATATTTCTTTCGCTCTTTATTTACTAATACTTATCTGCTGTTAAAGTAAATACTTCAAATTTAATATATTCTATTTAGGCCTACAATTATTTTAGCGAAAACATGACTTCGAAAGGAAATTGGTCACAGGGAATTGATTTATGGAAATTTATTATTCTAAATTATTTTTGACTCATTAATTTCTATTTTTAATCACGTTCAATTTTATTGATTATAACTGTATGTACAAACAAGAAAAATTTCCATTTGAGTGATATTCAATAGTCAAAAGTTTGTTTACGTCATACTCTTTTTTAAGCAGTTAGTTGAGTTTGACATTCGACATTTGGGATCTAAGACGTCACAATAAAAATTAGTGAGAAACATTTATAAGTAAATTGATAGAAAATAATTTATTTTTAAATTTGTCAATGAATACACTTATTTACTTAATCAGAACGCTATTGACCTGACCTTAAAGAGTAATACCAATCGAAGCCTGTTTTTTTTTATATTTTTTTTTATTATGGTATTAATAAATTTAGGTATTCCAATGACAGTCAAATGTAGAAAATTCTATTACAAAAAGTTATGTATCATTCCTGAAAGTCTTAGGTCTAGATAACGTGATACTAATTATATTTCTATAGTAGCTCTAAATTCTTAGAACATATATATTATGATGGCAAAGTTATATAATTTTTCCAAAAGAAATAAACGTGAAAATTTTGCGATGATTTTGTTATCTGCGTAATATTTTGAGCAAGACAATAGTGGGATTTCCCTGATATTTTAATACATTAGTGGGTCCTGATTAAAAGTTCGATGAAAATCTGGTAAAAATATATTTTCACGAGGTATTGATTTTCTAAAGATAAAGTATAGAAAACGAAAAGGAGTGAAATTGTTTATGATTTTGATGAAACTCATCAATAATTTCATAGCGTCAATAATTTTTTCCAAATTTTATGAAAATCTTCGTCTTTATATGAACAGGAAATCTTTTTTATATTTTATCCCTACTTTGTTTTTTTGATTTTAAGTTCCGTGGGAATTCTAACTACTTCTAACGATTTTGTTTTGATTGAATTGTATTTACTAAAAGTTGCATTTTATGTTTAAATCTTCATCCAGCTTTTCAGAAGTATTGTAGAAACTTATGAATAAAGAGTTGTTTCCAATTTGGTATAAATCTGATTTATATGGCAATCATGCCTTAATTATTAAGAATTATGGGTTTATTGGAACATTTGATCTTTCAATATATTTGAACCAATTAAATTTAGGCATTTTAATATTGAATTTTCCCGTTTGTGGGATGTGGGTATGATAAGTTGAGAACCATAAACTATATTTTTGTAATAATATTTTGAATATAAAAATGAATTAGCTAAAAAAAAAAAAAATTAAATGAAGCTTGTAATATTTTAATACTAATTGAACTTTATTATAATAAATTAAAAATAATTGGATGACTTACATGGATGATATAATATCCAGATAATTATAAATGATGCATTAATTAAAGATGACTAAATACATATTGAAATAATCAAACTATTTTTTTTATTAAAAAAATAAACAGAATGTTTAACTATGTAAATAATATTTATAAAATTGATGCAACAATACTTATATTTCTTGTATTTGATTGAATGACATGAACTATTTACGTATATATAATTTTAATTTACAATATGTTTTAAAAGTAACTGTCATTGATATAAAATGTGTAAGAATGTCTAAATGTACCTGCGTGCAACACTTTTATTTTGGTGACTAATCTTCTTCCTTTGATTCCGAACTCAAATTTTATGCGAAAAAACAAATATTTTGAATTTAGTTCTTTTAAGGTAAAGTTTTGTTATATTGACTGTTTAAATTCCCTTTGGGCGGCATTAGAACTCTCCTGCGTAAAAATAATTGAAGAAAAACTTTTAAAATGGTATAAATAAAAGTTTGGAAGTTAAGTTTCAAAATAAATCATTTATAAAAATGTTTTAAGAAAATTTACAATATTTTTTATTTTTAAATTTATTTATTTTTTTTTTTTATTATTACAGAAAAAAATGTGTGTTTCTATTTTTTTCTAAAACATAATTGACCTGCCTTCGTAAGTACAAATGATTAAAAGACCCTGTACGTAATAGCAATTATACAATTTTAATAATAATAATAAATAATAATATTACTTATATTTTAAATAAAATACATTTAATATACAGATCAATTGATACTTCATCAACATCTTATCATCTTGTTAAGAGACACAACATATAATTTGTTATATAAAATGTTAATGTATTTAAAAAAGATTGACATTTATATTCCATGTAACACCTGAAGCATTTATTTGAATTAACATTTTTCTATAATAATGTTACATCACGTATACTGTATACAGGGAGTTTTTTAACTGGCCCGGCTGAATATCACTTTAATAGGATACTTTCGGTTATGAAAATTAATGCATGAAAATTGGCAAAAATTAAAACTTACGTACAAATATTCTTAAATATTTTAAATTTTAGTCATAAAAGCACATGAATAATTTTTATCTTAAAGTTAAAGTTCGATATTTTTATCTTTATATCATATGATCTAAAGCACTAGGCTACCATGAGGTGACGTCATTTCAGTAAAAATTTTTAGTGGTCTTTGTCAGTTCAATTTATCAACAGTATCTTAATTAATAAAAAAAATCCAAAAGTGTATGTTGTTTTATCAATGTTTTTTAATGTTGTTTTATACCGATATTACCTTACTAAAATTGTAGACAGCGTTTTTACTTGTATAAAATAGGTAAATTTTTTTATGTTATTTTATGTCAAATTTTTATTTTTTATATTTTAATGTTGTTTATTTTGCAAAATTTTTATTTTTGTAACTTTTTATTAAAAATCAATATTTTGAGTACTTTTTAAAACATTCTAAACTACCATATTGATAGCGTTATGAAAAAAAGAAAATATACAAACTTAATATCTTTCAATCTAGTTTTAAATGACTCTTTTTTGTATAAGAAACTTACAAGGTGGTTCTGGGGCACTGCCACTTTAAAATTTTAACTGTCACCTAACGATACATCAATTTAAAGAATATACTTAAGCCTTAATCCATGGTTAATCAAATTTGAAATTGATAAAAAATTACCAAGTTTTGGTAAAAGCTTCGAAAATTTATTTTGTAAGTATTGATATTTGTTCCAATAAATTACTTATAATTTTACTAATATTAACAGGAGCCCACTTACTATTCGATATATTTTCATGTAATTTCTGTATAATTATAGTACGGTTTCAATCTGGATTCTTGACATGTTATAAAATTTTCATACAACGGTAGAAATCTAATTCCCAAGACTCCTCGGCTTAAAATAGAGTTTTATGATTAAATTGATATTTAAAAGTTTGATATTTTAAAGTTTCAGTCCGGTAATGGGCCATAATTTGTGTTTGTTGAATACAATTCACTATTGAAAAATTAAGCACATATAAAAAAAAATTGATTATAGAATTGATTCGTTTTGAATTTATTAAAAACAATAAACTATTAATTTTTAATAAATGATAAATGTAAAACATAAATTTTAAAATTATTTCATAACTGTGATTGTGTTATTTTGTTTATGTGAGAGGTATTCATTCAAAGGCTGGCTGAGAGGCAGGTTACAAAAGTTCACAAAAACAATCGAATTAAAGAAATATTTTTCTAAAACATATTTATGTTTATTATTAAAGTAGGTTTGTGATTTTATTCATTGCCTCCATATACAGATTTGTTTGTTCAAAATTTACATGGCGATTTAAGGATTGATATGTGATTCTGATGATAGTATTTACTATCATGGTGATTTAGAAATCTTGGTAAAATTAATTAGAAGCTAAAAACAGCTTCGAAAATTTCTGATTATAATTGTAGTGAGAATGTAGTCGAATATAATGAAAATTTAATTTTTACTTTATATATTAAACATAAATACATTTTTGTGAACTCAATAATCGTAATAGGTCAGAAAAAAAAAATAATAATAATAAAATTTAAGGCATAAGACACCTAACTGTGTTACACACAATCAAAGGGCGCAATTTTTTTTCTATAGCCCGTATATTTTATCAGATTTGAGTTTTAATATCTCAATAGAATATAAATATTATTCAAGAGGATTTTTCGGATTATACAACAGTAGGATTTTTTGATTTGTTATCCCAATTTCCTAGATTAAAATATTTTTTATTTTATAAATACGTATTTCGACTACAAAGTAGCCATCATCAATATGAATTAGCTAATTGGGGCAAAAAATCGAAATTTATCTCAATAGAGTGCCAAAGTTAATTAGTATAACTTTTTGTTTTTAATAGTAACCAAACCCTACCAATTTCTGAATATTGCACACCGCACTACACACTTATAAAATTCTTTTGCACATAATAAGGATTTGAATGTATTTAGAAATGTATATTAATCAACTGTGGGGATCCAAAATATTCAGTTTATTGTATTGTATACCAATGTTTTGATATCCAAAGTGAGAATTAAATTGTAGAAATCCAGGTAGTAAATTAAACATTAATCTATGAAGTAAAGCGATGACTGATTTGTTTGGAGAATCATTTACGAATATCAGCTTTTTAGAATAACCAAATGAAAATTCCACAAAAAAAATAACATAATTTAATAATTGGATATTGAGCTCGAAAAATTGATAGTTATAATTGATAGTACTTTTCGGTTAGTGAAAAATTAAGTACAAAATTTGATAAAGATAAAAATTTCATGATTAATTTATTATATCACGTGACCTGAAACACTAGGCAATCACGGTGTGACGTCTTTTCGGTAAAAATTATTAGCTGTCTTTGTCCGTTCAGTTCTCTGTTATCGAAATTTTTGAAAGTGTTAGGTTGAGTTTTGTTCTCAATGTGTTCTCAACCAGTAGTCTTAATATTACATACCAATAATACGTCCCCAAAATGGTACACATCGTTTTTACATGAATAAAAACGATTTAATTTTTAATGTAATATTATGGCAAGAAATCGTGTTTATTTTGCAAAGTTATTATTTTTATAACTTTTTATTAAGAAATCAACATTTTAAAGTACTTTTTAAACATAGTAAACTACCCTATTACGAACAAACTAATTAATTTGAAAATAGCCATATAATGAAGCATGTACTCTGAGGTTATACGTCTGTTTACACCAAAAACTATTTAAAATAACAAAGTTTTTAATAACATGTGAATTAATTATTCAATAATATAATAATAATAATAATTTTTGTACCCACATTACAAATATAATTGATTTGATGATTGTCTACATTTTATGTTTAACATCTAAACATGTTACACTTTAGTTTTTAATAGCAATAATGTTTTTTTTTTTTTTTTTGAAATAATATATTTAAATTGTTGATATACAGAATATAATTCAAATCCACCTACACATCGCAGCGGATAGAGAAATTCTTGAAATATAATAATATTATTAAAATATTTTATATAAATGATGTTCATTAGTACTACAAGGTGATTTTATTATTGTAGTAATAGTTAATAACAGTCAAGTTTGGGTATGCAGCCGATATTAATGGACAAACACTGAATGCAAACCAGGAACTTACAAGTGAAAATAACAAAAAATTGTTAGATTATGCTTGTTTAGATACTCGATATGTGGTAATCAATTTTTTAACATTTTTTATTCATAAGATTTCATTAAAACTGTAAATACCCAGTCTATAAAGTTATAAATATATAATAATAATATGTATTATTAATGGTAGAGAGCTTTAATTTGTGGTATTCCATAGTATTATTTATTTTAGGTGGATAAATAAATTTACACACTTTAATTTTTTTTTTTTTTTTTAGCTTAATCACTTTATTTTATTCTAATTATGCGACATGTTTCGAATGTTACTCCATATTCAACTGCACTGTAATTATTTAAGTGGTCGTAAGCTAAACTTGACCTAAAAATATATAACGATCATTTTTCCGCGAAGTGTTTATTCTAACACTTTCTTTTCACACAGTTGAGTAAAAAATTAACATTAAAATCACCTAAAAAACGTATATTCAGTTCATGATCAAGGTCCATAAATAGACTTATTTAACAAATTATTATTTTTTCTCTAATCAGAACCTCCTTGTTAAATAAACTACAAATATTTGTTTAAAATTATAAACCTTTTAGTTTTTGGACCGACATCAAAAAAGGAAGACAGTCTCAATTTGATTGTATTTTGTTTTATGTTTGTTACCTTAGAACGTGCGACTGTGTGAACCGATTTTGATGAATATTTTTATTTGAAAGCCAGTGCTTCCCGTGTGGTCCCATTTCACGCCAAAAACGATTTGTAATTAAAATTCATCGAAATGAAAAACTTTTCGTGGCTGTACACAACAATAAAAAGTAAAAATGAATGAAAATAAAAAAAATATTTTAAATTTTTTCCTTGTGACCAATTACCTTTTGAAGTCGGTACCAATCTTATCCTTAACTAAAAAATTGAGTGGTTAACGTCCACTGAGAAAGGTTATTGGCCGCCACAAGGAAAAATTTATATTATTTTTTACGTTATAGTTCCTGTAGGAAAATAGATAATTATATGAATAGGTATATTATCAAGTCCTCAATATTATAAATCAAACAAATGCAAAGTCTGTTGGGAGAAAGAAATTACATCGTATTTCAAGAAATTTTTCTATAAAATAGCACACAAAATTTTTTTTCGCCTATCTGAATAGTCAATTTGTCTTCATAAGTAATTCACATCACATTGTACGTGTTGAACATTGTTGAAAACTGGAAGATAATGAAGCGTTAAAAGAAGATATCTTCTATTATTCTGTGTATGGTAAAATGTAACCACACAATTTGTTTATTTATTGTGAAGCGGATACAGGAAAAATAGTAAATACGAACATATATTTTATAAATTGTTGATATTATTAAAGTATTTGATAAATGTTTTATTTTGTATAATAAAATAAGCGAAATATTTGTAAATACAAGTGAAATAAATTAAATCAAATCATCCTACAATTTTATGTAGCAAAAACTTATCTAACAATTTTTTTTTTTTAAATGATGGCGCCAACTTTAATTAGCAGACTGAAGAAGTAAAAGCATGGACGAGCGATGTATAAAAAAATAGACTGACTTGACTATTCAGGGCATATTTGCCGAATACGGACATGTGGAAATGGACTGTCTAATTAGGTGATTCTATGACCACCTATACCAAAATTTTTTTGCACAATATTTTCTAGGTCCTCAAACTTTAGACTAAAATTATTATTCTCTGTGACATCTAAACCGAGTATAAAATCTTTAAAAAAAATATCGCCTTGAAGAAAATAAATCATCAAACATCCTGGAAGATTTATAAAAATAAGTCGATAATTTTGGTTTTTAAATTTTAAATTGCGTCTAATATAATGAAAAAAAAAGATTTTCATCGTCCAACAATGGGAAAAAATAATTTTCAAGATATCAGAAAATGAAAACAGATTGTGCGAAAAAGTATACAATATTCAGACTGAGAAAATGATCGAATGCTTTCGGGCGTTCTCAAAAGCGAGGTTAATTTTTCTACGTTTTTTTTGTTTTTAATTAAATTAAATAAATTCAAGGTTGTCATAATGATGTATGTTATACACAATGTTTCAAAAATATGAATCAAAATGTATATTGATATATCTTGTGAAAATTCAATTCTCCTTCACCCATAATTTTGCTATACACGATAATATATGTTGTATGATTCTAATAATAAAATTTTACATAATATAAATTTGAATAAAAAACGACTTCTTTTCATAATTAAGAATTAATAAATTCTTCAAAAATATATATTTTATATCTAATCATAACATTTTTTTTTAAATCCAGCGTAGGTTTATTTTTATCATCCATTTATTAACCGCTTATTACAATTTAATGGATTTAAAAAATTATATTATAAATAAATAAAATTTAAACCGTATCAATTAGTCACATATTCATAAATTTTCTGGTTGTCTCTGAAGCCAACTTGTTTAGAAATACAAAAATAATACCGCCATTCAATTAGAATCTATTTTATTCGATTTCATCTAAGCATGGCTACAGGTAAAATAAATAAATAAAAATCGGTGTATTATTATATTGAATTATTATAATTTTTTGTTTTTTATAAGGAAATCTTATCAATTTGTAATAAGTAATGATAATAAGTATGAATTTAAAATATAATTTATGTTACTTATTAATAAAATAATTTAAAATAATAAATAATATTATATTTTATAAATTAATGTTTTTATGGGAAAAAATAAGTTCTGATTGGACGAAGTCAATTAAGGTTCTATAGGAACCCTTTAGTTAAATGAGTTTTAAGATAAAATCATTGAAAATATGAATTTACATTTTGCAGGCAGTTTTTTTAGGACATATTTTACTACATTTCAGTTATAGAAATCTGAGAGGTATGGAAATTTTAGAAAAGATTGAGATGTTTTGTGCAAGTTACATAAGGATGAAAGAAAATTGTATTTTTTTTAAAAACACTTCATTTCTCAAAAGAATTTTTTCAAGTATCAATTAAATAAGATCGACATTCAGTCTAAAAATGCATCGAATTTTTATTCGAATTTTGATTAAATTGATTATTGAAATAACCTTTAAACGATGGTTTTAGCTTGACGTTTTCTTCAAGAAATCAAGTGCGGAATTTTGTATGTTGTTTATTTATAAAATTTGTTGTCCTGCCTCGTTCTTCACGAAACCATTAACCAAAATCCTTACAAAACATTTTCGACAAAAATTTTACATTGAGTTTGTTAATAAATTAAATATTATAAATAATCGCAAAAAATAATTTGAACTTAATAACTCTTATTTTGTAAATTTTGTGTAATTTAATCCCAAAATGGGATAGTAAATGATGAGGCCAAAATTCCATTCCTCCCAGAAAACCCTGTTTAACTATAAGAAGTTGAATTTTTAATACTACAAGTCTTTGCGTTTCACGTTTGTTTCTGCCATCTTGTATTTTTTTAGTGCAATTAAAGAAATTGCAAATTTGTCTTAGCACAACAAACTATTAAGAAGAATATAATTAGAGTTGTACCGACTATGACTATAGCCGACTACGTGATTAATCTGCTGGATGACTAGCCGATTAGAAGGCCAAGACGATTACAGAAAAAATTTAAAAATTAAAGGAGAAATATTATATATGTCTAATTTAATTTGATTAGGTTATGTATGGTAATAAATCAGATTGTTTTTGTTTTTATGAAAGATATTTAGAATGTTTTTTTTTTTTACGTTTACAGTACATCTAGTCGCCGAAAAATGGGATCAAGTCTAGCGTATTTGCAAATTTTTAAGTTCACAATTTTATGACTTTCTATGGTTCTTGTCAATCAACTACAGAACATCAAATTATAATAATATATAATACTAATATAATAAATACACATTTATTAAATATATATGTGTCCAGGTGGTTCTGTGGATGAGGTACATACGAAGTAACGTTCTTCCTCTGTAATATATATTATGTCTCAGATGTATCATGTATGTTATCTATCTATATAACTATAAATATTTTATATATGTATATAATATTTGAATATTGAAATACAAGCTTTTAACAGAAATCATTAAAAGTTAATAATACATTTGTAAAATGCATATACAAATATTAAAAATATATACAGGCTGTGTATATAATAACTTACTATAGCTGTTTTGTATACCTCACTCAGAAGAAAACAAATAATAGCATCTTTCTTGCTTGTATAGAAATGGAGGAACAAGAATAAAAATTAAAAAAAACTTAAATTTTTCTTACTTCTCATGATTGATTTGAAATTTGTGTGTGAAATGAAACACACTAATTTCGATTTTTTGTCCCAATTTTCCAGATTAAAATTTTTTGTATTTTATAAATTCGTATTAAGACTACAAAGTAGTCATCATTGGTATGAATTAGATCGTCGTAATGATTCTCTGAGGAGATGTTCGTCGTTGCTGTTTGGTAACGGTTTATTTCCGCTAACCATTTACATGGAGCAAAGAATCGAATCAGTCATACATGTATAGAAAAACATATTTTTAATGATTTTACCTAAAGGAAACCAAAAATTAATTTACAAGCTTTCGTTCCAATAGTTATCAAAATCGAACAAAGCGCTCAAAAGTTAAAGCAGAACAGACAAAAACATATAGATAGATAGTGCCTAAAGAAATGTAAAAACGTCTAGTTAAAACATTTTAACTAACAGTTGCTAAATTGCAACAAAGAGCGAGTTTCCATACGAGCTTCACGTTGTTTTCATTTAAATTATAATAGCATATTTAAACTGAATTATGGTAATCCATTATCACACTTTTATCGAATTTTTAGGAATTTTGATATAAAATATATATGTTATATAAAAATACTTATTCGACACAGCTACACAATACGATAAATTCATGATGAATAGATTCATTATTTGTGTCTAGTTTATAGTACTTACCATAATCTATTTTTCTTAATAATCTTAAAATATTTTTCTCTTACCTAAAACAAAGAAAAGAAATTTGTTAGATATTTATTACTTTTAATAATAAAAACTGAGGAAGAAAATGAATAGCTAATATAATCAGCGTCTTTAGAGATTGAATAATCTCCATTCGAGTTCTAAAAAATTTTTCTGCTAGCCGCCATTAGTATTATGAGAACTACAATTATAAAAAAATACATTATTAAATCGCGTTAAAAAATTATCAGAGGAAAATATATTTATATAAAAATGATGGTTGGTGGGGTTGCAGCTACCTTTTTATATATGATTTTCTTATTTATGCCGATTGATAGTACTAGTTTACACATTTTTTTCTAAAGTTTAAGCTCTAAAATTTCGGAGATAGGACGAATTATTATTCTCAATAACATAACTATATGTATGCGTACTATAATAATAACATGATTCCACCATTAAATATTGTTTAAGTGACACGTTAATAATAATAAAACACATTAACACGCTCTACTCCTAATTCTAAATATCCGAATTTTAAAAAAGTATAAACAATTATGGGATTATATCTAAAACCCATTTTAAAAATGTGATCATTCAGTTCTTTAGAGTCATCCTATATTCATTTCCGTCTCCAATCGTTTTGCCTATGGTTTAAAATATACATATTGTATGTTTAAAATATAATAATAATAATAATATAATTCTTATTAATCTATAATATATAGATGATATATATTTTTGTATACATATAGTTTAGTTACTACACAGGGATTCAACAAGAATCATACTAGTTAATGACAGATTTATATTATCTAGCGTACATTAGACGTACATATATACTTAAATATCTATAGACTGGTCATTAAAATACTATAATATTGTTAAACATTCCAATTAAAGGAGTAATAAACTATTATTAAAAAAAAAAAATATTATTATATTAGACCAATAAAAAAATAAAATACAAATTTATCATCTACTTTCAATAACACATTGTAAATTCATAAATGTCATTAGTCCCAAATTCATATGCCGTCAATACGTTAAATGCAAAACTTATCAAATAAATTTAGCAAATATTTATGTATTTTTTAACGAACAGTTATTTTCGTGAATATTCTGTATCATTGTTATAACGATAACTTAAAAATAAAAAACTGGTATTGCGAAAGCGTTTAAAAAAATTTTGTACACAAAAATGGATATCAAATTTTTGCTATAGATAGAAAATAAATAGGGTAAGTAATAAAAAATATCAAATATAGGTATAATTTCTTCGTTATTTTTCTAAGCAATAAATTTAATTCACCCGGTAGTTACAGTTTATTGTAATTGGGTGATCTTATCAATTCCAAATTTTGACATAGTGCCACGTCTTACATAAAGTTATGGATTTTGATTGCCCAAATTAAGATTTGTCTCAACAAGAACAACAGTTTGAATATGCTAAATGCTAATGAATATTTAAACAATAAACACTGTTAGTTTTTATCATCTTCACTTATATAAAGATAAGTATTTCATGGTGTGCATTTGTTATTTGTTAAAATGATATAATTGAAAATAGTAAAAATAAACAATTTATTTGCAAATAATAATTGAAAATATAAATTTATTAATAAACTGTAATAAAATTGTAAATTTCTACAAATAAAATATCAATTTTAACTTATAAATAAATAAAAGTATTTTTATTTATTTTTTTTAATTTTGTTGTAAATGTATTAAATTAATTTTAAATATATTTATGGTATTTAGTTGAATTTTTTTCCCAAGTATATTAAAATATATATATTTTAATATTAATAAATAATTAAACTGCATATTATGTACATAACATATAAGAGTGAGTATATAAGGTATGTTGTTGGTTGAATTAAACGGTGACAAAGTAATTGATGTACATTTAAATGTTAAACAAATATGTTGTAAGATAACACAACGGGGATGTTTGCATTAATGAGTTTATATGTAACTGTTTGCATTTTTATTCAGATTATATTGCTTTGTTTATTTATTAGAGTAGAGGCTAGAGATACTTGAGTATGAAAATCAACTACCAAATTTTGTGAATGTAGCTATGAATATCTCAATTGATTCGGTTCCGCACTTATACTTATTTTCAATGACACATTTCACGATTTTTATGTTTGGGATATGCTTGTAATATAGCCGATTTTTTTTGAATCCCAAGCTTTGGCATATATTTATTTATGTTTTAAGGTCACTAGAACCCAAATCCTACGATTTTAGAGACATGCATATGTTCGTGTATGTATGTGCAATCATTTATTTCGCCACGATTAACTTCAGAACAGATAATGATATCGATGTGGAACCATTTCCATTCAACGTGTATAAAATTTTCTGATTTTTCATCAAAAAGGATCATGGGTTATGGTTAGCATAAAAATTTATACTTGACCTAGCTATACAAAAGTTATTCACCAATAAAAATCAACTGAGTCTACAAATTTCTTTAGATTTTCAAATCATATAAGTGTCGAGTTTTTCAAACTGTACAATTTTTACAAAATATCTTCGAAAATAGAAACTTCTACTCCAATATTAGATTATCTTTTAATACCAGGCACCGGCATTAAGATGACAACTATCGATTCCTCTCAACCTGCATTTGTAATGCAAAGCATAATAAACCTATCAATCATTCTTACATTCATGATTATAGTAGAAAGATCGTAGACAATTAATAAAAACAACATTAACTGAATCGTGATAGAAAAAGAGTAATTCTGTCATTTTAATTACAAAAGATCAATAAAAAAACTTAAAAATTTCAAATAGAGTTTCACAGTTGATTAACAACAACTGTCAATTCTATGTAGTAGCACCATCATGCGGTTGTCAGATTTTAAATAAAATAAATAACTGTTTTATAATTCATTTTAAAAGTACTCTTTTTTGCCAAAATGTGATATAATCAATTGATAAGAGGAATATGTATAAGTTATAAGTATATATAGACTTGATTATTATTACCAAGCATTATACCTTATTAGGAATGTTGATTTTTTAATAAACAAGTGAAAATAACAACCACGAGACTTAATTGTTATAATACTCGGCATATATTTGAAAATATATGTGAACATTTACAATCATGGACATTCAGAATATGCACTAAATATCCAAGCAAAAAAGTAATAAAAGTTTGTTATATAATAATATGTAGATATAATAATTACTTGCAGAATCGATTTATTTGATGAATTTGTCCACTCAACAGAGTTTATTGTGCCTATTTTATTTAATACATCTTAAACAATTTTTCATCATTTCAATTGAAACGTCTTTACTTCCCGAAGTTAATTTTTAAAAACCTTAAGAAATAGTCAAAATATGGACGAATTCTTAGTTCAACAAACAAGGAGATTAGCATAAATGACATCATATATGTTCATCTCCGTAGTGATTATATATAAGGGTCACTGTTTTTGTGAGAAAGCGATAGAAAACAATCTTCAAGAGCTTATAACTAATTTGTTTTTGAAGCAATTTTAATTTAATTTTTGAATTTTGTTTGGTATTGAGTCTAATTTTTCATTATGATGAATAAAATAGCAAATTTTTGTTGTTGCATCTTCCCTATTGTTTTTGACAGTAAAACGCCTTTTATCACGATGATATCTATAGAAAATTTAATCAAAAAAATAAAATATACTTTTCCTGTTTTGTGTATGCAGTATTTGTTATTTTACAAATTAAACTCAGGTATTACAAAAACGATTTTAACTAGAAAATATGCTTACTTTAATAGCACAAGTAAGTGAACCTATAAATAAGACACGCTTACAAAATAGTAATATTTGAATGAGAGAGTGAAAAATAACCATAGTTATATGAATAGAAAGAAACAAATACACGTTATGATTTTTGTCATTTCATTCTTCTGTAATCCATGTAAAAGAACTTCGTCCAAAAACTATTTTTTTTATACATATACTGCGTGTATAAGTAATAACGAAAAAATATAACAAATACGAAAAGTTTTACCAATAAAATAATGTGCCACTACGGCTTAAAAATATATAACAATAGTTTATTAATCGATATTCGATACACATAAATCATTGTTAAATTAATGTGGAAACAATTAAGTAATTATCTAAATAATAAAATTCCTTATATAATTTTTAGTTATAAGAAAATAGTTGAGCTATATTTGAAAATTAAATAGCATTGTTTCGTAGTAGCCAACAGCTTAGGATGTTTTATTTATTATTCATGATGCGTAAATGGTTCTTCGTTTATTATAACCATTGTTATTTAATAAGCTACATTAGTTTGTTTTGTTCAATATACATTTCTGTAGTAATTAATAATAGTTTATATTGAATTTATATGTTAAATGCTCACCATATTTGGATTTCTGTTCATTTTACAATAAATAATTTCTTATTTGTTTTGTATCAATAACGGAATTTATTAAAAAAAAAAAAAAAAACTTTTAAACCATTGGTAATTACGATTTTATTTTTATTTTTGTTAATACCCAGTTGCACCGTTGTTTAAAAAGTGAATAACTAATGTTAGAGTTTAGATTAAAGTAAGTTGTTTTGGATCCCTTTTATTAAGCGATGTATATTTCCTAACTTTTATTCATTTTTCATTTTGGACAACAGCTAATCAATCAACTTTTAATACATGGGCGGGAATTAAGTCATAATCTATAAGACTGTAAAAATGTTTTAAGAGGCTAAGCCAATCGAATACTTTAAATAATATTATCTTAAATAAATAAATATAAATATACTTTTGTTATCTACATAATTCCGAGAGTCATCCTTAATATTAGAATAAATTTACACGTAGCATCACTTTTTATTATGAAATTGGTCTTTTTATATACTTTTAACGGCGATTAGTATTGAAAAATTTACTGATTAACTCTGATGATACATTTTAAATGCGATTTATATTAGAAAAAATATAGTAAAACAAATCGATTATGGGATTCCGCAAATTATATTAGAAAAACAAACAATCTTAAAATTGGATAATTCTTTATAGTTTATACATATTTAGAATAAAACTGTGCAAATGGGCATTAGTTATGTACCGGAAACAATTTATATAATGCAAGTTGGAAGAAATAACTTGTTATGAAATTCTTCTGCAATTAGTTCCGTTACTGGGTTTTATAAATAAAAAAATGAATCAAAAGCATGGACTTTCCGAAATAAAAATGATTTATTATTTTAATTCATAGATTATAAAATTCGCTACATAGTATATTAAATGACAATATTAATTATTAGAAAAATAAATTCATTTTCCCGGATTAATTAGAAACCATAAATTAAAATAAATCGATTTCGCATTGAATTAATATTTACATTATTACTAGAGGCTTAAAGATTTCCGTAGGATTTAAATAAATTTATATCCATGACTTCTATTAATTTGATTGAAATATCAATCACTAAAAAAATGTGGTAGGGAGTTAATTACCAAATTCATTCAAAATTTAAGAGAAACCATTTATGTTTCTTCTGTGGTGCTAATGTCCTAATTAGGAAAAAAAGTCCTCCATATTTGCATTTATTTAAGTATGCATTACTAGAATTCTTCAACATTCTAGTCTTGATAATTTATGATAAATAATTAGTAGCCAAAAACCATAAAAATTTATAATCAAACGATCGACAAAGATGTCGAGAGCAGACTCTAGGATGTAGAACTTTAGGTTATGGATCTTACATTCATACGGCAGTAATGATCTATTGTGTTATCGTACTAAGGGCGGATTTGACTACGTACTCGATAGGCCGAAGTATATGGATAGCCCATATTTTTAGAATAAAGTATATATAATTACGTACCACTGGAAAAACTAAATCCCATGTGTATCATTATTCAAATAATTTGGGGTTGATTTAGTTCTGGAATGGATACATTTACACTTTTCATCTAAGACGATTGTAGGGAAACTCCATCTATATTAAACCTCTCTAAATATTTGAGAATTCGTTCCATTCATGTTGAAAATTGTTCTGTTGAAAGAAACTGTTTTTGTTTCAACCGAATGAAGAATTATTAGAGTGTTTCAATAATTCAAGAAAAGCCTAACTCTATGTCTATAATGACAGAAATAATGAACACCATCAACAATGACGGGATAAAAACGCATTTTCCAATAAAATAATTTTAAAAGAACTTCTTTATTATTCATTCTATGACCAATTCATTCATACAGTTCACATCCACTTTACAAGACCAAACCTTTCCACTTAACGACGGAATAAATGCCGAGGATTGAAACAATTTGCTGATTATTTCATCTCGTTATTTTCTCTATATGTTAGAAGAGTAAATCTGAATGACATCTAAATAGAGACCAGACTATCCTAGTACTAGATCAAGCCATCTCAACTATATAAATTCATTTTTATAACAACAATGGAAACTGACCCGACAACCCGAGCATATTGCTCTTAGTATCGACTGTCTAGCAAACCGAATCATCTGGATCAAATTCAATAATACCTCCATATTAGTTTTTGATCATTTATTTATGTGATGGACATGTTTTTGTGATCAAATTTGCTTGAGTACCTGTTTAAAATATCATATTTTAAAGCGTATCTTTATAGCGTATGCGTGGAGTAGAACACAAATTTAAATGAACTGAATAAATAAGTTAATTTAAAATTTAATGTGTGTATTTATTTTAAATATCTATTTATTATGTTTTCCGAATTGTATAAAAAAATAGAGTACATGTTTGTAACAACTTGTTCTTGCGATGATCACACATAAAATTGTAATAACGCCTACAGAATACAAGTAAACAAACTTATTAACAAAAATCACCATATTAAATCAATAAAAATAAATTTATTTATTTTAAATTTTAACAAAAATTTTATTTACATACAACATTGTAGTACTAGGCATTTTAATGAAATAATTTTTGTAATTTCGTGTAAAGCTAATTTAAAATAAATGCAATGTTAGGGTAGCCCAAGCAATGATTTTTGGATTTACTTGAGCTCCTCAGAATAAGATATGGGAGATACCTTACCCTCTGTTGAGTACTTCGTATGATCGGCTACCTTATAGCTCGGGACCATATACACAGCTAAGATTTCGTGGAGATACTCAACAAGGTGTTTGGTAATTCACTTTAATCTGACGCGCTCAAGTATAACCAAAAATTCCCGCTCCCCTAACACAAATTATTGTGGTTTTTAAGATTCAGTAAAAAACGTCATGAATTCAACTAAATTTTAATCCCTCATTTAAGATTTTCTAGGGTGATTTAGGTCTAGGATCACGAAAATTAATTTCACGAATAAAATTATTTCTTTCTGATTTCGATTTAAAATTATGTTTATAAGAATAGTTTGACCTTTGGATTTCATCAACCATTTAACGATTGGCTACGTAGTTATTGATATAAACCCTAAATCTCAACCCAAAGGTCAATATTTCGGACAAACAAGCAATATATAGAAAATTGACCATCCAATTGTAAAAAATGAAATTAGATTTCCCAGACTTTCCTTCCCTACAAAACCTAAATACATAAATTCATCCTCTGGAGAAGCATAAGATATTAATTGAATATATCAAAATTACTTGACAATATAAATTACTTAAATTATAGAAAATTTATTTGTATCACATGCAACTTATTATAGAAGTTTAAAAAAAAAAACTGATTTCAAATTAATTAATTATTTTTATTAATATTATTGTGATTAAAACATTAAAATATTTGTAATTAACTAGTTCAGTACGTGTACATTCAAATACCATTACATACAATATTCCATATTAATGGTTTTAATTAAAAAAATATTATTTACTAAAATATACTCAGCAGGATATTTTTCGAATTGAACTCAACTTACACGCATGTATCTTCAACTTCAAAATAAAAAAAATAAAAATTAAGTAATAAAAACAAATATTTTATAATCATAACTGTTAAATGTATATCGATTTTTATTTTTTCATTTTAATATAAAAGAAAAAAAAAATTAATTTAAAAATTGTTCACAGAAGTTGAAATGAAGACATTAGATTGTATACTTATATGGTTAATGAATGCCACTGTTGAAAGTGTTAGGTTATTTATGATAGTTTTTTGTGTACCGCGCGAGGCTTGCCCACCCGGACCTAGAACTCCTGCTGTGATCATTGGAATGATTATCGGTATTTATATAGTGTTCCCAAATTTTCAACTTTTTTTTATTTATTTATATTATATGAACTAATATATGAATTCTTACGAAGTTTTCTAATTAATTGTGGTTGCATTTGTTTTATTAATTATAATATTTTTATGATTTTGTTTTTCTTAAATTCTAAGATGATTAAGAATAATGGTATCATAACATACGATCATAAATTAAAATTATGTTCTTAAGAGGTTTTATTTATTCAAATTTTAGACACGCGGCAAATTTTATTGTTAGCTATTTTTTAAATACAGATGTATATTTTAATGTATAAATTTGTTAATAAAAAACTATTCTTCTGAGACCGTTTCACCTCTATTAAAAAATATACATTTACCTAAAGCCAGTAAACATAATTTCTAAGTTATACATTTTTTTTTTTTTTTTGTTAAATGATTATAATAGCAGAAAATAATTTACATTCCTTATTTAAAACTTTAAACATTAATTAATAATAATATTATGAGATGTTTATGTTTTCAAGACCATTTCCAAATAGGGAAGATATTTTTTATCACTTCATTAAAACGTCTTTATTTCATGAATTTGGAGTTTTTCTTTTTAAATTCTTAAAAATTAGCCAAAATATGGACGTTTAAATTTCTCATAAAAACAAAAAAAGGCCACTTATATACACTTGCCTTCAATAATTAAGATAATTAATGTTAGTGCGTTGATTGTGAATAGAAATGTTGTATAAATTACATTATTATACAAAAAATTTTCTATAGAAAATAACTGCTTATTTTTATATTTGTTATTGAGCTCACATTTCTATGGATGAAATTATTCTTCCCTAGTTTTTTAAATTTTCTATAATTAATTCTATAAAGTAAAGCTCTTTTGAATAAAAATAAATTAGTGCATGTACTTATGCATGCGCCTCAGAAGTCATACTTTGTTTACCATAAATACCTTCTCTTAGAATCAATTTATTTACAAAATATTTATTCCAATTCCTTATTTAAAAATTGTTCATTAAAACTAGAATAACTTAAATGAGTTGTTTTCAACACAAATATTTACAATCAACGACATTTTGTAATAAAAAACAAATTTATTAAAACAAAAATTTCAATATACATTAAAATAAAATATTTGTTTCTACTGTAATTAGAAAATTTCTATGTTTAAAAGAGAAAAAAAAAACGTAAATACTACTAATATTCCATAAATACCAAAAGATTATATTTCTGTATAATAAAATCTCTATTATTAACATAAAAGTCAAGTTTCTGCATAAGTACTGCACCAAGTATGTTAAAAACTTTATTTTATTAAGCATTATTAATATAAAATAGTTTCTTTTGCAACTGTTTACATATAGCTAGTTTTTGTGTTAAAATAATTATAAAGAATATTATTTGTTATTAAGCGATTTGTTAAAACCACAAATAAATGTCATAATAAATACGATGGTATTTGTACATAGAGGTACAAATAATGTAAGACCTGTGAATAGTAAACTCTTCCGTAAAGTGTTTAACAATAAGCACCGGTAGATCAGATTGCACAATTCATTCGTCTGTTGCTCAAAAATAAGAATGAAGAAATAATAAATACTTGTGGTGTTTTTTGCAGTTTTTCTCAATACAGGCTTATGTCGGTAAAGTTGCGTACAAAATGCTAGACTACACTAAACGTTACATCATTTTTATATATCCACATAAATTTTTACAGCATTTATCTGCTTTCGATTCAGATACGAATCATCTTACGAAAAGGCAGTGTTTGAGAACATTTTCTTTCATAGATTCGCCTATTTTTGGATTCACCTCTACTTGCAGATTTTTCTACTTTTTTTTCTACTTCCGTATTTTGAATGGTCAGAGTATCTAACAATCAGGTTTATTTCGAAATTTCAATCCAGTTTCGAGCATCTGCAATTTTTTGTATAGTTATTTTAATCAAAAACTATATACATTGACAATTTCCATGTGCTTCAGAAATAAAAATGAAAATAAAAATTTCTATAATCTATGGCAGAGTTAACTATAATTAGCTTGTATAAAATGAAATAAAGTTTCACAAGTAATGTACACAAAGTAGCATTATTTATAATGTAATTAAAAACTTGATAATGATTTGAATAAACATATGTTTATTTCAGTTATTTTTATAGAAATTATGTATAAAATTCAATTCAATTCGTTTAGAATGTGAGCTCAAATGAATGTTTTATCTTATTATTATTTTTATTGAAACTATTATAATTATACTCATGTTGTGTATATACAGGATTTTTTTTAAATTAATAGTAGGTAAATACTATTGGAAATGATGTTAGGATAATTTTTGGTTTAAGCAGTTATAATAAGCATGTTATAGTCCAAAGCATCTTATGTGAATTCTAAACGCGTAAAAGTTGCAATATTTCCGGACTAGAATTTTTAGATTTCAAATCGTATACGAGGCAAAATACATAGTACTTCTTGGGAACCTTGCGTAATATCATCCGTAATATTCTGGTTTATTCTCCAATCAGTAATGGTGTATAATAATTTTGGGTTGAGTTATCTAGCCTATGAAGTCTATGATTATTTAATATATATTATGATGAATAAATAAATGTATATAATCTTTACAGGATAGAGCTTAGATAGACATTTCTGGTGAATTTGTAATCGTCTCCAATACCCTTTGCGACTTTCTTGAAATGGCAGCTTCGCAGTACGTTACCAAAGAGGTACTGCGCTCTCTATTGATAACATTAAAAAGGCACATATAATAAGTTAACCCATCAATGCATTTAAAATATAGCCATAACAATCTTAAAGTTATTTAGGCAAAAATAATTTGACGAAAAAAAAAAAAAAATTATTCTGATATTCACCAAATCAATTTAGAAAGCTAGACACACATAAATTTAATTTGAACTTTTAATACCACGTTTTTCACAAATATTACGTACACCCTATGCCCTAAAGACAAATTTATATAAATAAATTTTTCGGTGTGTAAAGAAACTAATATAAAAAAAAAGAATTTTATATATCTGCAAGAAATACAGATATATAAAATCTCCAAAAAATTTTGTATTTGCAGAAAATTCATGTTTACTTTAATCCCCCTTCCTTTTGTACCAGCTTTCCTGTTTTCCTGGTAGTTGAATCGTTTTCGTTATTCCATTGTTTTTAAATAAAAATTTCACGTGAACGTTTGTATTCTACAATTTGATTGGCTGTTTGCAGACTATTATATTCATTTGTAAAGCATAATTCACTATTATTTATAGATGCAATACGGTACATATTATATAGTTATAATATAATATTTTTTAACGAAAATATAGAATCGATAAAACAGGATTTAATGTGTAGATCAGTGGACTAACGAAAGCGATTCAACTTTAGTAATAATTTATTACTAGACTAAATATTTTTGGTTTCCAATGCGGATTATACGTTGATTGTCCAAGGAATAAATAATGATCTCAAAATGTTTGCATATATTTAAAATCACTCTGTAGGTTTTCAAATTTCAATATATGTAAATTCGAACTGGTTTCATTTAAATTCTGAACACATTACCGTGTTTGTGTGTACGTACATTCAAATAAAAGTTATATTATTATACAATGAGTACGATATAGATTTTAAGAATCATCATATAAAAATAATATAAAATAAATGGTAATAAAAATCTTTAAAATGACTTTTATATTTCAATGAGATACCTTTTAATCGAAAAATAGTTCGCTTCGATATATGCACGAGTAAATATTTGTACATTACAATATGTATAAACATATTATTATTATTACTTCAAAATTATTATACCAAACTTGTTTTTATTTCAGTTTTGCAAAAAAAAAAAATAATGATCACCAGCTAAGCTGAATTGTAACTTATGCGATTTTGTGTTTTCATTACTGTATAACATAATATGTGCGTTTTTGTAGTTCCGTACCTAACAAGAGCCACATTTATCATTTATTAGCGAAATCATGAATTAAATTT
The DNA here is from genome assembly GCA_020423425.1 of Chrysopa pallens. NCBI lineage: Eukaryota > Metazoa > Arthropoda > Insecta > Neuroptera > Chrysopidae > Chrysopa > Chrysopa pallens. Next base: position 34,847,479 of record CM035593.1, read on the forward strand.
GGTAGAAAATAAAAAAGATTATAACAAAATTAGCTATAAATCATGCGTTGTGAATCATGTTTCAAATAAAATTTTGCGAAATGTGCTTCATGCATACATTTGGAGCGTGGTTTTAATTGAAACTTCCTAATGGAAAAACATGAAGCCTCCGCCACTTTCACCTGATTATTTCGGAAACGTTTGCACAAACCGTCACCAAATTAGCAACGAGTAACATCTCCTCAGAGAATCATTACAACTAGCTAATTCATACTGATGATGACTACATTGTAGTCGAAATACGTATTTATAAAATACAAAATAATTTTATCTAGGAAATTGGGGAAAAAATTGAAATTTATTCGAAAAATCCTAGAGTTCTCATTAATAATTATATATAAAAAAAAAAAAAAAAATGAAAAATTATGAAAAATATTTTTATTTGCAAAAAAACGTGACGTGTAGTTGAACAAAGCAATAACTATAATTTGTTCATTAATTTGCCAAATCATTAAAAAAAATTTCCACCTCATATCAATAACGCAATTTTGGATACTTTGTGCATGTGGATGTCTTAGATGCAATCACCGATAAAATTTTTTTTAGAAAGTTTAGGGGTATAAAGAACGTTTTAATCGAATCTTTTGTAGAATGTTTACTTCTTATACTTTCAAAATTTTTAAAATTTTTTGTTTAAAAAGCACTCAGATTCCAATGATGGTTTTGAAATTTAAAACAATAAGAGGCTAGAAATGTAAATTCAATTATTTACGTATGATTTGGCATACTACTGTCATGGTGAAATCAGTCAAATTAGAATCAGGCTGCTCAGAGCCGATAATTTCGTACTGATAATCCCCTTAGTAGGAGAATTACCTTTGGAATGTTCCTTAAACACAAAACACAAAACGTTATAATTGCTACAATGTATTTCTAAAATCAATAAATTTTCGCTGTTAAGCGGCTTCGTATATCTACATAGTCAACTTGCCGTTTTAGCGTCTATAGAGTTCATAATGAAAACATTGTTAACAAGAATTATATTTTCTAAATTATGCGAAATGTAACCGTACGTGATTCGTACACTCACTTGTCCAGCTTATTATGTAAAAGTTAGAAATACTATGCATGTAAATTTAAAATTTATATTATGTGTTTATTCAAGGAAATATTTACTACATTAAATTTACTCGAAATATCATCTGTTCATGTTCATACAACAACAAAGAATAATTTATTTTTCTAGAATTAAATTTTAGAATTCTGATTACTTCCTTGTATGCTTTTTAAGTCAGAAGGCATGCAAGGAGAGTCAAAATTTTTAAGATATTCAAGATACGTATCTATATACATGGAGACATGGAAAAAAATAGAGCGTGGAATCCCTCCGCGCGAAAGAAGTGAAATTTCAGGTATACTACACGCATGCGTTCGATTGCCACGCATACACTCTCACTCTGTGCCTTTCTATTCCCTCAAAGAAGACGCGAAAGAAGAAATAGCATATTTTTGTCACTAAAATAGATTTTTTTTTTTTACTATGTATACTCGTTTAGAAGGTAAAAAAATTTATGTGTCTCATTTATTGATTCTTTGAGATACCTGCAAATAAATCAATACGAACTTTGGTTAGTGACCTCAACTTTTAAGTTCCTGTAACACATTTTTCTTTCTTAATTTGTTAATGTTAGTTCTTTAAAACCTTATATCAGGACTTCGATATTAATTCTATATTAATGTCCTATTCGATATTAATGTCCTATTAATTTTTAATAGGACAAAGAAAACTATGTTTTTTTGTTGTAAAAATAAAGTTCAATCATTTGATTATTAAAAAAAAAAACGCGATTTACTCAATAATATAAGTTACTTTACCTTTTTTGTCACTGTTAAATCGGTCGGTGTCATCTAAACGTTTATGATTTTGAAGACTCATTCATCGGGACTACAAATCCAAATTGTCCTGCTTTGAAACTTGGTTCATACTTTGATTGACCTATTCCGGACAATAAGATAATTTCTTTTTTCTTTATCATAATGATTTACCAGTTTGAAAACGTAGATAATAATTAACTAGATTAACATATTTTTATAATTTAATAATAATTAATTAAAAATAGAATCCGTATCCTTCTTTGATTATATTTAATAGAATTAAAATGTTTCTATTAGCACACTTTATTATTATTATAAATAATTACATTATATTATCAAGGTGTGTTTTAAAGTTTTAAGAATTGAAAAACTGATTTGAAATTCATAATAAAATTTTATAATATCAATATGTATACCGAACGTCTTAGGCTAACTTTATATTATACTGTCACTTTGTCTCATTCCAATCAATACATTTAAATTGGAATACCTATTACTTATACTCATAAAGCCAACATATGTTTTTTGTACTTTTGCGATAAACCGTAAATGTATATCGGTTTTGGAAATTGTCAAAAACATTTTCATAAAAAGGTAATAGCCATTACCATTTTATATCCAAAAGTCTTAAGAAATCCTAAGATTTTAAGCTTAAAAAATAATTAAAAACATGGTTTGAAAATTTGAGATTTTCCTAAATATGTACAGCAAATTCACCACGATTGAAAATTAATTTATATACGTTTAAAAAACAAACGGTATGCATACAATATAAATTGACTGTCCATTTTCTATACATGTAGACTTAAACCAATCAAATTTTATGATTATTACAGACAAGATTTAATTATATAATTAATGTAAATTTTATAATTATCAAGATAATATTCATGAGATATTTGTTATGTTCTAAGGTTTATAGACACTGACAGACAAGCAGAGCGATTTATCAGCAATTTATGAAGTATACGTACAAAATGTTAGAACATTTAAAAAAATACTTTGTAATTTCAGAATTTACATTTATATTTGACTAATTACAAAATAATAGCTGTTTACTATTTTATCCTTAGCTATTACAAGAACTGTTATGCTACTTGAAAAATTAGACGAGTGAATTGTTATCAAAGTAATATAATAATAACCTAAATCAAATATAAGGAAGGGTGGGAGTAGTACGTGGTCTATACTCCGAATACTGAGAAATTTGATAGTTTAAGTACACACTTTTCATTAAACTTAAATTTTTCAGCTCGAGATGGTTAGATTTTTATTGTTAGCAATACATTATACTCATAAAGAGTACTATTTTGACATGAACTAAGAATTCTAATCAAATATTTCATACTCCGATATAAACTAGTTTTTACCTGATTACTGTAAATCATGACAGTCATACAATTGAATTGAATATAACTGTTTGTATTATATGCCTGTGACTGAATTGGTTTTCTGTTAAAAACCAGTTTATATCAGATCAATATCTAAATGCCAGACACTTCTTGTCGAATTTACTCAATGCATGTGCACAAAGTTTTAAATATTTAATCGTTGGATATTTATATGAAACGCATAATTTAACACATCCTGTAAAGTGAAACAAACATTAAGAATTACATTTAACTAAAGAATAATAATAATAATTTGAATTGAAGATAATTATGATATTAAGTAAGCAATACCTACTTAACTTATCAATTTATATACCAAGTTAGTAAAACACATAAAATGTTATTAAATGTTAATTTAGATTAATAATTTCTTCATTAATTCGTTATATAACGTTAACGCACAGTTGAGTTGTATAGTTTTATATCATCGTCTTGTATTAAGTGTATATGTATATATGTATGTTGTTACTATCATAACGACTATAATGTAAGTAACTCTTAAGCAAATAAAATAAATATAAATCGAAAGAAGATAGGCTAGGTAGGTACTAAGTCTTGTATATATGTTACAATATTCAGTCAGCATCAAATGACGCGTACATACTTACAATTCTATTTTTTTTTTTTAATGGTATAATATAATGTGACTACCTACCACTTTAAAAAATTGTAATTTTATATTAAAAAATGTTTGTAATAATGTTATGGCTATGAAGAAGGTTGATGTTTAAACGCTGTCTTAGTTACAGGATGGTTTAATTATACAGCTAATTATATTGGGAAACTGAAAGTCGATACTCTATCTGGTGGTTTAAATAGGAACTAGAGTTTGAAGAATAAACAAGCAACAACATTCAAAGAATAAAAAATATATTATCTATGATTATGGTCTTAATGACCTCTAAAATTTTAAATTCTTAAAAAAAAATTTTATATTTTGAAAGTATAAGCAAAAATAGTAATAAAATATTGAAAAATATTTCTGTAATAAGAATAAATAGCATCTATTATTGATACAAATATAGAATTTTCGTAAAAATAAAAGTCGTATCTGCGGTAGTTTGTATACGTGTAAAAGTTATGCTTCAAAACATAAAACAGTTCGTTTTCATTAATTTCCATTAAAAATGATAGCCAGGCTTGGATTAAAATTCTAAGGATGAAAACAAATATCCCCCATAATGTGAGTGTGCTCGCGGCATTTTTAGTCAAATTTGATATTGAATTTACTCGCATTAAAACTTACATTAAACTTAAAATGTAAGTTTTAATCGAAACGATTTCGAAGCAAGTATATCATTAGACCTGTTCCGATTAGTCGGCGATTAGCCGAATATTCGGCCACTTTCGAAATGAAAAACATAAAAACCTCAATTTCCGTTTTCCAATACAAATGTTCCTATCTGTCGTGGTCATAGAAACAAAAATATTATCATATGTATATAATCTTCCTTATCCCACAACATTCTGGTTTTAAATTGAATCATTAATATCTAAAGATGTTGTCAAATGCATATGTATATGTAGTTAGGTCAAAGGTGATGCATATTGAGACCGTGGGCTTAAGCCAAAGCCAATAGCGTTTCTTACTTTGGGACCGAAGTGAGTTTTCTGGGCAACACCTCCTTTGCTCATCAGGACGGAGGCCAAAATACCTTCAAATCATAAAATAATCATACCAAAAGCAGAATATTGTATATAGATTTCTGTAATTCGATTTTTATACCATTTTGAGACATTCTGTACCAATATCGATAGTTGAATGGGTAATTTAGAAGTCTTAAAACATAAGTATACGATTGAAAGTATTCGTTTATGTGTATATTGTATAAAAGTATGTATGTAAGATATTTTATATTCCTCGCATCATTATGTTCGATGAAATGATGATACTTCTTTCTTTTTACCAATCTTTTCTCTTTTAAGAAGTAACTTCTTCTCTTATATTGATGTTGTAAAATTCAATTACATTCAGTCAACATCATCAGTTGTGTATGTTGAGAGAGAAGTTGTACATATTGAAAAACTGAACAACAGGTGCTTTAACAACTATTTTATTTATCAGATTCATTCAATTCAGAGTAAAATAAAACAAAAACAGAAAAATGTTTCTAAAATGTTGATTTTATTGTCTTTCAAAAGTAAAAAGGATTTTTATTCTGTTGTTATTTTATGCTTTAGAATTTATAAGATATATATTTAATCAATTAGAGAAAATTGTATACAATGCAATACAATTTTCAATTCAGTAAAATATTTCATAAACTGGGATTCTCATTACCAATAATCCAATTTACGATCATTGGCACCATGTAGATGAATTCTGTTCTAACCTATAGAATATTTGTCAATTGGGCAATATGAAGCCTCCGCCTATAAGATAAGAATTGCATATTTTTTCCCATCATTGGGAGGCTTCGATGCTTTTTTGCAAATTTAGTTCTGAATGCAATATTATTACTTATATTAATCCAAGTAGTAATCAAAATCGATAATTTAAAGTATCGAGAAATAATGGCGGTAGGCAATCAACTTAGCTGAGTACATAAAGCTACATAAAATCCAAATAATTCTACGAAAACCTCGATTGTTGATTTACCGGCAAATTATTTACGATTTGAAGGTTCGAGTTTTGAATACAGGACAGTGAACGATGCGCACACAACAAATGGTTCGGTATTTTTATCGAAAAATCTTTTGGGTTGACTTTTGGCTTGAAAATAAAAAAACTGCGTATTTTAACAATTCCCCAATTTTAGCTTTCATACAGAACGCAGGAAGTATTTCAAATATCATTAAAGTATTGTTCTTAACCAATAATCATACTTTCAAATCATATAAAAATATTTGTACATAATAATTTGAAACTAAAAATAGTAAAACATATTTGAAAGCCTCATGTAAATTTAAAATTATGTACATAAAAAAAAATTCTTTAATAAATAAAAAAAAGTAGGTGCTCGACATTCAACTACATAAAAAGTATTGAATAGACAATGGAAGGTCATATACCTTGCTTCGTTGATTTGCTATTACCATCATCAGTAAAAAAAGAATGCGAGTAAAAACAAACCAACACATACCAATACACAGAAAACTATATCATATTAATATTATAATGAAACCAACAAATAATAATCCTACAACATAAAAAATTTGTAGGCTTGCCGAAAATCAATATTATCTTTTATATACTGCTTATGGAGTTACGGGAGTATTTCTTTTGATCCACTCTGGCAATTTGTACATTCAACTAGATGCGTTAACTCTAGTAATTCTAATAATTTTCAGCGATGTATATAATATTAAATAAATGAAATAATTTTGAATACGCACAATAAACTATTTGGCTCATTTTTGAAAATAATTTTAAAAATTCGTTATTACATAATAAGCACACTACATTCAAATTTCCAGGAAATCTATATTATTACCAATAAAAATGAATATTATAGTATAGATTTCCAAAACAGCACAAAAGACGATATTTCTCTAATGGCGTTTCTTACGTGGTATGTAATATATTCTATAGTGTACTGGCTAGTGACATCATAAGAGCTGTCACCAATCACAGGACGTTTATGTGGCAGATAAAATTTCAAAAATTATCACATTTTATTTCACGTAATTTGCACAAAATAAACATAATTTAGTTTAAGTAAAGTGACATAGGTTTTTTTAGGCCATAAATCTTATATTTTTTAGGCCATATTTTGTAGTATGTTTTAAATAACTTTACTAATAATTATATTCCTAAAAAAATTTAATTGATCGAGTATAAATTAATGTATATTTCAAATTCATTGTTTTATTCATTCATATCATATTATAATTTCGCATATCGTATTCATAGTTTGTCATAGACGCATACATTTTTAACTTATACTTCTATGTAAATATTTTCAAAAATGTAAACAAATATTAAAATATCAATTTTCGATCAAACAATCACTTCTTAAAAGTTAATACTTTGCTTTACCAAAAAATTCCCTCATGCTATAAAACGTAGGGTTAAAGAACAGAATTTGAATATCAGAACTTTCAACCATAATCAAAATTCATTTTTCAAAATCAGTTTTTTATAAGTCAAAATTTATATGATATACATCAATCTGTCAGTGAATTAAACATTCATGTTAAATAAAATAATGGCTCTTAGTTTTTAAAATCAAAATACAGAAGTAAAAAATGATTTTTATTCAACATCACATGTCAATCATTTTTGCACATTTGTATACAAATTATAACAGTAATAATTTTTGGTGCTGGTTCTTCATGAAGAGTAAATGATTGATTTTTGCCTCTGTTTCTCGATTATAAAATATAGGTATTGTTGAAAAAAGCATACAAAATTGGCAACATAAGTAACTTTTGAAATAATACAGCTTGACCTGATAAATAATAAAAATTTCTATGATTGAGAAATCGAGACTATTGAATATTATTATAATTAAAATCACAATTCAACGTAAACGACATAGGAAAAATGTGTCCAAAGCAATGGATAAGACATGAATATACGAGTATTGCGTGAATAGTATTTCTTTACCATTAATGGTATGCGGATGACTTGGATCGTTTGAGTAAGAAGAATAATAAATAATGCTTAGTCAAAAAGCAGTTCACTGATTAATATTTAGATTTGAATTATTATTCTAATCCATAACAAAGTACCATATTTAAATGAATCAATGAAGTGTAACTTATTCATATCGAACTAAAAATCATTGATCTGTCTATTGATATTATGCTGAAGTTTAATTGAAAATCCTATGTCTTGTGTCTTCTATCAATAGTCTTTAAAGAAATATGCTTGCATCTTTTGACCGGAAAAAGTAGGTAGTTCATCTTTACTTGAATTTTGTCACTTGAAAATCTGAGTTATAATTTTGCAAAGAAAATAAGGATTTTTAAGGAGGACTCAAACATAAAACTGAATGGAGGGTACATTATGTAAAATCTTTTAATTTTTGGGTCTAAATAACTCAAAAAATACTTATCCAAATGTTATGACATTTGGTATGCATTATATTGACATGAGAACGGATAGCTTGTCGAAGAGTTTTCCTCGAAAAAAGATTTTTGATTTTATCATTACAAATTCATTTTTGATAAAAACTCGACAAGCCCTCCGTTATTATGATAATATTATACATACCAAATTTCATAATATTTGTTTGAATATTTTTTGAATTATTTTGGGCGCAAACCTTGAAAAAAATACAATGTATTTTACATTCAATTTAAGTTTCCAGGTTATTAGATGCATACTCCTTACGTTAGAAGTGTACTTTATGTAATGCGTCAAATCCGTCTCAAAAAGATGGTATCAAAGATTGATTTCGTCTTTCAACTAGATTGCCCTCTTGTAACCTTAAAAATATTAAATATCTGGACAATGTAAAACTATTTCACTTGATACAAACGACGTGACTTTTATTTTAAGCATATTATTAATTTTTTTTTTTTTTTCATAATAATAATTGTAAGCTTATAAAATAATTTATGTAAAAATGTATTTGCATAATAAATTTCAATTAATAAAATTTGTCCCTAATGTCATACTATGTATATGATTGTATAAAAGTGCCATTAATTAATTTAATATCCAACTATCAATCATAAATTTTAAATACTTTTAATTAAATATAGCATTCCGTAGCGAATTATTTTAGAAATTGTTTGAGTCCTGAACGACGATTGGTAAATCCATATAAATTAAAAAAAGTAAGCGACTGTTATTAACTTGTTCTTTTCTCCAAAGTAATTAGATAGGAGTGTAAATATAAACATGAATGTTATATTTGACATCATAGTTGATTTCAACTCTTCCCACTTGACTAAAAATATTTTTTATAATCTTGTATTTGATTAATATTATTTTGATCAAATTGATTAAGCAAATCATATTAATTAAAACTAATATAAGCAAAACTAAACATTGGCATTTAAATAATTATTTAGGAGATTTTCAAAATAAATTTTTTTTTATATTTTAAAATTGATTACAAAATATTAATTATTTGAAGCACTGGTGCTGGCAATATTGCCCGAAACACACATCGCTTAATTTATTTGTGTTTTTTTAAGTTTTTTATTTTATATTAGCAAAACAAAAAAAGGCAGTAGGTAGTGTAAGCGATATATAAGATTTATAATTTATAATTATGTAATCGCTTTAAGTAACAACTCACTTCTTGTGTATGATGATAAATTATACTTAAGGTTATTCGATCCTAGCCACTTACTATAATAGATCTATGGTAAACTAGAATAACCTTTCTGAGCTGTTTTGAGACAGATATCATTTACATTTTTTACTAATTTTTCCATTACGACTACCCACATATTCCCTTGTAAGCCAGACTTATTCCTTAGAATATGATTCTAACAATCATCCATAAATCAAATTATCAAGCAGGAGCTTTATCATCCTTAGTTTAACAAGAGATGTACTTTTTAAAGGACAAACTTTTTACCATGAAGAAAGAATGGAAGAAACAATCTGATGTAATAATTTATGGAATTTCTATATGAGTTGATGAAATTTGACTGCATGTGTATAAAACTACAGAAAAATGAAGAAATTTTTTTTTAAATAAACCCTTAAATTACTAAATTATCATAACATTTTTTGTTTACAGTAGGTTTTTCATTGAAATTATTATTTAAAAATGTGTAACATTAAAAACTTTAAAAATTATTTTAAATTACATTACGAATAGCTAAGCTGTTTTCATATATTAATGAAATAAAATATGAAATAAACTCGAAGAAGGAAGTTTAAAATCATAACATTTAAAAACATTGGTTATAATTATCATATATTAATTATTTAAATTTTTTAATTGGCTAAACCATGTCCATATTAATGGGCTAATAAAATAATGATTCATAAAGTTAATTTGAATGGGTTAAAACGGTTTCAAACTTAGTTAAAACGAAAAATTTATCTGAAAATTTGTAACATTGTTTATGAATTCCTGTGTCGATAACTGTATGAAATTGATATTTTTTTTTTTTTTAGTTTTTCACTAATCTGTACTGTAAGTACTAAATATTAATGGCCAACGCGATTCTTTAATATTATATATAAACACAACTAAAGTTTTTTTAAATCGCCCCAAACATCCTTAATTCTAAAATTTTCGTTGAGTGATCGAACACCCTTTAATATAATTGCAATAGACTTTTCATAAATTATAATTTTAATATCAGTAATATTAATCCTTTCTCTTTGAGTTCGGAGTTTGTCAAATAATTTTTTAACCACCCTAAGCGAATTTTATAATATGAAATTTTTTTTTTAGAAGAGTTAATTTAAACACCATTTTTAATAATTTATTAGATTGTAAATATATAATATTCATGTGTTAAAAAGTTATTGTACATATTTTGATTTTAAAAATTGTTATTAATACAAAAATTGACATTGACGAATTGATGTAGTTTACAAAAAAAACAAATTACATACTGTATTTGGTTTATATTAAAGTGGCTTAAATTTGTTTATAATTGGTATATTTTCCATTTTAATATTTTTTGGCTAAATGTTCGTCTGCACGTAAATAATAGTTTTTTATTTTTATATAATGATTGAGTTGATCTTATTTAATTTGGATCAAGAAACTTGAATTCAATTAACAAAACAAATGAGATCACAATTTTGCCGCCAAAAACAAATATAATGAAAGAAAAATTGAAAAACTTTTATTGCTAAATTTTGTCTCCGATTCCATGTAAGTGAATTACTGCATGTTTTGAAAAGGAAAATGAATATTTGTTATATTTGGGCAATAACAATTTTTTTTAAGCTTACTATAAAGCTTACTATATATATTTGTTTTTTACGTATTTTTATCTATAATATCAATGTTCTAGAATAATTGATTTTCACAACTACTAATGTAAATACCATGCATGATCATACAGAATTGCATCAAATCGGATGAACGTTTAACGAAATGTCGACATTGAAGCGAAAAAAGGTTTGGAGCTTAATATCCCCAGAACGGGAACCGATAGATGAGGTGTTTCTAAGACTTTTATTAGTTGTGGAGTTCTGTGAGTTCATTTGAATGGTTTTCACAGACCAATGGACACGAAACAACAATAAAAAATTCGAAATGATTTTTTTAGAAATCAAAAAAACATTACTTCCGAATTTCGAAATAAAATTATGTACCATCCACAATAATAAAACTTTCTATACAAACCTAATACTTATACTTCCTTTAGTTTTTATAGTAGTTATCACTTTATATGCAGTCCAGAACAAATCATACCTTCTACATAACCTTTTCAGATATTCAAACACTATCAACATACGTGGTGTCTACTTCATACATTCCTATTTACCAAGTAAATATTTCTCAAATTAAAGTCATTTTTTCTATTAAATTTATTGTTATTACCCTCTAGTGATGAGCATTTCATTACAAGTTTATTATAAGTATTTTTTGTATATTAATTCATCTATCTATATTTACAAATAAAAATAAATACATAAGAATATGTAGATTAAGTCATTAAAATTACATGTCCTATGATTACACTCGTACATATTTTAATGTAAAGGGCGTATCGTATTTTTAATGAACAATGACACGAGAATTAAAATTATGAATTATTATTATTAATCATATTATACAAAAGTATTTGTTAATTTATCTTAATTTAGTTATGTGTACATTTCATATTTTATGAAATTTATTTTGAATAAGTTGATTTTAATTAAATGTTTTAAAGATATTTTGTAGTACAACTAAGAATAAATTATTCAGTAGATCTCTCGCTATAGATGAAAAATTTGACTCATGTAGTACACTTTAAAAAAATTTATATAGAACTTTGTTCCAAATTAAATGTAATTCACAATCTGCAATACCTTTCGCGAAAGTTGTTAAATTCAACTACAAACATAATTGTTGGGTATATAAAAGAGACTTTTATTCAGTTGTTTTTTTTTTTTTTAATTATAATCTTCATAATAATGTGAATGACTTCTAACAGTGTTCAGATGAAGATATCTAAATAAAAACCGTAGAGATATAATTCAAATTTTTATTAATTACCATAATTTATTTCCATACCTTAACTTGAATTATTACTTTTTATTTGACCAGCAAAATAAAAACAAAAAATACTGTAACTAATTAACACATTAAAAAGATATCACTAAAAAAACACCAAAGCAGAAAATATCAATATACTAACTCATTTTTTAAAATTATTAATGCTTTAATAGATATACAGCTCAAATATTATAACGATGCATCTATATAAATTGTTTGATAATTTAATATTCTTCAAAAATACAAAGTGGACTATAGAATTTATAATTAATGAATATTAAGAAAGAAATTTTGAGAAATTTATCACGTTTATTAGTTAAGTATTATTAATTCATTTTACGTTGGTGTGTTATTTGATTTGCAATCTATTTATCTTGTTAACCAAAATAATAGTAATATATTTTCGTTCCGATAATTTTAAAGATTGTTTAGATTAGTTTGAAAGCAAATAACAATTGCTAACGACGACATGTTCAGTTCCTATATCTTAATAACAAACCAGTAAATATTTTTATTTTATTTTTTAATTCAAAAAAATTTAATTACTATTATTATAGTTTTTCAAAAGTTTCTGGTTTTGTTATTTTATTATAATGGCGAATGTTACATAAAAAGTATACTCATCATTAAACATATATAAAGCAGCCGAACTTTGATTATAAATAAATCGAATTTAAGAGGATCAATCGAAACTTTGGAATGTCTTGACACTATGACTTCAGCAGATCAAGTGCCTTAACTGTAGTCATAGCTTACAATGGGTCAAAACATTGATCGTAAAAAGAAAATTTTGGTATAAACCAATTTGATAATTATAAGTCCGTGTATTGAAGAAAAAAATTACCAATTTAAATTTTTGTAACATATTAAACAAAAAAAATTGTAAGCCTCCTTGTCTGAAAATAAGACATTCCATTAGTTCAGTTTTTACCCGACTACGGTAAATTTGAAATCCCAATAAAATTTTCACGACGCTATAACGTATGATCAGTTCCTCTTAAATGAACCTTTACATAATGTAAGTATTCAAAACTTATAACTACTTATTGGTATATACTGTCGTTACGTCTGATTATAATATTGAAAATTTTTAATGATAATTTTAAAATACCGGTAGTAAATATAATGTTTATCAACAATATAAATGTCTTTATCAACAAAACATAAATTGTAAGTTGATATCGGAATCAACTAATAAAAATTATTTAAATATCCAATTCTATGTTTGGTTCTTATATTTATGTTTCTTATGTAAATACTCTTTTATTATATATAGTCCAGTATCTTAGTATGAAAACTAACTCGGCATAAGTAAGATGAAATATGTTATATATTAACTCAAGATATTTGCAACGATATATTAATAAAAGAATAATATGTTGTTTACAAAATTTTTACTTATAAGTTAAAAATTATAATGTAAAAAAGTAAAAATTCATTAGCCTTCATGAACGTTAATAGGCTAAATATTTCATTATGTCTTTATTCTTAGCAAAATTAGATAAAAATTTCAATGTGTCAGTTTTTAGCAACAATTGTTTTTACAATGAGCCTAAAATTTAACCTCATGGAAAATTAGTTTATTTTTCAACACGGAACTATTAACATAATAGTCATTTTGACCTCTCAATCTCTTTGCTAGACAATTTTTTGAAAACTATAAAATAAAGTTACGAATGGCAGATATACAAAACTATACAATGAGTAAGTTTTCTCACCTATGTTCGGCGTCTATATTTAGAGGCAAAAATAAACAGTAAGAGAAGTTATTCATGGGTATATGTACAATGGAGAAATTTTTATGAAAATCGATAAATGTCATACAAATTGAAATATACTTTAAGTAATTCTATTGTGTCAAATAAAGTTTAAAAAATAAAAATTTAAATCGTTGTATTTCAAAATAAAATCGAATTTTTATTGAGACAAATTTCAACATGTAATTCAAACGTCATTAAATTTTAAACGTATTTTTCGCGATGGACACTGGTCTATTTTGATTCAGTTTTATGCTCTTTTATTTATACATATACGGATTTTACTCTACTGTTTTACATTGGTCACTGTCTAGTAAAATTGAAATTTATAACATCAATAAAAAATTAAATATCTTTTAATGAAAAAAAAAAAGAATTATAGCTTTTCATTTCTTAAAATAAATAAATAAATTTTAGTTATAAAAAATAAATTTGAGATATTTTTTGATAATTAAAACTATTGAAGAACTATTAAGATAATATGGTGTAATTGGACAAAATATCGAATAATAAATTTTCATTAAATATTTTGTCAACAGTTATAAATAATATATTATTTTATTAAAATATATTAATCAAAAAAGTATACATTGAATTTCTTAAAGTCTTTTGATTCATCAATAATTCAATAAATATTAATAAAACCCATAATTTCTAGCTATCTTGCACCCCCATATATTTTACAAATTTTGCCGTAAAAGACACTACAGGAATTAAAAATAATTTATTAATAAGTAGTAAAAAATAAATTTTATTATTCATTTGTTGCAATGAGCAATATGATATTCAATACAAAAAATCATTTAACTCTTTATTAACAGAAGAAATTTATCATCTCACTTTCCTTGAAATCCAAATAAATATTCAGGATACGTCAAAATAAAATTTATATTCAATAAAAAAAAAATTAAATAGAATTATAATGGATAGAAAAACCAATTTGATTCCATATTTAGAAAAAAGACATTCAAAATACACAAATATGTAAATTATATTATGAACTGAACGAAAGCATACTTAACACAAAGCTGGGATTGGCTAGATGGAAAGTACTTTATTTTTGAGAGGATATCCATTTTTTATAATTGAAAGACAAATGTAAGCAAATTAAAAAAATTCTCCAGTTACGATAAAATTTATAAAGTTAAAAGCCCGTTATATAGGAAAAATGGTTATATATTTTCCCCTTAAGAAAAAATGACGGTTTATTTATTATATATTGTATTTTAGGAGTGTACACACGGTTTTGAAAACCCAGGTTTATTAAAGCAGGCTAGCTAGCACCATAAAAAATTATTTTTGAAACTATGCATATACGACAGTTTATAAAATAAAACATCGATTCATTAATTACAAGACACAAGCGTCTTTTTAATCAGATATAAAAATTTGGCTTTTGAAAAGTATTTTTCTGTTTATTCACGTTTCAGAAAGTAGTTTCAGAAAAAATATCTTATATTATTATTTACATATTCTTAGAATATACAAAAATATTTTGGCAACTACAAGTCATAGAGTTTAATATAAATTTAACGTTGTTTTTTATTTAATTTTTTTAAATTTAAACATTACATCCGGTTTGTATTTTAAGATTAAAAATTGTGTTCAAAAATTTAATATTCGGATAGTAATTGCCTACGAATATGAAAAATATTTTCCTTTGGAACTCGATACAGGTCTTCAATCCGTTGAACAAAGTAAATTGATATAAATAAATATACGTATTAAGTTTATCTTTAAACAACTAAACACCTACATTCAATTCATCAGACATGTCAAATTGATGAGTTAACAATATGCATCTAATTCTAAGTATAACGGATCTTCGATGTCAATTATTTTTGAATATTATTAAATAAATTAATATCAATATATATTTATACATATTTTACAGGTATGTTATGTATATATTATTTATTAGTTTAATATATACTACCTATTACTAATTTGCTTATTATAAATATTCTTCAACATAATATATTTCAATTATACATATGTTTATTTATACGTTAAGATAGAACAGTCGCTGGACGCAAAGTTCACTGTAAGAATTGTGAGTGCGTAAAGGAACGTACCTCCTGCCACATTCAAACACTTTTACAAAAGTTTTGGATATGAAAAGTTCGATCAGTTAGCGAAAAAATTGGATGAAGGTACTTGACTATAGAAAAATCTATTCCTACAAATACTTGTTAAAGAATTATTTGAATACATTATTCTTTTTATCCTGAGAAACGTTTGTCCTCCTCAAAATGTTTGTGAGTCTTTTTCGAATAAATATCGTTTATAGCATGAAAACTAAGAACTTTCGGAAAATATCAGACGAGTTTAATATGTTTATTTTAATTTATTCAGAACATTTAATAGTGATATTTCCAAAAAATGCTTCGTTTTCATATTACAAGCAAGCAATTTAAGTTCCAAAAACATTATCCAAAAATTCAAAATGTCTATGGCGAAAAGTAACGTTCTCAAGGAAAGTATATAGAGGGAAAACTTCAAAATTTTCCAAAAAATTCCAAACATTTCTGTCCAATATACAAAAAAAAATTATCTTAATACTAAATTTAAATGGAAGTCTGGGGATCGAAAAAATAAATCCGTTCAAAAAGTGATCCGGCAACATACAAATCCATTATACTTGAGATAATATTAGCACAAATCCATTATCACAATGCAGTCATTGAATTCTAAATACTTAAATACCTCAACGCCTGCTCTATATTTAGGTTATGGAGATATGAGGTATCATTAAAACTTATTTGAATGATCGATTCTAGTTTATTTAAATAATTGTTTCACACTTGTTGAATACGAGATGTATAATATTAGATGTTTAAATTGCTGTTTTTTTTTTTTAATTTCTCTTTTGTGAGCCCCGGATTCGTGTTACAAGAGGACGGATATCTCGTTTAATCGAGATTTGAACATTAATAAACATATATACAATCAGTATACTTACATCAAAATTTGTGGAAAAAAAAATTAAATTAAAATAATTTGAAAATGGTTTGATGAATTTTTAAGTGTTGTCAAACATTTTGGCTGTGATTGTATTTTATCATATTTAATGATAAAAAAATTCGGAAATAGATTAGCCAGTGTCATCAAAAACTACTGAAACAAAAAAACTAGTCAAGAATCTTAGCTCTTAGCTCATTGTTCTCTATTAAAATTGAGAAAATGAAATTTGGAGCTAAATCCCATTTAGTTTTACTCCCTTTCATATAACTCGTAGTGTCTGCCTGTCACAAAGACGTTACATCGAATTTTAACCCTTTCGCCGTGATCAATCAAGCCAAAATGTTTGAGGCAGACTTGTTACAACTATAAAAATGGTATATGAAATTTTCCTTTAAAAAATTGACCCAAAAAACGGAAAAACTCCAAATATGTTGCAAACTCTCACTTGAAGTATGTTACAAATCCGATTACCATTTAGCATCATTTCCATCGAAACCAAAATCAACAAATTGAAAATTCCAGTCAAAGAATAAAACCATAAAATTAATAGTTTTGTATCGTTAATTAGTATTTGAAGTACTAATGACTAAATAATGACCATTTATTGTTGACAAATGTCTTTAGAAGCATAATTTAGGAAGAAAGGGCTTTTTAAAAAATGTTTTTATGGGTTTTTTTTTTCTATTTTCATTCAAATTCTATTTTTATTCAAATTTTTATGTCTAATCTTGCAGCCAAAGATATAACTTAAATTGCAGCATTTACCTTGACAATTCTTACTAAAAATATATATGAAAAAAAAAAATTTTTTTAATAATTTTTTTTTATACAAATATTTGGTTGTAAAAATAATAAATGTGACTACATAATTATAATTAATTCCATACGTTGATATGCTTTATAGTTTAGTTTTATAAAGTGTATAACACGATAGAAATTTAGTTCTATTGAGATGATCGTTCAATCGCCTTACGATGCCCACTCTACTTATATCATTCTGTACATTAGAAACACTAATAACATTGACAATGAATCTTCTAAGTTAATTATAATTGGCCTTTAGGTAAATTAAATCTACCAATATATATATAATTTTTTTTTTTTTTTTTTTCGTACAGAAACTTATATAAATCTTTTGACAACTAAAGATTCTTATCATAGAGTCATTTTTTAATGATTTTACAGATTTTTATTCTTTGTTTTTACAAATGTTCGTTTTGTATGTAAGTATTTTTTAGTGTAAAAATAAAACGCTTTTAAAGTACCTACATTAAATTATAACTCATAATTCAATTTAATTACTCATTATAATTTTGATATGTAGCCATTAATTTGCTTGTTTTATGTTTATTCTGTGAGATTTTATTTACTGGAGTAGAAAAATAATTTTGCATGTTCATAATGAAATTGAAATGAGAAATCATTTAATGTGGGCTCAATAATTTAAAAGATTTTAGAAATGTTTCAATTAGTAGTGGAAAAATAGTGGAAATAAAATGTATAATGTATCTATTACTTAAGACCATGGGCTCTTAAAGGTGGTTCAAAGGGTTTGCTGAAAACTTTTTAGGGTCTGCCGCGTTTCTCTTCAAAAGATTCTATTAATTGACATTATTTTGTTTTTGTAATTCACACTGAAAATTCTTTGTAAATCCTTTAGTTTTTTGTATCGGATTAAAAGTGACATAAAATATCGTATCGGATCGCAGGAATTGATGTAAAACATCCGATAGAAGAATTGTAAAGCACGCAAGTGCAAACTGCAAGTTACGGACTTTTTAAATTATTTTCGTTTTAATTTTTTTTATTAGATCCAAAAATCACAAAAATAAAAAATATTTTACGTTTGGATTGCTAGTATTCGAGAAAATGTTAAAGCAATCTGTCCAAAATATTGGCCTGCAGGTAGTATTTGGTATTTTTGAAATTTTTTGACTAAGAATAAATTTGGAACCATTAATTCTATAAAAGTGATTTTTTTCGTAATTTTTATTTATTTATTTATTTTTTTAGAAGTATTTAAAAGAACCTTTTTAGGATAATAGAGATATTTTTTGTTTCTTCAATAATTTGTTTTTATCTTATATAATCTTAAATTATCATTACTAACAATTACTAATTACAAAAAAAAAAAAAAAAAATAATAATAATAATAATAATAATCAATAAAAAAAGAATATTTTAAACGATTTCATAATATTTAAAATAGAATTGTATTATTCACTAAAAATAATTTATCTTTAAAAAAAAAAAAATTGTAAAAAATATTTATTATTTATATTTAAAATTATTTTTAAGAAATCGGATAAATTAAATTTTTTATTTCTTTAAATTTTTTGTAACTCAATATTATTTAACTATTAACCATTGATAAAACAGATCATAGATTGTACTTAAAAAGGTTTTTAAGTTAAATTTTGGTTTAAAGTTGTAGAAAAATCTGAAAACATTAGATCATTAATATTAACCATAAGAAAAATTTTTTTAAATATATTTTTTATTATTTACAATCAAATAAATAAATTGGTCCTACAAGTCAACAATTGAATACAGGCAACTTAAGTTTCTGGACCCTCAAAAACCGTAGAACATCATATATTTTTATAACCATTAAAAATAACAACATTAAGTGTGCAGTTTTTTCTATTTTCAAGTCTTTTATTTAATTACTCCGAATTTATACGTATTTATCTCGATAAACAAAGTGTAGTTTTTTAACGATACATCGTAAAGATCGATATATTCTTATATCGATATTGTAACATCGATGTTTTCCACAACGATCTTTTACTGTTAATAAAGATCGATGTTTTTATGATTGCTACATCTCTAGATTAAATTCTTAAAGGTTGATTCAGATAAATGTTGTATTTCAAAATATTTATATTTTATCAGTATTATACCCAAATGTTTAGTATATTGAAACGATTTGTATATATGTTTACTGTACGTTTGGATAGGTCGTAGTAAAAACTAAATAACAAAACGTATATCTATAATGACGAAGTAATTATTATGAGATAGTAAAAAAGTTTAATTAATTTTACCATTATCACAGTCAACATCCGCGTGCGGACATAATATTTAAGATTTACATCCGTGTATTTAGAGTTATAATAACTATAATAATATTTTAATTAGTTCTTAGTACATAGACATTTTTGTTTCATTTTCAGAACTCGGTTGGTTTTGCAATGAAGATTAAGAGACTATGTGAATAATTTCATTCATGGCAATTTTCAATTAGTTTTAACTTCCTGATTGTGCTCTAATTTGTGGTATATTCACAAATTTATCGACTTTATTTTCGGGCAGACTATTCATACAATTAAACAATGGTTTTAGTGTCGATTAATGCGAATGAACATTAAAATCGAAAATATTTTATTCTAAAATACAAATATTAAAATTAGATATTCTTTAAACTTATTTATCTAAAAAACTAAAAATGCGATGGAGTTGATGCCGTTAATAGATATAAATTACAAATACAAAAATCAATTTGATTTGTCAATACTTTGCCGAATATTAGAAAAACTTTGCAGTGATGACACATATAGAGTTTTGTTTTCGTGGACAAAAAATTGTATGATCGCTTTGTATAGCAAAAAAAACAAAAAAATATGTATGTTATTCACACATGATAGAACTAAACTTGCAAGATAAGAAGCCATACAGATTTAGGATAATTGTTTTTATTCCATATATATTCCATACATAACACTAATCTAGTATCCGGATCTGAATTTTCGAAAAATGTTGTTATTAAAATAATGAAATATGTATATAAGAAATAAACGACAAATATTGGCTTTACGCAGGTACGCACACACATACTAATTGTATAATAAACACTGAATAATACCTTCTCTCATTTTCTCAAACGTTAAATTCTATAGACACTTCTATCTAATTCTCTAGGACGTTATACCTATAGATGTATGTTGTTTACAACAATTTTTTTTTCCAATATTGAGTTTATTCCAAAAACATATTTCCACCATCATTCCCTTAAAATTATCGAGTTTGTCTTAAAAGGCGAACAAATTTCAACGCTAAAGATACAATTAATAGCAGTGATGATTACCGCAAATATCAATTGACATTAAAGAAATAACCAGGGCAATTTCGAAAAATTTATGTTTTTTTTTTTTTTTTTTTATTTCCCTCGTTTGAGTGAACAAAAAAAGGTGTTTTATTTCTGAGTGCGGTCTATAGCCCACAGAACTACTAATAATTCATTATTATGTCTACGAGGAAGAATAAATTAGGCTTTCTTTCCGTTTACATATAAAATGTACCGTAATTCTCATTGTCGCTGCTTACACCAAGATAAAAGAAATTTTTTCACATAGATCGTGAATTATATAAAAAATTCCCATAAACTGTCGTTCAGTATTCATGGATTCATGCTTTGCACAGTCTGTACACAAGCCGTTCCACATATTAAATACGGTATATAATGCAGTATATAAACACAGCGGGATAAAACCCGATTGTAATCGTTTTCATATTCGAAATTAATATCGATGACCATATACTTTTTTTTTTTAATTTCTTCTCGTCCTAGCAGAAGATAAAGATGGAATTATTTTCATTATTTGTAAGTATATTTTATTAATATCTGATAATTACTTTTGATATTATTTACTGGATTCAAAATGAGATTATCATACAAACAAACCACACAAATGGGTATTGTCTTACATTTTAATAATAAGCATTTTATTTGTATCATAAATATAAATAATTGTTTCGAATTTTGAATGTCCAATGTTCAACATACATTATAAAAAATCAATTACTACTTATTGAAACTATTGGAATTGTTATCATATTTTTTGTTTGCATATTTTAAAGAGTACAGTTTACTTTTCAGTACCTCAAAAAATAACGATTACTTAATATGTAAAGGTGAGTTTTGCATTAAAATCAACACAAAATATCTAGAAATTGAAATTAAAAATAAGTTTTATTGTAGGTAGTTTATTGGCTAATATAAAATACATTCTTAGGACATGATGTGGTTTTTGTAATTCTACAAAAAACTATAAAAATTACTAGCAATACCAAACAAAAATTACAGTTTCTGTCTTTAGGTTTTTAGGGTGAAAAACGATTAGATGGCCAGTATACGAGAAATCATTTAGAATCCGTTCGAAATATTAACCTCTGGATCAGATAATTAATTCATTTTTTTTCTTGAGTACAATGTACAAATCAAATACGCCATAAAATGAAGCAGTATAAAGAATTGCCATTGATATCTCAAAACAACGTACAAAATCGTTTAATACATATTATAATCTCGAAAAAACAAGAAACTTTTGTTATCTCCGATTTCGTTTAAATTATGTTTCTAGAGACAGAAAATTACCGATTTGCGTTTGCTTGAGCCGGTCTTTTTTAAGATACTGTCTAAAATTCGGATGTCTCGAAAACTGTCTATCCGTTAGTAAGAGAGAATTATTTTTGGTTTTCCGAATCCTTACTCAGCCTAGAATCTTATAAACAGCATCCAATATTTTTTTTTGGAATTATTGTCGATTTTAAAGTTTTATGCTAGTTTTAATCTAGATACTTTATGCTAGGTAATATTATTTCTAAATTCGTACAATATAATTTAATTCTAAAACTTTTACAAATATAGCCAACCGCTTAGGTCTTATCCATATGTCAGTTAATTGATAAGTGTATGTCTTATCAATTAACTGCACAGTTAATTATAATCGATAAACTTCCAGGATTCGAATCCATAGCCACCCAACCAAAGTAGCCAAATACGTAGACTTAACGCTTTTGGACAACTTGGCGGTTTTATAACGAAGTAATAAAAATAAATATGTATTAGAATAACTAAAAGTTGTGATCCAAAATATGATAAATAATTGTTCAACGAGTTTTCTGAGTTCTTCTACTAATAAACATTTTATTATTATTGTTGTATCATAATTTTAAAAAATGATACAGATCGTTTAATTTACTAATTGTTGGCTATTCATGTAATAATAATATTGTATTTCATTTTTGTAATATCAGAATCTTTTAAATTTATTAAACGATTTGCAAATTTTTTTGATTGGTTTATTATCTTTAAATATCGTGTTACACGCTATCGTAAAGATATTTTTTAGAACTGTACAAACTATTTTGAAATTTTCTCATCTGCCATTCTTTGCCTAAAACCTTTACACTTTAAGCAATATTTATTTTTTGAGGGATTGAAAAATAGACTGTACTCTTCGAAATATAAAGCTTTGTACAAAATTAAGAAAGCCTTATTATGCGTATGAAATTTGAGCAGTTGCTTCGTCCCATCAGATTGGCTTCCAGACACCCAATACAATCTTCATCCACGGCTGTAAATATTCCGTAGAATGTTGGAATTTTTTGTGTATAGATTTCTATAATATTTTTGTACGCAATGATATAATAAGTCATGTATTAGATTTTAAGCTTTTAATTGAGGATAATACTAATTCCTTACTTTATTATTTCTACTTATTATCCTTAGAGTAGCTAGAGTAGATAATGTGTTTTTTTTGAGCGGTTAAAAAAATATCAATCTTAAATTATAAATCGTATAATCACGTTAAATGCGCATGAAAGAACATCAAAATGAATAGAATCATATGTGACTATACATTTTTTATAACCAGAATTCTTTTGAATTGGTTTTGGTGTTACAAACTGTGCCTCTCGATTAAAATGTAAATTTTTTAATGATTTTATATAAATTATTTGGATCCTGGACTGATTACATATTAATTAATTTTGCAATCAATATTGTGAAAATTACAGATTGTTATTGAATACGGCGATATTTGAACTATATGAAAGACTATGATGTAGCTAGTAACATATAAATTTTCCGGCTCATGTTCTCGGTTCGGAATGTTGTATAAATTACTTTTACGAATGGCATCCTTATGTTATAGACACTTCAAGTAAATTCTTATGCATCTTTCAAATTTAAAAATAATAATTAGATAATGTGGCAAAAAGGAAACATAATCTATAAGATTTATGTTTGAAAATTGATTGTCTAAAAAAAAAAAGAAAAAATTCAAAAAATGTCAATAAATGTTGAATATTAATTAAATTTGCAAAAGTGGACTATTAGGTTGGTTTACATAACTAGTTAGTTTTTTTTTTTTAATTTGTTTATTCAAAATCTGTGTATCCGTCGGAAGTTATTTCAATCACTTTGGGCTATAACAGGTAATAACAGTTGATGTAACAGGCAAGGAAGAGTCTAATCTATGACATCAGTAATCAATCAAACTAAAGGTGCGTTGTACACAATTTTAATAATGATGAAAATTTTTTTGCATATGGGTAAAGTTTTAGGATAAAATCACAGTTTTAGGACTAATCATATTTTTTGGCAAATGAAAAGTGTCTTCAATTGTCAAAGAGTTTATACGTTATACCGAGTTTAAACGTAGAAAAATGGGTAATAATTAAATTAATACTATAAAGCCGCGGGGACCAGTTTTTTGTACATGTATTTATAATTTTTAAACTAGTTGAAAATATCAAAATTAATAATAACTAATGTAAATAAGAAATAAAATAATTTATAAAAAAACCTATGAATAACCTTTCAAATCGATGGATATATTTAAGTTGTAAAAAATCTTCACAATAATAAGTAACTTCCGCGCTTACAAAAATGATAGTAATTAGTACTTTAACGCTTTGTATATTAATTTAAAAAGTTTTTTTTTTTTTTTTTAATAAAAATTATCAAATTAATTACAAAAGTATAATTTTTCTGAATGTGTAAAGGATGATTCTTATTGATTATAAATTTTCGATGAATAACAAAAGCTTTTTGAAGATTATAATCAAAGAATATTAAACGATTTTAAAGTTAAAAATGTAAAAAGGTTATTTTTTCGAGCAGCGCTATAATAAGATTTACATTTTAAATTAAGAATTCTGAAAATACAAGATGAGAACTAGTGTTTTTGAAGTTTTTGTGGCTTTTGAACTGTACGTGGCTATTGTAATTCTGTAACAAATCTTGGAAAAACCCAAAAAAAAAATTGTTGCTTTTTTATGTTTGCGAGGATAGTAAACGCCTAGAGAAATCAAAATTAACATTTTATCTCTTGTTATTTCAAAAACTCCTTTAAATGGTTATTTTAGAGCTATACAGGTCAAACTATCCTTATAAACATTATTTTATCGAAGTAGGAGACAAGTAACTTTCCTCTATTTTTGTAATTTTCTCAAGGTAGAACGTATCCCTTTGAAAAAAAAGATGTTATCATGAAAAACGATTTTGTCGCCGATTTAGATAAAATTATGCTCATAAAGGTCCGTTAACCTGTAGATTTCAAAATAATATCATTTTAACAATTGAAAGCGTTAGTACAAAATACGATCTGGAGATCAATATATTGTAGAAGTTTCACACTATATCTCCAAAATTAGTGATTCAATTGAATCCAAATCAGTATAATTTTTGGATTTCCTAGTTATAAATAAACCAGAGGTTAAAACAGAACCTAAAAACAATTGTTAAATTTATTGCTGTCCTTAAAATATTTTCGAAAACCGAACGGCTCTATTTGATTGTAGAGCTTATTTTACAGTTTTCCGTAAAAATGCTCCTCGCGTAATTAAATATGATGATATTCATACTTTTGTTTTTAGTAATTCTGGAGAAATCTGAAAAATATATCAACATTTCAAACATTTTAGGTATATCATAAGAAATGATTTCAAACGTTATTGTTTTTGAAAATGAAATAATCTATGTTGGATAAATTTTATTATAATTTTTATTAATTTTGCAGCCAATTGATTTTAATATCTTATTTTCCTCATTAAAGTATTTCGAAAAAAATTCCTGTCTTAGATCACTCCTCAACCACAGCGTTCTTACAAAATTCATCATTTTAGGTCTTCAATGTTTCTAAGAATTAATATATTTTATAAACATCTATACATAAAACCTTAATATCTTAAACACATGTATAATTAAATTAATTGAATCCGACGGTGAATATTTAAAAAAGATATGTTTAATTTTTTTTTTTTTTAGTTTTTTAAATATTATTAACAATCTTCTTATTAAATAAAAATAATTTTTAAATGATTTTTAATTTAATAAATACAGTTATAACGAAGAAGCATACCAAATCAAGTTAGTTAATCACTAAACAACGATGTTTGTTTGATGCGAGGCAAGGTGGATTGAAATAAATGGTTTTACTGATTTCAAATTAACCACCTTTATAGACAACAGTCAAACACATCACCTGAATTTTTTAAGTAATTAATCACAAGAACCATCATAAGTAATGTTGTAAAGTTAGTGCAATAACTTTCTATGAAAACTGAGTAATTTTAAATTTTGTACCCAGCAAAGTTTTCTCTTTCACCGACAAGCTGCAAATTTACTAGCTGGATATTCGCGTTCTTGTTAATGTAATGAAAGAACTTTTAATAATAAATATAATAACAATTTCGTCCGATACCTGGCAAAACTGGTTTTCCCGTTGACAAATATATTAATATTTTCAGGTTCTCGGGTAACGGATATCGTGTTTTAAATCGTAGTGGATGATCTTTCTCTTAAAACAACTAATAAGAGCGAATATTACTAAAAAAATCTTGTGATATCATTCAAATATTTTACGAGATTCAATAAAGAAAACCGTCCACATAATAAAATTATCGTAGAGGAAAAAGATGTTACACGAACTCAAACGAAGTTATTCGTGATGTTTCAGCTTTATGATTACTAAATTTTTAAAATCATGTTGCGTACTGTGGACTATTAAAGGTTTAATAGGCAAATATATTTTAGAATTTCTTTTTTTGTTTTTTTAAATAATTATTAGCATCATAAAATTGGTATAAATGTTATAAAAGTGTTCATAAATGATTCTAAATTTATTTAAATTAGTTAATTAAACTCTTTAAATATATAATTCTTTGTATTAATCAAAATAAATTGCGGTTTTTTTTTTATATTTTTACCGTGTTATATATAAATTCTTTGCATATAATTAATTAATACTCTATAATAAAGGTTTGAATACATTTTTTTGTTAAAAATTGAGTAGATTTATTTGTAATATTATCATTAAAAACTTTCTTGCCTTTAAAAAGTTACAAAAACCAGCATAATTATCATTTATCGATTATGTAACTATGGCAATTTTGTGATTCGCCAATTTTTTATTAATAAAATAGTCATATAGATCGAAACATATGTCAACATTTTTAGAAATTATTTATTGATTTTTTAGAAATAATAATCAAAAAGTAAATCTGCAAACCATACATATACCAATATGTATAATGGTTTATGACATCGTTATTTACGGAAATTCTACACTCAATTGTGGTTTTTTCGAGGTCCTTAACAATTATTAACATTGTGAGGAGTATGCAATGTTTTTATGGTGTAAGAAAGAATATGCGAAGGGCAAATTTCAATTGGAAAAAACGTGATAATTTCGAAAAAATGTATTCTTTCGAAAATATTTTTATTTTTCCTATCAGAAAATAATAGTGATTATTTGGGACACTAAAGCCTGCACTTTCAGTAGCCTATTTTTTTGTAATGAATGGTTTTTTATACGGAAACGATAAATAAAAAAAACTAAAATACTAAAAAAACACGGTTGTTACATTTTTATGGAAAATCATGAGGTTATGTTAAAAATGTTCCGTAAAAAAACTTTTATTATCTAAAACTTTTCCCATATTTTGTTGTACGATTTCAGCGTTCACTGGAATTCGTAACAATGGAATGTATCACCTCAAATACAACAATTCGCTTTGCCTTCTTACTTATTTTGTTTTGGTCCGTTTATTGAAACTGTAAATAGTTTTTTCCACTGTTCATGTAACTCGAATGGATAACTAAGCCTTAAATAATTCTAATTTTATTAAAAAAACTAACAAACTTTTAGCAAAGTTGAATTTACTGTATTAAAATTAAATTAAAAAATTTTCGAGTCGGTTTCATAAAAGTTTTTGTTTTTTATTTTAGAACGTTAACTTTAAATCAACAATTATGCAAAATTCGATATTTATTTTGCGTAAATCTTCAAATAACCTTAACTTAAATAATAAAAAGGACAAACATAAATTACAACGTTAAAAAAAGTAAAATAAATTGATGTATCACAACTATGTATAACTGACAGCCATATAATATGTTCAATCCAAAAATGTTAAACACAAAAAAACAACATAAATTCTCTAAAAAAAAAACTGAAGTTAAAAAATAATTTATTATTAAATAAAAAAACGAAAAAGTAATACAGTTTTATATGTTGACTCCAACCCTATACGATGTAATAAATAATCATTTTTGTAAAGAAATACTGGCAGTATTATGAATATATTAAACACATTTAATCGCAATGGTTCATTCAAGAAGATGGACCAATCTTTTAACATCATTTTATAGAAGAAACTGGATCTAATAAATTTTATTTTTTGTGTTAAAAATGAGTATAGTATAAAGATATTATTAAAAACTGAAAATGAATACGAAAAATATTTCGAATAATTCACATACTTCAACGTATTAAAATTTGTTATGGTTTTTTATTTTTTTCAGGAGCATTATGAGATCTCAATCGTCACGTTTGCTTTTGAGCACCTTGATATATTTTTTTAATTTAATTGATAGAAGAATCCAAAGACGAAAAAGGTTATAGATACGAAATTAATTCTACTATATCAAAATATACTCTACTTTATACATAAAAATCATACTTTTTCCACAAAGATTTTAACTATTTCTAGTTTCTAAAATTTGAACTTCTCAAGATTTTTCAATTTGTATATAGGTAAAATAATTATTATTAATTGGATGTCACTAAAACCGAATGAGAAAATATAATGAACCTATATTTTAAAAGATTTATGTAAATAAAAATTCAAAAAGCTTTTACGAAGAATTTTTCAGTTGTTTTTTAAGTTTAATGTTAATTTGAAAAGCATTTTTGATAGATATCAAACTGTAAATATACATATATTCAATCAAATAATGAGAATTCTCGGTAGAACTCTTTGGAAATAGAAAGAGGTAGTAATAACTTGAAGATTTGAAGTATCTTTCCTAAACAGTAAAAATATTTGTAAATAGAAAAATTATTAACTTGCAATACATAAAAAAATTTAGTTTCCATTGTATTTTGTAAATTTTTTAATTATAATAACGATGATTTGAACTTGGATTTTCGATAAATATTCGAAAGACAAACAAAAGTACCTTTATTCCATCTTTATACAAGTTTGCCTTCTAAAAGTGTTCTGGACTCAAAGATGATTTGTTTAAAAGTGTAATTTTCTAAGAGAAACTCTATCTCGAAATCACACGAATGAATAATAAGTATTTTTTCATATTGTATAGTTTAATTGACCAGTATGTTTACATTATTATTCGAAAAATTCATAAATGTATATGCAAAACCAAGTCATTGATTAGTCAGATTGGTTCAGTCTTTTATAGAAGAAACTGGATGTAATAAATTTTATTTAAATATTAAAAGACACATTAATAAAAACTGTGAATAGAAGAAAAAAAATATTTCGAATAAATTACATATTTCAATAATAAAATTGGTTATGGTTTTGTATTTTGAACAGAATTGAGAGATTTCAATTATCACGTATGCTACGCAACGTTGGTACTTGACATAATTATATATGGCCAGTGACTTCAATGCGTGATAAGTTGCATTTATACATTCTGAAAAAATAATAAGATTTATAATTGTATATAAATGTTTCTCCACTTCTAACATGAGGAGAAAATGCATTGAAATTTCTGTTTTAAAGCTCTTAATTGATATAACTCGGGTTAAAAATTTTAATAACAATTTGAAAATTCACTATCAATTAGAAAACAATGTTTACTTGTAAATAATTGTTTTTGTACTTTTTTGGCTTGCTTTATCTACTCTATTAAAAGAAAATATTCAATACTAAATACCCACAATTCAAAAATAGCTTTGAATTTGCTCAAAGGCGTTTTTGTTTGGAAATGAATCTCAATATATATAAAATATGTTCTTTTGATTTTTAGTATATTTAAATAAACTAATAGACTTCAAAGGAATATGTAAGTAAAAGTTCCTGGTTCAAATGATACTACTTTGATTATTATTTTTCGAAAATACATATTAAACAAATAATTTCATACATTGATTTATATTTTGCGATTAGTCTGCATTTATAATTTTGTCCTAGGATTAATTTGCTAAACAAAAAATTGGTTATTATATGTTGGAAATCTTCGTTTTTGTGGTTTTCCAGCGTATAATTTCTATAGCATACACTGTTTACGAGTACTTCATTTGAAATTGTGATTTCTAATAAAATATTTAAAGTACGTCAAATCCAATTATTGAAGACATAACACTGACCAAATAAAACGCTACGAACTTCATTGAAATAAGCCTTCTTTCTTTCGCTGAATTATTGGATATCTTTGAGTTAACGATAACTCTGTGGATAAATAAGATCTAGCTCCAAAATGGATTAACAAATTCATTTATTATTGGCAGTTTTTTTTTTTTTTTGCAGTCAAAGTAAATTTTAATGCAATAGAAAATAAACTTTATCTCAACAGTTTAAAATATATTATGGGAAAATTAAAATTGAGTGGATTCTTAGCGAACAATTACTCTTAGTGAACAATTTATGGTTTATTTTTTGAGGACAAAGTTCTACATCGGTTTTAAAAACTATATTTTTTTCCGGTAATGGAAATCTATGTTAGATTGAAATTTAAAGAATAAATATTTAAAAATGGTATAAATTTACTTACCATAATCGAAATATATATTCAAAAACACTGGAAAGTAATTAATTATTGGTTTAAATCAATAATTAATCGATACACAGTAAAATATACACACAAAAAAATCAATATCTTAAAACACACACCAATATAATCAATCACTTATTACGTTTTTTCTTTTTTACTCTTCGTGTTATTTATAAATAATATTATTGATTAAATCACTTAATTTTCAGGGCAATGACACAACATCGAACATGCCTTAATGTCATATATAAGATATATTATATCGTTCTCAAAGATACCACGTGGGTGGGTAGTTTGGATACTCTACATATTATATTTTTTTAATAAAGTCTTATCGAGAACGAAATCGAATAACTCTAAAGTTTTATTTCTATTTTTTTTCGGTTAATAAAATTTTCATCCGATTTTTTTTAAAGGATTTTTTCTAAATTTACTTGTTAAGTTTCTAAATTTCTTTTTTTTTTTTTTGTAAATTCAGTTTATTATTTATTAAATAAATATTAAAGTCATATTACAGGTATAACAGATTCAACAACTAATCACTCTAATGATTATTCAGGTGGTACTGAGAGATGGTCAGTACACTGTGGCTGGCGCGACCAACTGTTTTGATACATCCACTGTATTCACTGTGGAAGAACATAACAAGAACTGGTTCTTCAGATCACCACTTCTATACAGAAGTGTATCTCTGTTACCAATACCGATACATATATGTAACATGTTTTAATAATAATCATAATCATAATAATAATAACATAAGCTAAAAAGTTAGCTATCTATTCTAAGCTAATACTTCTTGGATTTGATGCATATTAAATGTTATTAACTTTATAATATAAATTTATTATTTTCATCCTTAAAATTGAAATAAAGAATTTGGGAATAATTATTTACGTTTTGAGATTATAACATGACGGAATACTATTTGAAAATACACTGCCAATAATAGAGTATATTTAATTCTTGAGCTATATGACCACATTTTCGAAGCTGATTAAATTTAAATCTGTGTATAAAGTAAAAAAAATGCTTTTTTTGCTCTAAATTACACAGTTTAGGCCAATTTTCTGTCAAAAGTAGGCGGACTTCATTTTATTAAGATATTTGTTTATCGGGCTCTAGAGATATCGGCATTAAAGTGAAATATTAATTGTCGAGCGATCTCTATTGAAATATTTGCGATAAAGCTGTATGGACTAAGTTCAAATAGAATACTATGTGCGAAATGTAACTTCTGCTTATAACTATATTACATACTAGTCAAGCCAGCAGAACAAAGTATTCAAAATTGAATTTAAATGTGCTCAAAATTAGGTGCTTTTAAGGTAATGTAAAATTAATTTAGGTGCTGAAATTTTTAATTTAAGTAAATTGAGTCATTATGATGCACTGCTGCCGTGATATTACGCTGGCAGAACAATGTAAAAAAATAACTTTTATAATATAATGTTAGTGCCAAAATTAGATGTCTTTTAGGTGCATTTGTAGTCTACATTCCATAAATCAATTTAATCAAAATTTGCAAAAAGTCATGGCACTGAAAAATTCTTAATGAAAAATTTGCACGAAATTTAATATTGCAGCACCTAATATGCTCCTAATTTTGATCATATTTAATTTCAATTTTGAATATTTTGCTCTTGCTAGCTTGACTAGTAGCAGTATTACGCATATACAAATTTTATTTTATCTACATATAAGTGTAAATGTATAAGTCACTTTCGAACGCTGTGAGTCCGGAATGATAACCAATCAATTATCCCGACCAGATGGCTTTAAATCTTCCTGAGTTTTTTTTTGTAATCTAGCGCGTTGGCCTGAGAGAGTTTAACAACCAGAAAGACACGAAACAAACGTTTCTCAAGATATTACAAATGATGGCAGATAAATTGTGTTTGTAAAATATTTTAGAGGAAATTCGCTTTTACGCAGTGGGAGTTTTTTATTTTATTTCAAGTATTGACGGCTGGACAGATTGTCAGATATACTAAAATTAAAATATCCTTACACAATTCATATGCATGGAAGGTACATTAATCGAAAGATTAAGCATAAATTTATATTTCAAACTTATAATCTTTTAAATATATTGTGCCTTATATTTGCAAATATATGTGGACGTGTACTTTAACCAGAGACTTAGTTGTACCAAATTACTTTATTAAATAATAATACAATAATTAAGTAAATCATAAATTTATTGAGCTGCCGTCTTAAGGTCGTCCCTATCATAGCTGGTATATGTATTAGAAATACGTATCTATTTGTGAAGTTGACTTTAAACGTATTGACTGGAATTCCATAGAGTTCTAATTATCACCTTGTTATATTTAATTAAAATAATTTTAATTACTTACTGTAAATTTGTTAGGTATCAAAATTATAATTTAATACCTCTTAATTTAATAATAATAATAATTTCATAGATTTAATAATTTCATTGATTGAAAAGGAATTTTAATTGATTGTAATTTGATTATTAAATTATTTTTTCGCAGATAATGTAACAAATGAACTTGGCACCTCTAAAAATGCTCTATGACTCATACTTATATGTTAGAGGGAGTTACTCTAAGGGCCAAATATTCTAATATAAGAATTTTTAATAAAGAATTTGACTTGATAATTGACCAAAATTCATATTTGCAGCGAAAATCTAATTTGTTGAATTTTAGGGGGCTTATTCCCTTACAAAATTGGTAGATTGCTCCGATACCACTTTTATGGCGAGAAACGATTTTTGAATACTTTTATCGTTACCATTGGATACAATGAGCATGTCTCATTTCAAATTCTTCATAAAATCCTTTGAATTGACATTAAAATGATGTAGTTAAAATTAGTTTCAAACATGATGACTTCCAAAAAGTAGAAAAGTAAAAATGCTAAGAAAAACTATTATTGCTTTTGAAAAATAACTAAGCTTTTTAAAAAAATCCTTTCCAGAAAAGACTTAGTCATACCGAATTTATTATGTTCGTAGGATTATCTACTTTTAGTGAATTGAAGTTGTGAGAAAAACGCTTTAGAGTTCAAAACATTAAAGCGTTTTTCTCACAATTAAAGGCGGTGCCCCTAATAACTCGAAAACTACTTATTTTTAAATTTTTATTTCTGTATATAATTTACAAGATAACGCTGAAGAGTTAATTTAACTCGAAAACTACTTATTTTTAAATTTTTATTTCTGTATTTAATTTACAAGATAACGCTGAAGAGTTAATTTTTCAAATTTATTTATTTATTTTATTTAACAATAAAATATCCAATTTTTTCCGCAAAAATCACGTTTTCACTCAAAATTTTTTTTTCCCTAAAAGTGAAAATTAAACTTACGAAAAACCCTCTGATTGCTGTATTTTATTATATGTCATGAAAATATAAGTGAATTAATAAGTTTTGAAATCAGTCCAAGTACTTTCAGCGTCTCGGCTAATTAAAGAGTATCTATGACATCTTTTTATAGAAAAATACAAGTGCATTAAGTCATCGTCATTGGCCAACATAGATATGACAAATTTGTGAGAAGGACGCCGAAAAGGGTCAGATATGAGTTTAAAATACATTTATAGACTCCTAAAACACGATTTTTGACGATTTAAGATTTGCGCACTCTTACTTATTAGGGCGACTAATAGGGAAGTTTGTGTGTTGGTAAAGTTAATGCTATGAAAGTGTTTCTTGTGAGTGTCAATGTCAAAGCCGCATTATCACTTTCGTCTGCACAAAATATTATTTTAGTGGGTTTTAAAGATATACGCACCACCACGACATCTCAAAAGTCAATAAGAGGGTTGATAGCGTTTTGTACTCATTTGGAGCTCTGAATGTTTTTTAGAATGAATTTGTAAGAAAATGAAATTTTTTTAATTTAAATTTTTACAAATTATAAGTTTATGAAAAGAAAGAAAATGTACACCGTAAAAGTATACATACGTACACAGTGAGTATTACACATTTGATAGCCATCTCATATATAGTTGAGAAACAGTGAATAATGCGGTTGAAATGTCGAGAGTGAGGTGGCCAACACACACGCGAGTATTTCAATCTTATAACAACTATTGCATTCTAACGCATTCAATTCATACTGATGATCTTTATTATTGTTATAGTTTAACCCTTCCTTTCACGTATTTTTCTACATAAATACATACATGTTGCATGTACCTTTATATAATAATACATACATACATATATATATATATATATATATGTATATATACATATATAAATATATATATATATATATATATATATATATATATATATATATATATATATATATATATATATATATATATATATATATATACATACATACATATATATATATATATATATATGTATATATACATATATATAAACACATGCCATAATTTTTAATATATAATAATAATTCTTGTCTATATATTTACATAAGCCAAAGGGGAGTTTTGTATATTTGTGCGATATATATGTTGTTAGTGCACAGTAGTCTAAATATATTTTGGCAAATTAGGGTTGGCTTCAATGATTTTATTGTATATAGCAGCAAGTATTTAGTACAGGGTATGAATGCATGATAATATGAAATAAAGATGTAATAAAACAACTGAAGATAACAACTGACGATACCAATTGTTTAAATATCCCATAAATATATCGTTATGGGATCCTACTGTTTTGAAGATTATACAATCATGTATATTAAAAGTAGTATAATTTATATATTGTTATGTTAATAGTAATATGTAGTATAATTAATGTTTTAACTTTGTGTTGATCTGAAATTGTGGCGAATTTAAACAATTTATGAAAAAGTTTTCAAATAAAATATTTTATTTTTATTTATTTTTTTTATTTATATGCTTTCCCGTAATAAGCGTTTTTATGTAGGGAAAAAGCAATGAGGATTTCTGTGCTGTAGCAAAATTTTGCTGCCAAAGTTTATTCGACGAACAACTTTAGATTTAAAGAATTTTTTCATGTAATTATTAATAGTTTTATAATATTTTGAATGAATTGTCTTCTCAAATTTGACACCACTCATGGTCAAAAAGTTAAGGGCGTAAATGATCGAGCACGAACCGTACTATTTACTTGAGAGACAGTGAAAACAAATTTTGATATACAAAATCATTTTTGTTGCAAAGTACACCTCATAAGAAATAAAATTATATGTTTCAATCACTAATTTATTTCCATTAATATTCATTTGTTCTTAAGCTTTATTTCGAATATTTTGAATGGGAGTTTAAAAGATAATATATCGTTTTGGACAAAATAACTACTCAATGATAGATATTGTGTATTACTTTTATTACCCTGCACTAATAATATTTAGCATGTGGTACTTTAAATATTATAATTTCAACAGAATAATTTCATCCAATATAAATTATTAGTACACAGTACATTTTTTTTTTTGTTATAGAGAATCCTAATCCTTTTTTATATTTTAAATTCTCGATAATATTGATGTTTTTCTGGACCTCAAATTTACAATTGCTTGATTTCATAAAAATAATTAAAATCCTTATTTATTTAACATTCGAATCCAATAGAAAACTGATATTGTCCCGATTTTATAAACTGAGATTACCATTGCCTTACAATTGTTTACAATCTTGTTTTTTAATCTTTCAACTGGGAAACTGAATTTTTTGACTTCTGTAATTTTACAGCTTTTATTTAAATCTTTTATGTACTTCATCTAAGTGTTAAATGTATTCTACATTCTGAACTGAATCACTTCCGAAGTGATATTCGGTAGGCTTTCGATCATTAGTATCGGGTGCCGGTAATCCGTACCAATGGTTTCCATTTTTGCACAAAGTATATACCGGGATAGTTTCTTATTAAATCAGCCATAGCACCATATCTTTCACTTCTTTTCATATGTCCCATCACATTATTTTGACTTATTCTATACAATTATGTATTGTTTAAAAAAATGATGAGTACAGAATTGATTTGAATGAAACCGAATCTATGAAACCATAAATCAAAATTCTGTAAAGTTTTTAAAAATTGAAAGCTTTTTTTAAAAATATTGAATACATTTTTTTTAGTAAATTTATTGAAAATAATTGTAATGTACCATTAAATATGTTATATATATAGGCCGGGTATAAAAAAAGAAATTAATATGAACTGTGGCCTATATTATGTATTCTGTTTGTGTTTTCGAAATGGGTATGAGTTTTTTACAAACTAGTATTTACATAACATAAATTTCTATAGATAAAAATTCAAACATTTTGACAAAATTATTATTTCAGTTTCTTTTGTTATGTCGTGTTTTCTTTTCTGACCAATCATTCTCTTATTGTGGTATAAAAGCCATTATCATCATCCATATGGATGAGCGTTATTGAAATTATTTTAGCTTTAAATATTCCTGAGTAGATAATTGATAAATAACTTGTTGTAAACTCTCTTTTTTAGGGACATATTAAATGCTTTAGAGTTTAATTGGACAGTTGACGTGCTTTATATGAAATAACATTAAAAGTGTCTCAATATATACTCATCATAGCTTCAAATAAACGTAACATTATTTTACTTTAGAAAAATCTTATGAAGAATTCTGTGCTATTTCAGCCTTGCTCAAACAAAATTATAATACTGTTTTGTTTAAAGGCACGCATATATAGTGTTTTGTTTAAAGGCAGTAAGATTCACTTTTGAATGATTATGGTTGAACCGCTGTAACAGGACTCTAGTATTCTTAGAACTACGATCGCTAGACCAAGTTCTATACTGACCAAGACTCAGCAGATTTAACTCATCATTTCATATATTCAAGAACTTTTGAACATATAGAACATATATGATGTTATAACATATCATTTGTTAAAATATGTATATAACATATTTTTTAGAAGCTTAGAGTATAGACCAGTAAGATGAAGATAATTTCACTAATGGCTAATTTTAAGGAAGTGGGTGTTAAATGCAGTAGGTAAAAGAATTAAATAGTTAAAGAATATAAAAAGTCATTAGAATTTTGATTGTGCCATTAATATATCTCATTATCCGTTTGGGTCTGCACAAATTTCATCTATAGTATTGTAAAAGCACAAATTCCAAATAATATCAAATAAGGTGAAAAGTCTCATGCCTTAAAAGAACATTCACGTTGTCAGCATGTTCGTTTATAATCTATTGAAACTCTGAGCACATTATGACCTTGACAGAGCCGCATCGATTTTTTTTTTTTTCTTGATTAAATTGGCATTTATTTACTTAAGAGTTTTTTATATAAAACATGCGAATAATCGATAAAATTATTAATTTCAAATCTAACGTAAAACAAATTTTGTGTCAATTTTTTAATAAGGCGCTTTAAACATTGATTCGTTCACTTAATTAAAATTGAGCAAGTGTCTACCATAACTTGAAATCGAAAAGCCTTTTTTTCGAAAGAAAGTAGAGAATCTTTACTCATTTTGCCAAAAACATATGGTTTTTGATTATTCTTTGGGGTCTGGCGGGCGATAATGGTAGTCCTTTGGCCACAGGTTCCCAGGGCCCTAGAGTGTCCAGTGGGAAAGATGGGACTGGTTCTCAGATATACAGAAAATGAAAAAATGTATATGTCATAATTAGGAGATAGGTGTTCTGACCACCTCTTTCCCT
This sequence comes from Chrysopa pallens, assembly GCA_020423425.1. Taxonomy (NCBI): domain Eukaryota; kingdom Metazoa; phylum Arthropoda; class Insecta; order Neuroptera; family Chrysopidae; genus Chrysopa; species Chrysopa pallens. The sequence goes on from CM035593.1 coordinate 34,885,955, forward strand.
GTTAAAAGTGATGAACGGAGAGTGAATATATATTGTCGGAAATTGAGAGATTTTATTTTAGATATTTTGCAGAAAAATTATTTAATTCTAATCGCAAATTCATTATAAGCAAATTATGTTTTACTATCATTCTTACTTAGAAAATAGAATGTAGACAATATGTGCGTCATTTTACTGGCCTAGCTATTACATGTTCGATATTTCTAAATTATATGTTGACTAGCTAAGTTAGCACAGGTTAATTTAACCTTATCTGTTATGTATAATATTTTTTTATAGTTTATAATATATAATAAATAAATTAAAAGTTTTTTGTAGTAGTAGATAAGATATTTTAAATATTACATAAAAGTGTGAGGTATGAAAAGAGAAGTAAGTGGTGGTGTTATTCGACCTCCTATGGTGTAAATAAACGTTAGCGATGACAACATAAGCACCATAGTTATACAGTCATAAGTAAGTTATTTTTTAAAATATATATATTTTTATTATAATATTTAATATTTATATTTAATAAATTAATAACAATATTTGTAAGTGAATATTATAAAGGACATACAACATAAGTTATAATCATATCTATATATAATTATGTCATTTGTTCGATGTGTGATGTTTAATGTCCGTTTATATTTCAGAAAACAATACTGATTCTATGGAGGAAAACAAGTATTCTATGAATAAAACTTAATATATAAATGTATAAAGTAGAGATTCAAAAAATATTCGTCTAATATAATTAATTTAAATATTCAGTATTTCATCGAGTGTTGTATGCTATTCGGCATAGTACGAATAATTGAATAAGATAAATTGAGATATTTTTTCGTTATAAGGGAAAATTTCAATGTTACTAATTTCTATTATAGTCGACGAAATGAAACACAAAAATAGACCTTACTGTCGATTTTTGGCGCAGTGAGGCGGATTTAAATGCGCTTTGGTGTATTAGATTCGTGAGAATCTCTAGAAACTTTGTGACCTAGTCAGCGAGTTTTTGGGGTTGCTGAACACGAATATAATGCTGCGGAGGCTTCAGAGTATCCGGAACCTGTTTTATGATAAAATATCATATTATTGGCCCGAACCAGTTACTCGGGGGTTTTTGAGGTCGCTGAACATGAATACGAGATCGGTAAAGGAATAGGTACTTGGTGCCTGCAGTGGGTGTTCTAAATGTCTTCCTCGTGAGTTTTAAAAGGCCCAAAATCGTTACACGGAGAGTTTTCGAGGTCGTTGAACAGTAATACGAGATCTAAAGTGGAGCGATGTTCTATCTTTTGTAAATATGTCTAAAAATGTAACGTTTTCATACTTTTACATTGATCATACGAATAATGTTTCTTCCTGTTTAAAAAGGTGCCAAATAATCTTGAAATCAAGTCTAGTTTCCCATATAAAAAACTCAACGACTTTCGGAGTCTGACTTCAGAAAAATACTATTTTAAATTGGAATATATTTTACGATACAGTTAAATGGTATTCGATTTGATGGTTATTAATAATTGATAAATTTAAATTGATTACGATATAATTAAAAGACACTTTATGAAGTATAATTAATATAATTATGATTTTAAAATTCACATATAACACGTAATATTATGAAAACATTTATTTCTTCGTAGATAATTAAAATTTTTAACAGTAAATTAAAAATAATAGCGCTCGAAAAGTATGTTTATGATTGTAAAAATAATTTATCATTTTACACAAAACTTTCTACGACATATCATCATGGGTAATTAAAAAATTGAACAGTTAATTTAATAATATTACCCGACAAGTATATACCCGAGAACCGACCGCATAATAATCGTATTGATCAGAAACATGAGTATTTCTTAGTATATGCGTAGGTAGTTTTATTATAGGAATAATTGTCCAATTTTGTCTACATACATGCTACTTTCGGTTAATAAGATACATGTCTTTATAAGACAGAAGAAGCAAATTTATATCCAAAGAAAGGTCTCGATAAGTCGAATAAAAGAGTCGACCATCTCAGTCCTCTCTCACTATCATGAATTGACCTCTATATGTTTAAAACAATGTGCAGGTCACTCGCGTTAGAAGTAAAACTTCAAGATAAGGAGACATAAATTGAATTTTAGGCGTGGGATAATTGTAGGGTTCATTACTCATAATTTTAATACCAAGCTTAAATTTATAATGCATTTTATTCACAAATATATTAACAAACATTATACTTATCGAGTATTTTAGTTTGAATATTCGATAATCATTTGTATTAAAATAATTAAAGATTAATATAAACAAGACACATTAATATAAATGAAAGATTAATTTAAACGTGTACATTACCGCTCGAACAAATGTAACATGCCGCTCGAATGCGTCTATTCGAATTAAAATGTTTGTGGAGAAAATTCAGAATTCAGCATACAAACTTGATTTTTACCACTAAAACAGTCTTAGGTATAATTATATAAAATAACTAACCCGTATAATAAGTTATGTGCATAATAATATATATGCTTTTATTGAAGGCTATTGGTACTTGAGTGAAATTTAAAAAAATGATATAAACTAATTTTCTTAATAAGCATTAAATATTTCTTTACTATAAATTAATTAATATTAAAAGTGAAATAATTATTGAGTTAACACTTATTTTGTGTTATTGTGTAAAATTTTTAAATCTCTCTTTGAGATAAAATTTCTGTTAAATTTCCATAAATTTTTTTTTATAATCAACATTAAGTTTGTGGTCCATTCTTAACATATAAATAATGCTAATTCCACACAAATTTTTTCCTGTGTAGGGAGGTCCGATTGCACTACAATATTATCATTACTTTGTCCTTACATCCTGACCAAGATCCTGAATATATAAAAGTACTGAAATGTTCCATGCATATCAAATATCGTTTTCGTAGAAAAGGTTTAAATAATTGATTTTATGTATTAATTGATTTCATTTATTAATATAATAATTATTATAATTTTTATTTAAAACGTTGATTTTTCAACGGTCTTTCTGATTGTCTATACACATCCTATTTGTTTATATACATATATTACGCCATTCTTCGCTCATGTTTTTTATTGGTTGATATTCATCTAAACAACTTTAAGATTATTATCATCCTAGTTATAATTTTTTTTTTTTAATTTAAGTTATTTGATTTATTTTACAAAGAAATGTTTAACATTTTCAAACTAGATTAATATTTTTTTTTTTTTTTTTTAATTTTTAAATTTGTATAAGAGTTATTTTAAGAATTAACTTTAATTTTGGTTTATTTGTTGAACAAATCACTTATTTGTTCATAAAAAAACAAAAATTCAATAAAAAATTTATTTAATTGATTTTATTTCAATTCACATTATGTTCAAAAATTTCGCTTTTATGTTTAAAAGAAATGATGTGACGAACTCATGAAGATATGAATTTTCTGATGGAATATGTCATGAGTGATAATTCCAGACTATGGACATTATTAAATAATTGAGTTAGATTTTTCATCCGTGCAACTTAACTGATAACGATTGCAAATTTATTCAATTAAAATAAAATAATCTATTTCACAAGTTAACCAGTTTTATTCATATTTTTGAAAATTTTGCCTATTTGTACATTTAATTTTATTGCAATGGTCCAATTTCAGTTTCCAAAGTACATATATTTTGATGGAAAAATCGTTTTTCTACCATTAAATGAAAAACTTTACTAATTCCGTCAATTTATGTGAAAAATGTATTTTATTCTGTTTATAAATGGCATCTTATCGTAATTTACCAAAAGACCAAAATTTCAATCAGTTTTATATGAAACATTTAAGACAGTTATTGATAACAATTCGAAAATACGGACTCCAGAAAGAATTCGTAATGACCCCAATTTGACTAATTTTGATTGTTTTTATAAATTCTTTCAATAAAAAATTTCGTTTAAAATTTATATGAGGTGAAAATCATTATTTCATTCTTAATGATTTGACTAAAAATGACACCTTTATTAATTGTATTTCAATTTTATTTTAATCTGCTCTATTTGGACTAAAAATAAAATATACTGTCAATCCAATATGAATCAAATCAATAATATTTTATTTTAACTGTAAATTTATCTCTCATTATAATTAATAGGCTGCAGTACATATTAATGATAATATTTATTTAAATCTTCGTGACATCGTTTTGGTCAGATTAAAATATTTGTTATTTGGAACAAATAAAAAATCATTTAGAACGGAATTTTAAAAATTACGTTTGTTTTTGTAGAATCACAATTTTCAAGAAGTCAGCTCAGAATGTAAAAAAATTGATTTTTTTTAAAAATTGATTATTTTAAAACAGTCGTTTTTACTGTTAAACTATCTGAAAATTTTTCAATATATTACTAAAAGTAAAAACCACGTTTTATCACAATTAAAAAGAGACTTTCTTTAAATATAACATTTTTCAATGTTTTAAAAGTTAATAGTAATAAAACTTGTCATTGATATGTACTGTAGTGTAGATACCAGTATGTTTATAATTAATATATTTATAGATGATTTATAAAAAAAGAAACAAAAAATTGGACAGCTATTTAATAAAAACATGATACCTAATTTCGAATTAAAAATAAAACTAAAAATTTAATTCATTTGACACAAGCAAGAGTTATTATTACAATAAAAACGACATTAAATTCCATTCGAAGTTCTGAACGTGTGATCTGGTTATAGATTTTATTTATATAACAAAGTTTTAGGTATAAAATATATATAAAATGTTACTTGGATATACAGTTCAATCGTAAATGAATTTATCGATTATTTCAATTAGAGACCATTCACGTGAACTATTTTTTTTAATTAATAGTATTTCAGAAAACTTAATGTTACTTAAAGATCGTTATACTGTTAATCCGATTTTGATGCTTGTATGTACATGAGTGATATAATTTAACAAAAGTCCTTAAAATTTTGATAGAATCGATTATTATCGGGAATCAGTATGTAGGAAGAATAAAAAGACTTGAATACAAAATCAAGAACAAAAATTATGTGATTTAGAGATTTCAATTAACTTTAGGCAGTTCATTTTTAGAGGAAATCTCAGTTGTTGTCATATAATCTAGGTTTTCATGTTGTAAGGTTTTTTATTCTGTATTCGGTCAAAGTCAAATTTTAGAAAAGGATTTTTATTTGTAAATTTTGTAAAAAATATTCATGTAAATATAGCTTTGCGAAATAAATTCAAAAATATATTTTTTTTAAGAATTCTAATTAATCGTGTTTTTCAGTTTTAGTTCTATAAAATTATTGAAATATTTGTTTTGAATTTAATAAAATAATTAATATAAGGTTCGGATAGATATTGTTGCGTTATCAAAATGGTAAGACTCAAATATATGTTTGTAAGTCGTTGAAATCCAAAATCAATTTTAATTTTTTTTATTAAAAAAAAATCTCTAAAAACCGTACTTATTTCGATATGTTTCAAAATCCTCCTCAAACAATTTATTTAAAAATGTAAGTAATAATTAAATAATAAAATTAATTCAAAATTCTAGCCCGTAAAAAAATATACATAATTTTATTGCTAACATATGAACTGACAGATCCTTAATACAAATTACTGGCTATCTTTTTTTTCTTTTGGAATATATAAAGATATTCGAATTAATATATTCATTCACAGTATTAGAGCATTCAATTTATAATATGATAATCAATTATTATCAATTTTTTTAAAATATGTTTACCATATTAATTATTATAATTAATATTTATATAAACGGATATTATTTTTAAAATGGCAAATTATAATAATTTATTCTCAATTTATTTATTTACTTTATATTAAATTATTAGTATTATTATTTTTTTTTTTTTTTAAGTTAATCTTTGTTTATAACATAAATATGCATCCGCATATTTTTTAATCTCTTGTTGCTTCTTCAATTAAGAAACTTAAAATAGAGTCAAATAATTTGTTGTCCGTGTATAATTTTTTGGAAAAATTTCACTAATATAAACTGATAAATTCCAAAATTTAAAAAAATTATCAATACTTCACTCTAATATTTTTCGTTTTACCTAAGTTATTAGTGACACTCCCCAAAAATAAAACCGTATAGAATTCTCAACATTTTCATTTTTCGCAGTTAATTAGGTCTTTTTCGCGATATGTAAAAATGTTTTTATCTATGTGTGTGTATACATAATATAATCAATCTAAATTTTTGATCCTGTTCTGAAACCACAAGAAATAAACGAAAAAGTAAAATACTAAAAATTTTGTTTTTTTTAAATATACAACTTTTATTTGAATCAGTTATTCTTGGGACTATGTAGATTCTCCATAATGACAACTCGAAAGCATCTTATTAGCACATTAGTTGTTATACATATCATTATTTTACGTGTATTGTAATTAATGAATATATTTAATCAATTTTAATTTCCGGTAGAATAAGACGAATTTCTTATAAAGAGCTGCGACATTATCAAAAAACAACCCTTCTTTATTCAACAAATTGACGATAACTCATGAGATGCATTAAAAAAGTATTGAAATATGAAGGTATAAATTGTTGGACACATTGGAAAAATAGGCGCCACAAACCATAAATTTTTTTAACATACACTGCATACTTTTACCAAAATAACACTATCAAAATTGGAAACTGCAATATTAATTTAAACGTGATGAATTGTTTTTTAAATTCTTAAATGTGATGTTAATAATGATTTTTATTGATCATTAAAATTAAAATTAATATATCCACGTGCATAAATTTGACTGATGTATGTTAATGTTTCCTATTGATGACCAACTTGGAAACAATGAACCTTTGAGGTATAAATAACTTAAGATGTTTTTTATTTTATTATTTTTTTTTTTTAGTATATGTTTTGCATCAATGGTCAATGAATTATTCGTTTTTAAATAATTTTTTCTTTCTTGAAAATCACAGTAAATTAAAACAACATTGAATAACCAAATTCTTAATGTCATTTTTAAGCAATTAAACGAAAACTTGAACACGTCTGTTCTTTTAAGTTGTACGTATAACTCTTTAAGAGTAGAAAGTATTTTCCATATAAAAATCGGATAAACTCAGATAGGAGCTTTGAAGTTTTTTAAATAAAGAAACTCCATTGAAATCGACAGTCGCCACACTTAGTTAACAACCTTCTCCGAATTCAAGGTACCCTATGTCCTTTTCTTTATTTCCGATAATATGTATGGAAAAATTTCGTAATGCTCAGTCGATTAGTTTAGACTTGGAAATACAACAAACAAACGAATACACATTTTTTCGAATTTATAATATTAATTGGATTGTGAACATTTTTGTGTGTGATAAGTGACAACTCTCATTAATATTTTCCTGCATTCGGCCATTCAATTATTATTCGCACAACAAATTCCAAAATGTCAATAATTTAACGACTAGGCGTGTAATTACGCTCAAAGCCCAATTCAAAGGTCCATTTGAAGGAGACATTTCAGACTATATCTTGAAAATTAGCATTGAATTAAGTTAGGAAAAAACTATTAAAGATTAAAAAAAAAAATATTTTTAGGGAAATTCAAAAATTTACAAAATATTTAAACCCTCTAAAATCGATTAAAACAGAAATTTTTAGCCAGTAAACAGTAAATTTCAAATTATATATAGTTTTACTGTATACAAAAAACATAATAAGTAAATTTGATGCAAATGTTTAAAATTTATACAATTCTAGAATAATTCAAATAAGAGGAATAGTGGTCATATGATATTTCGCCCTTTATCAAAATCTAAATAATACCCAAAAAAATAAAAATACGCTGCATCTGATGTATGAAAACGTGCATAATTTGATTGATATCCACCAACAAAAACAAATATATGAACCCTACATGAAACCAAATCCGGTTCTGATCGTAGACAAAGGAGTTGCATAAAATGATAAATTAAAAATAATATAAACTAGTATGTTACCTAGCTAAAAAAAAAAAAATTATGACACAATTGTGTTGCAGCATCAGGTTGGGGTGAATGTTGATAAAAATTGTGCAGAATCTATTTTTGTGTAGATTTTGTATTTACATAAATAAACTGGACCAATATTTATGGCAAGGAGGACAACGAGTACAGGTAAGGTATGCAGATGCTGGAATATTTTATTTAACCCTTTCTAATAGGTTTTTGTATTGTTATTATGAATTAGCATAAAATATTTTACTACTTTTTTTTTTTTTTTAAATAAAGATATGTTTTTAAATCTCTAGTAATATTAGTCTACAATACACCGTTTGAGATTATTGATTAATAAAAACCTGAAACTTCATACGAGGAGTGGTACGTTTTCTTTTTCAGAACCTGTAAAATTTTCGAATGTGTCTGCAAGTATGTTAATATTATTGGGGTTTTGCAATATTATTATGTGTTAATCTATATGGTCTCCTAAACTAGTATGTCCAATGAAGAACGTAAATTATTGTTTGAAGACATATGCTATTTTTTGTAGATTTGCGCTTTTTATAGTAGTTAGATTTCGACGGTCGTGGCCACACACAGAAACCGAATTTTAAGCAACGAAGCTATAGCATACCCAATTTTCAGTGTAAGCAACAATAAAAATTAAAAAATAACACTTTTTCAAAAGAAATAATAACCGAATTTAAAAAAAAAAGATTGGCGCAGAAAATAATTGTAAATTAAAAACATACTTTTACAAATAATTTGTTTACGGCCAAGTTATTATATCCTTTGCAAAACGTAGATTCTTTGGCACCGACTTTTAATGATCCCAAACTAATTATCTAATAGTCTGTAGGGACATTTATTTAATTTATAAATACTTTTTAATGTTTACACCATTGGTCTTACTAGATCAAAGCCCTCTTTAATTGAATGAGTATTTCGACAAATGTTAAGCAATTTTTAGGTTTATTGACTTAGTTACACGATGTTTCTGTCAAAGCAAATATACATGTCAAAAAATTCACAATTTGGAGTTTATAATATTATACGAAGAACTTTTGGTCGGAAACTTACAGAATTTAATCCTGAACATCCACCAAGAGATAAACCGTGTATTGAACCAACAGCTCCATGTGAACCACAGCCACCGAAATGTCCCCCAGAAATTCCTACAAAACAAAAACGCAAACAAGATAAAAGTAAGTGACTCAACTTAAAGATTTAGTATAGTATAATTGTTTGTCCTTTTCTATTTTAGTGTTGCCTGATCCTTCTGAAATAATGACGGGTAAAGAAAAAAGTGAATTTTATGCATTGCAAACAAATCCGGATCCATATAATAATGATCCAGTTCGACGAATGAAAACCAGCAGTGAATCTTGCCCCAATTTATTGAAAAGTGTCAATTGTGAGCGTATTGTGGGTTGCATTTGTGAAGAGGATCAATACCAACCATTTTATTGGATCATTTATGCTGGTAAACCCACTAGATGCATGTGCGGTCATTGGTTTGAATTAGTACAAGTGCCAAAAGTTGTAGAAGAATTTAATGATGATCCTGATTGTGAGGAAAAATAAATATATTGTATGATTTTCAATTTTTCTTTCCTTAATTCATAAGGTCTTCATATTATAAGGAATTTCGGAAATAAAAATATATTTAGGACATAATTTTATTTTTTTTTTTGAATTTGACATCATAATTTATTATATTCTAAAGAATTGTGGCAGAACTTAGCTCTTGGTCTATAAAGGCCAACTCTCGAAAATGAGAGATACGAATTCCATGGAGAATTTACAAAGGCTTACAATTGTTACAATTTCAAAAAACCGAAATAGTAATTCTAAAAATGAGGAATTATATAAAAAATAATTCATTTCATAGTTTCAATTTAATTTTAAAAAAATGAGTATCAGTCTAGTTGATATTTTCAACCGACATCAAAAAGGAGAATTTCCCAATTTTATTATATTTTTTAACTTTTTGTTACCTGTAGAACTTTCGACTGGGTTAACCAATTTAGATGATTCTATTTTTTTCTATTTCAAACCTGTTGCTTTCCGTGTAGTTCTAATTTAATTTGGTCCAGATCTGATGTCTCTAAAGAGAGAGAGTAGGCAAAATATAATTTTAGCGATATGTGTTTCCGCGAATAACTTCGTCGTTAATGAAGTGATTTTGATGATTCTTTTTTGTTTGAAAGGGGATATCTCAAGGCTAGTACCAAAGCGAGGAAATCACTATCAGATGTCCCTTAGGAGAGCGAACGGGCAAAAACAATTTTTAGTGATTAAATTTAATACACAAATTTTCGTATAAAAAAATTTTTAAATAAAAAAGAACTGCCTTAAAAAAATTAAAAAGTAAAAAATAATCTTAAATTTTTCCTTGTGACCCATTACATTTTGAACTCAGTGCCAATCTTACCCTTGGAAAGATCAAAGGTCACAAGAAAAAATAAACAAATTTTTTTTTTTTGTAGTACATTTTTTGAGTCCGGTTCTATTTTGTAAAAATATTTTCAATTATTTTTTTAAGCATTCGTAAGCACTTAATTATTTATCAGGTACTTGGCTAGAAAAATAATCTTTAAAATTTCTTTCTCAATTAATTCCTGAGGACAATAATTGAAGATCACATATCGACATATGAGTAGAAAGACGGCATATATTATTGTCGGATTCAAATAATAGTTCTATTACCAAGAAGTGCTTATTCAACACTTTGTTGTCTACTGCTGCTGGATGGACAACCAAACGATGGACATAATAAGGATAATATTTTTTATACGACAAACAAGGACAATAATAATAATAATAATATTTATATGAAATTCTTTAATAAAAATGAATATACTAAAAGATTATTGTTATACGCAAATGGTGAGGCGCATTCGAATAATAAACAAAATAATATCAAAAGAAAAAGATACTATTTATCTCCCCTAATTTATGTCATTTGGTGCACTGTAGGGATGCTGACCTATAAGGTCATGCACCGGTTAATAGTTTCTCACGCGTTACATATCTTACATATCTGACGACGAATTCATCTTAACGGCCTTCTTTAAATTTATTTTCATTTTTCTGTATATATCTTTTCTTAAAAACGAATTATGTACAATCGAGATAAAAATATTTGAATCCAACTTTCAATCAAATGAATTGTTATATATGCTTTAAAAAAACAAAAACAAATTGGTAGATAAACCAGATAAAAATACGAATTTAAATTAAATTTTAAAATATTCCGTCGGGAGACTTCAATAAAAAGTTTATATACAACAATAACTTATAGAGAAAGATGCCAGGACTGAAAAAAGAGGTTCTCAATCAACTGTATTTTCTTTATTTCTTAAGTTTGTTGCCAAAAAACTTTCAACTGAGGGAACCGATTTTTAGTATTCATTTTTTATTTGAAAGCCGGTGCTTCCTATTTCAATTTGATTTAGATATTTTGTCAATAAGGGGAGAGAAGGGCCAAACTATTATTAGTGGTTAAATTTTATTCAAATGAAAAATTTTTCGTGATTGAAAAAAGTGATTAAACTAAAAGAAAATTAAATTTTATAAGAAGAATCACCTTCAAAAAAAATGAACTAAAAAGTAATAATTATTTAAAATTTTTCCATATGACCAATTACCTTTCGAAGTCGGTGCCAATCTTATTCTAAAAAATTAATTGGCCAGGTTCATTGGCCACTAGAAAAAATTTAAAAGTATATTGTTTTAGATCTTGGGAATGTAGCGAATACGTTGAAGCCTGCCGAATCGATAGTTTTTACCAATGCTGAAACAAATACGCCATACACTTTAATTTTATCTCTTAATCTTCTATGTGCCTTAATTAAAAACGAACCTTGGACTAAAAATCTAAACATTATCAATGATTCTCTTATGCCATGGACTTAAATTTTTTAATTAATTGGGTTGATAATTTCATTGTATAAATATTGCGGTTCAGTTTTATTGAATGGAGTTGTATATAATTCAGTCAATTTATTTCATTGTATGTTCAAACAAATTTCAATTACTTAGATATTGATCTAAATATTTATGTAATTTGTTTTTTGTAATCAGATTATATTGTTGCAAAATTGAATAATGTGTTTTTTTTTAACCAAACATAAATACATACAATCTTATTATTGTAAGATAAATAATCTTAAAATTAATCGAAACGAATATTTAGCTACCAATACGTTATGCAATGTAATTTTTCCAATATCTTTCTAAACAACACAAAACTATGACTTTTAATTTTCAAAATTAAAGAAGAAAACAAAGCTAAAAAATTATAGATTAACTGGTAATTAAAACCGAAGTTAAACATAATAAACGTAATATATCAACGAATCTTCCTGGATATCAACTATTCAACGATTTTCTGTTCAAATTGTACTTGAATTTTGAATAGGTTTCTCGCTACCTATTTCAGTATTGTCAGATTGACTGTATTGAGACTAGTTTTATCCAAAATTTGTTTATGAAAATTATACTTCCTAATATTAACCTTTGTATTTGGTTCATTGCATATGGTAGTTCTAAAAAAGCTGAAGAATAAGGCCAATTGATTGATTGTTTTTGATGAGTATGGATAATGTTACAGGCATGATTTCGAGTATATAAAATGTTCTTCTTTCACAACTGTCTTCACAACCCATAAATATAGCTCAATTCCATTCTTAGTGAAATTCAACATCCAACGTACTATGAATTTTTGTTCCCGTCAGTTATGTGATATCCATAGATGGGCACAGTTAATCCAAAATTTAAATCGTTTATTTGTAAATTAGAATATTGAATCCGGTATTGAGCCTTAGAAATTTTAACGCAAATTAAAATTAATCGTTAATAGTTTAAACAAAACCTTATAAATGATTGAAATTGGAAAACAAAGTAAGTACGGCCAAGAATTTGATGTCATTTTATTAATTCAAGTAGCAGTAGCTGTGTTCATATTGTAAAGTAATTTTAAAGTAAACAGAAACGAGAAGTTATAACAAATTTCACTGTGTTTAGAAAGATATAAAAAAATATTTGTTATTGTACTAGAAACGATAAGAGTTTGTTTTTACCATGGCGTATCTTCTAACTCTTCTAATTTTCTGTTTACAAGGTACCATTCAAAATAAAATAATTTCACAGAAAGATGCTATTTTATTCAATTTTACGAGACTATTTTTTATATAATGATTTGTGGTAGATAGCTTTGACATTGCATCTTGGAGATAAAGAATAAAAAAACAGTATTAAACAAAATGACAATATGTCCACAAGCAACAAATTTAAAGGATAAAACTAAGGGCAGTTCGTTTTAACGGAAGTTTACAAAAACATATGAGTTAACATAAAAGTTAATCCGTTATGCCTATTGTAAACTTCATTAATTATCGATTAACGAATTAATGAGTTTATACTCACCGATGGTGACATCCACTTATAAGAAATTAAAACTCTCCGTTTAAAATTCATACAAAAGTATACACTTTTGAATTGAAATAAGTGATGAAGAAATTCTGATATTATCAAATATGTGGTTTAGTGGTAATCGCAGTCAAAGTTATATATAATAAATGCAAATAATATTATTATATTATTCATAATAATATTTTCAATAATACCTACCTATATTATACGATCGAAATATACATTTTGAAAAAGACGCAGAAACTTTGCATAATATTACAATCAAAACTTGACGACATAATCTATATCTTATTCTTAATGTCACTAAATACAAAACCTTTTACATAATGTTTACAAAAAAAAAAAAAAAAAAAGATAAAAAAAAACCGATTCCACTCAAAAAGGTAACCAGTAATAACATTCTTATATTATAAATATGATATTCTTTCAGTTTAACAGTTTGAAAAAATACATTTATTGTTAATGATTTTAATACTGAAAAAATATCCCCTTTCTTTAACCATGATTACTTTGTAATAAAATGTTAAATAATGTATTCAAATGGTTTTTGCATTAAATAACTGTTTTTATTGTTCAGTCAAAAGTGAATTTATCAATTTGTTTCTAATATTTTTTGCCTACATTCACGCAATAATATGGATAAACAGTTTTCAACGAAAATTCGTTAATGAGTTTAAAATGTTTTTTTTGTTTTTTTTTTTTTAAGTTTAAGTCATGTTTTTACGATTTATCGGATCACATGTTCCAGATGTAAAAAGTATTGGTAAGTATAAATAAGCAGATAAACATTTTGGCCAAGCAAGGAGTTGTATTTTATGCGGTTATTACGAATTATAGCTAAGGAAACAACCATAAATACACGCTTGCGCTAAGTTACCTGTAAAGTAAGTGTAAGAAAATTCGCACAATACAAAATTATTTACAACTATAATTAACCAAATTTTTGAACTAAAACAAGTTTTTTTCTATACATATTGATTTCTTATAAAAAGTTACAAAAAATAAATAATTTGCAAAGTAAACACGATTTCTTTCCATAAAATTACATTAAAATTTAAACCTTTTTGATTCTTGTAAAAACGGTATCTGCCATTTTTGCCTGACATAATATCGGTATGAAATATAGAAAATACTTTCAAATATTTTTTTACTAATTAAGATAACTATTGACCCCGGACTGACGTAACGTAATGACAGTTTTTGAAAAATCAATAAAGTTAAGCAACAGCAGTCACAATCTGTATTTGGATGGGTGACCACCTAGCAGTACTGTGTACTGTTGTTGTATAAAAATAATAATCCCCTTTGGTTAATGGCTATATAGCTAAAAGTAGCTGAAGCTAGAAATTTAAAAAAAAAAAAAAGATAACTATTTTGACTGAACTGAAAATGGCACCTAATAATTGTTACCAAACTTACGTCACACCATGATTGCCTAGGTTTTTAGGTCCCGTGATATAGATATTGATAAAAATATCAAATTTTAATTCTAAGATAATAAATTATAATTGTGCTTTTATCACTCAAATATAGAATATCTTAGAATATTTCTACATAAATTCTAATTTTTGACAAATTTTATGCTTTATTTTTCACTACCAGTGCAATAAAATTTTTTGGGTGATTCTAGAGGTGATAGATGGTTATATGTTGAATATTGACCACAAATATTGGTTTATTTAAATAATGCCAAGTAGTTCAAGAAAAACCAAGTTTCAAAAGTTTTTTTAAATTTCACTTATTGTGTATTATTATTGTAATATTTTTACATTTGGTGTGATATATACGTTAAGCTATAACACCGCACATAAATAAAATTTTGAAAGTTTATTTAGACGACATATTTTTGAAGGTTAAACTTAAATTTAATCATGTAGAAAATAAAACGAATAAAATTGATCTTTTCATTATTATTTACTAGAATACTCCCTTAAATTAAACTATGTAATTAACCAATTACAATGTACATTGGCGTTTAATATTTAAATTTTTACAGTAGTCATATAAATTTAAAATATACCTACAATTAATAATCATTATATTCTTGGTTGTAATAAACTTATTAATTAAAATATTATATTTAATTTATTTACCTCTATACAATGAGCAATGAGATTTCGATTCCGCCTCGATGTTTAATATATAAGTTTTTAGAACTCAATGTTTACTTTGAATATCTGATTGATAAATTGTCGTTCTCACGTGAACGTGATGGTAAAATTTCAATTAATTTATCTAAAGAATGAGCATTTTATTTAACTTCACATAAATATTATTAAAATCAAAAATTATGATAGATATTCTTTAAAAAAAAAAAAATATGGTGCGTACCATAGGGGAGAAGAGCTCCTGGATTTCTTGTGGAATGAAATACTCGTTTATGAATCACAAAGGTATTTGAAGAGGCAGTTCCAATTCGTCCTAGACTCCACATTCATTCTTGAACATGAAATATTCTACCCTAAGCCCAAAGCTGTCAACATTCTGTTAAGGACCTAACTTCTATCTGGGCAACGAAAAAAAATTATTATTAAACTGACTTTAAACAGCTTTAATGAACGAATTGTAAGGTTGCAGAAATGAGGTATCGTATAAATTTATTGTTACATCATGTCCGTTACTTTCTGTCAATTAATTGTATTATAGCTACAGCTTAAGCGCAAGTGCAAGCAATAAGTTCCATTACAATCGGATGAGCTGTATAGCAGTGCATAAAATAAAACAAAAAAACAAACACGAGTTTGTATTTATTTAATTACCTAACCATTGTTTTTTACTGCAAAGTGCACGTTTTAACCGTATAAAGAGCGGCCAGTAAAAAAGTGGACAAACTTGAAAATTAAAATCATAATAAAGTCACTGGTAAAGTGCTCATTATAGCATAAGATAAATTTGGAAAATCTGGTATATAAACTAGCTCACGTTTGTACACAACCGCAACGTTTACATAGAGGTTAAATGACTGACTAAAATTTTTTCCTAGTCTATTCTACGTTTTGAACTAACCACTAACCGCTTATTAGTCATTAAATTTTTGTTTATTGATGAAGGAGGTAATAAAATATGAATATTTATATCTATATAGATTTATTACCAATCGCAACAGCCAAATAGTCATACATCAATTATAATTGTTAAATCTGTGTGTTAATAATTACTACTTTTAATAGAACTGTTTTTTTCAAATAAAATTTTATTTATTAGTTTATATTTGTAGGAATGCTCGTAAAAATATTTTTTCAGTTAATCAATTTCACTGTTGTTAACATTCCAATTAATAATTTTAATATGCTTTAAAATATTTATCAGATCAGAATTAATTCGACTATAAATTCTAATTCAGATCAATTAATATTTTTATTTCGTTATCATAATTATTATGTTTATACATTACATTTACTAAACTACCGTATTTAGTCATGTGTCAGATGGGATACCGTTCAAGAAGAAGCATTTGAATTTGAAGAAAACAATTACATCTATAACCAAGCTATAGAGCAAACGAATTGTTTAGTGATTGTATATTTTTTATGCTATCAGTATATGAAATTGTATCAAAATTAAAAAAAAAAAATTATCCATATAGAAAAAGAAAATAATTATTTTAAATTAAATATTTCTGAATCAATAATTTGCTTGTGGTGAATTAATAAACATTTGAATTCAAATTCTTGTCTTAAAATGGATTCATTTTCAGGCACTTCAAAAACACAAAGAAAAAAGGACAAATGAAAATATGTACTTTTATATATTCAGGGTTTCTTTAATATACCCGTGTATATTTCATATCTATGTAGGGCATGAACATCAATTATGGAGTTGAATTTATTAATCCAAAAATAATTTCCAAAGACGAAACAATTAGCCAATAAAAACCATATTATAGCAAAATTACTTACATTTAAATAAATATATATAGTTTAATAAAAATTATTAGTATACTTGCAATGTTTTTTCATTTGTGTAATACAAGTTATCTAATTTAATAATGTTCTTGTATATTATTAATTTTTATTTTTATTTTAGTCATAATTAAATTTTGTTAATCTTAAAAATATTTAAGACGGACAAAAGTTAAAAATGAAATAAAAGAAAATTGTTTAACCATATTTTAAACAAAATAAATTTTAATCGGAAATCTACGAATACTTTTTCAACTTTAACATATCGTAAAAATTGAAGTAGATAATATTCCAGGTAGATACAGCAATAATATACATTATTTTAGTAAGGTGTGACAGAAAATTTCTTGTTTGTCGTTACAGAAAATACATTCAATTAGAAAAATTATATTTCAATTGTTAAAAGACCGAGGATAGTAATGCAAATTTATAGTGTGTCAGTGTAAGATTGTTTATTGGAATTCTGTTTGATTGTGTTTCACTTCACGTCAAAAATATCTAATTAAGTATCAAAAAGAAAGCACTATTTACTAGACTTTTTTTCTATTGTAGAGAAACAAATCAAAACTTCGTATCTTGAGCTATGAGATAGATATGAACAATATAAACAATAAAAATGATATTATGGGATTAAAACAATCCAAATGTTTTTTTTTTTTTTTACTTTTTTTATAAAAGGCGGTATTTTATGAATATTTCGAAGAGATATATACAAGTGATAGATTTAATTTTTAACTTCGGGCAAACGATTTTTTTGTGCAAACTTCAATATGACGATGCAAGTTATAACGAAAAAAATTTGAAAAATCAAATGTCAATCAACTTCCTAATATTTACAAATATTGTTTGCGTATAAACAAATATATATGAACTACTTAATTTATTAGATATATTATTTTAATTTACGCGGAAAACATTAATTATATTAAATGATATGATGCTTCAAGCAAATTTATTGATTTTATAAATTAATGAAATCATAATGTTTGTGTTCATAGTATATAGTGAATCTCGTGCTACATTTCAATTTGATTTCAAAAATATATCAAGAGATAAATCTTGGTCTATTAAGATAATTTGATAAGAATATTCAATAAATAGTAAAATAATTAAGCTATTTAATTCAAAGTTATTGATATCTGCATCTCTACAATTATCAAATCAACAATGGCGTAGATTTTTCTCAATGGGAAAAGAACTCGTGGAAAGCAACATATAAGATTGATATATATATTTTGAAAATATGTTCTGAGTTGTTGGATGAAACTAGCTCTAGATCGACGAGCCTCATCAAATGTGTAAATTTAAGATGTTTATTCTTGCAGTACAACAATAAAATAAACTTCATACAAAAGTGCCCAAAGCAGTAACTTCCTGGTTTTTTCATTTTCCTTCTAAAACCCTATTTAATAAATTTTTGTATTTCACAACAGTTATATTATACGCGATCAAAAATAATTTCAGTTCATCTTAAAGAGTTAATTGAATAAATACCCGATATAAGCATGAATATTTAGTGTTAGAAATACAATCTTTACCAGATTTTTTTTTTAAAATTAGTTTCGCAAGGTATGAAGAAACAATTTCTAAAAGATTCTAAGAAAATGGATTTTCCCCGGAACAAAAAATTAAAAAATTCTACATCCGTATATAAACAACAATTCATTTTTCACACCAATCGAATGAAATATTACTTCTAATTATTAATTTAACGTCTATCAGCTGTTTAACATTAAAAATCGTATCAAGTGCCCATTAATTTTAACAAGATATGAAAAAATAAATAAAACCATGATAATAATTATTGATTGAACTTTTCCAATGTTTTTTCAGTTTTAATTATTTAATTTATTATTACTTAAAATACGAAATTTCACAATTGAAATAATTAAATATCTTGTTTTCCATAATCTCAATTATTTATGACAACCATATAAATAGTTAAATGGATATTTGAAGGTTTTATAATTAATTAGTAATTTTGATTAAAATCATTTTATTCTGTAATTTCATGCAAATAAATTTTATTAGTATTTGAGTCCATTGTGATGTATATTAATTAGTTTAAGGAAGAATGGGCAAATAATGTACGCAAAAACTTTTTTTTGCCAACGTTTCATGAACTATGTTGACTTCTTCAGCAGTTTAAAAAAATTAAACATTAAAAATTGTACGTTTTTATTAATTAAGAGATTAACAAAACTTCTTTTAATACAGTGCATTTTTTATAGTGTGTTTTAATTAATAATTACTCTCTGAATTGATCGACAAGGTACCCAAATTTTTGTTTTAAATAATAATTTGTTTCGTTAACTATAAAATACTAAAAATTCGAATCATTGTCTACCAATTTTTTTTAAATTTCTACCGAGGGGCCTTCGTTAAGGACAACAAAGCTTCGTCGATACAGTTGAATAATTATAAAAAGTGACAGATTATAACAGTCTTTAGCAGCACTCTATACTTCGGAAAATTCGGTAGTCTGACACCGTGTTGAAAATCATTTGTTGGATTTTCGCGAATCGTTTGTGCTTCCAATATTTGTTATACCCAAATTAACTTTAAAGACGGCTCGATAAGCAAGGAAGTCATTGAATTAACAAGCATGTATAATACAATTATACATTTGTAAATAAATAAATGTACTTTATTAAGTCTAGTTTTTAATAAAATGGTATGGCTACTGCTTAGTGTATTCACAATATTTTATTTTCTCTACATAATTTTTTTTTTCCTAATGCTTCTCTACATTTAACAATGAATAATTTACTTATCTGTATGGGCGGTCTATTTTATTTTATCAATAAATAAGAATAAAATTATAATGTATGTAGTAAAAAAATATATTTTCTTTTACAAACTCACGCGCAATGCTTGATACGCGTAGGTGTTGTGTTTCTTTATTTATGTGTTATTTATATTATCCGTACGAGTACAATTGTTTGTGTACTGTTTGTTTGTTTGTCTTTAGAAATTATTTGTAAAGTTTGTTTATTATTTAAGTAGCGCTTAAATAGTCAGAGTCCTTTTCAAACAAGATATATAGGAAACAAGTGAATTTACAATACATTTTTATTTATAATCGCTTTAAACATAGTTTATTCAAATAAATAAACACTCCTGTGGACTGTATCTTAAATATTGTTATTATAAATTACTATAACAATCTTCCTATTTTAAAATTTTTAATTTCTCAAAAATTGTAATCTCGATGTAAATAGTTTAAAAGATGATGTATTATGGATGAAGCTTAGGTTAGTAGATATTGTTTTTAAGCCGACTTGTATTACTAGTTAAAATATAGATTTAGAAAAAAAAATTTGGCAAACAATTTAACAATGAAGATGAATAATAATTTAATGTATTTTGCGTAAACCAGAAAAATTACTGATCGATGAGTTAGTTTCAGTTCAATGATTGTAGATACTAGAGTGATATAATACTTATCCACAGTACATATAAAAAAGCAAAAATCGATCGAAATAATGTTCAATCAGTTTATCTTAGATTAAATTCTGAATGTGTATTAATCAAGATAGTGATCGATATTTTATCAATTTATTCATTTTGAACCAATAACACCGAGTTTCTTGGTTATATTGAATATGAAAGCTTAACAAATGTATTAAGAAAATTGTCAAAGATTTATTGGAAGCTCGAGTTCCGTTTAAAAAAAAAAAAATAAATAAATAAATAACTTTTAATTTTACACCCGAAAAATTAATTTTTTCTTGTAAATCGAATTCGAATTTGTAATAAAATTTATAAAAGTCCATTAAGAAAAGAATCAAACTCGTTTTAACCTAGAACCCATCCTCCGAAAATAAAGCACGCACTTGAGTTTAATCGAACTTTCCAAATGGATAAACTTTTATTTGAAATAATTTTCTCTTAAATAAGTTTCATATCTCAATATAATAATTAAATAACATTCATAAAAATTTCTATGTGTTTGTCTGTCTATGTGTTCACCTATTATACGATAATGCAGTATCTATTTGAAAATAAAAATCGTGTAAAATAAACCTATTTTGTATAAGATAGGTAGTAAACAAAAGTAAAAGACTATTTTTGGTTATTTTCATTATTTCTAAAAATTACCATTGTTTTATCAAGATTTATAGAAGCAATTGTATATTTTAATAATGTGTGTATGTATATATATGTATATAGTCAACCAGAAGCCTTAACCAGCCACAGATGTTTGTACAAATCCAAAAATTTATAGGTACATTTAATTCTCTCTGCATATATTTTCTGTATATTTAAATAAAATAATTGTTAATACGTATTTCTCAAGTACAATTTTTCTATGTGTTTTATAAAGCAATTTATTTACCTATCAATCAAGTGGTAAAAACAAATAAATTTTTTATGATTACCAGTATGGGTATTTTTTTTATGCTCAACAAAAAAAGCTGGACCGATTTTGTTAAATATCATTCAGTTTTAAGTTACGTAATTACGCGTCGGATGAAAGTGTAATTCTAAGTCGATATCATTACGGCACGGTTACATAGAGTTTGCAAGCTAAAGCTTTCTTACGAAATGAATGAATAACAAGTTATTGTTTTTTTAATAAAAAAAGATGTGTTTAGCACTTTTTTTCCAATAATTTTCTTGGATAATACACTGTAGTTTCGTAGAAAAACTGCATTTCCAATTCCACCAGGGCTATTAAACAAACATACGATGAACAAAAGCATTTATAGTTCCCCATTAAATCACATTCAGTTGGAATAATTTAAGTAGTAAGTTGACTTTTGATAACAAATCATTTATAGTGAACATTTAAGAATTAATAATAATTATTAGCGGTAAGCACGCTAACATGTAATGAAATATTTTTTTAAAGTTAAACCAAAGAGAATGTTTACCAAGTGGGTGGTAGCGAAACAACACTACATTTCATCATAGAAAAATATTACGTTACCATATAACAGCTAAAGAGACTTCATAGAGTCTTCAAAGAAACGAACATAATAAATACCTATAGTCTGTACTTTTTACACACAGTTCTTAATATTTTAATGGTGGAACTATTTCTAATATTTTTAAAATAAAACACAATCTAAACAGATAAAGAAAATTTAGAAATCTTATTAACGTACAAAAGAAAATAGATGAAAAAAAAAATACATTTCTAAAAACAAATCTGAAAAAAGGAAGTTTAAGATGGTAGATTGAAGATCTATACCTACTGAAATTTTTTCATGAATATATTTAGTATATATTAATATTTTAGCTCACTCAAAAAACAAAGAAAAGTCTAAATGTAGTCAATAGCTCGGTTTTCTATGCATGTTTTCAAAAAAAAATTTTGACGTGTCTACGAGGTATACTAATCCCAATGCAAATAAACTATTAGTAAAACGCATCATGACAACTAACACAATACATTTTTCATAATGTACTAAGTAACAAAAATTTAATATTCATCTCCAATATATTCTAAACGTTCTGTACAAGATTATCATGATAACATAATATATCATAATAGACATTGTATATATATAACGTGAATATTGTTTTTGGTATGCACAAACTAATTTTTTTTTTCTTCATTTCAATTAAAATTGAAGTAGTAACTTACGAGAGATGCTTTGAATACTTTATTAAAATTAATTAATTATATCACGATACATTTTGCTTCCTTGATTCAAAAGAGATTTAAAATTTTATTAATTAATTAACGTACGAAGGTCACACTTCTCATACGTGTTGCTGCATTTGTTATTTATTTCTAACGAATATGTCTGATTTTTTGTTTTATATATTGCTTATAAAACAATTGTTTGATTTTGAATATATTGGAGTTTTAATTAATTACAAATTTTTTTCTTCTAATTTGAATTTCAAGTTAATGAAAATGATTAATAGATAATATATACTTTAATAAAATAATAATTAAAACTTTTAATTTTGTATATTTTCACTTTACAAAATATATAAGGAAAGTAAGTAAGAATATTTTCAATGAAGAAACTGTGGGTGGAGTTGATAAATATTTTTTCGATATTTTTTAATTTCCAATTTAATAAACAGGAATTATAAAGATTTATTTAATTATTTTAAAATTGTAAACTTTGGTTTTTTGTTTAATTTATTGATCTCAAGGGCTTGTAACAAATTTCTGGCTTTGGTCGCTAATATATAACACTTCCGGCTTGTGTTAACTATCAATTTTAAGACCTGTGTTGGTAAGATGAATGGAGAAGTTAGAAGAAGTTTTATGGCTGTTTATGTATTATTCTTTATACCTGGTTAAAAAAGATATTGCAATACGGGCATGATTATCTTTACACACCACTTTCATAAAGGATGGGGGCTTTTTCAATTAATATATTTTTTTAACAAAGGAGTAATCCAAAGTAAAAATGTTTATAACTTTAGTATTATAACTTTTAAACACTCAGCTTTCTACATGCAATGAAATTGGAACCGAGGACCCAATAAATTTACTTTATTAATTTAATTAATACAATTTTTTATGCTCGAAATAAATCAAGTTAAATAAATTGGAATGAAAAAAATTACTCTTTAGATCATTTTTCCTACATATTGAGGTCGAACAATAAATGCATAATTTTTGGGCGTAATAATTGATATAAAAATAATATTGTATACATACATGGTTTAATTAAGGGTAAAAGCTAAATTTAAATTTTTGTTTTATAGTATATCATATCGAATTTAACAAATTCATACATAATGCCCGTTTGGTAAATTTTATAAAAAGTAAAAAAAAAAAAAACAACTCAAAATGATTATTTCACTAGAGGAAAATTGAGGATTAGATAAACAATTTTGGATACATATAATTTATATGTCGATAAAGTGACCAATATAAACTGTTTTATACTCTACAGTTAAGTGAAATATTTATGATTATTTTATGGAAGATAATGGATTTAAAATAAATACAAATACACTTAGTTGATTAATTGGAATTTCAACTAAAAGAAATTAAACAATCAACAACATACTTTTTTAATACAAAGTAACAAATTTATTTAAAGCAATAAAATAACAAATTATTTTTTAATAATTATATAACAAATTTCAGTTTGCAATAATAACAAATTGCTTTTAATAATCATAATATAAACGTGTCGTAGTGGATTCAGTCCCTGGGGACTGATCGTTGTCCCATTTTGCCGAAAGAAGTATTTTTTCTTTACAATCAAACCTCAAAAAGTTTAAATAAAGTTTAATATCCTAGTATATATAGATTACTTTTAAAATCAAACCTAACATAGTGTAATTGTGTCCAATTTTTTAAAGGGAACGTTTCAACTTAATTCTTAACTTTCCCATTTTCAGCTTTGGTAGGCCACTTTGGTATGTTACAAAGTACAATACAACTACAATTATGCTCGTTCTACATAGTCTGATAGTTTTCATATTTGGTTATAAATATTTCTTTCACACGGCAAACTGACAACCGACTGACAAACTGAAGACCGAGCTTTACATAACTCCCCTTCTCAACTTTTATAACTTCCACCACTCCTTCCTTTCAAATTGGATTCTTACCAATGATAATTTAGGAAAATTATGTTTATTAATTTTTGATCTATGCGTCCTTTATAACTCACTTCTCTTCAACTTTATTACTTCATTTCTTTAAGTTCAGATTTCCATGATGAAAAACGCGCAATCTTAAATATTTTCTTCATCCTAAAATATAAATATGTCATAATATTTTTTATTCGGTGTTTTGTGTAAACGAAAGTGTTCTATCAGAAAATTAAAATAAAAAAAACATAATATTTAAGAACACCGGGTTTACAGGTAATAAGCAGGTAGATTACCAACTACAATGAAAAGTTGACGAACGCCGGTGGCCGTACAATCACGATGTAAAAACGTTTAATTTGCCATTAATTCAATAAAATCGTTGTTGCTTGTGCATTATTTAGATAAATATTGTTACTATCCATTACGAACCAATACTTTTACTATTAACGAGATATATATTTCAACCGCAAAAATTATAGCACGGATTCATAACTAATCAAGTAATAAATGGTTTTTTTACGAAAACATTTGTAATTTTTAATTATAAATTTATTTTCGGGTGCGTGGAGCTCTCACGCACAAGAAAGATATGGGGCAGAAATATTGGATAAAATTCTGTTACACATATCAACGAATTTTTACAAACAGAACTATTGGGGGCTTCTTCGTTTCAAATCCAATCGAGTAAAAACTTTTTTTTTTCAAATTGACTGAGTAGACAGGAGTCATGGTAGACTTTTCTAGACTTTTTTTTTCATCAGACAATCATATTATTAAATTTTTGTAGCAACGACAGCACTCGCACTTGACGAAATAGTCAAATCATCTATCTAATGAGCATAGAATAGAACTATCTGCATTTGTCAGGCCGATTTTAAGTCGAATTAATTTCAATAGAATCGATTGTTTAGTTATAAACAAAGTCCAAATGCGCGCCAAATGTGGATCGAGTCCCAAGAAATAATAATAACAATGTAAATAATATATTTTTTTTAAATTACCATCAGCAGAATATTTGACGGTGGTAAATTCGTTAATTTAATAATTCAAGGGGCTGTCCTATTCTGAAGTTATATATTTGTGCAGAATCAATAATCCTCTGACGATCTGTCCACCTTCGGATTGCCTACTGATGTGTTTCGTTATTATTGAAATAGTAGAAAATAATTCTAGCTAGTTTCATTCGGCATCGAATGATTTTTTTTTATAGGCTTATCAAATCTTACAGAATTTGTTGTGGCCCGGTCCACTCTTTCCGAGCTTGCTGCCGTTTGGCTACTTATAAACAATAAGTTTTAATATGAATGAATCAGCATAAAAAAATTCTTTAATTTGCAATGCTGCCTCCCGTACTAGTAGGAAATGGTCACAATGAGTATTTTTTCCATATAGCTGTTAACTATGAACAAACATTTCTATTGTACGTTTTAGAAAAAAATTCAAAATTAATTATATCGAATTTTTTGTACAGTTTTTGTTAATGTTAAGGACGAATGTATCTAAAATAAAATCCATTTCGATTATTTGCCATCCTCTGTATTTGGCGCTTGAATGATCTCTTGTTAATAATCCTTACATTAAGTACCATTTGATAATGCGAGTTTGGGACATTACTTTTTAGTTATTGGGTTCGTTATTTTATGTAAATGAGTGTAATGCGGCTGAATGGTGGAAGAGGTACACACGTGAGTTATTTTGTGCCATATCTTTCTTTGTATGTAACTATAATGTGTATATAGTTAGTAATAATAGGTTTAAAACAACTATACACACAAAGATTATGGTTTTTTTGTTTAGTGAATAATATGTCGCTATGTTGTGTGTTTTAATGCATGTTGCATCTCGCACCACATGCAAAACAGAAAAACCGCCAATAACATACAACAAAATGTTTTATTCTGGAATGTGTAACTAACATTTACAAGAAGAAATGAACTCATATTATATCTCTACTACACAATATACAACAACAGTAAAATAATATGCTATGTGCAATATTAGCAGAGAAGGATTAAGCATCTAGCACACCAGCTTAAACTATCAGAAGACCTAGGTGGTTGGTTTACATTTTACATCTTCAAGTAGTTCTAGGAACAGTAGAACTCACACAGCCATAAATAAAAACGCTGCTGTCCAAAGAGGATTACACAAGTAGGCGGGGTAATAAAAAGCACATATCTTCTATAGTTTCATAGAAAAAATTTAAAGTTTTCCGATTTCCCGTCGTATTATGTCATTTTAATTCAAAATCACATTGATGTCTAAAAAATGTATCTTTGTAGCTATGTATAAAAGAGGGTTTTTTCCCAAAGCGGGTGCTATGACTTTAATACAATATAATAAATTTCCTGAAAATGATAATGTGCCTATCGAATTTCATCAAAATTGAGATAACACTCTCAAAAGTTACAGCATCACAACCACATAAAAATAAATAGATAGATGATATGAAATGCCGAAATTAAAAAACAACAAACAGTGTTAGATACAAACTTTTTTTCACTCTTTTTATAACGAAAATAATTATAAATAGTACTCCCTAATATTATACAAATTTTCCTCATTTGTCGATTTTGTAAATTAATTACATGGTAAAGGAGCCGAATAGGGGATTTCTGGATTTTCATGAGCGTCAGATTAAGATTTCGGAGATACCTTACCACTTGTTGAGTACCTCCACCAAATCTTACCTCTCTATATGGTTTATTTTCACTTTAGAAATGTTTTTCAAGAAAAACCATTTTACAAGTCCCTTTATTTTACAGTTTATAACTCCAACCCTGAATATAAAGTCTTTATTATAAACAAAACGTATATTGGTTTTTAGTGTGATAGTCGCTGTTATTATGCTTAGTAGTGGCTGAAGTGGCTAGCTACCACCAATAATACTTATAGTATTACTTATTTACCTTTTAATAAAACTTTATATTGCTAAATATAAACCGATAACACACAAAATAAGATGAAACAAAAAATTAACAACAATGTTATAAGATTTTATATAAAAAGAATAACTTATTATATATTGAGTGTCTATGAAATATAAGAATCAAATACAAAGATAATTAATATAATACTTATTGTTGTGATCAAAGTGGAAATAAAATTCACTGAATCATTTGCTTCTAAATTGATGCATGAATCACGATATATCGACATTTAAATGAAAAAAGACGTTAGTTTAGAACACTATATTCCTAAGACGGTAGTTGATAGGTGAGATGTTTCTAAAATGGACTATCCTGAAAATTTCCTCTATTGCTTAAAAAAATTATAAATATTTGCTTATTGGTTTTGAAGTTATTCATTTTTACCTGAATAAGTGTCACAGACCAACAGAGCGACGGGTACGAAACGAAAATTCTAAAATATGTAAGTTCCAAAATCGCTATTAATAAAAAATTTTGAAATTGCAGCAAAAAAAAAAAATTTGTTTAACCAGGCATATATTACTTTCGCACTCGGAAGTAAAACTCTAAATAATTTGTCTTAAATGTCTAAGAAAATTAGCTCATGCTGAGATTAACGCAATAATATTGATTGACAAACACATATTCAATTTATTTAATAGTTATGTCAAAAAACTTAAGTTGCCATCGATAATTATAGGGATTGTTTTAACATGATTCTAAAAATTTATCGCTTTAGTGGTGTATCTTTATAACATCACAAATATTTTTATTTGAACGCTCCATACTAACAACTTAGAACAAGTCTAGCATTAGACTATTATCCACAAATTTATGCATAATACAATGTTACAGAATCATCGTCAGATGCCTTTACCACGGTATTATTATTATTATTGTTATTATATTAGTTAAAGGTGCGTATTATGTACATACATACGATATTTATTAATCGTATGGCATAAACCAGATATTTTCAATAAATACATTTGAAATTCATTATATTGTTTAATTTATTTAATTATTACCATATTTTATTAATAATGTGTTATTTCTATATGCAATTGTTTTAAAATGAATTGGTGCATGATATTAAAATAAAATTGTATATCCATATAAAAATTTATTTATTACAAAATAATAACATCTATTTCTTTGAATTATGGAATTAAAAAAAATAACAAACAAATAAAAAACTTTGTTTTTGGTCATCAAACATTGAATTGGAACATATACTTTAAAATACCGATTTGGCTTCATATTTTCTATTGATATTTTTCTATAAAAATTCATTACTATTTAATTTGCTAAATTTATTAATTCTAAATTTATATTTTTTACTTCAAATTTGTTGGTATGCTGTTTTTGGAGAGATATTTCCATTAATAAGTAATAATGCCAGGTCTAGAAGGCAAATCAAACACGTGGAAAATATTAACGAAATTATTGTTAAAGAGGTTAATAATTTCAATGACCAAATAAACATTTATTTGGAACCAGTAAAAACACCATTAAAAAAGAATTGAATTATTGAAATTTAAAAACATAATAAAATTCCAGTTTTTATTCGCTTATAGATTCATGGAAACTGGAATAAAATTTAAATTCGTAGTCCTGCTTGGATTTTAATAACAATAAGTAGCTAAAAATGCAGAACTTTCAATTTTGTTTAATAGAAAAAATCAAGATTTCAAAATTCAAAATCAACTATTTAATTAATCATCAATATTTAATTCGAATATTAATTTTTACGAAATAATAGTTTAAAAAATGAAATTACTTAAAGAATACTTTCATGTTGAAGGACAAAATTAATTAAAAATTATTTTTGTTTTCCTAGCGAAGTTTTGATCATAGTTTTAATAGCATTGAAAATTAAATTTAGTACTAAAAACCTTACAAGTATTTTAAT
The DNA here is from genome assembly GCA_020423425.1 of Chrysopa pallens. Classification (NCBI taxonomy): domain Eukaryota; kingdom Metazoa; phylum Arthropoda; class Insecta; order Neuroptera; family Chrysopidae; genus Chrysopa; species Chrysopa pallens. Next base: position 34,915,562 of record CM035593.1, read on the forward strand.
ACTAATAATATTAATAATATTTAAATCTCTCAAGTATTATTACGTTAACTAAATAAAAAAGAAATAAATTCTCAAAAATAAAAGACATAACAAATTTTCAAAGAAATAGAATTAACTTAGAACATATAAAGAATTAAAAACAAAAAATTATTTTAATTGAAATAAATACTTCCATAAATCATTGCCTTGTGCCTTGCTCAATAACGATTCGAAGCTCCTGTCGAATCATGTGTTTTTTCTAACAATATGATTACCACTGTCCATTATGTTGGACTCAAGTAGAAATAAACTGGGTTATAAAAATGTTTGAAATAGAATATAAAAAAGTTTTTACTGTAAGTAATTAAACACGTAGGACAGGGGATTTGAATGTTAACTCAATGAATAAAGGAACCATTTTATTATACATGGTTAAAGAAAAAAACAAATTTTTTGAATATTTTAAAATCAACAAATTCAACAGTTAGCTATTTTGAGTGGAACGTTAGTTTTTCGATATAAGAAAAACATGGGAAAATGCATAGTATTTCATTTTATATTCATTTGATACTACAATACTTTTGTAATTTCAAAATAATATAAACAATATTTTCCCAATTGCCATTGTTCAATTAATCAGGCGGTTCTTGTTTTTGCAATTTCTTGAGTAACTGAACATTGATTTTTAAAATATTGAATTAATGACCGTGTGTGAAATATGAATAATTCATTTTACCATAAAAATTTTTATAGATTTTTTTTTCTTTACTTAAAACCAATATTGCTTAAGAAAGAAATTGAAAATGTGTATTATTATCCTAAATCAAAAACTTTTAATAAACAGAATTTTTTAATTAACTGGAGATCCAAAGATTTGATTAAACGATGGATATGCGTAACACTTATTTTTTAGTTTTACTCATTAGACTTTAACGAAAGTTTTCAGGATAAAAATTCAAAGGAAATTTTTTACCTTGTTCATTCTAATTTAAGTATGGAAATGCACCAATATTTATTAGTTTTTATAACTTTTTTTTTTTTTTTTTTTAATTTTATTTTAGGTCGTTTTACACAACTATTTTTATTACTTTTTCTTGAATGGTTTTAAAATAATTGCAATTGTTGTTCTTGTCAAATATGTTATTTGTGAGTTTAAAATGTCATCTATTTCTTCGATTTTTCATAATTGTCTTAAAATTGAAAATTTTAATAATTGAAAAAAATTTTATTTCTTGTATTTAATAAAATTCCGTTTATAAGGCAATTTTGACACAAAAATTTAAAAAATAATATCTTTTTAACGCTAAAGCAATAGCTCGGATACTAGTTATTTAATTTAAAAATAAATAGATCTTCTTTTTCCGTTTTATAGGTCTTACTTTATTAAAAAACACAAAAATGAATACACAAATTTTGGGCCTTTCTGATTATTATTAATGTGCATCATAATGAAATTCGGTAAATTAAAAAAGCATAGAAAGTTCATAATAAGTTCTCTGTGGTCTTACAGTTCTATAAGTATATTCTATAGATTCTAATTTCGACGTAAAACAAAAGAAAAATAAAAAAAAACAAGATAAAAAATTATTACTTAAATTAAGTCATAATTTAAATAAATGACTATTGATGAAGAAATATTTGAATGTTGTCAATAACCTATAAAAAATGTGAAAAATTTATAGAAAACTTAACGATCTTAGTCCGTGTTAATAATTACAGAAATTTGTCGTATTCTTAAATATATGATACCCTTACTGATGGAATCAAACTGTATAAATGAAATACAGTTTTTCGACTTGGATACAATTTCAATTTATGGCAATCGAAGATTGAATAGAGTGAAGAACTGTAATGATGAATTAGAAAATGATATATTAAAAACTAGATTCAAAAGTAGCAGGCAGCAACATATTTATGTTAATATTTACAAGATGATACACGACAACATTACTGACTTTCCACAATATTTAATTGCATTTGGTCGCTAATGTTCATGTCAAATGATAAGTGGTCTTTGAATTATACAACAAACTAGAAAGACTAGTTTTATATATTTTACAGGATGGTCTACAAGATATATTCAAATTATGGTAAAAAAAAGACTCAAAAGTTACACAAAATCATGGAATAGAATATTAAATACTTTTTACCAGACTTCTTAAAAACTATCATACCCTTTTCCAATGAAATTTATATTTTACTCTACTTTCAAATAGTACTATAATGCCTATCTGATTAATGCTATAGTATTGTCGTTGGTCTTCAATTCAGACCATTTGGACGTTTGAACGTTTGAGTGAAAATTTATAACCAAAATCTTGTTTTGTCCAATTTGTATTCCTTTTAAGACTGGAATAATTTTACAAAATTTTATTGCCAGCCTTAGGAGAGATACCAATAAAAGAAAAATAATCAGAATGGATCTTCTCAACAAAAAATTAAATGCGAACCTACATAAATACATTTTTTGTTAATAAAAATAACCGAATATAAAGTTTTTCTTCAAATTGCTATAGGATTATTTTATGGGATCACCTTTTGAATTGAATTGGATTTACTCTGTAAAACGTTAGTTGTAGGTATACATGAATAAATTCATAGAACCTCCTCCATTCTGATTTGATGTTGATTAAACACAACCCCTCCCCCCATTTTAACTATTACATACAATTATAGTTTAAAATTGAACCTGTAATTAAAAACAAAAATTAGATTGAAAATTTTGTATTACATTTAACAATATTTCAGAATATGCTCAAAAAGAGAAGTCCATCCTGTATCCATACTTAGTTTTCTCTCTTTTAATAGATGTAGGAATAACGAATCATATTATTATCAAACTTCTTCCTATTTTATGCTGCTGCAGCACAGTGCACACACACATATCATTTATTGAATTCACATATGTGATGAAAGTTAATAAAGCAATTTTCAATAAATTTTTTTAATTTTTTTTTTTATTAATTGGTTTGAAATACTCGCATTACACTTATAGATTGAATACTTGACATCTATCTATATACAAAAGTATTTGGTTTAATGACTGAATTTATTGACCAAGCTGTTGGGTAAATTTAAAAGTAAGCAAAATTGAACAGATAAGGAAATTCGTTACAGCAAGCTGATATAATTTTATAGAATATAATTAATGTAAAAAAAATACAAATAAAAAAAAAAAAAACAACTGATTTGCGGAGAGAAATCGGATGAGTTTTTTGAGTCGCAAAATGGTTTATTTTTATGATTTCAGGTTATTCCTCGCTTTGCATCGACGAAAGTTAAATATTGACTTGGGTTAAAATAAATTAGACTGAGGCTAGTTTTGTTAATAGTTTTAATAGCTATGAAAATTAAATTTAGTATTCAAAACCCTACAAGTATTTTAATACTAGTCATTTTTTAAATCTATCGATTATTACAGGAGCTGATAACTACGCAATTAAACAAAAACAGTTTTGCATTGAATCGAAGAAAGTTAAATATTGACTTTGTACTTAGATAATAAACAATACAACAATAATTCAAAATTCGAGTAGAAATATTATGAGAAAAAAACTCTAATTTTAATTTGAATCATCATTCATGTTTTACGTATATTTTAATAATTGATCATTTAAAGGCTCTTTTGAACAATGAATTTCTCTTGCGACTTGGTTTTTCATTAAAATTGGATGATCAAAATGCCTGTGAAATACCAAAAAGTTCTACGAAATAAATACATTTTTTTCAAAAATAGATTTGATATAATCATTATTAGATATCATCTATTAATGTATTACAGTCATTTTTGTGACTGTTAATTAATGACAAGATTATTTGATAAATTGCATTTCTCTAATGAAAATAATAATAAATGAATGTTTCACAAATAAAATCAGATACACTCTTTTATTGAATTAAAAAGAATTAAATAGCAGATCTGGAATAAATTTAAGAAAAGAAATAAAATCAAAAGCAAAATGACCGTTATACAGTAAGTAATAAATAATTGTCGTAATCGTTCCAAATCAATGAGTATCAAAAAAAAATAAATAAATAAAATTTAACCTGTAATACACACATCGGTAAGCAATAATAATAATCACATAAAAATTATGGTGACAGGATAACGTTTGATATCTCACTTGGTAATAAGACGAGCTCACGATCATCAGTAATTATATAGAAGCTTATATACGTAGTACGTAACAACGTTTGATGATGGGTATAACTAAAAAAAACATCATCCTCGTAAATCATCGATCTTAGTTCACTCTAACTCTGTATATATTTACTACCATCATGACTATCAGTTAGATTTGTTCGAGTCTTAGTTTAACAGAAGTCAATGGACAGTATGTGTCAGAAAAAGATTTCTAATATTTTCAAAGCATTTATAAATTTGCTATTTTATCTATCAAAATGTTAAACTAAGCAAAATACCAAACAAAATTCGAAAATTGGATTAAGTAGGATATAGACTCTTAAAGCTTGTTTTCCATCTGTTGCAAAAAAAGTATTATGGGTGATTCTACGATTAGTGGTGATTTTCTAAGGAAATATCGCACACAAAAAATTTTTGAATATTAATGTAATTTATATAACATTTATATTCACAATCAACTCATTTGTGTATACTAACATTATTGATCTTATATTTAAAAGGAAAATGTACATAAGTGTATATAAGTGCCATGGACATCGAAGGACCCCTTATCGTATAATGTCCCATATATATAATCACTATGGATATGAACATGTATGGCATCATTTATGCAAATCTCCTTTGTTTAATCAAGAATTTTAAACTTCCATTTTTTGGTTATTTTTGAAGATTTCAAAAAAAAAAAATAACTTCATATTCATATTCGTGATGTGATAGATGTTTCAGTTGGAGGGATAAAAAAATGTATGCATCTTTCCCATTTTTATCTTCGAGTTCGGAAGTATTGTTTATCTAATAACAAAAAAATTTATTTTATTCCGACTTCAAAGTTTATTTATATATGTTGACGTTTTTGCACTTTTTGAGCAAATTTCACTTCATGTCCATCGGTCTATCGATCTTTGAAATATACATTCAAATGAATGTGCATAACTCCACAGGTAATGAATCAATATTTATAAATTTGCGGCAAACTATAAAGAGGTTGTTCAGGATGGCCCAATTCTAGAAATATCTCACCTATCTTGAAACTTACCTATTTTTTCATTTCAATGCAAACATTTTGTGAACCGTTCATCCGATGTTGATGAAATTTCATAGGTATATGCATGTTATACGTTCATTAGTAGGTTAAATTGAGTCAAAATCAATTTTTCTAGAATATAATTATTAAAGACAATACGAAAATCATCGGAACGGAGAAAAGTTATTGCCCCAGAGAATTTTATGTTATATAGATGTTGAAATTTTTTACCTCATATCCAAATTGAAACTAACCAAGCCATTTCGGAGATATAGCTATCTAAGTAAATATATTCGATATTGGTATTGTCTGTGTGTGTATAATAGATTATATATGCTTATCTTGCATGGTCGAACGGGAGAAAAAACATTTGTTGTTATGTTTTAGTTAAAAATAAAAAATTTTAGAAAATTTGGATTGAGTTATATAAGTAGCACTATTTGAAGCACTGAATCATTCTGTATATCGTGAATCAAATTATAAATATTAATATTATTTTTTAGTTTAAAAGAAAAATACCTTGCCCAACTGATTATATTCATTGACTCCGTTGTGAGTCTGTTGTGTAACAAGTTTTTATTTTAGTATGTTCGCTTACAAAATTTATGAATTCATTTTTATTTCCTTTCATAATGATTACGAAGATATTCAGTGTTTGAAGTAACAATTTATTGTGTGAAAATAGAAAATTGTCAAGAAAGTAGAAAATTGTCAAGAAAATTTTTAGTGTGTTGACAAAATTTGTAATCTTGAGCATACATTCTGTACATTTGATAATAGTTATGAAGTAGAAAATTTGGAGTTATACCTCATTAAAATCAATCACATGAATTTATTTTGTAATAATAAAATTTATAATAAATATATTTTTTTGATAAGCATACAATTCCATCAAACGCCTTACGTGGAAACATGAAAATTATTTATTTTTAAATGCAATAAATGAGAAATAATAATAAAGTAACTACTGATATTTAACGCATTAATTATAGTAATGCAATATTTTTTTATACTTAAAATTCAAGGCCATTAATATCGAGTGTCACCACAAGATAATAAGCTAATTTTATTATTGATATTTCGAACAAACTAAAAATATCAAGGGAAAGACATATTGAAAAATGTGTGATTTTAATATTAATCAAGATTAAATGGGCATTGGTTTGGTGATAAAGACATCTTGAACACTTTAGAACAAATGTTTAAATTTTTCATCAAATAAATTCCATGTAAATTTCGTTCTTATTTCTCTTATTGGCCAATATTTTTGGAAGAAACTTGATATTTGTTCCCGTATTTTTGTAATAAAAGTAATTTTAATAAGAGTCAAATAAAAAAAATTTTGTCTTATATATTTACAAAAAATGTTCGATTAAACGTTTAAGTTCCTTCAAAAAAATTTTACAAAAGTAAAAAAAGAAAAGATAATACAAGTTTTTAGAACAAGTTTTCTATTTCTCAGAAAATTCACATAATTATCGAAATTACAGGAATGAGTTCTGATATATAATACTCAACTGATGATTACTCTCATTAATTGTTTAATAATCAGATATCACTAATATCTTAAGGATATCGAACACTTAGATGAAATAAAAACACACAACACGTGGAGACAAAACTTCACAATATGACCACACGCATCTTAATTATAAAGATAATTAATAAAATAATTGTACTTTATCACATGTAATAAACAAATATGATAATTTTTATTATTGAAACTTAAGAATTGTAAATTAGAAACCGTAAAAACGATAATTTTTTATTGTCTAATTTTAATTAGTTAATTGTGTACTAAATAAGAAGAGTAATTTTTATAATTATATATTAAATTTATTCTAACCTCGTAGAAAAGAGTTATAAAGGGATTGAAGCGTTAAAAAGGGATATAAGCACCACTATATAGATGAAAGAAGCCCATACATATGTAGAAATATTCCTTAAACTTTTCCCTGCAGGGAAGTCAAAATAACAGAAAATTGACAAATAGATATACAAAATTTGAGTTCAGCTGTAAATGTTTTTGTTTTATTCCAACCTATGTTTTTAAATTCTTATAGATCAGTCAAACATATAACTTTAATTCGGTAGCAAAGACTAACCCCTAATTATCACATTCCTAAAACATAAATGTCATCAACCTTATAACCAAAATTATATAAAAACACAAATCAATAAAACATTTCTATTCTAATATACATTAACATTAATATAATTGAACAGTAGTTATATAAAATCAATAAATTACGATAGTTTTCGAATTGGGTAGTAATTATCAAATTATACATATAAAACCAATTTTATATTATGAATATTTAATTTGACTTGAATCTTAAATAATAATTGATCTTTAAAAAGAAAAAAAAAATGAAATCTCATCAGCACTCTATAATAAATAAGCACAACACTATATAATCCTATTTTATTTATAATTAGCTGTACCTATATTAATGAATTATTACCTATGGTTTACAAATACAAAAATGACAGAGTACATTCCAATTTAATAATAATTATTCTGTCATTATATTATTGAGTATAATTATGTACAGAATGGAGTTTAAATTAATATAGGCATAGTTTTGGTACTAACATAAAAAATAATCTAAAATTGTGTATACTAATGAATTTATTAAAATTCGTTTCAAAACATTAATAATACCACTTTCATAACTGGAAGATTTTTGAATTTTACTTGTATTTTCGGAAGAATAATTTAAATTATTTTTGCTTTTTTGGAACTGTGTTTGAAATTAATTTAAAATATGTTTAAATATTTAAAAAATATGAAGATTTTTTATGTATAAAAATTGGCAAAAAAAATGGTAGCCCCTCTATACCTGCCTCCGTTTCCCCACTTTGTAGTTTGAGTAAAAATTAAATTTAGAAACTATTTAAAATCGAAATATTATTATTGTATTATTTGTCTTTTTGAAAGAGTAAACTTCTTTGCGTTGGGAATACTTTGAGATGGGAAAAACCAATGGAACTCTCGATATTACCGTTGCTGTAACCGACACCTCAGGTAACAAAGTATTTCTGTTTTTAGAAAGATCAAAAGTTTGACCTTCACAATAAGATAATTCTTGGGGATGCAGGTAACACCCACATAATTGTTGAAGCTTTCACTTCTGCCGGTACTTCCAGAGTGCCATTATTATTTTTTTTTTTTTTTAAATCATATTTCAGTATTTTGGCTGAAAACCTAATCAATTAAACTTTAATTTCGAATGTCTACCTTGTTAGTTGATTCGTAAGATAATTTGTGTATGCACTGTCTAAATGATTTAGTTAATGCATTCTGTTTTTAATTCCTATTTCAACCTTTCCTCAGAAAAAAAGATAACTAATTGAATTATTGATGTATTTATTAAATAATATGCTTTCATTGTATCATTTTAGAGCTATATATTATTATTATTGTTTTTTATCACAATCTTGTTAATTTTTATTTCTTTCATTTTGTTTGTCAACTATTGATAAAAGCCTATCATCGGTTTTACAAATTGATTAAACATCAATTATAATTCTATAAATATAATCTTGTCCCTATGTTTGTGTGATATCCTGTAAACATAATAATATGTAAACAATGTGTAGCCTAACTTCGTTTTAATTGTCAAATTTTAATGTAAATTGTAATAAATAACTATTTAATACATATCAAATAATAAAGTAAAAACCGGTCAGTATAATATAATAAGTCAGAATATGTAATATATAAGAACCAACAGATATATTTAAAACAATCATAATTATATATACGAACATATATATTTATACTAAATCATTTTGTGATATTCAATAACCATTAATACTTAAGTACGTATAATACTTATTTTTAACGTTTTGTCTATTTTACTAAACGTTTCAGAATTGTACGGCAAATATTATAATTATATATTCATTATTGAAATAACAACAAAACGTGATATTCGATAATATTCTTGATAATCAGGAAATATATCAACCAAGAATATATTTAATATATTTTTTTCTAAGGAAGAAAACAAATTGAACTGTTTCTTAAGCATCAGAGTGATATTTGAATAATTAAATGATGCGTCAATAAAAGTGGGCAAGTGAGAGAGTGAGAATTATACAGTGTTTAGTACAGGGTTAGTATGTTAATGGAACAGTAGAAATAGCCAGCCTAATACATATATAGGATGTAACGTAAGATATAATGAGATAAAAGGCATGTGATGTGTTTATTACAGGTTAAGTGAGTGTGTATATGTACGTCTACGTAATGGCATCATAACAACCGAAGCGTATTTTACACATTTATTCTTTGTATAAATAATTCCTTATTTTAATAAATACATTTTTCAGTAAGCCGAATAATGTAGAGTATTGTCCGGATTAGCGGAAAAAAATTAAAAGGAAACAAAACCTAAAAATCAACAGATCTAAACTAAAGTATTTATTACTTCAGTTACCGTAACCCTATCGTGTCATTTATCGAAAATATAAACTCGGTCACTGGATAAGTGTAATGTATGAATTATATATGTGAATAAAATGTTTATTTTTACTTTTGGTATCAATACCATCAAAAATAAAATCTACAATTATCCTACTCATCCTAATCTATATTTGTCTCCTTATCTTGAAGTTTACATGTTCCCTTCTATCACGTGATGAACTAAGCACATGATTTGATTCTAATTATCATTTTACAAAAGCACTACGTTTATGTTATTTGATAATAAGTGTAGAATTTCATAACCCGTTTTGGAATTATTAAAAACCACTAACTTAAAATGAGCTGTTTTATAATTTGGTTTGTATGAATCCAATTATTTTGATTCGATACTATACTCAATATATTGCTTGATTGCTAAACTTCTATCTATTGCAAAAGACACATGTAATTCAAATCCAATTTCTTGAATACTACAATTCAAATTTCTAGAACAAAATATAATTCAATTCTAGAACACTGGATACATTTCTAACGTTTGGTACATACAATTATATATTTAAAGATGCGTGACTAGCTTAAATAATGCTTATTACATTGTAACACAACTAATATTATATTATATGACCGTATTATATAGAGAGCTAAGTAAGTAAGTACTATTTATAATAGTAACCAATTATTTTCTTCAATTTTATATTTATCAGTGAAACAGAAGCATTCACAAAATAACAAACATTATACATTATACATATATATACATATATATATATATATATATATATATATATATATATATATATATATATATATATATATATATATATATATATATATATATATATATATATATATATATATATATATATATATATATACATATAAATAATGTTTGTAAAATGCAATGCTTATAACATTCTGATAAAAAAATTTCTGTTATTTATATATTTAATTAAACATCTGGTTGGAAATTGATTGAGCCTACACCAAGGGTGTATATAGACTTCTTGGAACTTTTCTCAATGACCCAAAAATTTTTCACAAAATACCCTAAATGAGATAATCCCAAACATTCAGACACACAAGAGATATTTATATGAATCGTATAATTTTTGTAAAACTAGAAATCAACATAACATGTCAGAGATTTGTGGCTAGAATAGTTGGATCTACATTTAATGTAAGTTTTACTATATAATTTCGACATAATTAATAATTGAGGAGTTTTAAATTTTAACTCGAGGCAACAATGTAACTAAAAGTGGGAGAGTATCAAGAAATGTTTTCAGAATAAGTACAAAAAATAATAATTATGGCACCGCATCGTTTTACTATGGAGATATTAAAATATTAATTTTTATCTTCGTCATGCCCTTTCCCTGCCAACTTAACTGACACAAGAGTAATTTTCACATATAACCCATAATTTCAAATTGAGATCCAGACTATTTTCTTTCCTATATTTTCCAACCTCAAAACTTTTCTGAATTTATAACATTAATATATGCTAATAATATTAAATAACATATTAAATGCCTAGACTATACTTTACCAAGCGTTTTCACGCTAAAACTTACTTATAACGCAATAAAATCTCAATGTTCATATTATCACAACAACCGTTTTGTCTTAGTAAAAGAAATTAGTTATTATTTTGAAACCAAAAAAAAAAAAATTAAATAAATAAATAAATAAACATTTATTATCTTCTTTAAAACAAAATAAATTAGTTTTTATATTTCAATTAATGCTACCATTAAATGGTAAAATGTTCCTAAAATTAATTAAATCGAATGTTTATATCTTCCTGAAATATTCTAGAGATTGAAATATATAAAAATGATGCCTAATTAATTCATTTGAGTTCAAAATAAATTCGTGACAAATCAATTTAAAAAATAAATAAGAAATAAATTGCCTGAACCGATTTTATGAATATTGATTTTTTATTTTTTAATTATGAAAACCATATATAAATACTGTTATTAAATTAGATTTGGAAATTATCAATCAATTAATTGGATATTTTTCAGTGCTGTATTTACAATAATTTCAAGCTCTTATGGAATGTATTTTAATTGATTAAACTTAGTTTTAAATTTTTTACTCCTCTATATAAAATCTTTGGCAGGTCAATGAAGTTTGATTTTGAAAATATTGAGTTGAAAATACCCAGTAAAATATTTTGATAGAAATGATGACACCAAAAACTGAAATATATTTAACGCAAAAAAAGTTTTTAATAAATATTCAGCAAATAATTAGGGCAGCTAAAAAATAAAATTAAATACTTTTCGGAACAATCCGGCACTGAATGAATTGCACATAAATTGAAAACATATTTATCGTATAGTTTTGTGTAACAGGTACTAGCCGCACATTTAAGGTAATAATTTTATATTAAACATACAACAATAAATTTTTTACTGATAAGAGAACCTATACATAACCTTGATTTTATTTCTCAAAAATAGAACAACCAATTGTGGACACCACATGATCTCGATATAAAATCAAGTGAGGATAAAACTAACATATTCAGTTTGTAATCCGAAAACAATATAGAAATTTTATCTTTCTATCCTCTTTTTGTTATACAATTCTTACAACGAAATATACTGATTGTAATTGGTTTCACATTTTTTAGATACGATTTGTAATAAGTTTCATTAAATAATTTTTTAAAGGTTCCGTTACCTTTCTTAATCCAGGCGAAACGTACATTGTTAAATGGATTGTTACTGATTTTTTAATATAAATTATGAACCATTATTGTGAGTTTAAATTCTGATTTGTAAACTTGGATGCTGTGCTAGAAAAATGGCGGTAAAAAAACGATTTTTTATTGCAATGTTGTTGGATTTTCTTCAATAAGTGCGTAATTGTGTTAATTTGGAAAATAGTTATCATTCTTAAAGAAGTATACATTTTCTATAATACGATATCAATATTGATTTTCAAATCAAAGAACTCGTAAAATATTGAAGTATTGAAAAACTGCGATTTTGTCGCATTTTTTCCGGATTTTCGACAGTATCTCCGTAACCCTGCCGAAAACATTTTATAACAAACTGTTTCTAATTTTAAAAGATAACGAAATCGTTTTCTAAACCTGAAGGATTAAGAAGCTATTAGAGGAAATCCAAAAAACAGTGCGACAAAATCACTGCTTTGGCTGTGAATAGATTGGCCTTAGATTGGCCAATACTCCAATATTTTAAAAGCCTTATCCCTATAATTATATGACTTTATATGACTTTGAAAAACAAAATTGTCTTATTTTATAGCAAATTTAAACTACTTTAAGGTAGATATGAAAATATTAAAACTCATACGGTTAAAGTGTTATTGGTAAAAATCTAAAATAATTTCGATAAAATCCCAGTTTTTCTGCCGTCGTTTTGTTAGCACAACATGCCACCGAAATGGCCTTAAACTCAAAAATCAGTAATATGCCTTTTTGAACGTTTCGCTTGGACTTTGTAAAGATTGAAATTTTGTAATGTTGAAAAAAAATTGAACATTCGGTAGATACAAGACTGCTAAATCTAACATTAGTGGAACAAACGTGTGCATAAAACAAATAACAATATTTGTAAGCTGCGCGTGACCACAATGAATCGTTCGTATGTGTATTATAAAGCGGAAGTTTAGAATATGTTTGTATACCGCCTACAAAAATACACTTATGTACCATAGTGTGACTTATGTACAATGTGTAACAAAATGAATCCAAATTCCGAAGATACGGAAATTTATGTAGTAACTTCTATATTATCATCAAAATTCATTCAAAGTTCGCGTACAATATAGTTGTTAACTCATAGGTGTAAAATTTTAGAAATTTACTCGAGAATATGGACTAAAAAATAATATCGTATTTCAAAAAATCACAAAAGAATTGATAAGTAAAAACCTCGATGAACATTCTGATAAAAAGAGGAAAACGCGTTTGCTTAATGCTATTGAACTATTTTTAAATGTAATAATCTTTTAATTATTTTTGTTTCATTTTATTTCTGTATTTTTATTTTTTTTTTTAATTCATAGAATTGTATTTTCTACTTTTATTAAAAGTTAATTTGTTGATGAAAACATTATATACGCTTCTTATCCAAAAATTAATTTAAAATCAATTTCTAGATAATGCATAGAAATATAGATTATATCATCCCAAATAATCCTCATATTAATTAGAGTTGTATAAGCTCAGCGTGTTGTTTCTAAAGAACAGACTCATAAAGATTGAATCATTTACGCCAAGTAATCGAATAAATGTTTTGCCGCAGTACTGTAAACAACCTTTGCATATTTTCATCTTACTAATAGTTTATAACTTCGCAGGATAATATCAAACGGTTAGATTTTTAACTGCATATGTAGATTTTTTATAACTAAAACTACAGATGAAAAAGATATATTAAGTTAGTGGTCGCCGTGTTGTCTGACGAGTGGAAGTAAACAGAACATCTTAGAAGTATTGTATTAAATATATAATTTTTGGAATACTCTGTATTAGCAATCTATGTAGCAAGATAACCTGTGTCTATTCAAAAGTTATCTGCCACGAACTTTAAAAGTAATACATTCGTCCATTAAATTCAAGTTTATACCAACAGAGAAATATATAGGGGGAGGGTAAGTAATTGCATAATATAAGTAAAATATACACCTCCAAGAAGTATTTGTAAAAATAAAACTAAATTTTTACATTGTTCATGTATCAGGCTCCGCTCACTATACATTATTTCTAAAAATTGTGCTGTAGAAAATTGCTTGTGGATTTCTTTTTTTTTTTTTATACACCCATCATGTATTTATAAAGCATTTTCTATGGATAATCGTAAATTTTTATTTATTTTAAATTTATAAGAAAATCTTTAATTATTCATATTGTGAAAAATTTTCACAAAATATGTTTTTAGTCACAAGATCAAAACATTAACAAACCTTTGCAATTATTTATGATAAAAATTTAAATGATATTGACTTTATTGACAGTTAAGTACATTAACCTCCATATAATGGTTGATTTTTATATCCATACATTTTTGTTTTTTATCGATTAGGTACATTACACGTTGTTCTACCTTGAATATCTTCATTTTTTAGGCATGTTTTATGTGGTACATACAGAAACATTATTATAGTAAAAATATTAAAAAAGGAACAGTTTTTAAAAGATGCCAAAAATGTTGCATTCAACCAATGATTTTTCGTTTTATTTATTTATATTACAAAAAAACATATTTTAAGCATTGAACCTATGCATATCGAGCATAAAATTGTTTTCTTTCGATGCTCTGGTTACGAATACTACATTTAATATCAAATTATAATAAGTCTGGAATGGTAAATGAATTAACATAGGAAATTTCTCAAAATTTATTAACACTAATAATTATCAACCAACTACAATTAAATGTCATTTTTTGTAAATTCTTCAATAATTTTAATTAGAAATTTCCTATACAATTAACATGCAAACAAACAAACACTCATATTTTCTAGAATAGGAATGTTTTATTACAAATTTTAGACACTACGGCGCATCAATCGATTAAAAAATCCCTTCAACGTACTATGCACGGTCCGGATATCTTGTTAAAACCGATATACATTATTTAACGTATATAATATAATCAGTTATCATTATTTTATGCAGAATTGATGATACTTTGAAGAATTTTAAATCGGCTCATACGAGCCATACTAAGATATTCCTGGGGTTACAATGACTGAATAAAAGTATGACAAATTTTTTTTTGGAACGAATTTCTTAAGTATGTTTTCGAAACATTTAAGTTCTTAAGGAGGTTTTTTACCAAATTGTAGCTCGTCACGATTTATTTAACATTTTAATGTTTCGTAGTACTGAATAAACTTTTTTTTTTAAAACAAATTCATAGCTAAGAAAAAATATGTTCAAATGTTAAATAAATTTTTATATTGAAGGTAGATAATTTTAATTAATAGATCTAATATCAATATCGATCTTAAAACTAAGTGTTTTATCTATAACCACAGTCTGCAAAAACTACATAGTATTAATATTTACTTAAAGAATAAAAAATACTACTATATACATGTGGTTGGTTACCGCCCCATGCTGTGGAAGTCTATTCCGATATATTTACAACTACGTGTATGTTGGTGATGTTGATGAACAACTAACAAAACAAACAGGTCGACTTGAGCGAATAATGTCTGACGGTTTGACCTTAACAAGACCTTCACGCGCTTTAACACCATATGTAAGTAGGTAGTGGCATTTATACAGTTGCAACACGCCAACTTCCTCCATAGGTATTCTGTATAATATAGCTTGGCTATTATTACACAGGCAGTTAGTTTTCAACTATATGGTAACAATTTAGATTGTCATCGTAACTTATAAAAAAACGATGAAGTGAAAAAAATTGCTTTTCATGCAACAGAGGAAAAAATATAAAATACTGCGTGCGATATGCTAATTTTGAAAAAATAACTATGTTCTTAGTTTAACAAATTTAAAATTATTAGTTGAAAATTCAGAATCTTTATGCGTCTCTATGGTATAAAATTACTAATAAGTTGAGCATTTTTATTGAATAAACGGTAAACTACACTTTGGACTAGAATAGATTAAGAGGGGAATGGCACCATGTCCCTTGTACCTAGACCTTTCGGTCCTCAATATCCCTTTTTTAAAACACTCCATCATCAGAAGGTAAATATATCTACTAACACAAGGTGAAAATTATATTGTTATAATGTTGGTGGAGCCAATTACATTGTTCCCATTCAAGCGACGACAATGTGATCCTTTTTTTTTTATATTATAATTGATTAAACAGCCGCTGCCTGGATTAGAACCAGTGAGCCGATTTTACGTTTTAATAAAGAGAAACAGTTTTGCAGTTTTCTGTAATATTTTAAGGGCAATATAAAGAAATTTAGTTCTAAGTATTTGATTGAGATAAATGATGTACCAATTTTGGAATGCTGTTCAATGCTTTTCTTAGATTTCATCAAATTTGGCTCAAAAATTAGTATCTGTGGTTTTTGAAGCCAATGATTACGAATTTAAAATTAGCATAAAGTCTCTTAATTGTGGTATAAGCTTCGTTTAATCTTAGAAAGTTAAATATATTTATTGCCTTAAATAAAACGTGCATCTATGCAATATAACGTGTTTTTATGTGATGATTTACAGAAATAAAAAAATAGCTATTAATTTAAAAAAAATTAATTTTATTACTTAAAGGTTTTCGAGAGTAATTAAGGTCTAAAAAAACGGTAAATAACACATATTTTATGGCTGGATGGCAAGTTTTCGCTTGAAATTTATACTTCAATATTGACTACTAGTTAAATTGTTAAAATAATGTTATTTTTGAAATCTTTGAGTCAACTACCTTTATAAATAAGATTTTATCGAAATCGAAAACAAAAAAATTCCAATTTTTTCGATTTTTTAAAGGGGCTTACTTTATAAAAAATTGATTTTTTGTTTCCGATTTTAATAAAATTATGGCTATAAGAGCAGTGTTGATTTCAAAAATAACAGTAATAAGTTAATACCTAATCCTAATTATAAAATTTCGTTATACAAACATTTCAGAAAACAGTTATGTTGAATTTGCTTATAAGGACTTTAATTCACAGTTGTTCAAAAATAAATTAATAACAAAAAATAACTTTTACAAATCATGCAAATTAAAAAATAGTAATAATGATTTATTTTCTACGAAAATTTATTGCATTTACTCAGGTTATTTAACAAATTTATCACCTATTTTCGGCTTCAAAGAGTTTTTTTGATATACGTTTTTCACATTATTGTTTATTTTACCAATTACACGTGTAAAAATAACAATGTATGTTTTTGTGTTTATTTTATATATGCAATCATGTAAAAAAAATTTCGATTTGGAAAACAATGGTCAATTAAGGTAATTGTATATTGTGTTAATTGTTTACATACATTTTAACAATAAAATTATTTAAATGTATATGTGTGTGTCGTTTGTGATTTGTTGTGATTACAGTCGGAATTCAATTACTGAACAAATTTTATTCAGCAATCAATTTTAATTGAAATTACTTTTTATTAATCTAATCAACTTCATTAAATAAAATAGTTTTTTTACAGGATCATAGTTACCGATAATCATTGAGTTAATTATTTGTATCAGGAGATAATCATTTGAATATCCCACATCCGTATTTTAATTCTAAAAATAATTATATTATATTAGGATTTATTATGTATTAAATATCTGACTTTGAGCTTGAATTAATTATGTTTATATTTTGTTTCACATTTTTCATTATTTTTTCAATGATAATCACGCAATCTAAACGATGCTCTGAACACTTTGAAAGTAGAAATATTATTATTTTTAACTCTTTCTTCAAAAACCTCGAAAAATAAGTGGATAGGGAAATTAGAAATCGAACAAATGTACCAAATTTTCTACTACTCCGTCTGCCTAATTTTCTTAAAAAGGGGTACAAAGTTTTTGCTTATCGTATTATTTTTAGAGATTAATTGTAATGTTCGTCTTAAAAATTTTTTGATTATAATGCATAGTTTTTGTGATATGTGAAAAAATTCAAAATCATTTTTAATCAATAATAATTCTTTATACGATAACTAAGCAAAATTTAACCATGGAATTTTTTCTGTCACACATCTAACCTGGAAATTCGAAAAACCCCTCTTTTTCAGAGTAAATACGGTGAAAAAATCAATTAAAACTTTTTGATCCCGTCAGCTTAAAATCTGTTAAAAAAACGCTATTATTTTCAATCATGAGACGAATATTTTTAAAAACTTTATTAATAAACGATTTATTACGCCATTTAACAAAGATATAAATGCACAAAGATGTACAATCCTTGTTAAAAATCGGAAACTGTGTCACTTACAAAATCAATTTAAAATAGTGTTTTTTTAATGTTCTATCTTCGAATTTAAAACAAATACATCCATTTTTAAAGACAAAAGTCAAATATCCTATTCAAGTAACTTCTGTACGCAATAATGTTTTTCGTATATTGAATATGCTACAGCAATAATAAAGTGTAGACATGAGTGATGAATGATTAAATATACAAATGTTATTTATCAAATCAATAATAAATATTGAGTTAAAAATATCACTTACTAAAATTTTATTTGACATTGACGGGTGCGGTACCTATATGGTCTACAAAAACAAAAATCAACACTAGAAATTTATTAAATCAAATATCAAATATTTACTTAAAATTCATTGAATAGTTTTTATATACAAATTTTATAGCGGCTACATTTAAAAAATTTACCTTTATGATCCATTTAAATGGCATCATTTCATTAGATCTATAAATGTACAAAATGAATCAAAATGTTCATTTTTACCTACCGTTATGAACTATAGGATGAGTTTTTAATTGGCATATGGGGGCAAAAAACTTATATAAAAATAAGTTAAATAATAGGGATGTTAACTACTGAATGTATATGTAGATAGAAACAGTTCACGTCCTAAGCTCATATATCGATTTTATTTACTTAGGAATTTTGAACCTCTAAAACTTGCTTAATTTTAAAGATTTTAAAAAAATCAACTTCAGATCCATGATCATGAAGTAAAGATGCTTCAATTAAAGAAATCAAAATGAATGCAAAATATGGTGGACGCGCAGTGAATAAAAAGAGAATATTCAGTTTTATTTTTTTCTTTTACTTATTATATAATATGTATTGCATATATATGCACTTAATACTACACTAGCTTTTTATATCTATAGTATAAACTTTACTAATTCATGCTCAATCGCTTCAGTGGAAGTCGTGAAGTGGATCCAATTTGAGCAAAAAAATTTGATTACAGAGGGACACCATGACACGTGAAAAAAAACTCATAATATTGTATGTTCATTCGATTTACGTAGGTAAGTTGGATATCATAAGCTGGGAAAGCGGACAATTTAGCTTGCAAGTTTTAAATAAAGGTACACGTAGTCGGAGGTGGAGTCCGGGTTATCATTAACTATACACATCTCATAAAATCTTTTGTATGAAAATTGTCTTGGTAAATAATTTATTTTAAGTAATGAAAGTAGAATATGTATACATCTTCCAACGTAAACTTTTGTCTTTCAAATTTCAAAAAAGTTTTGGTACAGAATCATCGGGTTAGTCTTAAGGATCTTAAGGATACCATATAATTTCAAATTTTTATACAGCAGAGTGATTATTGTAAAAACTTTTTCCCTGAAAACTCGTTTGTATTGTTGTAGGAATAAAAGGAATAAAACCAGTTGTCCGTTGTCCGACAATCTGATAATTGTGAAAATAGCAAGTTAGATGTTGGAAACCAAGAGATATTCCGTTTTGTAAGTCTTAGAATAGGGTAACAAGTTTCCGGTAAATTTGATTAAGGTGGAAAATCGATAATTTTTTAAGTTCTGAAAAAGATAAAATATCACGTTTCAGAATTTTTGTAGAAAAAAAAAAACTATTTATATTACACACAAAAAAATTTTTTGAATTATATTGATCAATAATATGGTATACTTCAGACACCGGGACTACATCACTTAGTACATTTTTTAATTCCTTTAATTTTTTCATATAATTTTTTTACCTAAAATCAATAGTTTTCGAGTTATTCGGATTTCCCTCACTTTTTGTTTTACACCCAGTAAATACTACATATTCAAGTATATAACATGATGTATTATTTGATTTTGTTCATTCAAATCAAAATAGTAATTAATCATTTTCACTCAGATAACAGTTTTTTATTTTATTATTATTATTGAATATAGATAGAGTACCTTTGTAAAGGCAGACTGACTGACATCATTAAAATTAAATTTTATTTAAATTGACAGATTTAATAATCATTTTCATTGTCTGCCATTAATATTATTAGTTATTTATTATTTTATTTATATAAAGATTAAAATATTTGATTTATAATTTTATAAATAGAACGAATTTGTTTGTTCAAATATTATTGAAAATTGATTTTTATTGAAATTCGTGAAGAAAACCGTTGAATATAATCTAGTAATAAGAAAATATTTATTTATTTTGATAAAAATAGAGAAAAGTTACAAATGATAGAGCGGTTGATAGTGGTAAATCAATCACAAGTAAAATTTTTTGTTATCAATTTTCATATACTTTTTTTATAATGTTTTTTATAATGTTCGGGGTGATATTTGGCATCGAACTAGCAAATGTTTGCATACTTGATGTCAAATTCTCACGGATCTGCGAATTCTTACCATTAAGTCTTTAAGTTAATGATTAAAATACGACCATGATATTTTGATAAGCACAAATTAGTAGCTTACTGCAATTAATAGGTAACTTATATGTTGGATAATGTGTGACACATGTTCTTCTTGCTTCTCCTTCCTAATAAAACCTACGTTATCAAATTGCTCATTATGAATTATAATAATATTATTATTTTATGAGTAATATTCATAATGACCGGACACTAAGGAATATTAAAAAATTATTTAATAATTGATCTGTTTTAACTTGCAGTTATTTTCAATCGTCTAGTCATTATAAGCAATACCCTGTCTAATAGCTTAGTCCATAATACTTGTAAGTCAAAAATTCATTTAATTTGAGTTTGAGAACAATTATTCATCATTCGAAAAGAGCTATCAAAACATTTTATTTTAAAAATACTTTGAAAGCAGTTCCCAATAGACCCAATTCGAATGCATGACATATGTCTTTGAACTAAATTTTGGCTTTTGTCTAAATATTTACCAGATTTATATATATATATATATATATATATATATATATATATATATATATATATATATATATATTTAGATATATATATATATATATATATAAGAAAAGAGATAACGAACTGAAACTTTAATGATGTATAAAAGTTGAAAAAGTACGAGCTTTCAGTTCGGGAATGAGCAGAGTTCTTGATAGAGTATAAATTCAGCTAATTAACATAAATATAAATAATTATATTACATATTATCATTTAAGAAACAGAAACTCTTTGACTATTCGCTTAGTGCATTTTATAAGTGCTGATGGTTAAAATTTTCCAAACAATCTATTTTTTTTTTTTACTTTTTTTTCACTCTAAACCAATTTATTTTTTTGTTTTTTTTTTTTTAAATTTTTTATTATGATTCCAATATTTTTGACTTCAGGTTTTTGTCGTTTTAATATGAATAGCGTGAATAAAATATATTCTTTCAATTTAAAAACAAAATAATATTTTATTGAAAAATTAATAGAGCCGCGGTTAATAATTTAAATGGTTATAAAAACATTTAACTATTTTTTTCCCATTGAATATTAATAAAATCACTACTACTAAGTATTGAAATATATCTAGTGGACCGCGACATCTGACAATTGAATAGACTATCAATAGGTAATGTAATACAAGTTACAGATTATTTTTTATGCATACATTATGATCGCACTAACAATTGTTTCAACATAATATTATATTTTAGTCGCAAGAACTATCATGATAAGAACTATTTTATGTCGATTTAACAGATACTAAATATTCATGTGTAAATTCTTCTTAAAATCGAACAACAATAAATAAAACTAAAATAATTAAATTGAAAAGATTTTCAAAATTAAAATGATTGTTTTTAGCTAATTTTTGTGATGAGGAATATCAGTGTTATTATCTTCCAAGACCAACACCAAGATAACAATGCTAATGAATGTAAACAATTAATAAATTAAACATTATTAATAAAATTATGAAGTAATTAATTATAAAAATTCCAAATAAAATTTAAAAAAAATTAAAAAAAAAAACTTTTATATGAAACATTTTTTCGTAAATTGTTTGTGTTTGCCAAAATTTTAGTTGAAATGTAGCTAATTAACACATATATAAATACAACACATATTATTTTACAGCATGAATTTATTATTATATAGACTGGATATTTGGAGTATTTTAAAAATACTTATGATTAATAATTGTTTAAACATCATCACTTAATCATATGTTGTGAGTTTCAGTTCGTTTACGAGTAAAAGGTCTAACGGATCTATGACCCAACTTTTAAGCCATAACAACCATATGATAGAAAAAAAATTTAATGAAAAAAAACTTTTATATGAAACTTTTTTTCCAGGATTATTTTGGTTTGCCACAAATTTAGCTAATTTACACTTATATTTTTAGTATAAATATTATTATTCTACATATATTTTTTAAAGACTGCATATTTAGCGAACTTTAAGCATGCTTATGATTAAAAATAGTAATAATATGTCGAGTATCTAAACAATTAAGTCAGTTAGTTGTTATTTTACTATTTTTGTTTAAATAACTTTTTGCAAATAAAAAACGCTATTTTTATTAGTTAAATAAAAATATATTTTCCACTTTTCAACTTGTATGAAATCTCGAAGAAAAGTAGAAAAATTAAACAGGTGAACTACCTTATATAACACTAAAGTGGTAGGTAAATCTAGCAACGAACCTGTAATCTTTCTTCTCTACTGTATGCAAATGTCAATACAAAAATAAAACAACTAAATAAAATCGTACACGATAACGTAGAAACGGAGTGTAATACAAGCATATCGTAAGATATGGCGGCAATTCACAATGTCGTGGTAGTTATTTATGTGAGAACATCTTCATCGACAGCAAATAGAAATAACTTCTTAAGCAATACACACACACAAACACACAATGTATTAAGATGTCCTTCTCTATAATATGTTACAGTTTTACTCTTTTTTTATTTCCTCATATTTGTACGTGCGAGTTTAACTTAAAATATTGTATAATGTTTCAATGACAACGCATGTCACACGTTTTTATTCGATCGTAATGTCTGACAATAATTCAAATCTATGTTAGTATCAATGAATCGTACATAAAATTATTCATAATTTAAATATTATATATATTGCGAAGATAAATTCTCACGTTTGAATTTTATTATAGATAGGTTATGGGCAAGATGTGATCTCTTAGGAACAGGCTATTTCACAACAATAAAAATATACTATAAAATTTGGCCATCCTATAAGATATTAGCCTTAAAAAATCTTTTTTCACTTTATTTAAACTAAATTATGTTTACTTTTTGTAAATTACACAAATTAAAATGTAATAATTTTTGAAATTTAATATGCCACGAAAAAGCCCTGTGATTGGCTGTGATTGACAGCCAATGATAATGTCACTAGCTAGTAAATCATAGAATATATTACATACATTTTTTATATAAACAAGGATGTCATGACAGGTGATGTACTGTTTTGTTGTATTTATATAAACTGATGTACTAGCGAACTACGTCACACTTACAACGTGACAAACTGCATTATTGAAACAGCGTTTTTCGTAATCTTTTGAAAATTTAAACTTTTACATTCATTTTCATTGGTGATAGTTTAGAGTTTCCGTAAATATCAATGTAGTATACTTATAATATATTAAAAAATTATTTAAAATGATTTGAAAATAAATGCATATCTTCTCTGTATGATTATTTGAACTGTTTTTTGTTATCTGCAAGATTTGAATTTTATTCATTCAAATCGTTTTTTTAATTTCACAGATGCAAAATTTGTAGTGAACGATTAATTTTCCAGATGCAAAATTTGTAGTCAAGTTGTCTTTTTTATTGGATCGTTGGATGTTTAACTATAATACTGAATGTTAGCTTTGCAGAAAAGATCTAGTCAATTCAATTGAAATTTTTTCGAAATAACAATTTATTGTTAATATTTAATTTTGAATTGTCGGATTTCTTGATAAATAAAAATTGTAGCATTTAAATAAAATTCGAAAATTTGAAATATGAAAATAGTAAATGTAAAAAGTATGGCCTTTAGGGATAGCATCAAAACCTTTTAATAACTAAATATTATAAAAACCTTTTATTTAAATATTAATAAATATAAAGTTATTCAAGAAATAATTTTTATACTCGACATATATACAATATATTATACATTTTAGTCTGAGATAACTCAAAAACGGATAGAATGTTGAAATTTTAGTCACGTATTATAGACATGATTATTATTATTATTTCACAATATATGTGTATTTATAACTGCAGAGATTGGATACTTACAGTATTTTTTGAACGTAGTTCAATCATTGATACTGAACCATACGTCGAATAACTAAACAATAAAATCTGTTAGTTGTTTTTCTTCACTTGTTAAATTTAAAATGTCTCTTTATACAACTATGCAATTAAGTTTTCAATGTATTAAATGAGGAACCAAATAAAGATTACTATATAGAGCTTTATAATTGATTAAATTATCGTTTTAAATTTTTTTCATTATAATTCGAACTTATTTTTTATATTATAAACATAATACAATACCAATTTAATTAATATATAAAAAAAATGGTATTTGAAAAAAATTTTTAATGCAATCTCAAACAGGATACGCATTTAAAATCTTTGAATCGTTTTGCATAATTGAAATTACTTTGCATAATCGATGAATTCATATAGTTTGACAAAAAACAATTCTTCTATAAACAGAAAAAACATTATTCAATCGCTCCAAAACCTCTATATACTACTATTAGAAACTATAAATTATCAATTTTATTTATATATTTAACGATTTTAAAAAAAATTATACATTTTTTAATATATCTTATGCATTTTTAAACGACCCGATTCTAAACCATAAATGTTTCAAATATATTTCTGAATAAAAAACAAAAAACTGTATGTCAATACGAGCTTTGTTGACTTTACATTCAATTTTTTGAGAAATGCCTATTAGTTCATATAAAATGCATGTTTTAATAAAGGTTCATGCACTTGGATAGTGGTTAAAAATTTTCAAATTTATATATATTTTAATTTTAGGTACATAAAAGTATCTTTATATTCAAAGCACTATGTTCTTTCAAAGCACTTTGAAATATGTCGTTAAAAATACATACAGAAAATCACATTTATGTGCATTTTATAAAACCTTAGAGTATTAAAAACGTTTTTATCGTAAGCAATGTACTCAAAAACCCTTAGAAACTAATATTCATGAAATTATATCAATTATTAACGATTTTTAAAAATTATGCATTTTTACCGGTAAAATTTTGGGCGAGACTCTACTTTTAATTAAAAATGTTTCTGAATATAAAGCAAAAAATTGCATGAATTTCTCTTGACCATAATTTTTAGACAAAAATACACTATCAGTTAGCAATTCATGCCGCATTTAATTGTACAACATTATGTACATCCATCTTTATGAAGTAATCCTTACCAAAGTCTACAAAAACATTACGTTTACATATTTCCATACGTGTACAGAGGTAAAAATACAAACATACATTTAAATAGTTTAAAAATAATAGTAATAATAATCATAATAATATGTATTATTTTAATTTAATCAGACCAAGTTATCAGTGAATATTTATACATACTTCTAAAATATTGTTCTCTTTTTCTAAACACAATGTGTATAGTGAGTACGTACGTGAATATGTATGTATATGTTGTGTTTTATATCGGGTCACGAATATGACCTATGTCTTCAGGCGTGTGCCTATTCCACACAACTATAGCCAGCCAGCCACACCTTTTAATAATATATGAATTTATGTACATCAATATTATTCAAACATATCTTTACTACTGTTTTATCAAAGTATATTTAAATGCTATTCAGATAAATATAATTACAAACAAACCGATAAATGTAATGTTTATTATTGAACTACGAATTTCCACACTGCTTACTAAAATGTCAGTGCTTCCTGTATAGCTAGAGAGTCACCACCACCTGGAACTGTCACAAAGGTAACTACCGGTGAGTGTAATCTCTGGTACCACTGGTTTGCTAATTTAAGAAAAATATGGTATTTTGAACAATTTTTAATTTTCATGACTCCACTATTAAAATTTAAATATTCAAAACATTTTTTATTAAAAAAATTAGAATTTATGAATTAAACAAACTTTTATTTTGTCCTTTAATGTTCTTCATAATGAAAATAAAAGATTGATTAAAGATTCTGAAAGTTTCCACAAAATTTTAGGCCACCTAGACATTTTAAAAAGAATTTTTAATTTTTATTTTGAATTAAATGATAAGGAAAACGAAAGACTGTCGTATTGAGATAATCCCTTCAAATATCAAACAGATCAAGGATCAGCACCACCAGCTAAACTATCTGTCTGAAAATATTTTGCACTGGAGAATTTCAACTTGGGAGTTTTTTGCATTTTGAAATAGCTTCTTTGAATATGTCTACGTTTCTGTTTTTTGTGACCTTTTAATCTAATAAGTCATCACGATGCTTGAGTATAGGCCTATTTAACATCGTCGGCTCCCTTACTACAAGGGGAAGGGGCACTCTACACTACACTATCACCTCATATATTGTTTATGATGTTCTGACAACTTACTAAATACCAAATTGATATAATCATATATAAAATATAGCTGATTTGATTGCAGTTAACATTATTATTAATTGAGGCAAATAATCTTATTATATTAATCTTTTGTAATCGTAAACCTCTGGAAAAGTGTATACAATAATCTTTCACCACTGAATCTCATTGTTAATCCAGTTAAAAGTAGGTTTCATTTCGAAAAAACTACGATAGGAACTAAAAGTCAAAATCATATTGTTCTTTTGAACACTTTCCTGATAGTCTTTGTTTAAAAATAATGGAACTCAAGTTTCCTTTCTTTAAAGTGCCATACATTTATCTCACAAGCAACGAATAACTTGAATCAGACTTTTGATGTGACATTATTTTTTTTCTATGCTTATTTTTGGGTAGTAAAGTCATAATTTTTATTTCATTTTCTACTAATTAATACTAAAATGTGTATGAACTGGGCTGGGAATATCTGGATTGTTAAATACATTGATTTGATATAAATTAAAGAAATGAACCTCGTTGTGCCATTTTTTGGTCATTTTTATTGAGGAGAAAATTACTTGGCTTCCAATGTGTTAGAGGAAATATTAGAAAACGAAATCTATCACGAGGAAGATATGTGGTCATAATTAGCAAAATATCTCTTAATATTGACTGAAGTAAGTTTTTACTTATTAAATCTATATGTCTATCTAATACTATATAAACAATATTTTTGTTTAAACATATTTTTGTGCATGAATAAATTTATATCTAATATAGTAATTTCATAATCTTTATAAGTTATAATTACGTAGGAATGGCCATTCTTTTTTAAATGGAATTTATATTGAATCTACTTATTAAAAAATTCAGTTAAGTGTGGGTGGGGTCATCTTCATATTTTAATGGTTCATGATATATTTGCACAAATATACCGTCAAACAGAGCATTAATTTTTGTTAATAATTTTATATTGAACTTATTTTTATATCAGAAACCAAACTCATCAGAGAATTTAAAATTATCCACTACCATTAATGGATTCATAATTTCCTAGCGAAGAATGAAGATAAATTAATTGAACACTGAATTGAGTAAAATGCTATTTCTTTGGACTGAGTTTCAATGAAATGGGACACCACGACACATTTTTCCAATCAAAGGCCAAGTGCCCATCCTAGTGGCATGGTTGAACCTAGAAAATGTAAGGCGATGATCAGGGGTTTCGATGTTCATGGATTTGAATATTATTATTACCATAGTTTTAAATTGAATATAATAAAATACCGGGAAAATATTTGTGTGGATCATAACAATCTGTACGACATTGCATTATAATGAAAAATTTACAAGTTTTCAATCGTAAATCATTCAAAAAGTTGATGATTTTCTAGGTCCACTTTCGATTTATATAATACCAATCAATTTAGATTTATTTGTGAAATTCTATGATACTGTGGATAATAAAATAAATCCAATTTTTAAGTTAGTTACGAAATTAGTTTCGAAATTAATTATAACTGATTCAATTATAAGCTAGATTGAAACATAAATATACTTTTTTTACATATTTGACTAGAAACTGTCGCGAATAAAAGACAAACAGATCAGTTGAAATGAAAGTTTGTTCAAAAGTTGCAATAATTTTCAAAAAGACGCAACTAAGGAGTTTGTGGATGCCTGAGTGTTTATCACCAACTTTACAAGTTTACAGTTCTGATCAAATAGCTGAATTTTTTCGAAAGGTTCAAAAAATATATAATTAATAATAATTAATAATTAAAATCTTCTCGTTATCTCGGTTAATTTTCTCGATATCTCAGCCAAATTTTAAGCGATTTGAGTGAATTTTTTTTTTTTGAAACCCACTAATTTTGGGTCATACTTTTCATTTTTACACAAGGAATCATCACCTGACTCTTGGTGTCTGTAAATGTGTAACAAATAAGTTTAATTATTTAGTCAAATTTTGAAAACTATGACCCAAATTGATTAGGATTACACACTTTGTTTGCCTGTTAATAACATTAACAGGCTCACTTTAACCGTCATATGAGAAGTCATTACCAGACTCGTGTAATCTTGAAATGTATAACAGATATATTTTAATTTAATCATATAATAAATGACGAAACATTCAGTTAAAATAAATAAAAAATGAAGTCGGTGTATTAATTTATCAAATTTTATAAGTATGGAATTGTTTTTATTTTATAGCTCTGAAATTCGATGGTCCTGATTGACTAGAGGAAACATTCAAATAGTACTTTTTCATAAATTAACCTCCTGGAATATTTTAATTACGAATTTTATTATATATTTTCACAATACATTCCTTGATATTTCCGTCTGATTTACTTACATGAAAACCTTAAAAATCCTATACGGTAAATATGTGTTAGATGCAATAAAATTCTTGAAGACTTTCGGTTAGGCGCTTAACCTTGAATATTATGACAAATGTGCAGCAAAATTTAATATCTGTTATCCAACAAATCAATAAAGAGTACAATTTTTATATAATCAAAACTTGTTTGTTTCCTTAGGTATTTTAAGTAATCTGGATATTTTATACGTCAGTTTCAGATATTTTGCTGCGGAATACTGGAAAAAACGAGTAAATAAAAATATAAGTAGTTGGGTTGACTTAAGCATTAGACTAGTTTATATAAAAATCTATTCACTTACTAATATTACTTATATATATTTCATACTTACCTATTATGAGAGATGGATGCAATCCACATCGCACAGGTAAGTAAAGGTAATATCACACTAAATCCTTTACTAATTGGATGATTGTTGATCGGAAAGGGTGACATTTAAAAATGAACATATATCTGTAATCTTAATATATTTGGGTTGTCACGCAAGTAAATACCGCATTTTCTTGTTTAAATGAAATTGAGTTTTTTGAAAAATATTTTAAATGATTCTTGTGCGAACACGTTTAAAATTTCTTTCAACACAAAATGACTGGAACAAAATTTACTAAGCAATTTCCTAAAATGCTATTCTCGAAGAACATCATTACCATACGCAATCCTTAAGTTATAAGCACCTAAGTGTTATCTAGCCTTCGCCTTCCAATCTTTGCTATACCTTATCGAAGCTTTTGCTTTCTATATTAGATTCCAGAGATTTTTGCTGAAGAGTTCTTGCTGCTTATATTGTCAAATAATTCATTTATTTTTTATCAAATGATCCAAGAATGTATACAATTCATTAAAGATCGAACAATGAAGAACTCGACCGAACATAAAAGCAATATAATGGGAAAAATTTTACTTACTTTTCGTTGTAAAAATAATAGATATTGGAAAAAATTCTGTTGCTACATAAAATTCAGCTGAACAGATATTTCAAAACTTACCTTTACGAAGACGAATTTTTTTCGACCTGTTCAGTAAGGATCCTGGTAAACATAGGTTCTAGTGATTAAGTCCTTTACTTCGCTGGTTTGGACATATGATGTGGTTACCAGACAAATGATTCCCAAAGCAAGCCTACCAATTCTGTGAGGGAGAAAAAAGAGATTTTAGGAGAAATGCTTTGCCTTTGGATTCTGGCAGATTGGTATAGCGAGCTCTCCGCCAAAACTTAGTTCTCTTCATCATACAAAAGATACAATTAAAAAAATAAAATAAAATAATAACTTTCCTTTATGAAAACTGCCTCTTTAGCTTATTTGGATAGGAAAAAAATGGTACATAAGTCGTAATTAATTCACGCAGAATTATCTTGAGGTGTAGCTATTTTGAATGTTAACCAGAGATGGGACGAATAACTCTCGTAACAAATCAAGTTACGGTATCTCAATATCAGTGTGAACCGGACATAACTGTTAAAAGGTTTAATACAACAATGTAATATTAAATTAATATTAATGAATTTTACTTACTTTAACAAGAGAAAGAAAAATCACAGATAAAAGATATTTAATTATTTATTAGTGTTTTGTATACAATTAAATTTTTTCTATTATATATTTATTATATTTAATATAAAATTCCTTTTGTAATAGTAATAATAAAAATCAATCAGATTATTATTATTTTATTATTACTATTTTTACAACATAAATCTTGTATTATAAATATTATGTTGTACTTTTTATTATCGATTTGTCTATCTCATCAAACATAAGCTTTTTTTTTTTTTTTTTAAATCTATATAAATATTTACACAAAAATTTTATACATATTGTCAATAAAATCATTTTTATTGTTGCATTCATTTGATGCATTTTTTTGTTTCCTAATGCATTCATTGTTTTTATTATTAAAAAAAAAAAACGAATTGTTTTATTTTTAGTATGTAGTTGTCAGATACTACAAACTTTTACATTTTAACGACTTTTGTTGCATAATCAAATTATCTCAGAAAACCAATAAATAGCATACTGTTTATTTATATATTTTTTTTGACATTTGTTTTTTTATCACAAATTAAGACTAAAAATTATTTTTTCTTCTCTTTTACTTAATATTCAACAACTAGTCCTCTAGGCTAGGCGCATATTGAGACTCGTGTGGGGCGCGCGATTCAACATTACACAGAGCGATATTTTACAACATACACAAATGAAGTGGCCAGTGAAATTCACGACACGGCGCTACGCATTGCTACTGTCGAGATATGACGAACACAGTGTCCGAGACAGTTTCTCGCATCACGCGTCCCACGTTTCTACCAATAGTTTATAAATAAACAAAAACTAACCACAAAATGAACAAAATAAGCAAAAACACTTATCTACTGGGCAAGAAAAATGCGTCGCAATATGCATTGCCCAACACGACGCAAAATGCGGGGTCGCATAACATCATTCCAAAAGTTATTAGTAACAAAAAAAAAGTTTAAAATTATAGGTATTTCAATTTAAAATTTTCATTCAAAGTTTCAAACATATTTGCTGGTAATCAAAAAACGTGAGAGATTTTTATCAATCCAAACATTGAAAAATAAAGCTGAAGTAATACATGATAGAAAGTATCTTTGTTTTTTGTTTTGTAAATTAGAAAACATCAGACGTGTTTCAAAGTGTTCTTAAAAACTTGAATGTTTAAAAGCATTTGTTTATCCACAACAGTGTATTTGATAGCATAATTGCCATATACGTAATTAAATATTTTGAATATGTAATTAAATTTAATGATACAACTAAAAACTTAGCAATTTTTCAATTTTTTACAAACATTTAAAAAACATATAATATTTACTTTCTTTGTACAAAAGCGTTCAAAACTCCCATATTCGTGATTTATGGCCCATTATTATCCACTACAAAAGATTTAGTATTCAAAACGTTACATTTAAAATGACGAATAAGATCCTACGAATTCTTATCAGTATTTATTCTCCCAAATATATACACGGACTTTTTTATTATCAGATATTAAATTATCCGTTATAAAAACAATTTTTTAGAGGAAATATTAATTTTTTTCCTCTGCAGAATCCTAATTCAAAATTCAAATCAAATCTGAATTCAAAACGTTTCATGAGTTTAATCGGTTCTTTCAACAAACTTTTGCTGGGAATTATTTTCTTGATTCATCTTACTTTTTAAGTAATTTGCATATAACAACTTAAAAATATCACCAAATGTTTCATAATTGTATTCTTTATCTACCTAATAAAGGGCGAACATTTTTCGAATTTAATAATATACACCTTTAAGCGGGCAATCAAAACGTTGAGTACATCTCTTACTTATCTCTCGCTATTCAAAATATGACAAAAATAAACAATTGAATCAATTAATAACAAATTTGTATCGTCAGTGATACCATAACGCATTTAATCTAACAGTTAATACAACTGCGGTGAACTTATTGTTTTACACTTATTTCGATTACGATAAAATTTATTGCTGCGGCCTTGTGATATTTGTTTTCCGCATAATAATATTTGTTACTTTGAAAAACATTTAAGTATATTATTTATTCAACATACCTGGAGTTTATAATTTCCCTAATAGAAAATTAAAATTTTAGTACCTAAGATAATTTTTCAATTAATTTTGTTTTAAATTTTTCAAAAACTAAATTTAATTCAAGGTTTATACATGGTTTGATTCTTTGTTGAATTTCGGTACATTCTTAAAATAAACTAAGTCATCAATTTATTTCAATGATTTTTTTATCATAACTTAGTAAGCAGATATAGAAATTTCTAAAAAAATCATTGTGTAGAAATTTCATGAAAATGCATCTAATAATTACTACCTGTCACGGATTATATAATAGCTAAAATAAATAAGGGACTCTCTTAATTCTTTAAATAAAAATTTCTCTCGTAGATGTCTCTGTATAGTAGTAACACTTAATGCCATTCATCATCTTTTTGAAGCGATGATTAATTTTTTATTTTTTTATTGTTCTTAAAATGAAGAGATTAATATCAAACTTTAAATTTTTCGTTATATTTAAATTTTCTATGTTATTATTTCCTTCACTGCAAAATAATTGTGTTTTTAATTATATTGTGGTGTTATTGACTGATTAAAGTATTTTTATGTTATTCTGTTTGTTAATATTGCTAAATCGATTTAATGAACAACTATTAATTAAATTAAAAATCCTATAATTCCAAAATTCATTTTAATCACAAAATAGCAGGATAGTTTAAATAATGAGAAGTGAAGCGTAGGCAGATATTCATATACATGACTTACATTACAGCATTTCGTTAAATTTTATGGTAACTGTGTTAGGCACTAAAGCATTAAACTAAAAGATATTATTGGATTCATGTAACTTAATAGTGATTTGTACTGAAAAGTAAATATTTTAAAATCAAATACATAGTTTAATTTTTATATTCACATACCATTTTTAAACATCAATTTTAAATAAATCTAAAATTAAATTTATGTACATGAGTTATAATTTAATTTCATCAGTTAGCTATACGCTACAGTACCTGAAAGGATTTTTTAATAACTAATAAACAGCTAAAGATAGAATTCAATAGATACTCAAATATTCAAAATGGCGATTTTTAGATATTTTAATAGATAGATCATTTTCACGTCCTACATTTTACAGTTTTCGCGAGGGAAAAAGTCATTGCACTTATCAAAACGAAGCTTCTCGTGAAGTTTCGGCTTGTTAAGAAATATTCAAAGAATCAGGTGCTTTACTGTCGTAAACTAACTAAGAATCTAAGAAAGTTTAACAATTGGTTATTCGTTAGAGATGTTAGTACACACTTGTAGTATTTTTATAATCTCCTAAAAAACTAATGGAAAAGTGTTATTGGTTTAGTATGCAATGGTTTGTGTATCAGAAGTTATTTATTACAATACTATTGTATTGAATTAGTATGATAAAACTTAATAATTAAAATTTGTACATAAAGGAAAATTTTGAAACATTTGATTTATTGTACAGAAATTATATTTTTCGTCATTGGCATAAATACACGGCCAGAAATACTTTAATAAAACTTAAATGAAGTGAATATAAGCTTCATCAGGCCTTAAAACTAACAAACTTATATATACACTTATCAAAAATACTTATTTCTTATCTTAAATACTTTTAAGTCAAAATTTATTTTAAATCCATTTTTTTTTAATTACCAGTCATGTTTTTTCTTACACCATTTATTAAACTTTAAAAGGACACATACACTCTGCACTTGAAATCATTTTCTGTGAATCAATTTTTCATAAAATATAAAAAATTGTTCAAAAATACTATTGAAAACCCTGACGAATGACCACCTCTCTTAAATCATTTTTCCGTAACAAATTGGAGCTGTAAAAGTGAACGAATTGCTCTTCTTATTAAACTCGTTCTTTCATCTTCACGATGTAAATTTTTCTGTTTCCTCAATTTTAACAAATCTACACCAGCATTTTTTCTATTTATAGTTATATAATTATTTCGAGATTCGGTTGTTGGTATGGAACGTCGTTTTCTCCACAACCAACTAAAAATATTTGGAAATTCATTAGAGCTTGACTGATTAACCGGATTGTATTGGGCTTTATCTGTTGCTTGTTCGTTTGCATCGGGATCAACGATTTGATTTTCCTTTTCTGGTGAAACAATTACAGTACTTTTAAATGGATTCGCATACTTTTTCTGAGGGTTTGTATATTTTGGTACTACATGTTTACCGTATTTTCCCACTTGAGAATCGGAACGACGTCCTGGTTTGACATTATCGCCTTGCTTGCGTAAATCTTTACTATTCTCTTTTAATGGCTTGACCACACTTGGATTACCAAATTGATTTTCTAATGAAGGTTTTGGATTTTTTCTCGGAGCTACATGAGGTACCCTACCATAATCTTTACCTAAGAACCCTCGCCGAACATTATATGGGATAGTTGTTTGATCTAAGCAACGTTGAAGTGCTAATGTAGTCTCTGGTTGTAAATATTGCTGTATCAATTCATTTAATCGCTCATTTTTTTCATTATGTGAAACTGGTTCTTGATATTGGGGAATAAAATCTTTTAGTCGACTATAACCTTGCAACTTTGGAAGACTCTGTGGGTATGTTTGTGGAAGCGGTTGTTCTAAAAGTGGATTGTATTGTCCATACGAATCATGATTGAAACGTTGTGATAAACTTGGATAGTATTGTGTTATTAAATCTTGATTGTAATCCCGAAGTGCGGGGATGGTGTATTTCTGTATTGGAGAGTAATACTGTGGTGTTGATACTTGGTAATAGTCAACTAATGGCACTTCGTTGTTATTTTGTAATGGGATCCTTAAAAGTGGTGTAGGAGTTAATCTTTTAAGGAAGCTTGATTCTCGAATGTTCTGCTGCGTATGACTTCTAAGTGATTCATCATTTTGTTGTGGTGTTAATGATAGAAGATTTTTATATTGGGAATGTAATGATGATGGACTCTTTACCGGGTAATAGACGTTTTGACCTAAAAAAAGAAAATATTGAGGTGAAATTAACAGTACGGTATTTTATGAAAAATAAATTTAATTTCAAAATGTTTCAAATGTAATGTCATGGATATCAAAAATGTTTCTCTATAAAATTTGACAAATAATATATAACATAGCAAATAAAAACCAAATTTATTCGATATAGGAATACAATAGGAAAGATGCAATATAAAAACTTTACTATTTTATCCATTAAAATGTGAAACTAGGCTCCATGCCAAACAATGTTCGAAAATGAAATTAAAATTGATTCAAAATAAGTTCTTAAATATTTTATTCCATCTGTTTCTTGCAAAAAATTTTAATCGCTGATTCTAGGATAAGAGAATATTTTGTATAGAAAATTCTTATAGCAAAATTTTTGAATATTTATGTAATTTGTATTACATTTTTATTCCCATTCAACTCATCTTTGCATATTAAAATTATTTATCTTTAATTTTGAAGGAAAGTACATACAAGTGCCATGGAAATCGATAGGACCTTTTATCGTAGAATGACCCTATTTTACAATCAGTATAGAGATTAACCTGTATGACGTCATTTGTGCAAATCTGCTTCTTTGTTTAATAAAGATACTTCAATTGAAGTCATTAAAAAAATTTGAACATCTTCCATCAGCTGAAATGTGCTTTTTCTAAACTAAAATTTGTAAAATATTAATGAAAAAAAATGAATATTAATGAAGTGAAAACTTCTTCAACTATGGATAATTTGAACCGATTCAAATGGAGTTTTCATGACTTCATAGTATTAGCCATGTTAATGCTTTAACATATTTAACAAAGCATTTTGTCAGAACACAAGATAATTGTTTTATGACTTTGTTTTTACAAAATCTTACAAAACACACAAAACCTATTGAATTTTTAACAAAAAAGGTCCGGTCTAACTTTGTATACAGTTATAAAATATGACTAAATTAAAATAACCTTCTATATTCTGTACCGTAACTGTAGCTTTGATAACATAATCCAAATGATAACAATCAATTGAATGTTTCACCTACATGAGTTTATTTTTTTTTGTTTTTGTTCAATATCAGATTATTTTGTGTTGGTTTGTAGAAAATTGAATTTTTATTTCATTTTATAAGTAAAACAGTTTTTAAAAAATCAAGATTTATCAACTATATTTAATTTAAGTTATTTGTAATCATAAAATTTAAGAAAACAATTTTTCATTTATAAGTTTAAATAGCCTTAGCAGCTCAAAAAGTAAATAAATTTTTTTTAAATATATTATTCTACATTTATTTAAATATGTTTTTAATAAATGGTCTAAGAAAGTAGCTCAATTCAACGTAATTTCTTCGATATAAATTGTAAAATAGAAGCTATGTTTACCATCTGAAAATTTTTATCGTAAGCTTTCAATGGATCTTCACATTTAAAAGCCTTCTGAGTCAAAAAATGCTATTATACTAGTGGCGTGTAACACATATATTGAAGTATAACACAGTTACGCAAAAATAATATTAGTAAACCCCTATGTACCTTTTATACTGAATGTTTCAAAAACTATTCGTTAAAACCTATATTTTGATAGATATTTTTTTTTTTTAATCTTATTTGCTCTAAGCCAATATATACTTACATGTACAGTTTTTAGGCCTTTTACTTTTAACATCCAAGAGTCCCGTTTGTGATGAGGAACGTTTTTAAATAAACGTGTTCCGAAAAAACAATACAAAATAAAAAACAAAAAACCAAAAAACAAAAAACAAAACAATCAAATGCAACAAATGCTATGTCGAATAAAGTTTCTTGAGATTTTTTAATATTACTTTTAATTCAATTCAATTTTCCGAATGCTTACAGATAATTTTTGTAGGCATTCTGTGTTTTATCAAATCGCTGATAATATATTTTAATATATTTTTTTCTATCAGAAAAAATATTATATTCACACTAAACTTTAGTTAAACTCACCAAGTAAATTCTGGGGACTAGAAGATACATTATTTCCAATCGAAAGATATACAACAATAAGAAGATATAAATTAAAATTTGTTTCAAATATTTTTAAAATCATTTTGTTTACAGTATTATAATTAAAATGTGTTTAAAAGTGTTTCAATTTTAAATAACACTTAAATTTTTCAACATAAATTTTGAGAAATATTAAACACAAAACACATGATTCCAACACAATAATTTATAATATACTAACAAAAATTTTCTAAAAATTGTTGTTTTTATGTTTGAGAATTTATTAAAATGATTTTTATATATGGAGCTGGACTTAGAGAAACTTGAGTGTATAAAAATTATGCACCGGTGTAAAAATAATAAAAATATTTACCATATTTAAAAATGGGGAACGCATGAAAACGAAGCAGTTTTCGAAAACATTCAAATATGTTTCCAGTGGTCTAAAGTATATAAAAGATTCATTCAAATAACTTGAAACGATTTAGTCCACCAAAATATGAAGGCGAGAGCGTCCGACGATTTCAGCATCATTCAGATCTTATTCTCAACACAATTCTAGCTAGTGATAGAGATCGGTGCTCTATTTTTTCACACTTAAGTACCTTTAGGTCCTACTGTAAAATGGAATATAAAAATTTGCTGTGTCTCAATAAAACTTTATCATTATGAACAATTGAAATTCGCACACACCCACACACACACACACACACACACACATATATACACAAACACACACTAATTGATAACTTATTCTATGTTAATTCAACTTTGATTTTTCAAATTGTAATAAAAGTTTTTAATGTTTAAATTTTTATTATAACAATCAAAAATGGTTATTATAGCCCATTGCATGACCTTATTCTAATTTTTTTAATTTATGTGCTATTACGCTCAAAATAATTTACATGTACCTATAGTATGTATAAGGTAATGCAAAAGTAATGCCATAATTTTCATTGGCTCTAATATGGTTAAGAATAGATAACAATCGGCTCCTATTTTTACTCAAAGTTTCCTTGGGGCTTAAAACATTGGCTCTGATGCAAAAATAATATTTGCTCTCTAAATTCGTAACGTTTCTGCTTTTTTGTGGTGAATCTAAAAAGAGAGATAAACACTAGGTACCACCATCTGCTGATTTGGATGGCCAATTAGAATATTCAAACTGGAGATGAATACAACAGTTTGTTCCGAAAGAAAACTAGATCAAACGATTATAAAGCACCTTCTTTTTTGAGCGAACTGCTTATTAAACAACCAATTTCGAGTCAAATATTTTGAAGCAACAATTCAAATCATCATAAATCGAATACATGAGAGGTTAATTGATTGATTTTATTTTATTTTTTGTATCAACAAAAAAGATAAAATTATACTCACCTTCAAAAAAAATTTTAATGAAAACAGAACCCTAATTGGGAGCTATTTTAATTTATTTTTTACAACTGTGTATTATAAAGAAAATTCCCATGTTAAGAATTGAAAAACTATACGAAATTCTTTTTTTATAATAACATTTGAAACTAACTATCATCCACAGCTGACTTATGTGAAGTTGGTCCTCGAAGTTTCGAATTTTTTCCATTTTTTGCACATCGTTCCCTTAAATATCCATTATTTTCATTTACATAGGCCCAAATTTTCCAGGTCTGAAAACCATACAATTTTGTATCGCCCCCACAATTATGAATTTTTACACAACGTTGGCAAACATTAAATGAGCAATATCGGCCATTAAGACCTCCGAACACTGGATCAATTTTTCAAACCATACGAAATACAAGAAATGTAAAAAAAAAATGTTTCCTAAAAACAAACATTTCTTCATAAACCATTTTTATGATCGTTGTCATGGGCTAAGATGTTGTATAGAGCTCTGTTTAACATAGATTAAGTATACTGTGGTTTATATCCCTTAATAATGTCTTGGCATGGCATATAAACACCAAATAATTATGAATTATTATTGTAAAGAACATAAAATAACAATAAAATATTTTGTTTGACTAACATGCTTAAAATTATGAAATCCTTAAAAAATCAATTTTGAAAACTAAATTTTTGATTTTATGTTATTTTGAAATTTTGATGATAAGTAAATCATTCATAATAAAAATACAATAAATAAATTTATGTCTTAAATAACTTAATTTTGTTCATAAATTAAGACAATTTGTTATTTCTTACTTTAAAGCTAGGCCCAAAATTCGATTTAGCAAATTTATAGATAATTTTGTTCGCCACATTATGTTTGCTATATTTTCTTGAAACTTATGCATATAATTTTTTCCATTTTTAAATAAATTTAAAAGAAAAAGACGTTTGATCAATATTAATTTTTTATTAATAGTTTCTATGCAAGTTTTAAATTTAAAAAAAATCACAATTAGTTTTCAAACCGACATTTTTTTTATTTTTTTTTTATTTTTTAAATAGCTTCTTTTTTTTACTACAATATTTAAAACCATAATAGTTTATTAACTTTATTAAAAGAAAATCTGTTTAAATTTTTTATACAAATATTTTATATTTATACGGTACATTACTCGAACGATATTCGTGCAATTTATGTGCCTATTAAGAAATTGTTTTGGATATCCTTGAAAAATTTAATTAAAAAAGTGTTTAATAATCTATACGATTAAGTTATAAAGGTTGAACAGTGGTAACAATTTAATTGGTATTAATTGAGAATTGCTATTCATACTGATAACAAATTGCAGATTAATTTATTGAAAGTAGAAGATTATTACAGTGAAATATGATTAACATACTATTAAAAATTTGAAACTAGTAACTTTTGAACGATAAAGTCCTTTGACAAAAGTTCTTTTGTAGTTAAAATGTTTTTCTTGATGTGAAATTTTTCACTAATTTTATTTGTTTTCTTTTTAGGTTTCTTGCAGTGATCGAATGTTCATTCTATAGCTATATGTATAATAAGTGTATACCTATTTCTTGGAAAATGTTAAATATGGTTATCAGTATATAGTGATCCTCGGTAATAGGAAATATAGATAGATAGATATAGCTACAAACGAAATAAAAAATAGTTTCAAAATATCATAGATCTTATTTCGTTCGGACAAAAAATCTAAACCTTATACATAGGTCACGAAAGAATGATTTCTACTCAAAGTAGGGAAATTTGTGGCAAACTTTTGTGATTTTCAAAACAATATTTAGAAATTGATCGAAAAAATTTATTTTATATAATAAAATGAAAAATTTCAAACCCATCTACATACTATTGCTTTGATAAAATTTAAAAACATTTAAATTTAGAAAATCAAAAACTGTACCGTTTTTATCATATTTTTCAACAAAATTTTCTAATTTTCCAATATAAATAATATAATATATGACATCTATGCGTTAGACAAAGAACTTGTCGCGTTATTTCAAGAGGTGCAGATTGTTGTAAGAGCTTTGAATAATTCCTTGGAAAAAAGAGCTTCATGTTTTATTTAAGAGATAAGTACTCACATTTTGAATATGTATTCAATTTATTCAAATTATCAAATTTTATTACCTATTTTAAATGTTTTTTTTATACTATAAAAGTGATTACAATGAATTTGTTCAATAATAGGACGATTTATTTCTAAAAGCTTTTAGACAGTGCTGCCATCTTCTTAATAACATAACTAACTTCAAGTTCAGGTAAATATATATAGAGTTTTGTTAAAACTTCGTTGCTTCTGAATGTGTTATGGCTCCGTATTTATAGCATCTCTTTTAAAGTGTTTATCGAAATACTCAATATCTGCTTATAATAAATATGAAATTGAAGTTTAGATCTGAATCTAACAACAATTAATAATCTTTTATTATAACAATTAATTTATTGAATTTTCCTTCTTGGTTTAAACTCAAATACGAATTAAATTTACTATTCATCATTTATCATAGCTTCTAAAATAATGTACATTATTCATATTTTTTCATATTTTTAGATTTAGTGGTGAAAAAATGCATTAATGATAACTGCATATACAGAAATTGTGGAAAAACAAGAAGAATACAGATTACCAAACGATGAAATATAGTAATTATTCCTGACCAGGAGATTATCAAACGAGCTACTCAAAAAAATTGGGAAAATCCGACAAAGGGGTACTGGTTTAAAGTAAATTTTAAATGGCTATAACTCGAAAACTAAAAATGACCAAACGATGAACCGTAGTCACCAATCACGACCATACGATTTATATAAAGAAAATTTGGAAAATCCGAAAAATTGTTGCTAAAGACATGGAGCAGTATGTTATACGTGGTTGTACCATATTCTATATCTATGTGTTATATCTAAATACTTTATATACTTAACTAATAGTTTGATATTTTCAACATAATACCAAAATGAATACCGTTGAAATAAGAATAATACAATAATAGATATTTGATTAAACAATTTATATTTTTATGTTTTAGTAATACTTTCATAATTACTTTGTAAAGTCAGGTCCTAAATTAATTAACGCGATTTCTAAAATGCATTGCCCGTGTTTATATATTTCTTTAAAAAAAAAAACGTCTGTATATTGTTTCGATTTAAAATTTTTATTTGAAGTTTATGCATTTAGTTAATGTTTTTCCATGTTTTTCCTGATCATGGCATGCTTTTTTCAGTTCTGTATTTCTATCTGTCGGATCTTTCTATCTGTAGATCATCGAAGGCAGATTCTTACCATCTTCATCGCCCACCTCCCC
The DNA here is from genome assembly GCA_020423425.1 of Chrysopa pallens. Classification (NCBI taxonomy): domain Eukaryota; kingdom Metazoa; phylum Arthropoda; class Insecta; order Neuroptera; family Chrysopidae; genus Chrysopa; species Chrysopa pallens. Next base: position 34,958,097 of record CM035593.1, read on the forward strand.
TTTTCCGCATACCACCTTCTCCTCGAGTGAGGAATTCTTGGTAGGATTTTTTGTTCCCAAATCAGTAACTTATTTTCAGTGTTTTTTAATAAATAATACTTAATAACAAATCGAATATTGTAACATATTAATAATTAATAGTAAATCAAATATTGTAATTTTTTACTCAATAAAAAAATTAATTAGAAATATAAATATGTACCTACCATTAATACCATGCCAGAATTCACCCTGGACCTTATCTTGTATGTGTTTTAAGCCTTTAAATTTGATTATCATAAAATTAAAAATAGACAAAGTAATTGCTTTTGGCTGAGCTACATTGGAAAATGCTGTATTTTTATGTCGTTGTATGCAAATTGAACAGAAAACATTGGAAATAGGTTATTCTAACAATAATTTATATTATTTCTAATATTCCGCTATAACACAATCCTAAATATAATAACATTTTATGTAAAAATATCACCTCGACAGAATGATATAAAACTTCATACTATCTTCGAAAGAATATTAAATGTACCCCGAATGATATATAGTATATATTTTTTGCTTCTTGAATCTGATATTGGGGGTGCATAAAAGAACAAATACGTCTTTGATAAATGTATCATGGAGACTCAAAATGGAATATTCAATTGACATGTTCTATAATTAATTTGTTAGAAACTATCATACTTACTGTAGTTCTTGCGAGCGTAGTAAGGATAAACATACATAAACATTAAAATGTAGGTGCATGAAGTAACCATATTCTTTCGAACATATATACTCGTGGAACAAAAAAAATTCAACGACCTGAATCTTCCACGCTTACTTAAAATTATAAAATTTACGAATTTTGTAGTGTATTTTATTATTTTGTCAGTTTAAAATGAATGCACCTAATACAACCGAGTATTTAATGTTTTTAAATACGTAAAAAATGAAAATAGATTAATGTGTTGCATTTTTTTATTCCATAAGTATACCTTTAAATTTTCTTCTACTTCTTTCGAAATAAAATTTTTCATCATTTTAGATTCGAAATATATTAAACTAAAGTGTCAGACTTTTTTGCTATGCATATAATTTGTAAATTAAATATTTTTCTAAAAATGTAGGTCTTAGTCCATGCAGACACATGATAAAGATGCTGGTTATTGGAATTTGTTTGTGTGTGCAACCCGGCGTGTTCCATTTTAGAGTTGAGTCATTCACAAAAAGAGAATTGCTTGTGATTATTAGTTAGTTGACAGTCATTGGCGCAAAATATATTAGCGTGTACACCAGCTAATACTTATAGTGATAGCAATTAAGAGAACAAAGCAAAGGAAAATTTTTTTTAATGGATTTTTTAAGTATAAACTGTTTTTATAACTATTTAATAGTGGAAAATATGTTTTGGCAAAATTTCCATTATTTTCTGTTAAAACAAAAATGGAAATACTGGGATGTAATGCAACTTATTTCATTTTATTGCAAAAATAGCTAAATAAGTTTATGGAGTATTTAAATTTAACGAAATTTTATTTGTAATAATCAAAGTTAATGCAGTTTTGCCAAATTAACAAAAAAGTTGTGAAACTTGAGCCTTATGTGAACAAGGAGTTTTGAATTGCCTTCCATTGGAGCGAGTAGGACGGCAATTGACCTAAATCCTGCACTGAGTTATAACAGTTGATCATATTTTTTTGAATGTTTTAAATGTTGAAGATTAAAAATGACCCTTTGAAGGATAATAAAAGTAGCTTTGAATAAAGCTTAAAAATCAAACAAACGCATTTCGAAAACCATTGTCTTTTTTTTCACCTAACATTATGGATGTAAATGATTATAGTGACTTAATTATTTGGAACATATTATAATTGTACAGCTATCATTTTTTTTTTCTAAATTAGTGAACAGCATTAATTTTGTTTGTGATTGCTTATCAGAGAGATGGGATTTTAAAAGAATTTAAACCGGGTGTTTAAAAAGTAGTTGTATTAGCATAGCTAAGCAATGAATATAGGAGAATAGAGAAGCTTCGAGTGTAGTTATATCTTTACATTGTTTACTGTTAAATGTATGAATAAATTTTATCAATTCAAACATTTAAAGACTTGAATTCAAAAAGAAATCTAACTTAAAGATTCGCGATCACGTAGCTTAAACTGCATCAACGCACAGAGCGTAGCATGTGCCTATATCAGAGCAGACAATCACACAATTGATGTTTTTGTGGATTTATGTATACTCTAACTCCATACCATAAATTTATAACAAAATTTATTTTCAATTTAGATTTTGAGATAATTGTCAGCTTTAAATTCAAAAAATGTATCTTGGCTACAAAAACATAAAAAGGTTCAAAACAATATAATTTTCAACGATAAATATTCTTTATCTTTAAATGTTTTATTGGCTGAATTTTGATGAATTTTAATTTCCAGGAAAAAAAAAAGATCGGAAAAAATCCAAAATATCAATATTCACGATGCATTTATAGTTAATTAAAATTTAGTAGCTTTAATAACTATAATACATTCAATGTATAAATAGGGTATAAAAATATATATTTATTTTTAAACTTCATAAATAAATCGGGGCGTGAATTAGAAACTATACTAGATAACTTTTGTTAATCTCTGTGAACAGATTATACAAACATATTGATACTATAAATGCGCATTCTAATTAATAATTAATCTGTGTATCCCATATTATTATAATATGTAAATATACGCATTGATTTATGCGCATATGAGCGCCATTTTCAATTAACAAGAAAAAAATTTAAAACAAAAAAACAAAAAAAATTGTATAAAAAAATTCGTTTACAAAAAAAAAACGAAGTTCCTTCTTTTTATTGAAAGAAAAGATAATTTTTAGTTACAAAAACTTTTCTTGTTATTGACAAAAGATAATTAAAGGGAGAGAAAAAGAATAAGAAAAAACATTTACAAAAAGACAAAATTAATAAGATATAGTTATAGAGAGAGAAAAGCTTAAACAGAAAATGTATAAAGTTTTTTACAGACAAAAATCTTTTATTATTTAACAAGGAAAATAAATAAATCGGTTGCAAAAGGAAGATATACATTCACATTATTCTATCCTTCTTTTTTTTTCTCTAGGAAGTATAATAGACGCGAAGAGAATATGAGCAGTTGACAGGGCTCACAGAGATATATACGCTAAAAACTTTATACCAAGTTTCTCAAACACACACTCACAGATGTGTAAAAACTGCATTCAACAGAGAGAAAAACTATCAACTTATTTTCTAACTAACAACAAAAAAAAAACACATTTAAACAAAATGAAAATTTAATTTTCATTTCCAATCAATTGACGAAGTAAACTAATTTAAAAAAAAGTGTGTTCTAAATAATAAAGTAAAAATTATTAAAATACTTAACCTTAAATGGAGAACAAAAAGTGTCGAAGAAAAGCATAAAATAAAATTGAACAACAACATTTTACAACAACGCGAATTATTGGTGTAAGAGAAAACAGTATACAAAGTACCCAATATATCTATCTTTGTCAGTGATGTGCTTGTGTGTATATTATAACGAAGAAGCGTGTCGTTATTGATTTTTATCGCGCGCGAGAACATCTCTCGAACTGTGTATAACGCCATCTATAACGTAGTGTTTTATTTACGCATGCGTTATACATATATTTGTTTTTGAACTAACTTTCACCTACAACTCTCAACATCCCATATATACTACGTATATGAAATCGAATAGAAAGAGATAGTTATGTGAGGGTGCAAAAGACGAGAGAAATACTTGGAAACTTTTTATTTGCGACCCCCTCTGTTTTATATATGTTTATACGCGTCACCTCACCCCCGAAAATATCCGACCATGCTGACAACTTTGCACGTTGTTGTCTTCTGATATATCTCTGAATGTAAAATGAAAATACATGTTGTATTTTTTCTTAATTATTTACTTGGTCAATTTTTGTTCTAAATAAATATATGCGATAACTTTCATCAGAAAATGGAGGTTATAATTTTCGATGTAGTATACTAATAATGATGCTAATTCGTTCGGTAGAAACTTCGAACTCTGATCAGTGTTGTTATTATAATTATTTTTTATAATGTTTGTGTGTGTGTTTTGGTGAGTGTTCGTGGTGTTTTTGGTGAAATGATTTTGTGACAATTACCGTGTTTTACTGTGTGACAGGGTAAAGTATAACGAAGTAAGTTCGAAAATTTTATTAGAAACTATTTTGTACACTATTATGCACAATGTTCATGCGTTTTCCAAATGACTATAGTATAGTGGGGCGGGTAGTGGGGGTTATTTAAGGGTAATAGACACTTGTAGTCATGTTTTGTTGTATATAGACTAGGCTAACGACATATATGTTTGTCTCTTTTTACAAACTATATGTCATATACACGCCAGCTGATTTTATTTATTATCTTTTCTTATAAACAAATCTCAAAAATTATTCTCTAATGTTTTTTTTCTTTTTTTTTTTGAAAAATGTAATATAAATAAATTCATTGTATTTTTTTTTTTATATATAATAGATTTTTTTATTCTTTGTAAAGGTATTTTATTTTTAAAAAAGAAATTCTCTCTTGTGTGATGTCCCGTACTAACATAAACACACACAGCTTCTCGTCTCACTGGATACAAAAGCTACAAATACACCGATAAACATTCATAATAAAGCTTTTGGAATAATAAATATATATATGTGTGTATACATGTACATGGGAAAATGAAATCATAATATAAAAATTATTAAATATGTGTTTAAAATTCAGAGAATGTTTCATTCATTTTCATACTTTTTTTTGTTTTTTTAAATGTACTTTTTTTATTAAAGTTTTTTCAATTTTTATGATTTTTTGTTTTTGTGTTTTGTTATTTTCAACGTAGTTTTTTAATTTTGATTTTTGTTTTATTTTCATCTCTTTTTCTTCATCCATTGTGTATGATGTGTAATCGTTTGTTGTGAAAGAAAGCTATAATAATAATATGGTCTGTACATACCAGATGTATCATGTGAATTGGCGCAATTATTTATTTATCGATGTGTGGGATTTTAGACGACACGTGGTTTTATGAATTGAATGTTTGATGGCTTCTTATACCTCAATCTCTTCTCGGTTTATTATAAATCTATCATTTTAAATTTATTTTGCAGTTTTTGTATGCTATACAAATGTAAATTTCAAAAGGCAAGATGTAATTCAAATAATACTATAAATTGATTACAAAATAATAAAAATATGTGAATGTGTTACAAAATTAGTTCAGAGTAAAGTCATTTGATGCAAATGCCATAATGAATCCTATAGAAATTGACAGGTTGGTCTATTACCTGTTGATTCTTTGTATACTTTTTTTTCAATAATGCTGTTACTCTTGTAAAATGTATAAAAAGAACGCTGATTTTTTCAGAGCATAAAGTGGCTCAGATTTATCGTTTTCTGAATAGAATTTAAAGCGATATCTTGAAAAGTACAATTTAAATGATTGATTTATTAGAAAAAATAATTGAAACATTGATAGCCTCAAACCGACGTTTTTGATCATCTCCAGCTTAAGGACATTCAGTTTCTTGTAAATTACAAACAATTGAATAAGTACGGAATAAAGTTAGAGGTTGTTCTAACATATTAAATCATTTGAAGTCTCTTTTGTCGGCAAACTTTAGATTTTGTATCATTTAAGTACAATGATTCTATATAAATTTTTTCTATTTATAATTCCTTGCTACGAATTATAAACAAATATTTACAAACAATAATTATTTTATACACTAAAACAAGCGAATTGTTGCATATTTTGCATCAAATTGTCTAGTTTGACTGAAGATGTAACACAGATAATATCCATTGGTGAGTGGCAAGGACATCTAGCGTCAATTGCTTGATCCAAGGTTTCACTCTAAACGGATGAGTAATGTTTTCACTTCATTCTATTATTTCAGTACAAACAAAAGTTAGTTTTATTAACGTTAAATGTCGTTTTTTTATTCTCTAAAAACTTGATATACACTCAAATAATTTGTGTGTAAAGTCCGATCTATAGTAGTCTATCATCGGATGGTTCAAACCAAGCACATCACAAGGCATTTTTGACATTTATGTCCATATATGTAAAAAGAAAACATTACAATGCGCTTGCGTATAAGTAACAATGCCGGGGTAGTATAACTATAAGTAGATGAACATGACCACTTGTTTTGGTGCACGTTGTATATTATAATGGGAAAAGTAATACACACAAATATGAAGTCAATCGTTATCGGCTTTGTGAAATAAATATAGCATCTTGATTCCTTTACTGACATGTCTCATCCAATGTCCTGTTATCTGTGATTGTAAAAATTAGTATATTGTATGTTCATTATAAAGAGAAATTTACAGTGCTTGAATATAGGATGAATCATTGAAATATAATTGGAATTGATATTCTTTTAAAAAAAAAAAAGCTAAAACTTAAAGTATATGTAAGAAAATAGTATGATAATCAAGTTTTGAAATAATATAGAATTTTGGAAACGCTTCATTATATTTAAGCCATTAATAAAATTTTACTGTTTTAGGCCTAATTAGTCCATTTTCGTTAGAGTGCCTATGCGCCAGAATACAGAAAGACATAAATTTTATCTATATAATAATCGTTTAATTAAATTATGGATCTATAATCGAAATAAATAAGTGACAATAACAATTAACAGAGTTAATTGTTTAGATAGTTGACATATGATTGAATTTCATTGTTTAGACTGTTTTTAATTAGCATTCATAAAATACTATAAATATCCAGTCTATACATATTGAATACATATGTAATAAAAATGTGTATTGTAATTTCCTATATGTGTTTATTAGCCAAATTTGATTTAAAATTTTGAAGAACTCAAACATTTTACGAAAAAATGTTTCAAACAAAAATTGTAAATGGTAATAAATATTCTTTGTGTTTGAACTTTTCTATCTTTTAAAGATTTTGTTCATTTACGAAATAAACTCACAAAAATTTCTGCTTGTTATCTCTTTTTGTTTTTGAGTGATAACGAACGGACGACTTTTTGCTGCTTAGACTAGCCACAAGCCTTTAACTTTTTTGTTTGTGTATTAGGCATCAGTATATCATCGATTTTTATGACCTTTATGGTAAACTTTTAAAGATTAACAACTTAGAGCAGAAAGCACTTTTAAATGAATACTGAAGTACTATTAACTGGATAGATACTGGAACAAGTGAAGATTATCAACTTGAATAATTGAGCAAGTAGAGAAAATTAAGTGGAATAATGGACGTGAATGAGTCCATTATGATCTGAGAGAGAGAATATTATTCAACTGTGCTTAATTTCTTTCCATGTAGAATTTTCGAAGAAAACAAATTTATTATTTGTTATAAATGTTTCTATTTATTTACTTCGAAAACATATTTAGGTTTAGAAATCACAATGCGAAAAAAATATTGAAAGATGATTTATAAAATGTTCATTGATTGTTATATATATAAAATACAATGACTGTGGTGGACGTTACTAGAATCACTTGTTCAATATCATCTAAAAGTGGCATTTAATTCAATACAGAAAAATATACACCTTGTTATCTTTTCCAACAAACTAAAACTGTATAGTTTTATGATTTCTATCATATTAGTACTGTCTACAATACGTTTTGAATGATTGGTTAGTGTCTCATTTTCCAAACAAAATTGAAAACAATATTTATAAGATATTTTTTTAGTTAGTACTTCAAAAATTTTATTATTTTAGCTTATATTCATATACTTTTTTTATGAATCTTGATTAACTTTTCTTTGAAAATTGTTTCTGGAAAAGAAACATATAATTTATAATGTTTTTAAGGGACTGTAATGGTAAAAGTCATGAAAATATGTCACCATTGCAGCCCCTCAGCTATCCTGAAAAAACGTTCCGTAAATTATTGCTTAGTATTGGAAAAGACTCGTTTTTTATATAGTTAAGGAAATGAAATTGATTTTATTACGCCAATCGTCTTTTAAATTATAAGCAAATGTTCTTTTGATATTGAATAATCAATTTTTTGAAAAAATTATTCTTTTAATTTTTCTATTTCATGATTTGTAAACTTTTTCTAGAAGAATTAAACAAACTACGTTTTAGTTTTATTTCATTTGATGATTTTAGTTTCTTTTATTTAATGATTGATTGGCAAACATCCTTGTTAATTTTTATATATTTTTTTCTTTGAATGCATATTTGGAAATAATCTACTAAAGTTGTGTGAGCAACTTACCACGAACAAAGTCTGTATACAAATAAACAGTTCCCATAAAATGTTTATCTTTATTTTTCATAGTGCACGAATTTGGCTAATGCTCTTTTTTTACCCACTACATTTGGTATATAAGACTACTTAAATAACTTGTTATTAAAAACAATGTAGCCTAAATTGATTAGAAATTTACAGTAGAAAATTTAATTCGGTTTTGAACCATATAATTAGATTTTTGAATTTTTTTATGATTGAATCAAACGGAAGTTATAGGGTTATTTAGAATAATAAACGATATAAACCTAAAAAAGTCGAAATAGGCTATTTGACTCATTTTTGAAATCATTTTAAATAATTCTTTATTACATAAACGACACACTATATTAATATTTTCAGAAAGTCTACACTATTTCCAATAAAAACCAAAGTTGAAATTTTCAAAATAGCGCGAAAAACGATGTTTCTGTAATGATGTTTGTTACGTGGTGCGTTTGACGTAGCATGCTAGTAAGTCAGTTCAAATAAATACCACGAAACAGTACAATATCTGCATAACAGCCTTGTTTAATATAATATATGTATGTAATATATTCTACAGTTGACTAGCTAGTAACGTAAACAAAGCCACATCACCAATCACAAGCCGTTTTCGTGTCAGATAAAATTTCAAAAATTATTATATTTTATTTTGTGTAAAAAGCAAACATAATTAAGTTTAAATAAAGTGAAATATGTTTTTTTAGGGTATTATCTTAAAGTAGCCTATTGGTATTTTCTCTTAAGTGGTCGAGCGAATTTTATTTTGTCTGAACACTATATACACTAGTAATCCGTTTTTTCACTTACTGGCATCGTTACCTTTGAGATCGCTTCAGTCCAAATAAATGAACACGTCCAAATAAATGAAAAATGCAGGAGACGAAAGTATACCTTCTGTAAAAGATTACACTTACAATGGATACAAATTTATAAATATGTTTAATTTTCTTCATTGAGAATACAAATAATATGACTATGTACAATCAACAAATACATGTACATACAAACTATATATACTAATACGTTTACTACTGCCGCCACCATCTGTAAAAGTTTGTTTTGTAAAGTTTTGTACACTCTGCATCAAGTTTAAGCGTATATATATATATATATATATATATATATATATATATATATATATATATATATATATATATATATATATATATATATATATATATATATATATATATATATATATATATATATATATATATATATATATATATATATATATATATATATATATATATATATATATATATATATATATATATATATATATATATATATATATATATATATATATATATATATATATATATATATATATATATATATATATATATATATATATATATATATATATAGTACCTACGTATATATTCAAAGCGAACCGTCCTTACAATATACTAACACTCTTGAAGGATACTACCATACATTCATGTCTATAATAGATGTGTATAGTAAATATTCTGTATTAAAACGGACATGTAGTCGAATTTTCACCACCGATATTCATAAACAGACCAAATATCTTTATGTATGTGTGTGATTTTATGACCATGAAGCTGACAGTTTATTTATATTAACTCGGCAGTAGGTTACTAATAAAATGAAATTAATTCCTTCTCCCTTGGCCTACCTTCAAATTTAAAGGTGTTCTTCTGAAAATGAAACATTTATAACAAGGAAGAATTTGATCAATAAAACGGAGATCATAACATGAAATTTTCCCGAAAAATATTTCTTAAGAAATAAATAAATTTTTAACAGGTATTAAAATAAATTTCGATATTTTCCCCAATTTCCTAGATCAAATTATTTTGTATTTTATAAATACGTATTTCGACTACAAAGTAGTCATCATCAGTATGAATTAGGTAGTTATAATGATTCTCTGAGGAGATGTTACTCGTTGCTAATTTGGTGACGGTTTGCAAACTAATAATGACTACTTTGTAGTCGAAATACAAAATACAAAATAATTTGATCTAGGAAATTGTGGAAAAAATCGAAGTTTATTCGAAAAATAATAGAGTTCTCATTAATAATTATAAAATGTATGAAAATAGCAAATGTTTCATCAAATTTTTTTTGTAAATTTAAATTTTATATTAAGTAAATTTTATAATGTCTTTAATTGCTTATTAACCGACGAAAAAACAAGGCTCTCAAGTCGAGACGTGTATATTTGCTTTTTTATGAATGACCATGCATACCTTTTTAAAGAGTAGTCCGATTTGATAATTCTTTTTTTATTGGGTATAACCCGAAGTTGGTCCCATATAAATATGAAAAAAAAATTCAGAACACAGTAGTCCGATTTTGATTATTTGTTTGTTGGAGAGAGTACATCGAAGTCGGTCCCATATACATTTAGAATAAATTTCTAATTTAGGGATACGAAAATACAGATGATTTATGGTTCTTATACATTTTAATTATGAGTTTTGTTAATAAAAAATTAAGCATTCATACTAGTAGATTAAACCCACAACAAGTTATAAAATGAAAACTTTTTGACAAAAAAATTAAACTGCCGACAAAAACTGAAAAGCAAAAAATAATCAACCTTTTTTATTTAATCTTAATAACTAAGATCTTAAACAAATGTCAGCATACCTAAGTAATTTTGAATTGATGCCCAATAAGCATGTATTTCAATATTTGTAGAATGAATTTGTAAAAGTTGTTATTTAATGAATGAAGAACATATTTTTATTTCTAACGCAAAGTGTTTGCTATTAGAAATAATTCTCAAATAAATCATTGCAGACTTTACACATCTCGTTTTGTATGTAGCAATAAAATGACGAAGATAGTAAACACCTAATTACTGTTGATTAAACTGAGACAAATTTCCATTTTCATAGAAAACATATTCATTCGTAGAACGAATATTTTAATATGTATATAAATGTATGTGTTTATATGGGGTGTTTTCTTTTAAATAAATTTATAGTAACCAAATTAAAAATTTAGAATTTTTGAATGAATTTCATCGTTAATAATAAATTATATTATAAATTTGCAACTTATTGTGATTTATGGGTTTCCCAAAAATTTAGGTTTCCAAGACATCGCTTGAAATCGGCTTGAAATATAAATTATTCACAAAGTCTTATGGATACACAAAAAGTTTGTAAAAATCAGGAATATCGATAAACACTCCAAATTCCACAAAACTCTGTTCATAAGGTAATTTAAACCTATAAATTTCAAAAATCGTATATATTTTTTGTACGATAGCAGACATAATTTTTGGAGATAACATCTGAAATCGTATCTATATCAACCATAAATGCTCGATAAAAATTCAAATATTTGTTTTTTTATTTTACACTTATACAGAGACAATATACTACAAACGAGAATCCACAATACCCTCCTACAAATAAGAATCTAAGACTAATTCAAACAAATACTCTAAAGAAAGCCATGTTGTTTGTAAAGCTTGATAATATTTGTAATTTACGAAAGATTAATATCGTAAATTTATAAGACAAATTTAAATCACACCTGGTATTCTTTTATACGTACGTCTGTATAAATGAATGTATGGTTTTTGAGTGATTCAATAAAATAATATTTTTCATTAAATATTTTAAGATATTTTCTACTAAACTTTTGTATAATATACATACAATTGTTTTTAGAAATTAAATTTATATGTTTTTATTTTATATTATTTTGTTATTGAAAAAAACATTAAATTATCCAATACGTATTTTATATATCTATATTGTACCCTATATGTGCTGTTCAGTTAGGTGGTATATTTTGTGTGATAATGTATATGAGCAAAGCAAAAATCTCGTTGAAAAATATATATATCGTACAGTACTTTAATAAGGTTGTACCAGCGTGGTATAGTATACTAAGTGCATTGACTCACATAGTATCAGCTTATATATTTTGTATATATTATGATTGGGTGGTGCAATCCAAGAGAAGATTTTTGGATTTACTCGAGTGTGTCAGATTTAGAAATGACAGATATCTTACCCCTTGTTGAGTACCCCCGCCAAACTTTAGCTTACTATATAGTCGATCAGAATATTAACAAATCAAAAGTTGGATTTAATCAAGAGCTTGAGAATAAACTATTAGGGGTACTTGGACCTTTAGGGGTTACGTAACATCAAGGTGTACACGACTCCTGGTGGTTATTCGATTTTTCATTTAATATTATTTATAATTTTTGCAAAACGTAAAGTTTATATAAAAAATAAGGATAATGTTTTTAACTGGTTTATTTAATACATTTTCTTTGGATTTAAAAATTATTATAAATATCTTGAATAGATTATTAAATAAAAATTCAAATAAAAAGAAATACAAAATATAAGAAATAAAGAAATACTTTATATTCAGTTTATTTATTCAACTAAAAATTATAATTAGAAAAACGTTTGTGAATAAATTTAAAGCAATTTAATTTCTATACGTAACAACCAGAGCAATCAAGTTAGCTCCTCTAGCTCAGGTATAATATTATTTATGTGGTATGAAGTCGCAAAACAAACATTATTAATAATTTTTAAGTAGGAAAAAACCTTTCGGTGATTTTATTCACTAATATTTTTAATAATTCATTTGATTTTAACGAACTGAAGGAGAATGAAGTGTTAATAAATGTAAAAGTTAAGAGAAAAGAGGTTTATTTACTACCCTCAGCATGTCTACTACTTATCCAAATTGTATAAAGATACTCCAGTTATTTGAAACACTTTATTCAATAAGCCTTTAAATTATTACAAATAAGATTAATTACAAATTGAGAGAATGTTTCGTGTAATTGAGGGGGGAAGGGTATACAACAATAAAACAAGATGCAGACTGAAAAGAGGATTTTACTCAATAAGATTTTGATTAACGCCTATGTGAATATTGGGACTAGTGGAAAAGAATTCAATCGGCTGTTTATTCACTATCAGATCATTACGTATACTCAAGCAAACTTATGCATACCGAATATTCCCATTTTAAGCTTCTTTTTCTGGTTTTTACTGAATAGTTTTTCTGGATCTGATAAGATTCGCTTGTTGAAGTATAAAAATTGATAGCTATTTCTACAAATAAACGGTTTCCAAAGTCGTTGTATCTACGTGTACGATTTTTGGCTTTACATTAAATTTACTTCATCAATTATTCGATGGAATTAATGACTTATTAATCGCCTCTTAGATCAACAGATTAATTAACTGATGGTGCTGTCGGGAGATGTGTACCTTAATTCGCTACTCCTCTATGATACATCCTATTCGCATGTAGAAAAAACATGAACCAATTATCTTAATAATTCCAGATCTCATACACCCTTCCCTTCTTATTCATTCACTTGTCGATGTAGTTACCGATTTCTGATATAAAGAGCCATAAATAAAATTTAAGAATTTTCTGCAGCTATCATAAAATTGATTTCCACTTTTTCATAAAATAATTATTCTTTTATTTAAGTAGATAAGATTATTTTGCATGATAAAACTTTCCTTTATTATTTTATAAATATGGATTTTCACAAAATAAATATACATCTACTAATTTACCACTTTTTTCTGCACATATATTTAACGTCCAATACAGCTCATATTCGCTATATGGTAAAACAGCTAAATTTTGGGTCGAATTTATACAAAAACATATACAGCAAGAGAAAAAATTTTGTGAAAAATGTTTGTATACAAAGTTTCTAGCCATAAACCGACCAATTCTTTTTTTTCGTGTTATTTTGATTTTGACTTCATTCATGAAATAGTGTTTTTCTATTACTATATACTTGTTTGTATTTCTTTAGAAGTAGATGGCTAAAATTATTGTATTAAGAATGAGAATGGGAAAGTAGATCCGGTAGGTACTATGTGAATGCCTGAAAATTATTTTCACGTCATACGATAGATGCAACATAATGTACGTTTGTTAGGTTATGTTATAAGAAGTTGTGTATGCATGTATACATGTTCCTTAGAAAACTAATTCTAGTTACCTCTTAAATTTATTCTTGTGTATAAAGAATGAAAGAACTTGATGTATCAACAGTAGAAGAGAGCTATATATATATATAGAGTTATATATAGTCAGTATAGAGCTAGGGTTGTTATTAATGATAAATGTAATTTAATTCATTCTTAAATATGAATTTTATATACGTATTTTTGTTATGTGCTTGTCGACTTCTTTAAATTTTAATGCAAATAACATTTTGTTAAAATTTAGATTCCTTAATTTTATGCACATTTAATGCGAAAGAAACTAACTGTACCAGAAATGACACTTTTGTTTATGGGCTTCGTGCATCAAATTATTTAGTTGCTATGGTGACGAAATATTACTTGTCAACATTTAATTGCGATTTTTTTTAAATTATTCAATATTTTTTGTTTGATATTTGCTATACAATAATTTACATGCAAAAAATTGATCTAATAATTAGATTTTCTAGAATGTGAATATTTTATTACAAAATTTAACTACTCGAGTCGCATCAAGGGTATAAGTATTAAATCAATTACGGTAATATGTGCGGTAAAATTTGATGAACCAGTTTATTAAATAAAATGACCATTGATAATTAGTTTTTTTTTAGGTTGACTCATCAGGGGCAATACAATTACCTAACCTTAAAAAAGTGTGTAAACCATGATTCTTTTGAAGACTGTTATTGTAAAATATAGAAAATTGTTTTGATAATCCACCATCAAATCAAAATTTTATTTACAAGTTTTATTTACAAACAGGAATCGTCACGACGATAAATAAAGATATCAAGCGTCCATGTTGTTTTTGATTTTGTTTTACGAATTTTGGGTCAGTAGATTCTCTTTATTTCACTATGAAACATCGGGCTGATTCTCTTGTCTTGTCTAGCTTATCTGTGTAATATGAAAAAATACAATTTGTTTGGTATAGCGGTTTCGCAACAGTTGTTGTCCTGGTATAAAGGAGTGAGCTTCTAAACAACTGTTGAATTAAATAATATGTAATATACATTGTATTTCGTTCAATTTTCCAGCACAAATAACTCTCCAAGATAATTCTCCAAATGTTATGAAAGTTAGCGCTTTAAGTTAGTTATTCCCGAAAAAAATTAAATTAAATTAAAGTTATAATCAAAATTTAATTTTATATTTAGAAATGTTTTATTAACAAAAACACTTCGACAAGCACTAGGTTTTCATGTCCACATTGTGCATAATTTCATGATATTTGAATAAGTATTTTTGCTAGAAAAATGTGTGATTGTAACAGCTGTAGATAAACCCCTTGAAAAAGTATTGACAGGAGGAGTGGAAAAACCCCAAATCCACGTTTTTATTGCATTACTTAGTATCTTTATATGCTAAGCTTAACATCGTTTATAATCAACAAAGCTGAACATCCTTTGATAAATAATGATAACTTATTTAATGAAAGTAAATTATTTTCATATAAAATTTTCTAAAATCAAAAATAAATGTACAAAACAAAAATATTTATTCAAAACAAACTTGTATATTATTAAAAGTATATTAAAGCATATTTATTACACCCCTGCAAAGAAAAGAAGATATACAAAAACATAACATTACTTTTACCTTGTAACTTTATGTGTATACATATAGTTCTTAACTTTTCATGACAAAAACATTTCCACTGCAGGGTATTTAACTTTTTGTATGCTTTTCAAATTGGCTATGTTTTTACCGTGTTAAACAAATTACAAAATGTTAATGGAAGGTTTCATATAGTAGTCTTACATTATACTTCATCATATATATAGTATATATGTACTGCTCTAGCAGAGGTACACTTACGGTTAGTACCTACTTGCAATTAGTTTAAGAAACAAAAAAACAAAATTTATACAAACTAACAAACACAAAAGTAAAAAAAAAAAAAATCAACTGAAGAGCAAACTGTGTAAGGAAAACTTTTTGTTGTAAAATATGTTAAAAGTATTAAATATAATAAAATGTTTTGTTCATTTTTTTCTAGACCTATGTATATTAATTAGTTGAGTAATGGAAAATAATTTTCTGCGACGTATCACAAAACTTTCTCTACCATATTAATTTGTAGTGAGCGTTAATTTGTGGAAGTCTTTGTCATTAATAAAACCCATTTTTATATACCTTACATCCACTTTTTATTAACAATATAAAAAATAATATATTTACAATCAGTTCGATCGTAAACTCAGTCCATATGACCATTTTCAAAACAATGAATCTTATTTCTTTAAATTACACTAGAATTTATATTAAAATATTGTTTTTAAATTAATATATTGTTTTTAAATAACAATTATGTCACAATAATAAAATTATAAAAATATATTATTAAATATCTGAAATTTTTGAATTAAAATAAATAATATTAATAAAACTAAGTAATAAATAAAAATTATATATGTTTGATATTAAAATCATTCAAATTTAAAACTGAAAACAATGGAGAATAAAAATAATCAGTTTGGTCGTTTAGTACCGAATCATCCGATTTACAACTATCCGATTTACAAAAAATTTCCAATGATTCCCAGACATTCATTTTAAAACCTTTCTGTGATTTGGTCTATCACTCTATACTATTTACGTCAGTAAAAATACATGTTTTTTTAGTTAATCTAGCAGTAAATTTCCGATCAAAATTTTTTCTATAAGGTTAAGGATCACTAAAGGAGTATAAATTCACAAAATGCTGATAGATTCTGGTGGAGCTTCAGTCGCCATCTGTTTTCTGTAAACTAAATTTGTAAACCTAACCGTTTACGATTAATGATCCATGGGGCCCCATCGGAATCTAGCAGCATTTTGTGATTTTATAGCAAGTAAGTGATCCTAAACGTTATAAAATAAATTTAAAAAAAAAATGAATTGGAAATTAAGTGCTAGGTTAAATTCTATTTTTACTGTAGTATATACTAAGAATATTTATTTTTAATTTTTTTGTATGTGTAAACAACCAAAACGAGAAAAAAAAATGAAAATACCGAAAACTTAAAAAGCCAATAAACTCTAACCCTTAAGTCCAGAACTTTTCGTTTAATTAAGTCACAGTAATTAATTTCACATTAAAGTTACATCAGGTTTAAAGAAAACTGTTAGAGCCATAACTAGTAATTCACGAAAAATCGAATAAAACAGCTTAAATACCCAGCCATGCTAGCTGGATCCGAAATATAAAGACCATGCAATATTTTTTGTTCGAGCTGAGCTGCGCTTTCCTGTCACAAATATTATTTTATCACTTTCCAGTGGGAAGTTCTAGTAATGGGACCGATTTTGGAAATTTTGATATTTCTACGTTTCAGAGTCGCTAGGGCACAAATTCAACGTTTTTAGAAATATGTCGGTGTGTGTGAATGTGTACATGTTTATGTAAGTGTGTTCGTAACTTTTTGTCTCGATTATCTCTAGAACAAGTAATGATATCGATCGTATCGCCATTACGTACCTTAAAAAAGAATGACGATTCAAAAACCATTTTCATTATCCTTATAGGGAAGTTCGTTTTGTGGACTTTTCGAAAAGAAAAAAAAATGCTGCAAACTGATAATTATATCACGAATCTAATTTGCAATACATTTTGACCAGTCATATTGAACAAGACTTGAATGTAAAAATCACTAGACGTTTCTAGCAATGTAACTCATTTTAATTAATAATTGAATTGTAAGAATTGTAGGCTAATTGGAGATCTGACTAATAAAAAAGCTATTTGTTATAAACTAAGAATTTTCTCATGAAAGTACTCCATAATACGGAATTTTATCAAAATATCACTTACAGGGTCACCGGATTTTTCGCTTTATTTGAGTATCCACAGAATTAAGAAACAAAATGAATAGAAATTCGTCCATTAATAACTGCGAAACATCGTTGTATTTCCTACCATAATGTTTCTTTACCAATCATCACATAACATTGAATCAAAAATTAATTTTTGTTTTCTATTCTGGCACAGATTATGGCGGCACGTAAAACACGACAAAATCATTCCATCCAACATTTGTTGGAGCTACCATCGACAACATCATCAACAACACAAACACCACAAACATCGTCGGTAGTATCGGTAGCAACAGCTAGTATTGCAGATGATTCCGGGAATCTTCATATCGGCCGCGTCACTAGAAAATTACCGTCACCGCCGCCAAGACAATCACAGCAATCGTCACGTAGAGCTACATCTTTACTGTTGACCACAGTAGCGGAAATAACAACAGCCACATATTCTACACCATCCATAACGTCATCAATAATGTCACCATTATCTTTAACGACGACGGGTGTACGACCTATTATACCAACACCAAAAAAGGTAAAAATACAAATTTCTTTACACTTTATAATGATTTTATTATTAGAATTCAGTAGCAAGTGTACAAATGATATTATGCATTGAATCGAAAGTACAAGAAATCCAAAAATTTTAAATGGAAATGCAAGTAATATTAATATCGTCAGTCAAAACAAATGCATATAGGTGGGAACTGGGGTAGATTCGAAGATGAGGCCCGTACATACAGTAGCTACATGTAGGCTATCCTGTACTTCAAAGATTTAAAATTTATGAACTTAATTTGTCATTATGTATTTATTCGCCCTTTAAAGAAAGATGACAATGCGACCGCAGTTCACCAGACACAAAGGAAAAGTGTTTTTGTACTGAGGCGTGATTTGAGTCGCTACTTTCCATTCGATTACCTCTTGGCATTGTTGATGAAATATGTTAATAATTTATTTCTGTGTATATGAATGTTTTTTATTTTAGTGTTATTAGTCAATATTTATAGATTTATAGGCAAAAAAAAATATTTTTACCATATCTTGGGATACATTTGTACACGCAGACCTGGGGTACATTCATACAGTAAATATTGTATTTTATTTCATAAAGTCTTATTTAAGGGGTACATTCACACAGTACGAATGTACGAATATACCCCATAACGAATGCCCTCTTTAAAAATAGAATTCAAGTCAAACTATTTCTGTCAGCAAAATCCACTTTGCATCTCTGTCTTTTTTTGCATTCGAGTCTCTATTTATACTCGACTTACACTATATGTTAGGGTATGTTAATTTTAGTATATTTAAGCTCAAATTTAGCTAATTAAAACATGTATTGTAATATTATATTTCAATGTAACATATTATATACATATTATACATGTAGATATAACTGTATCGAGTGGATATTTATTGTATTTTATGAATGCCAATTAAAAATAGTCCAAATAATGAAATTTAACATGTCTAGTACCCAAACTAGTACTCTGTTAGTTTTTATCTTCACTTGTTTGGATCTGTTATTCCACTTAAAACCAATTTGGTCCTTATTTATACATCTTCCACCGTCAGAACCATACTCAAAATTCAAGGCTTGATACATACTTAACGCGTTCGGAACGTGTTATGGTTTTTGTTCATATCAATAAACATAAATAATGACAATCTTTTAAATCAAATTTAATAGCTTACAGAAAAATATTTGTAACATTTTTATCAGCAACAATCATCTTTACCAGGGAGTTCAACATTTACGATTGTTCATCGTAAATAAACATTAAAAAATATGTTACAGTTATTATTATTGTCGCATAGACTGGACAGCCAATCGGCAACTAGAAATGTGACCACCGAACTATAATAACAATAATTGTTTTAAAATGTGTGTTCAAAATATTGTCACATAACATTTTTGTTATAAACAATAATTTTTATTTTTTTTACTTCCATATGAGATATTTTGGTGTTGCGATGTTTTATGAAAGTTTGTAAAAATGTGAGAAAAGTAATAATGTAGCAAATTTCGTGAAAATGAGTTCAATAAAATGAGTAAACTACAAAAACAATAGTTCAGAAACTTTTAAGAAAATAGTGTTTGTATGCCACCTCGCTAGGGCGAGTTAATGCAATTAATAAAGGTTTAGTCATCATCAAGTATTGCCAATATTTTATTTTGTGTTAGTATATACTTCAATTTTTTTTAATGAGTCATTAGCAGGAAACGGTACTGAAACAAACTTTAGGAACATAATTGAAATGTATCAGTTGAAACATTTACGGCGAATTAGGATACTCTTATTTTGTGAAATATTCTTGATACATGAAAGTCATATAAACAGTTTGTATGAGTTCAGAAGCAACGTTATCGTAAAGTAACTGAGATAAAAAAGTATTATTTATTTTATGAGACTACTTTTAAACTTACAAATCTTTATAGGAAATCAGAAATATCCGATTTCCAAGTTTGTTTTTTAAATAGAAAGAAACTGAATTACTATTTAATTCCATAATTTGTTTTCGTTCTTGGTTGTCTGTTTAGGTACATGAAAAACAAGTTTACCGATGGTTTTTCTTTAAAATAGTGAAGGTACTGAGTATACTTTTAAATTGTTTTTTATATTTCAATTTGTCATACTGAAATCGGAAAGTCTGATTCTCGGGCGATCGTTATGAAGCTTCGCGCATGAAAAAGCTAAAAAAAAGCAAGAAGGTATTGTAGTCAGTTATTATTGTTCTGGAAGAAACTATATGGCGGCACTATCGCTCGTGACTGGGCACGCGTCCGGAATTCCCCGGAGTGGGAGAGAAGGACCTGGTCACATCTGGCAGCCCATTGTGCTGTGCTTTAGGTACCTTAAAATTTCAAAGAAGATAAGAAATAAGTTTCATTTTAGCAATAGCATCAATCTTAAAGTTTGAGGACATTTATTCGATGATATTTAGTATTCAGATAACTTTATCCAGAACATTTGCATCCAATCTAAGTGTTGTCAGAGCACTTTTCATATTTTTAAAAAAATTATACTTCTGAAGTAAAAGAAATTTTCTTGCAAAAGCACTGTGAATACAAAACACCATTGATAATCCCGTCTAAAATTTCAAGACTTATATGGATACTATGGTTAAGTTGAGCCATGTTTCTTACTCTATTTGATACTTAAGGGAAGCTGGACCCAGTTACAGAGGGCTGTCAGATATGACTAATAATATTCAATATAGGTCAAGAGGATTTAATTTGTTGAATTTCATGATTTATCAAATGAGATCCTTAAATAGGTCACTGCCTCTTCGCCCTTTTTGCCTTTTTATATTATCTACTTCAAGCGGCAAATTGTAAGAATGTTAACAATTTCCAAATAAATCACTGAGACTACTCAGTTTTATGCCTTAAGAAACTTCTATAATAATGCAAACGCATGACAAACCAGAAATTTTTCGCTAAAACCAAGTAAAAAATTTTATTTAAGCATGAATTTCACAAAAAAATATTTTCTTTTATTCAAACATGTATATTTAATTAAAAATAATCAATGAAGTGTAATTTATTATATTGAATAGAATTGATAAAAAACAAAGAACAGTGCGAAATAAAAAAATAAATAAACAAATAACAAAAACACCAGAGAATATTCACACAATACATACAACAGGTTGTACATAGTCAGTCAATGGCTTATAGAAACTTATACATGTAAATGTACGAACAAAATTATGTAGAAACTTCTACATAACGATTTGTTTTCGATATTATATAGAAGTTTTGAAACTGCGCAGTAAACTTTTCGCTTCTTTAGCTGTTAGTTTCATTTCAGTTAATTCAATTGTTCAAATACTTAAATGAGTATTATATCAATGTATTGGGAGCGCATTGAGTTATACTTTATATAGTAGTGCTATCTACAGAGAATGTACGTGTACTTTAAACGTGCAGATGGTTTGTTTCTCAAATAGTATTGATTGTTGAAATATGGTTTAAATATCTCTTACAAATGCGGTATAAATATTCTGTAACATTTGTGTAGATGTCCCAAGTTATATTATATTTTTAGTAAAAAGTTATGCATTGGAGGATAATTCAGGAAAAACCTATTGATAAGTTTTCATATGAGAGCTTAAACATGTATTCCACCAGATAGAGCAGTATGTACTGAAAGCTCTGTTCAAAGAAGGAACTCACTCAAAGATTTTCTCAAACGAATTATGAATGACCTGGATTTATAAATAACAAATTTAAATTTAATTTGTAATTAATCAAAAATAAATAAAAAATTAATAGTTATCCAGTTGGGATAGCCAAACGAGAGGAAAAACTCACAGGTTTCCGATTCCGAATGGATACAATGGATACAAATATAAAATCATGATTTTATAAGTAAATAATCCTGAAATCAACGGTGTTGTGATTTTGTTTTCAATATTTGGAAGATCATTGGAATATTTTTTAATGAAATCTATAGGCGACATTAAAGCCGAAATACTACCAGCTCACTAGCCAATAAAGGTATCTGGAGAATAGATAATAAACTAACTATGCAATGGTATTTTATTATAATTCCAAAGATATAAATCTTGTTTGTAAGTTAAAATGTGCTTTTGGTGCCCGTAACAACAAATAAGTAAACAATAGATAGATATATTTAAGTAAATGCTTTATAAGTTTAGGAATTGTTTATAAATAATGTTCATAATTAATTATACAATATTGGGTATACAAAGTGTTTCAGTAAAACGAAAAACACAACACCCAACAAAATTTATATATTTGTATATTAATTCCTGGAACATTTTGTTTGAAACCAAATCTACTACTAGTTCTAAAATAAATTAAAAAATCCAATACATAATTTAATATATAACAAGTGAAGATTACAAGTAATAGAGTTAATTGTTTAGATACTTGGCATGTGATTGAATTTCAATGTTTGTACTATTTTTAATTAGTATTCATATAATACTATAAATATCCATATACATATATACAGTTATATATGTATACATGTATAATAATAATATGAGCTGTTATTACCCTATATGTTTATTAACCAAATTTGAGCTAAAATTTAGGATAACTTAAACATTTATCGAAAATAAAACAAATGGTTCGTTTCAAAGAAATTTCATAGGTGAAACATCTTTTGCATTTGAACTTTTCTTCTATCTTTAGTAGGTTAAAAGTTGGGTCAAGGATCTATTCGACCCAATGGACCGATTTTACTTACTCACTTTTTATATGTAAAATACTTCACCAAATATTTCAGCTTACTATCTCTTTTTGTTTTTATGATGGTCTGACGGACGGACTGACAACTGGAAGTGAACTAATTAAGTGTTTCTATGAAAACCTATACCAAAATTACCAAAAGTACATTTCGTTAAATTATATTATTTATATACAATCATATGAATATTTTAATAATAATTTATATTTATTATCAATTCTTACGACTTAATTCAAAGGTTCAAAACTGCCATAAATATATCGAATTTTTATGTTATGCAGCTGCAGCAATTATTTTGTACGATAGTGATAAAGTTAAATTTAAAATATAGCTGCCATGAAAGAGGTAGGACGCGCTTCAAGCACGAGAAATGTCAGAAAAAATTTTTTAAAAGCAAAAAGATATGGGCACCAGAACTAATAAATTTATGTTAATAAAATGTTCAATAAATTAATTATAGTTACAAACAAAATAAATTAATTTTATTTAATCTTGTTCTAGAATTATTTTAAGATATATTATTTAGAAAGTTGTACCATATATCAGGACAATACTGTTCGTATAAGATGAACGCCGTTCTCTTCTGACTTGATATAGATAGATTAATAATAGAAGTAAATAGTTTAGTACATATAAGCTTATTAAATTCAACCAAGAAGTCCATTTTCAGATCATAATTAATGACAGATGTTATTGTAACAGATTTAAATCATTTATTGTTTACCTATTAGCAATGAATATACATAATATATAGATGAAGAATCTGGAGGTACTTGTGTCTGCAAAAATCAAGTATCGCATTCTTTCAATTTAATTGTGCTTTGAATATCATAGATTCTGGTATTGCAGGACAAGTTTTTGGTCGAATTTTGGAAGATTTGGAAGATTTCTTTAAGATTTCCTTAAGATTTCTTTAAGATTTGAATTTATTTTAGGGCTAGTTTTTATTTTTTTATAATGAAAAAAAAAAAAAACAATTTTGAACTCTTGTGTGTTTTCGAATTATAAGCGATTTAAGATCGGAAAACAATCAAAGCAGCGGTTGGATGATCATACTGTCGTCGCTTTGGGAAGAACTATGTAACTGGCTCCACCAACAATATAATCACAAAATAATGGTCAACTTGTTCTTAAAACTGCGGTTGCAGTTTTTCCCTCTTTATATACTCTTAAAACGAAGTGTTTTGATAGTTTTTAAATGTAAACTCGCTTACAGTTCGAAAACAGAGCTTTTTGTTTATTTCACAAATAACAATCTTAAATATAAATGAATAAAAATTGGAACAAAAATTGATTTTGTTCCTTGCGGATCATTAATATATAAATTATACTTTCATTCTATTCTATTCATTTAATGCGGTGCTCGGTTTTTCCATTCTTTAGTACCTTTTTGTCCTGCTCTTCCATATATAATGACTGTAATACTAATTTATCAGGATTTGAACGTATTAATTTATATTTATCTTTCTTGTCATAATTATCAACAAACTCCGATTTAATCTACTCAACGGAAAATAGTAAAATAAATTGAATATTATTAGCATTTGCACAACATTTGGATGATTAATAATCTTCAATTTGTAATAAATATTATTAATTCATATGGAGTAAAATCAAATTACTTCATAGAGTCATAGAATTCAATTGAAATTTGGTATCATTATGTTCACTAATAAACTAGAAAGAAGGAAAAAATGTTTAGGTATTAAAAAGTTAGTCTTATCGTATATTATTTTGTCCCAGAGAGATTGATATATGATAGTTTTATTAAGGTAATTCATATTTACAAACTGTTTTGCTCTATGTTTTATTGCATTGTGTGATTACTTTTATTACGGATCACTCAATTAAGTTCTTTTTCACATTAAATAATTTTGTCGCTTTTAATGGGTCTCCTGTAATTTTAGGTCTATAAGACCTAAATTTTTGCGATTGTTCAATCCTTAAAAATCGGCCGAAAAGTTCCAATTTTTTTATTCGCTGTTTATGGGTTAACTAGAATAACTGAAGTCTAAAAAACTCAAAAATATAATTTTTTTTTCGATCGTCTGACTATTTTTTGAGATATTGCATGAAATACATCCGCTAAATCGCCGCCTGGATCGGATTTTTGGAAATATCTTGAAAACTATCCATCCAAATGTTAATTGGATGTTATTTTTGAAATCTACGGGGCAAAATTCACATATAACCGTAGTTCTTTTTTGAAATTGTAGAGAAATTTTTTTTTCGAATTTTCGCAATATTTTAAGGGGTACCCCTTTGAAAAAATGGCGGAAATCGAAAAAAATTTTTTGCTTCCGATTTGGCTTAAATCGATGTTCAAGGGTATTTTTGACACGTAGATTTCAAAAATAACATATATTTAACGATTGTATGCATAGTTTTTGAGATATCACTAGAAATTCGACCCAGGGGCGGATTTATCGGATTTATTTCATATAATATCTCGAAAACTAGTCGACCGAATGTAAAATAAATTATATTTTTGAACTTTTTAGACGTCAATTATCCTAGAAAACTCATAAACAGCGAACAAAAAAATTTAAACGTTTCGTCGGATTTTTATGGTTTCTACACAGTCGCCAAGTAGCGAAAAACACAATACAGTTTTTTGATAAAATGCATAAATAAAATTTAATTAAGATAAAAAAATAGATAACATATCATCATTAACTTTATTATAAATTTTTAGTTAATATATTGCTTGCAATTTATTTATCAGAAAGTAGCCCAGAAATTAGCTAGCCTCCAGCAAACGATACCGAAGCACATTGATTGGGACAGCAGCCTATTTCTATACACCTTAAATGTATTATATTTTTTTAAAAATCAGCCTTTCAAAAATACTTGCATTTTTTTGTCTCTCACCGGCAATGGTTCTAATATTATATATACAATTAATGGTTAAGCAAAAAAAAAAAAAAAAAATAAATAAATAAATAAATAAAAATAACTGAACAAATAAAAATTGAAACCTGGAAATGAGTGCCTTTTCAATACGGTATAGCTTTTATAAGTGTTCTTATAATTTTCCAGATAGGTTCTCAATGAAAATAAATAAGTAATTACAGTATTATTTACTTATTACAATTAATGAACATACAAGTAAATTATATTCTTCCGTATTTTATGAAAATTTTCAAATACAAATGGGTATCGTGAAGACGTAGTACACATACTTATTATATACCAAGAAGGAAATATACAGAGTGAATCACGTAAATTGGGTGTCATTAATGCAATATTTGCAATCATTGGACTATTCCAATTGATGAATAGATTTTGTAACACAATATTAGGAGAATAACAAAAACATATATAAAATATTTTGAAATATCAATTATTAATTCTGACCTTAAAAGAGTAATAATATAGATGAAAATAACAACTGTGTTAAATGTTTAGATACTCGACATGTGGTTCAGTATCAATGTTTTATAAATGATTAGAATTCATAAAATACCCTAATTTAACATTAAGTAAATATAGTTATAAATTCATATACAATAATATGCAATACGAATATATATGCAAATTAGATAAATTTCAGTTGATATTGTGTCGAACAGTGTTTGAAAAACATATTTCAAACAAAAGTTGTTTTGATTTTTCCTCTTTAAATGTTTCTTCCGTCTTTTATGTTCTAAAAGTTGAGTGATGGACCCACTGGAACCAGTATACGGATTTTGCTCGTTCACGAACTTCTCGAAAATAAGTCACCGAAATTTCAACTTGTTATCTCTTGTTTGTTTGTAGATTGAATATTTTTTAACGTTACAAACTTTAGATTAAAGTGATACTCTCATATAATCTAATATATGTCGTTTATAAAATTAAGACAGCCGTATTGTAAACATTATGAAAACATTTCAATAAATGAATAATAGAACCCTTTATTGAGCAGTTTTAAAAAGATTTCAATCAGTGTACTAAATGGATCGAGTTTATTACTATATACTGTTAATAAAATGATTTTTATGCACAAGTTTAAATTACACATCCGGTATATATTTTACTAGTACTAATAAGTACTTTTTATTACCAATGTTAGAGGTACTATGGAGATGCTTTTAATTCATTAATTGGATTTAAGTAACCGTGAAAATGTACTTCATATAATTTTATAAATAATATTATTCGTTTTCAAATTGTGTATTTGAAAATACATCTTAAGTTGGAGACTGTATACAGGTAATTTTGTATTTATTTTAATTTAATTTTTGTTGTTGTTGTTGAATTTTTATGAAAACAAAATTGGCAGTTAAAAGTTAAAGCACTTTTAAGTTAAGTGTTCAGTATATCATGAATAAATGTTGAAATTATATGTAGGACAGTTTTTAAACATAAAAATCAAGTAGATAAATTCATTATCGATTAGTTCATAATCATAGGTATATCGATTAGGGCATCATCTCGAAAAATCAATCATTAAATAAGTTTTATTTTTTATTTTCCTTTTAATAAAGATTCTTATTACTAATATTTTATAATACGATGGTCTGATATTTTAATTGATATTAATTGTTGAAAGCATTTGATAAGCTTTTATTTTTAGTCTACATGTGAATATGGATTATTTAATAATTTACAAAGAAATTACTTTAAATTATCCTCATGTTCGTGTATAGTTTTAAAAGAAAAGCATAAAATAGGTACCCATTCACCCAAGCATCTCTAACCATTCATATACATGTACTGGATGTTCCAGCTTAATCAGTCTTTAAACTAAAATGGAACATGTTTATAATGTACGCATTTCTCATTAGTTATAATATAACTTAATTATATTATTTATATGTCTACAATTTTGTATAATTCTTTTTCATCGCTTGATATTTGTATATTGAATACATTTAAATCAGCTTTCGTTATCAAAGCTTCAATACTAGTCAAGCTAGCTGAGCAAAGTATTCAAAATTGATCTGCTGCCGTGAAATCTAACTGGTCGAATAATCTGAAAAAAAACATTTATAACATAATGAATTAGATTAGATGCTTTTTCGATGATTTTATGTTGTTTATTCAATAAATCAATTAAATCAAAATTAATGCATTGATGCACTAATATGAATCACTGCTAAAAAATTGTCAAGCTATATCTTGAAATATCAGAAAAAAGTATTTAAAAATGAATTTAAATTAGGTGCTTTTTATGTGCTTCTTAGGTGTTGCAAAATTAATTGAGGTGCTGAAATTTTAAATTAAAAAATTGAGTCATTGAGATGCATTGCTGCCGCGATGATAATCTGACTGAGCAATTCTGAAATAAAAAGTAATAATGAAAGCTAGTACTAAAATTATATGGGTGTTTGGAGAGCTTTCAGTAGGAACGTCAATTTAATCAAAATTACCAAAAAATCCGTGTAAGCTTGTCATTTTTCTTTAGTGATTCCGTTGGGCGGATCTTATTAGTAACTTTGACGAAATTGATTCATTGAAGTCACTCCATAAAAGGACCTTACTCTGGTATTTACATTATATTATAAAAGTTATTTTTTCACATTGCTCTGTCAGCGTGATTTCACGACAGCAGTGCATCAAAAAAACTCAATTTTTTAAATTAAAACTTTGAGCACGCAATTTAATTTTGCAGAACCTAAGCAGAGCAAAATATTTAATTTTGAATATTTTACTGCGCTAGCTTGACTAGTATAAAACTTTAAGGATAAATGATTGAAGAAATGATACATCTTGTAAACATAAATGTATATCCAAATATATGTCCTGGTATGATAGAAGGACGATTCATACACCAACACATTAACAATGTACAGTACAACTAAGTTATTATAGTTTGATAAAATAGTTATTTGGTACGATTTCATACTGGTACTGTGGGTACCAAACAATTCCATTCTCCCACTCCCTTCTCATACTTTTCTCCAAAATATGTATATATGTGAATGCATCATCATATTATTATTATATGTCTTATGTAGTATGTTCAGAGTTTGGCTGCAAGGTTTGCACTTATTTCGTGTGCATATTACATATTTAACATGAGGGTTAAAGTGGATAACTCGTATACGATGTGTAGTCCCCAATATATTGTTTGCATGAAATAATAATTCACTTCCTTGTAAAATGGGTTGATTGTTATATTTTTAGTGACTGTAGGTGCTTTCTATTAAAACTTGCATTCTTTATTCAATGGAAAGGATTTAATAAGGGTTTTTTATTTTCTTCTAATTTTCTTAATAAAAACATTTATTTTAATGAAATGAGTTTTGATTCTTTATTATGTTTTCTTGTTTTGTAAGTTTTCTTTTCAGAATTTTTTATTGTCGTTATTTATGACTTTTGAAATTCATTTATGTATTTTATAAAGCTAGTGATAATATAACACTAGTGGAATTTAATTTAACTCGTAATATGATGCTTAAAAAAATAAATATAAGGAATTAGAACCTGCATTTTTAGATATTATACTAAATAATACATGGACTGAAAAGTCCCGGGCATAACCGAAATCCTATCATTTATTTTTACATCGATGCAGCTATTTGATTAAGAAAGGACGGCCATATTTGGTCTGATAAAAATGAACACAACAGAGAATGCTTTTCTAAGCAATCCGATGGAAATATCAGTTAATTCAACAGTATGTCAAGCTCAGTAATAGTTTCATTTTAATCCGAGATGATGGGTGTTAATAGATCTAATAATGTACACTCAAAATATTTAGGTATTACTTTAACTGCTCAATCGAACATAGCCGAAGAAAATCTAAAAAAGACAAAGAGGATAATTTTATGTCTGAAAAAAACAAATAAAAACATGGTGATCTCCTCTAAATACCTCAGGAGATATGGTCATTCGTGAGATTGGCTTGAAAAATAGATTTTATAATAGCTTTCATCTTAGACTTTCTAGATTATTTTCTTTCTAAACTATTTTATGTTTATTTAGTAAAATGATTAAAGATTGGTTTCAATTAAATATTAAGGAAAAAACAATACTTCTTTGATTTTTATAGCGTCTACTAAAGAGATAGCAGTAGTTCATCGCCTCAAGTCCTAATTTTTTTAAGTAATTTATGTTGAAAATGTTATCCTTATTTTCGAATACTCTTAATTTGATTTAGTATCAATAGATTCACTTTTAAAAACTAAGTTAATTTTTCAATCTGTTATTTTTATAAACTCGAATAGTATTGAAAACTTTTATTATGCCATACAGAAATTTTTTCTCGTTTTAAAAATCTTCGTGATTGCAAAAGTCACAGTTACATTTACACCGAATAAAAATGGCCAGGGCAGTAGAGGTATTAAAAATTTTTGCCAAAAAGCTAGATTAAACACTAAAGTAGAAAAATACCTGTTCTTCCATCAAAAACGAAAAAAAATTAAAAGTATTGAACGTTATAATTACTGTTCTCAATGATATTTTAAACCATCTTCATAAATTATTATCATTTTGTAAACTACTCATATTATTTTAAAATTTAAATGAGTCTAAATTAAAAATATGGACTAATTCTCACGACAAATCAAAATCTAAGATGCATTTTAGATTGTCGTTTTGCGTGTCATATCATACTAATAATATATAAATTTGTCTGTATTCAAACCTTCTAAATAAAAGTGAAAATATTAGATATTATTATGTGAAAATATCTATTTTTTAATAATATAAGCTTATGTACCTTAATCATTATTATAGTTCTTCATGATTCTACGAAGATGGTCAAAGCTTTTATTTTGTGCCAATCTATTTGGGAGCTTACCTGTTTCAATCATCAAACAGAAGAGCAAGTTTTAGGATGGTTCCATTATACATGTCACTTACGTTTTCGGAAATGCAGTTCTTACGTATGTTCTCCCCTTTTTCCATCCAAAAATTTTTTTCTTAGTATTACAGAATTGTAAACGCAAGACTAAGCAATCTGATGAAAAAAATGAGATCGTTTATTGAATATTATTTTAATTAATGTTATATTTTTGGTTTAATAAAAAAAAATTATTCAATAAAATTTTTGTTGACAAAATTTTTTTTTTGCAACGAAATTAATGTCAACGAATATTTCGACAACAAAATCTATTACAGTGGTTTTATTCACCTACAATTTCCTAATGATTTTTGGCTTATATTTACTGAACATAGATACAAGAATAGTTACTAATAGTTCATATTCGGTGTTAAAATTCAATTAGGTTTATGGGTTGAAATTAAGCTGGAAATTTAAAACAAACTATTTTGTTCTGAGAATAACATCCAATCTAGAAGTCTTAATGAATATTATAATGTTTCTTTCTTATTTTCATTAGGAGTCTTAATTTTAGTCTTGCAAATTTGATTTTGGTGTAGCAATATCTTGTATGTTCCATACTTCTTGATCTTGGTCTTCAAAGAACACTGGCGAACATAGCAAAATTAAGACCGATTATGCAACTCTAGTTATTATCGAGAATACAATGTTACAAAAACCACGAAAGGATCTTATATCATTAAAAATAAATGGTAAAATAAAGTGATAAAACTAAAAACATATTTTCTTATACAATATTCATATTTTGTGTGTATTTATACAAAAGTAAAACCGAAAGCTCATTGAAGGTAATTCACATGCAAACTGGTCCACAGACAAAATAATTGGCTTCACAAGTGAAAATTTATAATATAATGCGTTTTCTCTTAAGAAGTACTATAGCTATAATTTATGTTTTTCGTGTGTAATATTTAAATATAGATGTCTTTATCAAACATATTAATATTTATTATCATCTATTTCATATTATTTTTAATGTAAAACAGCTGTAGTATCATAAAAAAGGGTTGTAATGCGTTCCGTGTAGTGGTTTATTGGTATTATTTTATGAATTTAAAATCATGTTACTTTCTTACAAAATGAATACAAATGTTCATCTAATGTAAGTATACCTTTTACGGTCCTATTTATAAGATATGAAAGTGGTTAATATAACGGAACTACTTACTTTCTAAAGGGAGTAACTATGTTTGTCGAAAAGTGGTGTATACAAAATATTTAAAATAATTTTTACCTTAATTAGGATCTGATTTGAGTATTTCATTAAATTTTTATCCTACTAAGAGTACAGTTCAATTTTTTTTTTATTTTAAGAGGAATTATAAGAAAAATTAGACATCTACAATTTAGACACATCTTTTATGCAGACATATTTCAAAACGTATTTATTTAAGTACTACAAAATTTAACATACACAATCATTTTTAAAATAACATAAAATGGTCATAATATCTTCGATTTATCAATAAAATACGATTTAAGATATCGGATTTTCTATTGGTTTATACAAATTATTAATAAGTTTAATGCAGTTAGTTGCTTTTAATGCTGTGAAAAGAACCTTGAGACCAATATTAATACTTAATATTTTAATAAAAAAATAATATTCAATAGGAAAATAGTAAACAATAAATTTGATCGCAATGAATAAAGTCAATCATTTATGTAATATAATATAAATGAATTGTAAATAATATATTAATTGATTTATTATGATACAATTAGTTACGTTTTCTTCTTGTTATTTGACGCAATTCAACAACAATAATAGGGCTCGAAATTATAAGTATTTACAGTAAAAGCTGTTCATAAAGAATTGAATCAATATAATTTTTATTAAAACTCTATAAACAAATTCGAGAAAGTTATACAAATTAAAATTGTAAAGATCTGTTTTTGATAAATGTTTTAAAATCTGATTTAGCCCTACTTCATGTTAATTAATAATATTAATTTTTCGCATAATTTTAGTATAGTCTTAATAAGATTGCCATGAATTAATATTTTATTTCGATAATACTTATTTACTGGATATATTTGAAAATTCTTTAAAGTTTCCTAATTTTATGAGCGCAACATATACATAATAATTTTTCAGATATTTCGATGCAAGAATATTGCATCTGAAATATCAAGCCTCGAAAATAAGAACAAACATGATGATTGATAAATTCATTTGATTATTTTTACATATTTATATAATGTCCAAATTTTGCAATAACTGACAAAACAGGGCTAAAACTAGTTAATATTTTTTAAAGAGAAATAAAATTTAATTCTAGATAAAATAATAGGCTAATATTAAAATACAAAGAAGATGTATAATGCTCCAAAACCCTGAATTTTTGGACCCTTCGTGTATTTGTTTTTATTTTTCAACATTGATATTTTCGATTCAATAATCTTACATTTAATTACAAACAAGAATTTTATGTATTCGTTATACTAATAAAATTAAGAAATTCAAAATAACTTTTAAATATTATCTATTAATTATTCTCAAAATAAAATATTAAGGATAATCTTTCTAAAACTCAACTCAAAAACAGCGAAAAATTAATAGTATTAAAATGAAACAAGTTTCAGCAAATTATATCTATATAACCACCTCGATCTAATATGACCTAGTGTAAAAATTCGTGTAGAAATTGTCTTAAAAGTAAATTAGTCGATAAGGATTGACTGTAAATCATCGAGGTGTAACCAAATAAACGAAAGAGGTAGCTATTAAAAGCACAAGGGATGACTGTAATAATAAAATGATACAACGATTGACTTAAAGATATACAGATCACTTGATCAGATTCATTTTCAATAAAAGTGCTTAGCTAAAGCTATCACAAAACAATCAAATATATCCAGTTAAATATATATATAGATATATACATGTATTGTTCAGTTCAAAAGCATTCCAATGTTTTTGTATATACCAGAATAATATTCTCAATTCGATTGAATTTTATTGTTGAAATTGAATTGAATGAAATGTATATCTTTTTAAAGTTTAGATTTTACTACAAATTGCGTTTGTATTCGTTTGAGTTCCTATGAAAATGTTCCTGCAATAAATGTATGGAAAAGTAAAATAGTATTGAAAAACGTGTAGTTAGTTGAAACATGTTTGATTTACAGCGTGTATTGGAATAAAAATCCATTTACCAATTTCTTATTTATTATATGCAAACGTCTTAAAGACATACAAAATCAGCTCTACTATATTTATTTCAATAGTATGATACATATTACCGGATTAACCACGTAGGAGAAGTAGCAAATGCTACGGGTCCCATGTTGGTGGCGGCCTCACTTCTTTGTGCTTTAAAAGTTCTAGTTGTAGAACGATGATAGTATAATAACGTTTGAATGACATAGCTATAATTAATATAATAATTGATTTGCTTAAAGATATTCATTTAACAAGTGATATTTCTAAATTTGTCCACAATTAATCATGAAAAGTAGTTTTGCAAAATGTTCTGTTTTATTTACATCCTAGATTTTAATGCGTATTGCCATTCAAGAGCTTCGCGGTGACTTAAAAATTGACTGAAAGTGTAATTAACTAACCTTATATGAAATTAAAGATAGCCAAGAGTGACTTTATAATGGCACATATTTTTGCCAACTATTCGACCGAAAATTGACCATTATTTTTATACTATTTACTACGAAAAACATATCAGATTAGATAAATTTTAGCCTAGAAAATATTGCCGACGATAGAAGATATTGGCGCTGACAAAATTTTACAATCGATGTTCATAGAATCGCGTAATTTCACCCGTTTCACCCGTGCGTTGTGTATTCAAGATTATTTTTAATTAAAAAAAAAAACGGGCTGCATTTTCGTTGTGGATGATGTGTAGGAAAAAAGTAAAATTAAGCTCGTTAATGTAAAAAGTCTATAATTTTTTAAAAAATGTTTTAATTGTATTTTTCTTTATACCTTTCGTCACAGCTTTCTCAAAAAATGTTATTAAGCTTAATCGATTAGTAATTATAACATAATTCCATTTTTTATTTGTTCTTAATTCCTCTTTTTATTTGCCTTACTGTCCATTCTGTTAATTTAATAACACATTTTAATGTTTTTTATCAAATTAATTACACATAAATATAAGGCCAATTTATTTTGAAACACCATATATTTCTTATTGTGTGATGGCTTTAAAGTTCACATACATACACAGGTCTATCTATATACGTTTGAATTTTATTATTG
This sequence comes from Chrysopa pallens, assembly GCA_020423425.1. Classification (NCBI taxonomy): domain Eukaryota; kingdom Metazoa; phylum Arthropoda; class Insecta; order Neuroptera; family Chrysopidae; genus Chrysopa; species Chrysopa pallens. Next base: position 34,993,351 of record CM035593.1, read on the forward strand.
TATATTTATTGTACGTATATTTGTTTATTTGTTTGTTTGTTCGTATGTGTCTTAATTCTTTGTACAATTTTCTGATTTTGTTTTATAGAGAGACAGATAGATAGATATATGTAATATATTTCAAAGTCATATCTAAATATCTTTGGTGTGGTATATAGATTATCTGCAGAGTGGTTCATAAAACGGTGGAGTCTGAAATATGGCACTAGATTAAATTTGGTACTTTCAGTTATCACTTCATTTCACATTAAAAGCGAAATGAAGTCTAATAGGTATCATTACTAGCTTAACTTTACACTGTTAATAATCCTTAATTTGTTTAAAAGTTGGATAAAATAAATAGTTAAATTACCAAATTAGCTACAGGTATCGGAATTAGCTGAGGTTACACTTTCGATTCTCACCGTCGCCATACTTTCTATACGTACGCATCCATTTCAACTACTACTACGAGACTGCCTTATTTTAAACTATTTTCGTTAAAGGGATTATCCACAGCAGTTAGTTAGTTGCTTACATAAAGCAGAATGCTTCTAATATGCGACCAAATAACTCTTATCATGTTAATAACTCTAAAAATACTTATCCAAATGCTATGAAATTTGTTTTCATAATCTTGACATGAAATCGGAGGCTTGTCGAAGAGTTTTGCTCGATAAAAATTTAAAAAGGTAAAAATCAAAATTTGATATTTAGAAATTTTTTTCGAGAACAATTCTTTGGTAAGCTCTCCGTTTTCATGTCAATATTATGCATACCAAATTTCGTAATATTTGGATAAGTATCTTTTGAGTTATTTAGTCGAGAAAATTGTAAACGTAAACGTATTTTGGGTATCATCCTAATCTTAGGGCGTATCTTAGAATCAGTAAAATATTAAATTTTCCGATATTTTGTTATTGCTATACAAAATTTGACTTAAATATACAAATAAAATTTAAAAATATATTTTCAAAATGGTGTCTTTCAATGCCGTGAAAGACTTGGTTGACCTGGAAGCATACATATGGCATTATTTCCAATTTTGATTTTCGAGACGATTCTAATAATTTTCCATAAAAGGAGCAAACAAATACCAGAAATTAAAGTTGTATAATTGATAAAAGTATGACGACACAAAAAACCATTGGCTTGTTTCTAGGCAAAATACTTTTTAATTTACGGTGAGAATATTTTTTTTAGAACCACATTGATTTTCTTAATAATATATATGAATGTTACAGATAGACTCACATATATGTTGTTGTTTTTGTTTAGAAAATGGCGTATATTTTACTATATTTATTTGTTTTTAGAGACAAAGGAAAGGATTGATATTCAACCTTTCTCACATTCTTCTTACATACGTCTATAACATGCTTACTAAATTAAATTTCGAGAATGTTTATTAGGTTAAATATTTTAACGAACATATGAATTCATCTATTTGAAACATTTTTCAATATTAAATACAAATATAATCTAATTAAAAAGATGATGAAAAATTTTCTTGCTATTTTCATATCAAATTCTGCAATGTTTATCACACTAAGCCGATAATAATTTAGAAAGTTTAGTGACGTTATTTACAAAGAAATTTGAGAATTAAAATTGAGATGAATCTTTAATTTACACTCATTTTTTTGCTCAAAATTCGAATAGTAGATAACATTTGATGAGTCCTTTTTAAAGTTAGTCAATAATTTTCCATTTATGAATGAAGAAAGCATAAGTGGAAATATTTCCCTTTCGAAAATATAATGAACAAAAACTAAACAAGTTTTTTTCCAAAACTTTTCCCTAGAGAATAACGAAAAAATCCAAATAATAATTATGGATATACATCGTTCATTCGTTAATCGAGTTCGAGTTCATTCAACAATTTTTAATTTTTCCTTATATAAAAAGTACCTAATTTTAGTATATTATATTTTTATAGTTTATATTTCAGAATCGTTCTGCCAGAGTGATATCACGGCAGAAGTGAAGCTTAATGACTAAATTTTTTAAATTAAAGTTTGAGCATCTTATTTAATTTCGCAGCATCTCAAATGCACCTAAAAGCACATTATTTTCATTATATTTAATTCAATATTGATACTTTTTTTTTTTTGTTATTTGAAGATGTCACTGCTTGCTGTTTTTTTTAGCATTCGTCGTGTTATTGAATCAGTGCAGTGATTTGTTTGGTAATTTTGATTAAATAGATTTATTGAATCCATTGCTCTATCAGCGTAATATCACAGTAGCAGTGCATCATATTTACTCAATATTCTTAATTACAAACCTAATTTATTTTGTAGCACCTAAAAGGCCCGTAACTCTGCTAGCTTGACGGATATTACAATTTAATTATAAAATAATGATTTCAACAGTTACAATGAGACAAAACTCCATTTAAACGCATACAGAGATAATAAAATCATAAATACAAATACGATTTCTGTGCGAGTAGTTCTTTAATATGAAATAATAGCACATAGTTTTAATAATATATTTTACATAATTTTCAAATAAAATGTATACTCTGTGAACCAGCAATCATTTTGAATTATTATACTACAGCTTCAGAAATTTGAGCCATTTAAATATTTGAAAATTCGATTGGCAGTATATCTATGAACAAATCTATTTTCGATGTCTTTTTTGCAGTTCTCACAGTTGCCAGTATAATATTTATACTTTCCATGGACAAATGGTAATTATTTTTTGCCGTTTTTTTGTGAAAGAACACTAGTTCTCACTGAATGATCAAAATTCGAAATAAAATTCACTATTTTTATTTTTACTATTATTTTAATTTATTTATGTGTGATAAAATGAAGATTTATCTCTTGATAAGACGTTAGATGTTATTTGTCTAACATCTTCTTTATTTTTCACTTGAGGTCGTTTTTAGAATAAAATTTCAGCCTCATCTGACGGAAGGATGTATTTTTTATTTGAAAATATGAAAATATATAAATAACAAGCTTATAGAGTTAATTATTTAGATACTCGACTTATGGTTCAGATTCAATGTTTGAATTATTTGTAATGATAAGCATTCATAAAATACGTATATAATAATAATATGCATATTGAAATTAAATATGTACTTAACATATTGGCTAAATTTGATCTGAAATTAAATCTAAACATTTTACGAAAGAATGTTTCAAACCAAAGTTATTTCTTTTAAAAACACAAACATTTTTAATCATTAAATTTTTCTTTTATCTTTAATGGTTCAGAAGTTCGATCATGGATCGAATGGATTGATTTTCCTTATTCACGTACTTGATCTTACTTTTAATGCCACCAAAATTTCAACTTGCTATCTCTTTTCGTTTTTGAGTTATCTTGTTCACGGACGGACCGACGGATTTCATTCTATGAACACCAAAATATTGTTTGTGCGGTTAATATTTTGCATTACAAACTTTTGATTAAAATTAATATACTGTGACATATTATTTATGTCGAGTATAAAAATGAAGCTTCCTTTCTTGAAATACATATTATATATCTACTCAATAATAAATGTGTCTAAAATATGCTGATTCCCCAAATAAAGTAAAGAGGCTATTGTTTAATACTTATTGAGAAGACTGTATGCAATCTCTAGGTTCAATAAAATATGTTATTAAATATAGTTATACATATAATTGGGATTGATATTGGTTCTCGAATGTTCTATAAGAGTAATATAATTTAAATATTAAAATATGTTAATAACAATAATTATAACAATAGTGTGAATGTAACACATTTGAATTGTTTTAATTGCTCAAATAATTCAGTATATATGTTTATATCGAATATTGGGTGTCACACAAGTGCTTTTTTTTAATTTATGGCCAAACACAAACTGATTCTATGAACAATATCATTTTTCAGCTTTTGTTAATTATCCTTAAATTTTGTTTTATTAACGATAATATTATTAAGCCAAAGGATGATGATATCAGGATTATTTATTGGTAAGAAAGCTTTTAGATAATATCAGTTGGCTAATTTTTTTAGGTAATTCACCAGTGAGTAACGATACTAAAGATTTATTATAATTCTATCCTTTTGATAGTTTATATAATTAAATATGTAACTTATATGTACAGGCCATTTGATCGGTTTACAAATTGTACTAACTGTAGAATTGATACAATCAAAATTGATATTATATCTGAATTTTGGAGAAATAGAGCAAATTTATATGGAAAGATTAGCAGGCAAAATTTTGTTTCAACAATATTTGTCAACTTTCAGTTTTTTGTTTTTTCACAAAATGACTGAATAATTCTAAATAATTCTCGTTAAAACGGTGACCGAAAACGGTGATGCAACCTACATTTTTACGATTAAATTTTGGGACATCCTTATTTATTGGAAATAAATTTCTAGAGAAAAAAAAATTAAAGAAAATGCACAAGGACGATAACGTAATTAAAAAAAAAAACTTTTTGGGACATCCTGTACATTTATATGTTAGGCGAAAACTTACCCAAATAATATTCTCCTTCTAATTCTGGAGATGATTATGATTATTATTATGATGATGGTGTTGTGTCTTCTAAATACAAGTGCAGAATTTTAGAGATTTAAGGATAGTTATGTGGAGAGAAGAAATACAAGTAGTAGTCGTTGTTGGATGGTGTTGGATACCCGAATAATACAATAATGATTACAGCAATGATTACATGTACTATTACTATTATACTATGATTTCTGTGTATTAAAAACACCCATTCCCTAACTATCATCATGGGTAAATGTTAATATGTTCATAAAGGATGATTTTAAACGAAAAACATTTGTGGCATAATAACTTGTCTTTAGTTTAAACGATAATTTTCTGCAACATAAGATCATCAAAAACAACATACTGGATAATATATAACTACCCTATCAATTTGACTTGATAATTTCTATTTTCTTGCGTTTCATATTTACTAGGCCCTACTAAGATATATGAACTCCTTTGACTTCAACTCGATTCTCTTTAGTTTTTATCCATAATGTTCAAACAATCTATTTAATAACTAGATTTTTGAAAAATTGAGATAACATATTTTTCTTTTGTCTCTCAACATTGACAAAAATTCAACGTTCCTTTATTTATCAAAACTAGTTCAGTAGTTTCAAAGATTTCCTCTCAAGCGCAAACATATTAAGTTCTATAATTTTGCTATCGATAAATTACAAAATTAACATAAGCAATCTCACTCAAAACTTAAAATTTAGGGTCGGTGTTTGGACACTCATTTTCAGTAACAAAGTGTGAACGTTCTTGTCAAAGTCACATTCTCAACCAACAAACTACATTTGAATATGAAAAACTAGTCTCTATATTTTTTAGATTCCTTAAACTCCTTTTGTAGCCACAAAGCTACAAAGCTATTTAATTGACAAAAAATTTAATTTTTCCAACTCTATTAAAATTAAAATCTTATTTTTTCTAACCAAATAATAGTATACCGCCCGTCGTACGAAAACTGATATTCATAAGTTAAGCAATAACAATCAGTTCTTGCATGGGTGGCCGTTTGTGAACTGTTGAATTTAATAGCAACAAAAATTATAGTAAAAAAGCTTCTGTTGGATAAAAAATAAAATTTCTACTTTTAGTAAATATTTATTTTTTTGGAATTCGAGGCTTTTCAGTGTTTTATGTGTTATTTTTAAATTTTCAAATAACGGTACGATTTGAAACAAAATTATTTAATATTCTTTTAAATTCTTTACAAATGTAACGTCAAAAAAAATTTTTCATTTCTTTATTTTAAGATTAAATAACAAGATACAGAATTTAAAAGTTCGAATTTCTATTTGGCTAGAACATTATTTCAAAAATAATTTTGCTTTGAAAATGAATTGGATATAAAGAAGATTTAATTAAATCATCCTATACAAGATAGTTTTAAAGGATGAATAAGAAATAGTGAAGTGATTAGGATAGGAATATGCATGTGGTTATGAAGAATAGGGTGAAGGACCATTTGGAAACGACTATTTGTATATCTGTATTCACTAAATATATGTAGTGTAATAAGAAGGAAACCAGAAGTATGCATATATAACGCGCTATGTAGACTCAAATACAAAACTCATACTCTTAATATCATTTACGATGTATGTCGTCATTGTTGCTTGAAGATTTCTCTCCTTTTTCGAATATTATAGTTGGAGGCAAAAGCTTTCTTCATCTTCCTATACTACTTTCCTCCCGTTGTCTTCTTTAACGGTTGCATGTGTAATGGTAGAGTGCTACAATTATAAATGTCGTCTGTATTATCGTGTGAAACCATTCCTGTAACTAATTTTAAAATCTAACCATATCATTAAAATACATTGAACTTGAAATGTTGTGAAAATGATTTTAATTCTGTCTTAAGCCGCGTACACACGTATAACATTACATCGTAACGCAACTTTGACGCGTAACAGCAAATTTTGTGTGCACATGAATACGTAACATCGTCGTGAAATAAAAGTTGATATTTTTAGGTAGGTTGATGACTACTGTGAACTCAATGACGCAATATTTGCAAAAACGTAAACTTTATGCACTTTTATTTTAATTATATTTAAATATTTCGATATGGAGTGGAACGAACAAAATACAATACAATTTATTGATATTTATCAACATCAACCAATTCTTAAAATGATGGTACTCTGGTTGGTAAACATCTGGAACGCAATGCAACATATAACAACGCTGTTACATCGCACCACCTACAAACCATTGTTCTCGTAACATGTAACATGTAACACGTTTCAGTACAGATTTACGATACGGTGTTACGATACGAATGAATGTTGAACGTGTGTACGATACTTTAGAAGTCTGTAATACAATATCGAAGATTGTATATTGAATCACTAAGCTTATATTAATAGATTCAAAAATTACATATTTTTATGGTTAAATTACATATTTAATTTTCCTAAATTAACGTTTTGTATCTTCAAAAGCTCGTAGACAATCATTACAAAGACGTTTAAAAATGACATAACTTGTTTTGAATACCACCAGGTTGGCAACTTTGATGACTCGTCTTGGGAAAAAATAAGAGTATCGTTTAATTCACATGCCTCACCTATTCAAATTGACTTCTAACGATTATATTTGATGGTATAAAACCTTAATTTCGAATATTTAATTTCGATGGTATTCGACAGAGTATATAACGATGAGTATTTGGAGGCTAGTTAAAAAATTGTGTAATTAAGTAATATTTTAACGCAAAATCCAACCTGGTTGGATGTTAATGGGATCTACTCTCTCAATTTTTAACTTTATATGATCACCTGGTTGTTGTCTTAAGCTATCAAAACTTGTGCCTGAATATGTGTTTTTAAACTCGACACATATGTAATATGTCAGAGCATATTAGTTTTAACGCTAGTAAATACTGACCGCACAAATATAATTCTGCTATATATATTCATAAAATGGACCAAATTAGTCCATTTCTGTTTGTTCATGCGCCTATCCTTTTTAAGCATATGAGATAGAAATAAAATTTAAACACAAACAAGCAACTTTTCTGAGAAACATTTTTTCGTATATTGTTTGAATTCGCTAAAATATTATGTGAAGTATCTAGACAATTAACTCTATTAGTTTTGAGATTACATTTAATTCCGTCCAAATAGTACACAGAAATTAAAAGTATATGAAGTATTTGACGCCAGCAGAATGGACAGATAATTACCAAAGCAAGTTTATCTTTTTATAAAGTTCAGTGGTTAAAATAATATAATATTTAAATAATATCGGAGTGGATTTATGTATAACACCTCAATATTTTGTACCAGAGATTAGAAAAGGGTAACATTATCCGTGTTAAATAATTGTAAGACCATAACCCACCAAGTTACTATTACGTATATATTTACACTTTATATATACATTGGAAATATTTTAAGCACTTAAAATATCATGCTCAATGCTTAAAATAAATACTACTACACTGATTAGTATTAGGTTTGTTTGTTACAAATTGTCTAGGTATTTACGATGGTCTTAATCAAAACCTCAATGCGGTTGTAATTGTATAAGGAATGTGTAATAATAGCATTTACCTTTTTACGAAAGTTATTCTATTTCTATGTATGTATGCAACTACCTACTTCTCAAATATTTATATGATTGTATGACGACTATAAGACCCCAAGGAGTAATCCACAATAAACTAGATTCTTATTATCAAAAACTATTTTATGTCATTTTCTTCACAGATTTCTTGAATTCTTTATAAATATAAAAGTATTACTTATAATCGTACTGAGATAATTTTATGTACGTGGAAACTATCACAAAATTCTTTTTTTGTATAAAGGTGATTTGTGATATACAATTTTAGTATAATTTAGTTAGCAGTTATGCAAATTCAAGTATACGTCAACTTTTGCAAAAACTGCGAGCTAAACTCTACATGCAGATATAGCTTGGCGGTTTTTGGAAATATTTTAAGGACACTACATTGTAATTTTCAGATATAAATTATTGGAGAAAAAATGTACAAATTTTTGGATTGCACTTGGCATGCAAGGCCGATGAATTTGAATTTGAGGTTTCTGATTACTAATTAAGAATTAAAATTTGCATGTATAATGCCTATATTGTCTTGTTTTTGTAACTGCGATTATTAACAAGAAATCCAAACAAATTTTATTGCTGTTATGCATTTTCAAGGGTAATTAAAGTCTAAGAAAATAAAAATAAAACTTTGCGATTGGAAGACCATTTTCTAGATATTATAAGAGATTTGACCGAAAAATTGAGTTGGTATCTTAGAAAAGAAACATAACTCATCATTATGTTCTGTTTAAAATCTGCAGGTCAAACGACCCTTATTAACATATTTCTATCGAAATCAGAAATCTGAAACCAAATTTTCGTAATTTTGTTAGAGGCATACCTTCCTTGAAAAAATTGCGAAAAATGTAGTTATTTTATACATTTCGATGAAATTATGTTTGTAAGTGTAGTTTGTATAAATTGTTCTCTAGATTTCCAAAATAACATCCGTTTCACGATTGGATGCATACTTTTTGAGATATCCTCTCAAATCTGATCCTGCTGTCTATACTGCGGTCAAATCTCAAGCGATATCTCGAACTGACATTCCAATTATAAAATCAGTATTATTTATGTTTTTCTAAATATTCATTTACTATATTATAACGAATCGACTGACATCTCATTTGTCAAAATCGGTTCAATAGTTTAAACGCCACGATGTAATATTTGTATATATAAACACACATCCATTCAAATATACATATACTGATATAATCACCCCACCCCCCGTTCTGTATTCGGCCAATAACAATAACAATTTTCAATTTTTTTAACACAATTACACATGTTACTGAAATTGGTATTGGTTAGTTACCATCAAATCACGTACAGGAGCTAAAGTTATTTTAAATTAATAAATAAAATTTTCCAATGTGTTTTCAACACAAAATTAAATACGTTGTGAAAAATTGCTACAATCAAATCATGTACAGGTATTTAAATGGTAAACAAGATTAATATTTTTTTAGTAGAAATATTATAAATATAAAATACCTTATACTATCTAAACTACTCCATTTTATTTTAATTTTTAAATGCACGTCAAACTTTCCCGCCTGTGCGATGTTTGTTTGCTTACCAAAAGAAAAACAAAATGAATATATGTATATATCCTCATGTGTATATCTGTATTTGTTTAAAAACAAGCAAACAGTTTTACGGATACAATAAACAATATTTGTACAGAATGGTTCATTAGTACACTCGACATACATAATATGTTAGAATGTATTAATTTTAGTCTATAACGATACCGAATATTGACTGCACAAACAAAATTTTGGTATAGGTGTTCATAATTAGTCCATTTCCAATTTTCTGTCATCACGATAATACATAAAAAAAAGAGATAGCAAGCTGAAATTTTGATGACGCATTTTAAACATAAATGTTGAGTTAAAGTTCGTGAATGAGTAAAATCGGTTCTTTGGGTCCAATTTTGGATCCTTGACCCAACTTTTAAACTACAAAAGATGGAAGAAAAGTTCAAATTAAAACAAATGATTATTTTTTTGAAACAAACAACTTTTGTTTGAAACATTTTTCGTAAAATATTTGAGTGTTAATGCGATTAATATTTTCTAGCGTTACGAACTTTAGCTATAATTATTATACTCTGACATATTTTATTTATATTGGGTATTAAAAATTTGTTTACTATGATTTTTTGTCTTATTTTAACAAACGTTTTGAAAGACTGTATTTAAAATTTTTAAAATTGGGCATCTACTGTCTAAATTATGATAATTAATTTTATGGTAAAATTTAAAATTTTCGATTCTAATATTTTCAAGAATTTCTATATTTTTTTCGCTTATTTTCGGCATTAAATTTTTTAACGAAACTTTCTGTATGTTGTACACTTTTCTGAAATGAAAAAACCACAGTAACCACTGTTACTAGTATTTTGTTCGTTATATAGAGATCTAATATAAGACTGACAGACACTGATATTTCATTCTTGTTGGTGATCTTTAAAACACAGTACATACATTATAAACAGATAACTCTTCAACTCAAAAACAGTAAGAGAATGGGAATAAGTAAACAGATCGTGTTGAATTTGACTGTTGTGAATGAAACCAATAACTTTTCAACTCAGAAATACACAAAGCAAATTAATGATTTTCCTGACTTAAGTACTAATTACAAATGGACACAAAAATTTGGGAGAGTACAACCAAAGCATGAAATAAAAAAATAACCTGGCATGATTTTCTAAAATTACAAAATAGCGGCTGGTTAAAGTGGTAAAAAGATCCTTTTTTTTAATTTTTTCAAATTATTTGCTAAACTAAGAGAAAAAGTTTTGTTCAAGAGATTCTTCAAATTCCTATAAAATGAGGTACGCAAGAATAAAATTGGCTCATGAGTTTTGTCCTAAGCAATAAGAACTATAAAAAAGTGGCGATATTTTAAAGTGCAATATGCTTTGCACGAATTTATCAATTGGCTTAAAAATTTCAGGCAAGATGGTATTAAATAAATTCTGTAATTTGCCTTAATCTGGAGTAATAAATAGTTTCTGAGAAATTCGCATGGTTATTTAAAATTAAACTAAAGAAGTTGGCTTTACTTTTAAATTTACGTAAAAATATGGGTTTTTTAGAGTAAAATGTTCAAAATAAAAATTAAATAACGGCGAACAGACGAAGTAATGTTTTTCGTGACTGCCTTTTTTAATAAACAAGACCCCTCTTCCCCTGTGTCGTCTCCCTAGGCTACTCTTCATCGACATTTATCTTACATGTTTTCATAAAATGGTTTTATTGCTGTCTTCAGATTGAAGATACTTCAAAACGTCAAGATATCATAGAACTTGTGTTTTTTTCATTTTCGGTGAAAATTGTAACTCTTTTCAGAAAATTAATCTACGTATGTAGCTAGCTAGTAGTAGCTTCTTCATCTTCATCTTGTATATTTACTTGTATTTTGTTACAAAACCACGTTACCACATCAGTTATTTATTATATGATCGAAAAGAAAATAGTATATCCACAGTAGTAGTACGCAAAACTTTTCGAAAACAAAATGAACTTAACATAAGAAGAAAGCAACCATGCATAGATACCATAAATACACACACTTCTTGCCCCCGATCAACGTATACATATTATAAACTCTTTGTGTTGTTCAATTTATATTCTTAAGTGTTAGGGTTCATTATTATCTACCGTCTTCATCAAAGAGAACCATTTAAGATGTTGCCCAATATCGTATTTTGTTCAAATCATTATTATGTTGTCCAAAATTTCGAGAGCTAAGCGAAATAAGTGTTCGTAAATAATAATATTATTAACTTTTACAGTCTTTCAACAAGTGGTATTTTTAATTAAGTTGTATTTAATTATACTGAACAGACTTTAAATTAAGTACATTACATTTCAAATTTTCAAAAACAAAACAAAAAAATTAATATTAAAAAAAAAAAAAAATGTATTTTATAATTTTTCTATACAAAAAATATATTACTCTTCCAACGTTCCAAATTTTTATTTTATCATATCATATTTTTATCGCAAATACGATTCACATTCATATTTTTATCTCTGATTTGAGCTTTTTTGACATTACATATATTTACATTAAACATTAAAAGAAATAAATAATTCTAAAAGAATTATCGCCTCAGAAAAAAAAAAAAAAAAATAGGTAACAATTTCCCGTTTTGTTCAAAAGGTATAGAGGTATTTGCTTGAAAAAACTGCCAAATTTCTCATAAAATGCATTCACTTTTGAAAATGCCCACTAACACGAGTTATTTGTGGAAATGTTGTAAAAAAGTTTGATTAAATTCTTACAAATTATAAATGTTGGCAAAATATTTTATTAAAAAAACAGTGAAAATATGGGAATTTCATATAAGAAAATTTTCCAAACATTACAAATTCAGTAAAAATTCTACAAAACATTTCGTGAAGTAACCCGAGTGCTAAAAAAAAATAAGTTTTTTGTGTTAATGAACAGTTTCAAAATTTCTATAAGTTTTTGTTGAGTAATTTGGAAATTTTTTCAAGGAAATACTAAAAAATTTTTTGAATAGGCCAGAAAATTGTTTCCAGTTTTTTTTGAGGGGTGTGGAGAACCCGTTCCCTGTGTCAAAAAATTTTCAATCAAAAATCTTAAAAATATTTTTTGTATTAAGACTTGTTAAAATCAAATAATTATGATAGCTTCACAAATATTAGCTTGTACTTATCTAATAATTGAACTCATTGATTCTCATTGATTGTACTGATCCCATGTTAGATTATACAAAAATTGATGCATACTTGATCGACAGTTTTTTATGATATTCATCATTCATATTCAATGTTTGATATATTTCGAGTATATGTATGTAATATATTGTATGTATGTATGTATGTTCGTATTTAGTTTTAAAACATGTAACAGTATGTACATTTTATATTATATTATATCAAATAATATAAATGTAATGTAATTGATATTTTTATATCTATAGAGTTCCAAACAAAAAAATCATGATTGTATAAATATTTATTATTTAAATATTAAAGCTTGAACTGCTTATTCTGAATGAATCATTTGAATATAAATAATGTAGCTATGCTTAGTAGCTAACTTCCCTCGCTTAAACTCATAATCAATACTTAGCAAACTTTTCAAGAGCGTCTACAAGCTTTATATTCAAAAGAAATTCAAAAACATTCGAAAAAATTATATCAAAATCATTTTTGTGAAAATTTTGTTAAATTAAGAAAATAACTAAGAAGACCTACATAGACTTTTTGAATAATTATGAAGAAGTTCAATTTTCCAATTATCAATAAATTAGAGAATACAACGAGGATAAAATAATTAAAATATTTTAAATAAAAACTAATTCATTTACTCCAAAATATTTTATATAAAAAATAAGTTTAAGAAAACTAAAATCCGAGTACGAAACATGAAAATAATATTGTTTAAATATGAAATTAGATAAAGTCATGTTCAAAAGATAGCAATAAGGTAAACAACTCTTATAGTAAGGTCACATGCAACCATGGTCATCTTCTAAATGTTTGCATGCTATCTCTTCTTAACCTTTAAACAGTTAATATCTTAGCTATTTGTGCGCAATAACTGAAAGAAAAATAATATCTATGGTAGTAGAGATTGTCTTTGTTAAAATTATCTCCTGTTTGGCTCTTACTTCTCTTAAGAACAAAAAAATCTAATATACTATCAAATATTTTGTGAAATAGCCTCGAACGATTTGAATATAAATGACAAACTATATTTTTACTTATAATAACACACATGTTAAAAAAATATAACGTACATGTTCAAAAGATATGTTTACATTTTGAAATTGGCTTAAAATAACGATTCGTACAATTTAATTTCATGTTGTTCATATATACTAAAACTATAGTTTTCAATTATTTTAAAATCTAACTTTCACGTTATATTAACTTGTTAATAAAATATTCTGTGGTTTTTGTGTATATCAAATACCACCCATCATTCCTTCTATCATATAGCATCAAATAGAAGCGATGGAGATTATATTCTGGATATATAAATAATATATTGGATTTGGAAAATTGGTTTTAAAACAATACCAAATTCTGCATGCATCATTTTTTGTTGTTGTAATTTGGATAAATTATTGAAATAATGTATTTATATTTGATGTGTACGTTTTTAGAATTTGTTATAATAATTCCGAAGAAATGTTGGTTATCCAGAAGTTGAACTCATAAGATAATTAAATTCAGTCTATGTGGCATTCATTTTTAGAGATAAGTATAGTACAGAATGTATGAATAGTTTCCATGAAATAAAATTTAATAAGAACATTTTTAATGAGTTTTTAAAAGAATTTGATTTGATCAATCGTAAGTTAGATGTTAAAAGTACACATTGTTTGTAAAATTTCTAATATCGATTATATTTTAAAATGAAGTAATATATTATACAATATTCTTACTCTTTTATCTGTTCCAAGTTTTTTAATCCACTCTTTGGCACAAGATAAATCCAACAGTCTTTGGTTCCAAGAATATTATACAGCTAACCTTAGCATTTGATAACATTCAACCGAGTTATTTTAATACATGAATTAAAGACCAAAACAAAAGACGAGCGAAACAAATTTGTCGTCCCTATTCTTACCTTTCTTAATTTCATTTTCAAGTAATAACAAAAAAGTGAATAAAAAAAAATAATAAGAAAGAAAATTCATTAATTCAGATATCGTTTGACTTGTTATTGTCTTGAGCTGAAATCAAAATCCGGTACAAATAAATACTTTCTCTGGATTTTCAAAATGTCTGAAATTCTCTTCAATTTTTGGATTAAGCTAACATTTACATTTTATTTAGAATTAGTTTTGTATAAAATCACTTGTTTTTCGATTTTATTTTTTGATAACTTTTCTTTAATTATAATTCGTTTGAAATGTAAGATATGGTATTTACACAAAAATCCACATAGAAAGAAGGACTATCAAAAATTCCCAAATTTGAAAATTTTACAGGAAACTTTTACATTTTTTCTTTCTATAAAAAACTAGCTCACTCTTTATTTTAAAGTAAAAATAGCCTCGATCAAGTGATCACTAGCCAACGAGCATTTATTATAAAATATTTCCATTAGCAACGACTTGGTAGCAGTGTTTAGAATGATAATATTATAAATAATACGAATGCAAACTTTATAAACAATTTTAATAAAATAATATTCTAAAATCGTATGAAATCGATTGAAAGCAATAAAATTTACACTTAAAATACACATTATTTAATAAATGAATGAATAAGGATTAGTTTGGTGGCAGAAATAAGAAGAATGGGATCCATTAAGGAAACAAACATATACGTCCGTATATGTATTGAGGAAATGGTGTATGAAATATATTTTCATGGAAATGGTATGGGTTTAGTCAAAGGTGTACTCTCGTGCACTACCTATCAGCAGACGAAGAAAACTTGTCTATTTAGTACAAGGTACATACACTATATATATATATATATATATATATATATATATATATATATATATATATATATATATATATATATATATATATATATATATATATATATATATATATATATATATATATATATATATATATATATATATATATATATATATATATATATATATATATATATATATATATATATACATATATGTATATGGTGGATTAAAACTTTTACTTACGTTTTGTTTCACCACAGAGAGGAGAGAATGAGTATATAAGTCCATGTTGTTGGCTCTCATGAGTTTAGTTTTATATATAAAGGTGCACAATAATAGTTACACTTTATTGTAGAAAAAAAGCTCTTTTGGATGTCTCCTGACTTCTGTATACATGCACTTAAATTGTATGGAGCCAGTCAGCATTCGTATATCAGTTGGCTACGTTGCTAGGCTTACCAAGGCTGAGAGTACGGTTCCCACCGTCATCACGAAAGTTATGCTTTCGAGGGGCAGGTGAAAAATTAGAAATCGCTAAAAAAGCCTAGAAATGCCTACTTGCCAGACATATGAATTCTACCAAAAAAGTATATGAGATCCTCAAAATATTTATGAAAACCTGGTTTTGAACATAGAAAATGGTCGTTTAGTAAGTATTATATAGAAATAGTAATATCAAGAGAACCATGAGGTAACGTTTAATTTTATGTTCATCATACTATTTCATATTTGATGCTAAAATTCTAAACATCTATTTGTCTGCTATTTTTATCCTTGCTCTTAATTTTTTCAAAATTAGAAAAATGATAATTTGGTACCCCTGCTTTGGTAATACATATTCATTTTATAAGATGCGAATCATAATGATTTGATACGTCGAATTTTATGCCTATATGCTGAAGTAACAAATTTCTTTTACTTAAATTGTTATGTAATATCCCTCATTTTATTCGGTTTAAAAGATGATGATTATTGTTGTTGTTTTTTAGTGCAATTAAAACATTGTTTTATTGTTAACTTTTAATAACTTGTATGTAACTTAAAGATGAATAAAATTAATATTAACATATTAAAGTGTACAAAATGGATTAAATCTAATAATATGTAAATATTTTGTTGAAGTTTAAATTGTCGTTTTTATAACTGCCTTCTGTAAATTGGCGTTTACAGTTGTTCAATTAGTATTAATAAAAATTTTGTAATGATATGAAATATGAAAAATATAATTTTGAAATTAAATACTTCTATAAATTATTTACTTGGAACTTTGAACTTGGTAATAACATTTGAAGTTAGCGCCCATGAATCAATTATAAGCTGAGAATATGATGGAGCCGGCTTAGAAAGGTAATTGGTTTGTGAAAGTATTCAATTTAAAATTAATTTTACATTTATTTACATTTTTTTGAAATGGATTTGTATCAAATATAAATATTTGTATAAAAAAAAATCTTAATTTTTACTTTTTATTGATATATTGAGTAACTAAATATTGATCTATTGAGTAATATATAATCAAAAAAAGATTTTTCCCATCAGTTTGAAGCATCATTTCATCCGTATCCTGCAAAATTCGAGAACCTTTGGTTTTTTTATCAACGATTTAATTTGATTAGGCATAAAATAAACGTCATTTACAATAATTATCCATTGATAAAGTTTAATTATTATATAAAATAAAAACTAATAAATTCATTATAATTTTAATATAGACCGACAAACTATGATTAAATTACGTGTAAATATATTATAATTACATACAAGTGTACACACCTATGAATTGTTTATATAACAACGTATTTATTTATAGTTTATAATAATAATACAGAATGAATAAATAAATAAAGTTTTTTAGAGAATAATATCTTTTCATTTGAGATATATAAAATTATGATTCAAACTTTCAAAAAAAAAAAAAAAAAATCATAATTCCCTAAGGTTTTTTGTATTTGATATAATATTTGCCATATTTATCTATAAAATTTGAATCAACCTTCAATGCCTTGGAAAAACAGGGGACAAATTTTTTATCTTTCTGTGTTTTTGGCGGTTTAAGTTTTTGTTAAAAAAGTTTTTAGTTCTTATTATTTTGTGACTATATTCTACTAGTTATTACTACAACTCAGCTTTTAAATCTGTAGGTGAACAATTCACCCCTATTTTCATATCCTTTCCAGGGAAGGAAGTTTTTTCCAAAATTACATGATTCCATCTTCGATGTATAACCTATCTAATAATAAGGAATAATCAAAATCGTATTACTCTGTAAAAAGTTATGCCTGGTCATACATTAAAAAATATTACACGGGACGGTTCGTTGATTTAAAAGTCATTAAACTTTAAAAATCAAATCCGGACGCTCGTATTAAATAAAACATTTATTTGAAAGTCTATTGAACAACACCACACACAATGAGGCCAGTTAAAAGTGCAACAACCATTTAGTTCTTGAGCTCATTTTCTGAAAATTCTCGAATTTGCCCGGTTTTTTTGTCTTGTATTTAAAATTTATTGTAACCGAAAATTTATAATAAAAAATCGGTATACAGACAAAACGAACATTATTTGATCTATTTTTGAATTTCGGTAAAAATGCTAACACTCGTTATAATTATACTTATCTAGTTATCCAGCATTAGATTTTATTCTCAAATTGGTTAGTTGCATTGCCAAAGAATAGATTGTAAATTTAATCAAAGTAATGAAGAACTTTCCGGCATGATTTGTATTAATTTCAGCTTTATATTAACATATAGCTTATTGTTTTAATAATATACGTATGCCTACAGAATGTTCTGGAAGCAATATTAAAATAATTAATAATATATGATATATAATTAAAACTTTAGAAAATATGATATTTCAAACGTAGCTGCATTGGTATTATAAATTTTAGTGGGTTCAATTAAAAAGCCTTGCATTTAAGCCTTGAAGTTTGTTTTAGTATAGATTAATAAATATTTTAACCATGTAATGTATAATAATATGTAATATATTTCGAATACAGTAAAAATAAATAATCGTCTAGATAAAGTTATAATATACGAAATAAATAATATTGTTTAACGTATTATAAAAAATAGACTTATTCCAGAGGAATCGACCACTTAAATACTTTTATACCTCATTCTTACACTCATGTAATATTCCTATGCTCTTTGTATTGTGATCAATATTAGCATTGCTGTCATTATTGCGATAGTTTTTGAGACCTGTTTCATTTAGATAATCATAGTTTGAATGAAAAACTTTTCATCAATTTTGACTCCGATCAATTAAGTATACTATAGAAATTGGGTAACAATAATCTAGTTTGAATTTGCAATTTTTATAAAATAAAGTACCGAAAATATATTTTCAAAAAAATTGTTACTCAAAATTACTAAAATGCGAATTGCACCTAGAAAAAATGTACATATGAGAAAATTAAATCCTGATAATAATGAAAAATCCATTTACACCAAATAAATTGATTGTTGGTCTAAGTATATAATTTTCAATTCTTTCATGTTTAAATAATTAATAATAAAATAGCGGACAGTTAAGTTATCAAAAATAGCTTTATTTCGAATTTTTTAAATTATATGCTTAATTAAGCTTTTAATAGAAAAATATTGAAACAAAACTTACAAAACATTGTGAAAATTATAAAAAAATCGCCATATTATGAAAGCTTTTTACTGTTTAGGATAAAAATCATGAACCGATTTAATTTTGCGCATGCCATTTTTATCGGCTTTTTAAAGTTTTGGCTTTTTTCGTTTTAACCCTTATTTTAGAAGAATACAAAAAAAAGAAATTTTTTTATTTCCGAATATTAGGCCAGAAATTTTTATTTATTTGACGCTCTGGATGTACTCTACCCTTGGCGTCTGTTTGTAATTAGTATTTAAGACAAGAATATATTTTTGCTTGGTGTAATTATTCAAAAATGAAAGAATTGGAAATAATAAACTTAGGTAAACACGTTGCCATGATCTTTGTCAAGCAAACCATACTAAAACCAGATTAGTCTGGTATGACTCTGAATATAATTTCTAAATTCCAAGGTAAATGTAAGAAATTAACAAAATTAAGTTGCCCAGAAATCGAAAAATATCCGCCTGGTTCAGAATTCCGAACAAGAAGCTGTTTGATGTATCGTGTTAGGAATAACATTAAAATAATGTAGCATCATTTGCTTTTGAATACCGATTTTCGACGACCAAAGGTAAATTTTTTTCAATTTATAATACATTCTGCAGAAAGCAAAATATTTCTAAATACTTTGATTATTGAATAAAATACCAGAATTCTATATAGACGATAACTATGGAATAAACTGAAATAAACAGTGAATTAAAACATAAAATCGTATCCGGATTTCTTTTTAAATCCTCGCACAATTGTTCTTCCTCCTGTCTATGTTGTTTTCGCGTTTGTATTAGTTATTGCATAATCATTATATCATTTCTATAGTTTTTCAAGTAAGTGAAAGTGTTACATTAGTTAGAGTTTATTTTTGACGTAAATTTACAAAAACTACATAGCAATATTACAAAAGTTTGATAATTCAAATAAAAATATGTTTTAGATACAATGAAGTTCACGCCAAAAATTCAAAAGAAAAAAAGATAAGAAATAATTAATATAAATCACATATATCGGTAGTATCCATAATAATAGTAAAGATACCAAACATAGATAAATAGTAAATATCGATGGTAATAATAATAAATAAAAAATTAATATCAAAAACAATAATAAATGTCAAAAATAATAGGTTAATATTATTTTTCGTTCACATTTTATTATATAAATTCTTAAAATATTATATATTATTTGAACACAATACAAACAAAAATTTGTTATTGTTTCTAGTCCAAAAAAAAAAAGAAAGAAGTTATGATATTAGTGTGTGTATCGATATAAAATAATATCTTTCGAAAATCTCTAAACATATAATAAAAATCAATCTCGTTTGATATAATGATGACCATTTATGTGAGTGCCATCATCACCAGTGGCGTCGCGATTATTTTTGGAGGATAGTCGGGTTAATAGAAATTAATGAAAAATTACTTATTTAAAATTCGTGATTACGATGGAATAAAATTTACTTAAAGTTTAGTAGTACTATCCTATGTAGGATATCAAGTGAATAAATTTAATTGCTGTGAAACTAATCGTGTTTTATTAAACTAGAATTACCGATTTTTTTAATTAACGTTTATGGTAGGGCCGAACCAGGGATTTTTGGATTTAATCGAGCGCGTCAGATTTAGATACTAATCTAAAAGAAAGGTTAATCGTATCGCACCCATAGGGTTGCATATTAGAATATTAAAATGCAAAAATCGATAGTTGGATTTAATACAACGCGTCATATTTAGGTATATTAGGTTAATTCCGTGCTGAAAAGTGTACATTTTACTAATCTGACGATTTGACCCAAACGCAAGTCAATGGGTGGATCGGAAACACGGACACGCCACCTGCGTCACGCTGAAATTATTATATTAGTAAAATGTACAATTTTTAGCTGGTTAATTTACCTTCCCTATCTAAATCTGACGCGGTCTATTAAATCCAGCTATCGATTTTCTTGATTTAATATTCTGATCGATTACTCTATACATGCGGATGCGGCACCATATTGAGAGCTACTTTAGGAGGTACTAAAGAAGGGGTAAGGTATTCCTTGTATCTTAATCTGAAACACTTGAGTAAATCCAAAAATCCCCGCTTGGGCTCCCTTACCATCAGAATCTAATGAAACTTAAACAGAACCTTAAGTAATATTTTTTTAAATCTAGATTAAGCGAAATAATTTTGATTATTAAAAAAAATTGCAATACATAAAGAAGTGTTTTTATATAAGAAGCCGCCCCTGAATGCATAACTATCATATAAAACAATATAAAACGAGTAATAATACATTAATTTTCATGTAGTGTTCTTCACTATACTCGTTTTTAAGATTTATGATTGAACAAAAAAGAATTATTAGGACAATTTTAAGTGTTTCAACAGAATGAAGTATACGACCATATATAGTTATTCAGTTTAATGTCGTTTGTTTTTCGATAGGAGCACCCAAAAAAACTTATTGCTATACGATATAAAATAAACTGTTTTGAGATCGACATACACACCTGACTTGAACATCTAGTGTTCTATTTAATATGTTGTTGTATTGTTTTTAACAATCTATTGCTGTTTAGGGAATTTCAATCCAATTTTGTGTACCTTACGGTACAATGGTTAAACGTAAATGTTAACATAAGAACAATCTATTCATTGTAAGTAGACGTATGTGTAACCAGTCGTAGTGGATATAACCCATAGTAGCTATATATAATGGCTTTCTGTTGAAGTAATTTGTTGGTTACAATCTTTAATTATTTTGTATTTATGAAACTTATTTAACTAAAGAAATATTGATGACCAAAGTACCAATCTGAAAATTCAGTATTCGTTTTTTTATTGCTCAAATACTTCAAGTCTTGGTTTTGGTCTTAATATTGCTCAACTACTTGGAGTGTGGTAGCATTCTTCGTTTTGCATATATAGTCTTGGTCTTGCTTGTTCTTGTTTATTTGATCTAACACTTATGTTTTTATTTATTTTCCTATGCATTATCATAATGAAGAATTATAAGTAACTGATAATTAATAATTAACTCATTATTTGTTTTTTGTATGTAAAATTTCAAGTAAACAAAGAAACCGTTTTGTTCGTCGAACAAATTATATTGAAACCACATATATTTTGACTAATAACTTTATCGGAAGCTCTTATTTTTAGTTTATTCTTTTTCCCATTTAGTCTAGGTCTTGTATACTCGGTCTTGATTTTTGTCTCTTGTTTGTTAGGACTTGGTCTTGGTATTAAAAAAACAAGACCAAGACCAAGCCCAAGACTAATTTTGCCCATCACTTTATAATTAGGGTAGTATACTATATATATCCCTAAATTCACTTAGCTCAAAACAAGTATAGGTGTTTGATCTTTGAATTAAAAAGAAAAAACCAAGCGGACACAGAAAAAGTATCTTCCATACTTCTCCTATATATTTCGTCGTGTGCAAAAAAATTGATCTGTTTAAACTCTGATTTTTATTCTTTTTTTTAAATTTTTTTTCCATAAAGTGAAATATGACTTCAGTGGATCTGTTAGATAATCTTCAGAAAATTATGTTTGCTTTCATTATTACTGCTTTCATTTTAATTCGTGTAGTTGAGTATATTGACTATTGGTAGTTATTTGTATATTGATAATCAAAGACACAAACAGTTCTTGAAATATTTTGATTTTTAAAAAGAAGAGAGCTATACTTATTTTTGTTTCGATTCACGGTGTCGAAACAGAAACTTGAAATCGCTGAAAATAAAAGATTTCTGGTTTTTCTCAAAATGTTTGATACGTGCAGAACTTACATGAAAATAATTGTTTTGTTTATAATTTTTGTGTGTGTTTTTTATTTTTTCTAATCTGATTGTTTTGATTTTGGTTTAGATGCTTTTAATTTAAATTACTTTAAAAATAATGCAACTTATCTATTTTTGATATTACAATATATTATCTGTTTTTATTTTCCTATAAACGTAAAATTCCACATACGTATTTTGAGACTTTTTTTTCGTGTTTTAAGTTCTGTTCGCTATTAAACTTTTACTTTAATATTGATTCTAAGTTATACCAATAGGAATCAGAAATATTGTTGTATTGATATTGACAAAATATTTTCTGTATTCTGATACTAAAATGCTGTATTCATATCCTATGCATCTGTCTATTGGACTGTTAGTCTGAAACTACTGAACGAATATGTGGTAATTAATATTGACACTGTTCAGATTGGATCCATTCCAGAAGTATCTGTTATTTATCTTTCCAGAGTTAGACCTTTCGTAAAGTACCCCTTTTTTCATTTTTAATGCCGATATTTCGTGAATGTTTCCATCAATGAATTTCCTTGAAATCGATTATTCTCGATATTCAACCAAAATAATTGTAAAAGAAAATCTCCCAAAAAAATGTTATAGTTACTGTTTACTAAATTACTATTAAAGCTAATTTTATTTTATTAAAATAGAGAAAATTCAGGTTTTCACCGTATATATGAGTCCATTTTTGGTACTTATTGTTTAAATAAATTTCATTATTAGTGACTCGAGTCACAATCCTACCATAAAATTTCTCGAAAGTCATTAATTGAAACTTATAATTACCTTTTAAAAAAGCTTTCTGTAAACTTTTCCGGAAGCTTATATATATATCCGCTTTTTATGAATAAAACAATAAAATATATAAAAGAAATTTGTATTGAGAATAAAGGGTTAAACCACATTACACGTCTTATATGTACATATATTGTAAATACGAAAAGGATTTTAAGCCAATAGATTGTAGAAGCCATTTCCTCTATTGTCCTTTTAACTGTACTCTAGCTGCTACCACATAAAGGGAATCCGGTAAAGACAGCAACTTAACATTGAAAACTGTAAGCAAGAAATATATTAAGAAGCTGTGTACATGCGATATATTCTTATATATTCGGTCGGTACTTACGTACTACATAACAATGAATACAAGAGAATTTGAAAGGTGGGGTAAGATTCTACCCGACATTATAGAACGACGCCGTTTATTCTATTTATCATATATATGTATATACATTATGTGTGTGTATGGTATATCTATATATATTCATAAATATATACTTAATACTACTTACTTAACATTGTGGCTGAAATAAGACGCTGACTTGTGTGTTCGACCAGTTTACTTCTTAGAGAAAGTTTTGCTTTATATAATAAATATACTAAAATTTTCATAGTTATTTCATTTTAAAATGGTCCAAATATTATTCCTATACAAATAATTTATCTTATGAATGTTTGATGCGGACATCAAGTCACTAAATGAAACGCCTGTTTTAAAAAAAAATTTTTCTTCAATTCATTGTAAAAATATTTGAAATCTTTGTTAATTGAAATTATATCACTGATTTTTAAATAAATTAATTGAGTTAATTAATACAATTTTTATGTTCGATCATCTCGATAAGAGAGAATAATGGTTTCATTTGAAGCACAGCCTCAAAACTTCTAGATTTTATACTTGACATGCATAATATGCCAGAGTATATTAATTTTCTTCTAAAGTTTGTAACGTAAGAATATATCGACCGCAAAAACAAAATTTTGACATAGGTGTTCATTGAAATTTTGGTGACGTACTTTAGACATAGAAATAAAGATCAAATTCGTGAATAAGCAAAGTCCATTAATGATAGAAGAAAATGTCATTTTCAAACCAAAAAACTTTTTTTTTAAACATTTTTTCGCAAACTTAAATGTGCCATAATTTCAGCTGTAATTAAACTAATATACTTTCAATTCAAATTTAGTGTATTTTATGAATACTTATCATTAAAATAATAAAATAAAATAAATACTTAACTGGCATAATATATAATATCTCTTTATTTGTCTGTTGCTCTACACCAAGGAAATCTGTCCAACATAAAAATTTGGTGACCCCATTTAAATAAATACGTTCCAAAATTTCTTATCAATAGTAAAATAACAAAATTGACAAAACGTGATGAATAACGTTGCGAGAAATTCCCGTTATGCAGTTTTGTGTGGTTAACACAAACTGATCACAATTTTTAAGTTTTCGCTAATATGACTTGATAAGATGATTACATTTGTCATACTACCAAGATTTTTAATTTATTTTATGATATTTTATTCACTTGGAATTCGATCATTTATAAATAATAAGGTTGTATTGTATTATATATATATATATATATAATGTTTATTCTACTTATTGGTGTTTAACCCTTCGTATTCCTTAAAGATTATGATGATGTACGCGGGGGTATCTCTCTACATATTTTATACATATATATGTATGAGTATTATATATACATGTATGAATAAAATAGTGGGTGGTAAGTATTCACTTTAGTTTGAACTTCGACAATAAACACATTTTCACATACTCTATAATAATACATATTATTATTATATGTAATATACAATCGTTCTATTCAAATCATTTGCACTCTAAAATTTATGAATTATGGTCAAATTTTAATTCAACAAAATACATTATTTTTTCTATAAGATATTTTAATGTTGTAGAATATTTTTGAATTAACTAGATATTCGTTTTTATGGCTAACCTTACACGATGGTTGGTTCCGCATGTGACCACTCTTCAGCAAAATATTTATTACATGACCAAGTTTCAAGAATTACAATAGATGGTGATTATCTAGTCACTTCAAAATCTGTTGAGAATTTTAAAATTATCTTTAATAATCATTTTCGATATTTTAGAAAATTCAGTCTTACAATAATCGTATAATATTGATCTCCGATCAAATCATCGTTTGATCGAAATTGAAAATAATACTGTTCTTCTTAGTTTATGCATTTTTAAGGGTTATGCTTTGTTAAACATTTTCTTTTATTCATTTTTGCAAATTTTCAATTTTTTGTATTAATTTCCAAAGAAAATATTGAAACCATTTTTATTTGAGTCTTGTGTTTGTAAGAACAAAATTCTTTGGATTATTTGGACCAAAAAACTTCAACTTTTCATTCATTTGAAGGATGAAAAAAACCTTAAACTCTTAAATTTGAAGCCTGATCTAAAAGTTTTACTTGGAAATGATTTTAGATTCTTGAAATTTAATTGGATAAATTAAGTATAAATGGTACTAGAAAACGAATCTTAACTTATCTTACAAAATATTTTTCATGCATTCATCTTTTGAAAATTATATTGATGCTTGAATGTTTCTTTGAGATTATAAGACTAACATGTTAAACTGTTAAGACATAATATTCCCGAACGTATATAATATGATAATATATATCGTCTAATCCTGATAGGGATTATTATTGAACAGTTTTGACACATTTAGCTCAAACTATTCACGCACTTAGAATATACCGTATGTTTTCTATAATTTATATTCTTATTTTATTTCAGAATCTAGTAATCAATTATATTTCTACGATATCACCTCATATGATTCCAAAAAACGATTTCAAAATGATTGAAAGGCTGATTTCCATAATGGTTTTAGTTAATTCAGGTATTGATTCCAATCGGTTCGCGATACATAAGAGAAACTACGGAAGTCATATTTAGAGGATGCTTGTAATTTCGACGTCAAATTTATCTAGGGCTTTTCAACTTTCATTTTTAGAATTTTATCGAAATAAAAATAATCAGACAGTAATGTTTATTAATATTTTTGTTTTAAGAGATACATGGTTAAAAATACGCAGCTTTAGAATTTATAATACCGGTTAGTTTTTTGGTGAATAAATTTTTGCTCGCTCAATTTTTTTTCCATCAAGAGACGCGAAAAGATAAATTTTACACGGGTGTTAAAATCGTATATTCACAAGCCTCGAGTATTAAATATTTGATTCTCGATTAAGATTTTTGAAAATTTTTTCATTGTGTGGTTTGTCAATTTTCACTCAGAAAGATTAAGTCTAATAAATGTGATATTAGTTTTTTTTTTTCAAGAGTAGAACGTCATAATTATACAAACATCTCACGGACCTGTGGGAAAACTAAGCAAACACTTTAGATCACTCTATTTTAAAAATATCGTTAACAGGTCATGCATTTTTAATAAAACACTCTATACTACCTTGTAGAAAATATCATTATACAAAGTTAATTCATGTCACGACACTAATTTGATCAAACCCCAGTCTATGTATGTTTTTTTTTCTTTCATAATAAACGCATCGATAGTTAACTTTGAAAGGTGTGGGTGGTTAAATGTATACTTCCCCTTTATATATTTTATGTTTGTTATACTTACAAGAATAATACTTCAGCATCGAATTAACAAAAACAATATTGATTCACTATCCATATCAAACGTGTATATGAGAATGGCCAAAAATACATTTGCTGTTAGGAAGCATGAATATATGTTACACAACAGCTAGTCTTTATAAAGACTTCATTATGACGTTGTGAAGAATTCTCTTTTAAGATGAACTAGGTTTTCTTTAAGTAGTCAGAATTATGAGATATGTAAGAAATCATTTTTAAGAGTTTCATAAGAAGTTGAAAATATGAGCAATGTAAGATGTCATTTTTAAGAGTTTCATATGAAGTAAGAAATATGAGCCCTTTTTGAACTGTTTTTATCGAGTTTTGTAAGAAGTCAGAAATATGTGATCTCTTTTAGAACTGGATTAGATTTAATTTCACTGATGTGCATTTCTCTGTAATTAAATCTATTTTTATCGAATAATAACTTTCAGTTTAATAGTTTTTATTTCATGGTTTTTGTTTCTTTTTTTATATTTAAAATTAATTTCAAAGATTATCATAAAGGAAAGACAATCGGCAATTAAGGCAATATACTAGCGGAGGACTAGTTTTACCACAAAAAATTTTTTGATTGGAATGTATTTTTGAGATTCTGTTTAAGTTATAAAATTTATCTAGATCAGATGTTTCTAGAAGATTTCTTAAAGGGTTATTTTTGAAGATAATTTTGACTTCCAAATCATAAGTGTATTTTTGATTTCTCGTCGCTTCCACAAATTTATTGACGAAGTGATGCATTCAAAAAAAGATACAGCTAACACACTTTCACAATTGGAACAATGCATATTGTGAAAATAAATCGCGATACACGTGTGTTTAATCTCTTGACTTGTATAATGTATATTGATTTAAATTGTGTTAAATCCTCGAAAAAAAAAACTTATTCAGAGAGACATACATCACTCTTTAACAGACATATATACATGTACAAATAAAAACATATATGTACACATACCATACAGGTTTCTTATATATAATTTGTTGATTTTTACCCTTCGACTCATTCAAAGCTTCTGCTGTAAATTTGTCTATCTATTCATTTTAATGACTTTTAATTAATTTTATAAATACATCAAGTAATCAAGTAACATATCTAACATTAAGATGATATTTTAAAGTAACTTAAATGAAAGTAATTATTTTAATATATTATTCGTTGTTGTATTCATTCTATACAGGTTGTTTCTTGAAAACGTATTTTTATTTAAAATAATACGGTATAGGTAAAATAATAGGGTATAGGAAGGCTCTTTTGAAAAATTTATCAATTTTTTAACTATACATATTCGATTTTCAGATTATATTATAACTCAATTGATGTGCTGTGGCGGTCCGAAAATCTTTAAAAACTTCATTTTACATGCGTATAAAAGTGATAACAGGAGCAGAACCTCTTCTTTTACCGGTGATCTTCGATACAGTATATTTGGTCGTAGAAAATGTGACAAAGGCAAAAATTTTGACATGGATTATAAAATTTTATTACATCTAAAATATTTCTTTAGAATTTTTTTTTGTAATCAATGATACGTCAAAATAATATTCATACACTTCTTCAAAAATATTATATTGTGATATTTAAATTATGGCTTAAATATGTGACTACAAAGAAATTGTGCTAAATTGAAGATTTGTTAACAGATAATGAATCTTTTTCGAAACATTCTGTATATTCATAAAATATATTCATAACCTCAATATGTGTAATTAGGAGCAGATAGATCATTTACAAAACAAAGTTTAAACTTTAATTATAAAATATATTTAATTATTGAATAATCATTCTAAGTGTTTCTGTTTCTTCTTCTATATTTCTTGATGAAGAGTATCTCTTATGACTGTCAAATAATATATGAAGAAATATATAAATATTTAATTGCAATACACGATTTTTCACAAATATTATAACTTTTACCCGTATCATGTAACTAGTAAATCATTTGGAAGTGATCGAAGATTATAATAATAATAAACCAAAAATAAAGAGGCAATTCTTGCCTTTTAAATAAGATATTTTTTTCGGAACTGTTTAAGGAAAAAATGTTTAGTTCCTTGGTTAATTATGTTAGGTTGTTAATTTTTTTATTTTATTTTGATAACACGGATATTTTATTTGTTTACATTTTTTATTTTATTTTTTTTAAATAAAATCACAAGTTAAACATTAATTAAATTAATTGCAAGTTAAAAAATTATACTTAAATTTGGTATTATTATTAGTTATTAAAACTTTAAATATGTTTAAAAGATTAAAATTAAACACTGAAATCACAAAGTAATTATTTGATAAATCGATCTATCAATATTTCCCAACAGACAAATAGTAATGGTTTATTATGTTAATACAACAATAAAATTCATTTATATTGACTATCTGAGAAAAACTAATTGTTTTATAGTGTCAAGAATACTTTTTGTTTTATGTTTAAAAATATCAAGAAATGGCTAATTTTGTTAACTGAGAATAATATGTTTTTAAAAATTATTTTAAAGGAAAGAGTATGTGAATATAAAATAAATGAATTTGCAATACAATATGGTAGCTGTCTCAGAAATATTGTAATGAGTGAAATATATATTTTGAATAATAATAATTATTATTATTATGCTATTGACGAGGTTCTGGAGATAGGTACTTGAGTGTGCAAAAATCGAGGTATCTCATTCTATTAAGTTTTGTTATTCATTTAAGTAGAAATATTACTCAATAATTAAGCATCTATCTGGTAGATAAAGAAGCTCCTTCCACCTATTTTATTGTAAATTAAGGTATGACGTACGATTTTATTTTGTTTGTTAAAAAAACAAAATAAAATCGCTTGGAAAAACAAAATTTTTTTTAACTTTTCCTTCATGCTATTAGAGATATAATTTTAAAAAAATTTAATTAGCAAGAGCCGCCTATTTAGGTTTAATAATCTTTGTATCACAATACCAAAAAAATGATTTGCGTCAATTTTATAAGTTTTTTATCGAAATTTTTTCGGTTACCGTGATTGAAAACGACCAAATTAATATACGTGTTGCAAAATAAAAAGTTTTTCTACTGAGTTATTTCGAATATAAATTTTGTATGTGGCTCAAACCATTGATTTGTTATTCAATATTCCTAGCCATTTGGTTTTATTGAAAGTAGTCAAAATAATAATACGTTAGGGTTTCTACACATTTTAAAAAATATTGGATTATTATTGACAGATTTCGTTTGAACAAGCGAAATATCTGTTAATAATTTTTAACGGCGATTTGTTTTAAAGGTATATTAAATTAAAAGATTTAAAGTGAGAAAACATTATAATCTTGAATTCAAACATGTCGTTTTCTTCTATACGTATTTCTCTTACTAATTGTTTATCGATATAATTTAGTTTCACAAAAGTTAGTTGTTTAAAATTTTGTAAGGAAGGTAAACGTGGGTAATCTATGTCTGATGGATTGTCAGTTACATATAACAATGTATTCGTCTGTTTGTGGTTAAACTTTCTCATATAAAACATTTAGTCCGATTCTTTTCTTTTGTGGTTTGAATTTTACTTATCTTAATTTTTAAAGGGTATTTAAAAATGAAAATGCTTTTAAAATTTTGACTGGAATCACGCCATCTAACGTCCATGTTTAATCTACAAGTTTAATATTGATTCAAGTCATCGATTTCATGTGATGTAATATTATAAATACATAAAAATATACAGTAAATCTCCGATCCACAGGCAAAGCTCATAATAGAGCAGAGCTCATATCTACACCATTATTTTAAATGCTTATTTTTAAACTTCATCTAAAAAATTAAATGCAAGATGTATACTTGTGGAATTAAAAAATGCTCCACTTTTACCAATTTTCATTTTTTCATCCATTTAAAAACATTAAATACTCGGTTGTTATGTTGTGTTGAGTTATTTATGAGATTTAATTTTATCTATATAAGATATCCATATTTAACTTAAAAAATAATGAAATACACTTTAAAATAATGGGGATTTTATAATTTCGAGTAAGCGTGGAGATGCATTTTTTCGTTGAGGTAAGGAAATTTAGTGAAGACATAGTGAACTAGAGTTTTAAATGGAAAACTGCAGAAAATCTTCACAAGCATAACTGGTTACTTTATTTATTTTCCCATGCACTGACCGTTTTATCAAATATCGATATCGTTAATTAACAAACTGCTGGTGCTCGAATCTATGTTCTCGCAGTTCGACCATTGCTAAGCAAAGCATATCATTTTTCTTCTACAAAAACTATCGCATATCTGTTGTGCTGTTACATAAGGCCCAAGAAATTTTAAATTGCATGTTTAAGCTAGAACTTGAGAGGTATTTATTTATTAATAATAGGAATATAATTTTGCCTGATAGGCGATAAAATTGAGAGTCCGTTATATGAAAACGTGAAAGCTTTTAAAAATAAGTCCATGGATAACGGGTTTCAATTTTTTTTTTTACATAATCCAATACACAACTTCGCTTCTTCAACATCAATATAACTTGAAAGTAAAATATACAAAATATATATGCAAAAGAAAACGGTAATTTTGTTCGAAAGAAATATAGAATAATCGATTAAAATAATAATAATAAACACTTTCTAAAGTGATCATAGAACGATAGCGAATTATTAATGGGGGAGAAGATTGTGTAATAATGAGGTACGCAGGGTGGCGTCAGTGATTGTTTCAGTGAATGAAATATAACATTTATAAATGTGTGTCTATGGTATATTACGCAATACATACACAAGCCCTAAAGGCTTTTATACATAGGCAAAATTTAATTATTTCTGGAATTCAATTCTAATTAACTTTGATTGAACGGCCCTTGAATTACAAATAGCGTGTATATCTCGTGTACAACGTCAATATTATAGAAAAAAAATTACTTATCAAATAAGATGAGTAGTTTTCTTATATAAATGTTTAGTATATCCTCGTGTATTTAAAATTGTACACGGAGAAATTTTCAAAGAAAAAAATTGACCCTTAATATGTCTTATTATTTTGAGTATTTTCGATACAAATTTTTTCTGTTGCTTATGTATTTATTTTGTAAGATTCGGTCTATTATCCAAGTATAAATATCGAAAATAACCATCGTTTTAATTTTTATAAGTAAATATTTATAAGCAGTATATAAAAACTGCACCTGTTGGTTCGCTAGCAAGAGTTTTCTTATTTAAATAAAATTGCAATTTGAAATCAACTCTACTCTTAATATCCAACATCCCAACTTTGTATAGTCTGGGTATATACCATGGGATTTGAGATGAAAAACTGCTTCAGGATTATTTCTGATATTAGAAAAATTCACATTAAAATATTTTAAGTATCAAATTTATAGTATACTTATCGAGAAAATTTATATTTACATTATATATAAAAAGGCACAATGTCTTGTGAAGTCACTGTGGTAACAGCTTGAACCAAAACGTATTTTAATAAGAAATAGGACCAAAATATGCCTAGAGGTCGACAAAGTGATGACAGCACTTCAACACTTTATTATAGTCCCAACAACGAAACTCCCAGGCATACTGCCTCAGATCGCATACGTGAGCTTTCAATTTCACATACTTTTTATATCTGTCGCTCTTATCATTATTCTGGAATTTCGAATCTATGTTATCCCAAAACACTGGGAGGTGGTGGTTTAATGGCACGGAAATCGAATCAAACTCGGGAGAAATTAATGATTTTTAAAAGGCAGCCCCAGCCCTTACTAGGTTGCTTGGTTATATGATTAATTTTACCTTTTTAAATCTGGCAAGGAATTATCTGTTTATTTATTTGAAATCATATATATTCGATATAAAAATAATTACTTTATTGTTTGTGAAATATCTTTGATCATAAAACCATAGACAACAGGAACTGTAAATATACAACGCAAAGCTGTTTACAATTCATAAAGCATCATTGTTTTTTATTCAATTGGGAAGTCATAAAACTTGTTATATATCATATAATTTTATTATCATTTTAGGATATTTTTATTTTAATGTAGAAATTCTCTTTGTTGACTGCATCAAAATTAGTAAAACAACATTATTGGTCAGAAATTCGAAGTAAATTAATACAAAGCATTACAGATAGTGTTTTTGAAGTGATAAATATATTCTAAATTAAAACTGATGAGATAACGCGCTATCAAGATGCCCATGAAGTGTACAAGGATATTATGTTAGCTTAATTTCCATTAAAATTTTAATTTTATATCATAGTAGAAAACATTTACTCTGAAAAGACTCTCACTGCAGAAAAAACGTCTTAAGTAGGGTTCATACAATTCCTGATTAACTTGAAAAAATAGACTTTTATTTTTCTTCCCCACTTTAAACGTTGGAAAGGAATTTAAAGGATTTACAAACATTGATATAATAATGGCAATTAAAGTTTTTAGATCTGGTAGCGGAAATATTAGCAAAACATAATTAAAATTTATTTTAAAAACTTACTCAAGGCTTCTGACTGAAACAAGTATAAGATCGCTTTTGTTTAGCGATTTTAATATCATGTTATGGAAGATACGAAAGAATAACTTAGATAAGCAATGAGATTCAGATTAAATTCATTTCAGTAATTTCAATCTGGCATGAACCTTAAATGATTCACTATCTCAACGGCAAAGATATTTCTTTATTTGAATATTTTGAATCAACATCAT
This sequence comes from Chrysopa pallens, assembly GCA_020423425.1. Classification (NCBI taxonomy): domain Eukaryota; kingdom Metazoa; phylum Arthropoda; class Insecta; order Neuroptera; family Chrysopidae; genus Chrysopa; species Chrysopa pallens. Next base: position 35,027,359 of record CM035593.1, read on the forward strand.
ATCATACTTTGAATAATTCATTGTAATTTACTTTTCTCTGTGACAAATGCCTAATCAAAAAGAATCTATTTCAGGCAGGAAAACAGTGGTAATTTCAGGCTAATAATAAAATATACTTTTTTAAATTATAGGTTTGGAAATGACAAAACGAAACGTATCGCTAGGAGGTTAGTATGCCGGATTCACTTTTGGTTAGTATATATAGAAGTCATTTGGGTTTGCTCATAGTACCATCTATGTACTAGTACTAGGAAACTTATTGAGTGATGTATTTTGAAACCGTTTATATTACGTACGATATATCTCATGGCCAATCCTATCTAACTTATTGAAAGTAACAATATTCGATATATACACAATTTTACTAAAGTAAAAACAACATCTTAACTTGTTACCTAAAAACAACTTCATAATATGCATAGAGACACAAAATTGAATGAATGCGTTTAGAATATGTAATATATGGTTCGAGTTTTACTTGTCAAATACTAATATCATCATTTCTAAGTAAATTAAATTCATTTTGGACATACAGAACATCTTTGAGAATAATAAACTAACATATCTTATGTTATATTATATATAGTTTCGACTTCTTCGAATAGGTGGTGTCTACCCTAACTCCTTATAACAACTAAATATTGCATGTATATTTGTGTGAATATACGTGAACTTATATATATATATACATTTTAGTTTAAGAAGTCTCTTAAGATGGTTGGTTTGATAAGTTATGAGAACCACCGCAAAGGGATGGAGAAAATGAAACTCGGACATATGTACGTATATCGGTATGACTGTCAGGTATCCATTTCAAACCACATAACTTGTTTTCTTAAAAACACTTCGTCGTATGTCTTCTTCGTTCTTAAGAGAGAAAACTAAAATGTCTTTGACGATATCATCTTCATCATCATTATCATGTTCATGTTATTGACCACGTTCAAAAGTTTTGATCAAGCTTTGAAGTTATTATTTATTATTGCTGTTGCGTCTTCTCATTTCTCTCCCAAATATATATATTAACAACTTTGCTAACTTAAATATTTATTATATAGATTTTGAGAAACATTAAGGTAACATATTTACAAAGTGGTTCATCAAAATTAACATTTTTAACTACAATCATAAAGTTTCTATTTCAAACGCCACATGCTTTTGCGTTCAATATTAATCCTTGAAAGATTTTAACATTCTTTTACATCTTTCGTTCATACAAATAATCCTTGAAGATTGATTTTAGTAATTTCACCACTTGAAAATTTTAATAACGCAATAAGAATTAGCAGGTGAATGCTTTTTTCCTGAGACATATATAACTCTGGTTCGCACACCATACGTTCTAGTATATATTATTCAAAAACTGTTAGGCGAAGAGCTATGGATTCGGGACTGTAAGATCATTTAGTTTTCAGCTACAAGCCTTACCATTTGTATTTCTTCGAGTGTAGTGAATACTTGTAGTATTTGTATATTTTTTTAATCTGTAAAGTCAAAAATCTTTTTTATTTATTTATTCCATTGCAGAGTTTTGTAAGGGATTTCCTTTTCTTAGTTCTTGGAAACGATATTCTTGCAGAAATGGAGTATTTTATTATGTAAGATTCATAAATACAAGCTGAAAACTTTTTTAGAACTGAATATAAGAACTCAGGACCAGAGGGTATTCTTTCATAAAACATTCAAAATGATTTCTATTCGTTTTTCAAGCTTAAAAACACAGTTTGCTATTTCACTCGAATATAAAAATTAAATTATAGTCTTGCATACATATTTTCATTCAAATAATTCAAATCTCAAATACATATGTATAAAATATTTTGATTAAATTTTAGTAGTCATGAAATTCTATTTAATTGAAAAATTTATTATTATTAGTTTTGTTGAACCATATTGTAAATGTTTTATGTTTGGTAGGGAATACTTATCACATGAATGGGAATTCTCTCTTATTTATTAAGATGTGGTTATGACTTACTTAAAAAAATATCCTAATTATAATTTAAGTTGAATAGAGAAATAATATTCTAAACTAGATCTTTGCTCACGTTAAATTAGTTATCATTTCTAATTTAGTTTTTATTAATGCTTTTAAATAGATTTTTGCGGTCTTATATCTGAAGAAACATTGAAATTCATTTAATGAAATTTGTATACGCTATCTTTAAGCTAATCTTGTACTCCACTGATATTATTTTGAAAAATGTTCAATGTTTTATTTAAATTTCTATTAATGCTGTATAATCTACAAATGAATCTGCTTTATTTTATACAAATTTATATAAAATGGAAAGTTTCCACAGTAATTTGAAGTGAATTAAAATAGTTCCTCGGAGCTTGCCAAAATTATATTTTTCTAATCGTGGTCTAAACAAGGTTCAGTTTTGGAATTATTGACTGATATATTCAGAAAAGTAAATTCATGAACCATTTGCGATAAAATTAAAAAAAAATTTTTAGAGCTTTCAGTCTTTACGGTTGATTATGTTGATTGAATGAATATAGTAAATGAATTAAATTTGTTATTATGTAATATAATGGATACATTAAGGGGAATTTCCTGAATATATTCCAGAGTTTTTGTTTTTGCCCTAATCCTGAATATTCTTTGCTTTTTGAAATACATTTTTTAATAAGTCAAACTAAAATTACTCACGTAAACGATATATTATAGCCTCTAATAATCAGGAAGGCGTTATTTCATTTATTACGTGAATGTGTAGTTAATATGTGGACGTCAATCTGTTCGGTCAAATGCATGAAAGAAAATAGGTCAGATGATATTTAGATTCGTAAGCAGTATATAAAAAATTTAAAATAATGTAAAATTTTGTATGGACATCTAATGCATATACACTAATAATTATTCCTAAACAAGCATCACCATTGGACTATCGTATACTTTTAAAATGAACATATTAAGGGATTTTGGTACAAGTTTATGGTTTGAAGAACACAGGGTGTGTATGTATATATGTGAAGGTATTATGGTCCCCACGGATCTGTAATTAGTGTTGTGTTGTCGATGTTGTGTTATACGCCTTAGGATGAAAGAAAGATAGTGATGAATCTGTAAATATAGATTCCCCATGAGAAATACATATATAAATATAGATTATTACTACGTAAATATTGAAAGTTGTCAGAGATCTCTATGTAGATTAAGTGCTTCGAAAAGAGCGCATCAAATTCTAAGTATTTAAATAAAACAATTCACATTTATTGAAATACGGACTAAAAAGTATAAAACAATTTTTTCAGGTGAAGTCATCTCATATCGAAGAAGATGACATTTGTAAATCTTGAGTATGAGTACCTAATTAGTGGATTTTAGCATGTCTGTCGGAATCTTAAATTTTTATGACGTATTATAGACATAAAAGGTATGTTGGAGCTCGTAGGTGACGTAAATCCGTTAGTTGTGACCAATGGGCCCTTGAATCAACTCTTCAACCATAGGAGATACATTTAATTACAAAAAATATTTGTTTTTATAATTTAATCAACTTTGGTTTTCTAAATTTTTTGATAATTTGATGAGTTTCAACGAAATTGAAGCGCAAATTTAGATTATTTAAATTCACCTACACGATTATAGTAACAATTGGATTTCATAACTTTCATGGATTCTTGAATATGGATATGGATATGGACTATGTATGTAGTGTATGTTATCAATGTTAATAATTATAAATATTTTGAAAATTGTTACTCAATAATATATCGGGTGTATAAGCAATAAAGTCTATTAGTTGTTATTTTCACTTCAACAAGTCCTTAACAATTTCAACATGTCAAAACATTTAATATATTACCCAAGGGTAATTTTTATTAAATTAACCAACATTTAATAAAAACAAAAATAGAAAATATATTTCGAGGTTTCACTTGATAATAATATCTTTTTCATAATACAACTACGTTTCTTAAATTGTTGTCGATATTTAGTTTTCACACAGTCTTTCCGAATCTTTCTGTATTTACGTATAAAATTTATTACACATAATTTTATGTCAATAATAATATACAATAAATAAGCATTCGTTAATAATTATTCTGTAGTCTGGTCTAAATATAGCCTTTTTCTCCAAAAAAACAAGTATTTTCTACAGGATGATTTGAAATATATTCAAATATGACATACTAAAATTAACACGATTTTCAATCAGTTCTTATATGAAATAATTTGCACGTAATTGTTTAATCTGGAATTTTTCTTAATTTATGGATCTTCTTGATCCAACAATATATTTTTTTTAACTATGCTGATCGGTTGTCCTATACGCGTTGCACCATATAGTGAGGTAATTTTTGAATCTGTTAAATATTTCTTATCTAACACTTTTCTAGTCCATTTTGAAACGACTGTTTTGGTGGATTATAAAAGCAATTCTCTTATGATTGTTAAACAACTGAAAGACATTAATTGAAAATATATATATAAATTTATAAAAAATAGAAAAGTAGTATTTGTTTAATTATTAAAATGAAAAAAGTTACCTAATTATCAACAGTTGTTTTCAAAAGATAACGAATGCGAAAAATCATGCAATGAAACTACTTTTGTATTTCTGTGCTTGTAATAATTATGGAAGGATCTCAGTGAATCATTCTTTTTTAATTGTAATTAGGATAATTTTCATTAGGATAACTTCTTAATCAGTTGGGCACGAATCATCCTTGGAGACGTCCGAAACTCTATATAAATGGTCTTATATGATAAATGTGTTTAAACAAAATTTATGCATAGCTGATGTTTTAGCTATTCTACCGTTAAAAGAATTTGTAGAATCAATTATTTAGTAGTCTCAAAGATATTATCTCTTATACATTTACTTCTATAATATAACGTAGCATTTACTAATATCATAAAAACTTTTTCACTCAAAACAAAATCTGTAATAAAATTTTCATAAGCAAAATCTATTTTTCAAATTTGGTAACGTCTTTAAAGATTTGATTCACAAATAAGTTTCAAATTTGAATTCGGTTTAAGTTTACATATTTTGTTTGTCATTTACATTATATTTATTGAAAATAATGTAACATATTTTTATGTAACTTTAAGCAAAACCATTCTGTATAAATAATTTTTAATAAATTATAAATTGAGTCTCGTATCTCTGGCAATCATAATTCTGATATAAAAGTAAAATAAAGCTAAAACCGCCACCATATTACCTAAATACCTTTTTGCCGTTCTTGGTATTAACCATTCAACATAACAAACAGTAAGTATATATATTATATCTATATATGTATATATACCTATTTAATAACATCGTCATATCAATCTATCATAGCAAACTTTTATATAACCATTTTAACTTATTAATGCATACATTTCATATTATTTATATTTTAAGTTGTATATTTTAAAATGTATACAAATGATATTATTTTGTATATAAATTAGAATATCTCTGTCAAGCTGGCAGAGTATTCAAAATTGAATTTAAATATTTCTAGTTAAAACAAAAAATGGGTCAGCATGATGCACTAGTGTCGTGATAACACGCTAGAAGAGTAGTGTGAAACTTTAATAATTCAATGTTTCAGAATTAGGTACTTTTTAGGCGCTTTTATGGTGTGAATTCAATAAATCAATTTAATTGAAATAACAATAAAAAAAAAAAATCACTGCTGCATGAAAAAAGTAAAGTGTACTAATTTACTAACATCAATCACTGCTGCATGAAAAAAGTATCAAGTCGGCAATGACATCTTGAAATAACAGAAAAAAACTTCAAAATTAAATTTAAATTTGCACAAAATTGCTGCCAGCGTGATATCACGAAAATTTTATTTACAACAATGTTTTAATTAACTCCTAATTTAATTTTGTATTACCTAAAAAGCACCTATTTTGTGCATATTTATGGAATGCAGACCATAAAAGAACCTCAAAAGCACAAAATTTTGGATCTTTCTTTATAGCATAAAAGTATATTTTCACATTGCTCAACCAGCGTGATATCACGGAAGCTATATATTTGAATGACTCAATTTTCTTAATAATTTGAGCACCTAATTTAAGTATTCACCACCTTAAAAGCACATAATTTAGAGAATATTTAAATTCTATTTTGAATGCATTGTTTTGAAAGCTTGACAGAGATATTAGAATGTAAATATACTAAAAAATAAAGTTGAGTAGTAAAGTTTATTATGTAGATTCATATGTTTTTGTTTGATACCAATCTTGGATTCTCCAATTACGAAATGATACTCTTACTATGACTTGACATATCATACATTTTTTATGTCAACACCAGTCTATGTCAAAAACAGTTCCCATTGAATGGGAAGTCTATGCAAAGATTAAACAAATTCTGAAGGTTTCCTAAAGTTTCAAAACCCCCAAAACTTTTCTATCGATATTTGTGAATTTTCGAGATTAATTTAGGTTCAAGACAATCAAAGATAAAACTTATTCAACGATGAGATGATTATTTTCTGAGATATACCTTCAAATCAGTTCAAGATATCGGTCTCAAAAACTATCGTTAAATGAATGCTATTTTTAGGTGAAATTTAAGTTCTATCGAAATCGGATATAGAAAATATTCTATAAATATTGTAATAACGTTAATATAAACAATATTGTATAAACATTATAATTATTAATTCCATCAATTTAACCACAAGAGACGTAGTTTTTGAGATATCACTGAAATCCCGGAGAGTATAGTCATCTAATTGATAATAAATATTTTTTTAACCTTCTAATATTAGAATCCTGAAAACCGCCAAATTATTATGTTTTTTCTTAAAATCGCAAAAAAGTCTGATTTAAAGTATCTCCGAAATTTAACATAAAGTTAGTAACAAAAACAAAATGAGATACTTTTCTCATCTAGACAAATGACTTTTTCGAAGAATAATTTCTTTTGGACTTAGCTTGTCGTTAGCAAACATTGATATTGGGATGTTAAGTGATTATTATATCCGAAATATCATTGTATCATTTCTAAAGAGAACAGTTAGCTGAAATATCCCTATGGACCAGCACTCATATTAGGTCCATTATACGTGTTGAAAATAAACGAAAAAATTCACTAAGTTGTAAGAAAAGAAGAACTACTTTATGATTTAATTATATCCAATAAGTTTTGACTAAATCATGATAATAATATTAATATTTGGATTATATTAGTTAAAAAACGTGAGATGCTCGTAAAATTTGCAGCGTTTTGTATACCATCTTCTTATAAGAATAGATAATGTCAGAAAACAGTTAATCTTATTTAAGATCTTATTTAAGATCAAAACATAGTTTAGATTGACAGACTTCTTATAGCGGAAAAAAAAGAAAAATTTGACTAGAATAATTTTCTTTCAGTACAGAACCATGGGGGTCTATGAAAGAAAACTAATTTATAAGGATTGGTTGTCAATCACTGGACAATATCTTCTATGTATAAGATCTCATAGTAGCTAATTAACAAATTTTGTTGAACCATTTAATATTCTTATATTTACAAGGCTTTTTTTCATATCCAATGTTTTTGATAGAGAATATTATTAATTATGAAAGTTTTATGTACAAAAATATATATATATTTTTTTTTTTTGATGCGTATACGTGCGTTAGAAAAAGTGCGTCGGCAAAAAATTATGAAAAATTACTTATGTACGCATATGACATGTACATCATTATAGATGAACAAATTCCGTAAGAGTGATGATGAAAAGTTTTGACATTTTTATGTCAACGTGTACATCATATACATTTACAACTGATTATGATTTGGTACATAAAAATAGAAAATAAATTTATTCTTTTCTACCTCAGACATTCCTTGTATTTGCACCACGTATAAAAATGACAAACTGAAGATGTATGTACTTTCTGGGTGAGATATAATAATGAAGATTAAATTTTTTCTATTACAATCAAAAAAGTTTAAATCAAATTTCAAGAACATAGTTATAAAAAATTATTGTTTTGATATGACGATATAATGTATCACAGCTTTTGGTTCTGACATAAAGCTTTCTTCGACTGGAAAATTTCTAAAGAACTGACGAAAAATTTGTATTTCTAGTTGCCAGTATTATATTTTGATAATACTGAATGAGCACATATAACCGATTTGTATAGCCGAATATCAGCTGATCTTATAAAAACCACACTCGTAATATATATAAGATAGAAGGAATGTTTTTGGGCATTTTTTCTGTGCAACTTCAATCGAAAATGTTGTAACTTTATCCAGTTAATCATTAAAGTATTTATCTATAATACAAATTAAATCATGGAATTTATTGTGTCGTGTCATTTCAACATTTATTTTCTGAAAAAAAATTAAATGGTATACTGTTTTATAATTTAAGAGGCTCCTTGATTTTTGTTCGTTGGCTTGTTTGTTTTTTTCATTCCAAACATTTGCTAAACCACATATTATGAATCTGATTTGTTTGGAGACACATAGAATGAATCATATTTGATTTTGTATTGTAAATTATTAAAGCATTCTGTACATGCAATTTCGATATGTATGTGTTTCGAATATATATTTAGGGTGCCCTTCGATAACACAAAAGAACTATAAGATAATTTTTGAAAAAACTATAGAATGTTGTACAAAGGTGAAATTTTGCCAAAACTACATGAATCATGTTTAAACTTGTATATTGCGTTACTATTAGTTTAGCAATTCAGGAGACGCCAGCAAACGCTACTAAATTTATTGATAACTGAAAGATACTGAAATATATATTTAAGCAACAAACGAATTGAGAGCAATTGAGTATAAACTTTTTCGTTATGAGAAAAAATTAAATGATAAATGCACTAGCCTTGTATATATAGCAATATATCTTAACAATCTAAAAAGTAATGTAAATGTTTTAGCTCTTTAGCAATATTTACTTGTATGGAATCAATAATTTTATAATACTAATAATCCACAAAATAAAATATTTTAAGTTTTTTTATTCAAATTTTCAAAATTGCAAGAAATTACTCGAAAACCACTGTTTAAATACCGTGTGGGTAATTAAATATAAAGTATCAAACGTTTGATATACCTCGGATAGATTAATAATTTAGGTTACTTCTTAATCAAAGCAACTGCATTTTTATCAATATTGGCCATAAATTACGTGACTTTCACTTCTGTGCGTCGAATCATTTGTTTTTCTCCACTTCACTTTCTTAATTCATGATTTATCTGTCTGTTAGATAATAATCGTGTAAATCTTTTCTGAATTTATGAAAAATGAAACTTGAAAAAGTATATTTCACCTCGATTAGAACCTCAAATAATTCAGATAATGAGACAGTGTCGTCGTCACAAAAAGTAATTATTACGATTGGCTTGTCAAAAAAAACAAATTTGCTTCGTATGAGATTAGCACGAATGACGAATGAAATTTTTTGATTTTTTTTTTTTTTTTTACTAATTTATTTTTTTATTAAAAAATATTTTCTATATGAACTTCCACAAATTAAACGTCACAATAATTAAAAATCATTGTGTAGTAAACGGGTCACTATTAATTAATAATTTACTCAGCAACTTTTCGATAAATTTTGATTGCAATTGCTTGCTATTGAGTTGTCTACCAAATAGTTAAAAATAAACATGAATAATATAAAGCATTTGTTATTGTTTATTAAAATAGTTTTCTACTCCAAAATCGACCGAGGAGTTTGTAAGTTTACGCTTTCTGTCGTGGGCACCCTTTTTATAACATAGCAACTATATACATGTGTTATATATAGATAGGTACTCGACAAGCCATAACAAAAGTTTTAACAGTTTGAAACTCACCTACGATTACCTGTTTAAATGAATGTTATATGTATATATGTTAGTTTCACAACAAAACATTGAGTGCATTCGACGAGAGTTACTACCCAAGCAAACTACTTCTCATGCCTCATGCCCATTTTATATCATCAGCATCATCGTCAAACTAACTCATACTCAGATGATAAGAATGTGTGCACAATATTGCTAAACACAATTAGTTTAGATAATATGTACATATAGTACATTCAAAAAGGGATCGATTTTGCATTGATAAACATGTAAGCTGGTATTGAAATTGATATGATATTGGTCTCACTGAAAAACTGATGGCGCTACTCCACGTGCAGTGCTTTGCGTTTACAGTTTAAGGACAGTATTAGAAAATATTGTGTTGATGTTGATGATGCACAAAATTTTGAGGTCACCAAATTAACATTGAATAACATCTAATCGGAGAAATATTACAATTAACTAATTCATACAGCTGATTACTATTTTAAATACAAAAAAAATGTGATATTAGAAATTGGGCCATACATTGAAATTACTTCGAAAAATCTCCTTTGATAATATTAATGTTACCTGTTATTTATTGCATATATGTTTCTAACTATATGGACCAATGATTGAGTGTATGCTATAAATTTAAATGATTAAAAATAGTTCCAACATTGATACTAAATTATATTTTGTGTATCCAAACAATTAACACTGATAGTTATTACCATGACTAGTTTTAAATAGACTTTCAAATATGGTTATTATGCAGTTTAATATTTATCATGTTTTCTTGTAGTTTTTCTAGACCTAGAAAATATATTAAAATTTGATAAACTCCTTCACTAAATGGGGTATAGCAATTCTATGTACATGAGGGAGTGTATTTTGTACCTCATAGATATTCTACCTTACTGAAGTTTCTTCATTAACTCATACTATAACTTCTCTATCCACCTTGTTAAAGTATCCTCAACAAACCAAACAAATCAAATGTTGTCCCAGCCGTCACTCTTCCTAGGCATACAATGCATATATGTCCGTATGTAGACCATTTACAGGATGTACAGGAAATATGACCCCAACAAGAAAACTCGAAGACTTTGCAGGAGATAATTTGCATATAGAAAAACCTTAGAAACTATAAATTATGTTCACAATAATCTGTACAATAATGTTGATTTAATAAAAAACCTCGTCTTTTTTTTACTCAGTTTTAAATAAAAAACAATTTACATCGGCACAAAAACTCCCATGAGTCTCAATTTCTTCCATGGATTCTGAGACGTTTTGTCGAATGTTAATTGTATATACTTGTTTTAAGGGTTAACTTACATTTCAAATTTGATTTATTTGTCTATTTTATAAATCTGTGCAAAGTAATGACTGGAACCAGTACTATTGGATTCGTATCATCCAATTTTCAGCCGTTGAATATCTATTACATGGTATACGAGAAGAAAATACAATTTCCCCAGTACCCTGTAGTTTCTGTTTAACTGAGTATTGTACACATAGACCGTACACTCATATATGTATTAACATGAATGTAATATTGAACTTTCGGCAATTGCCTCAAGTCTTAGACGTATTATTTGTATGTGAATACATTGATGATACGAAATGATCTAAAATAGTCTAGTAAATTATTAAAGTAGTATTCAAAATAGTTATATATATATATATATATATATATATATATATATATATATATATATATATATATATATATATATATATATATATATATATATATATATATATATATATATATATATATATATATATATATATATATATATATATATATATATATATACATATATATATATATATAAACAAGTCAAATTAATAATAAAAAAAAACCATCTCGAACAAAAATGAACAAAATAAAATTAAAACAATTTTATTTTTGAAGTTTATTTTTTTATGTCAGTAGTATCTCATCTTTAACTCGACTTTCTCAAAAAAAGAATCAAAACGGTATAAGTCGTGTCTTTTGAAGTTGGTTGGTTGTATACTTATGTGGAAAAAAAAAATTATCTAATAAAAGAAAGTATAGAAAAAGATTGAATTCAACCAATAATCTTCGGATTATTTTGTGTTGGTTAAGAATGACTTTATGACATGAAGTTTTTTTTTCCACAGTAGTGCTTGAGGTGACTTCATTGAATATTTTAGTAGTCACGTTGTAAGGCAGTTTTCAAAGAATTTGAGTCAAAATTGCGATTCATAATATACAAGGATATGGGAAAATTAGCTACATCAAATATGGAAAATACTATAGTATAAAAAATGACTAATAATATTTAAATAAATAAATAAAAAATAATAATTTTCTTCATTAAAAATAACAACATTTAATCGACAAATATTTGTTTATTTAAACATGGCTTCGTATGTTTCGTCTATAGTTTATGCGTAATCAGCTCTATGGACGTTTTCGTTTAAGAGTACTAAGAATGGCAACAAATGGTGAATTTCAAAAGTTATAGAGCAGATAGGAAAGAGCTAAAGTTGAATCGTTTTCGCTAGTTCTCAAATTGGTTTTTTTTTTTTTTTTTTTGTTAATGCATATTATTTTTTAAATATATAATATGTACTGTGTCGTATGGTATACTTTTAATACTAGTGAATTATTATTTATAGATGAATATAATAATATTCAAACAACCAATCAAATTGTAGAATACAAATGTTCACTTGAAACTTTTGTTTACAAACAATGAACTAACGGCAACGGTTTAACTATAACTCAGATTTATAACAAAATATGGTACTGATGGTTCGTTAAAATGGTGTGACATCATATTTAGCAAGAATGATACATTTAAAATTCATTATTAATAAATAATATCTAATTACTGTTGTGTACACTCTGTATTGTATATAGAATCGACATGTGTACAATAATAAAAATTTTCTTTTAAACTAATTAAATTCGAATAAAGCAATATGAAGTCAGAAAACAAATAACTCTAATAATTTCAATATAAAGAATATTAGCATATACATATAATATATGCATACATGAGATTGTCTACGACATATACGTATATAGGTAAACTCCAATCAAATTATTATCTATTTTCTCCAGAGTATTTGTATTTTGTATATAAATTTGCATTTCTTTATTTACTATCAAAAACAACAATAATAAATATCTATAGAGACATATACGATTATATATTTTCGATCGAAATTCGATGACTAGCATTTACGCCTGGCTTCATATATGCCCTTTAAGCAATCACATTTCTTATGGAACATAAATGTGAGCAGAAATCAATATCATATTGTTACCTGCACAATCAATCACATAGGTTTTTAAGCTTCATTCAGAAAAAACATTTATACTTAGAACATGATTAATATTAATCTGAATAAAAACCATATTTTAAAAAGTCTTATTACAACTAGAGATGCTACCTGACAGAGATAATTGTTTAGATTCTTAAAATCTAAATCTAAAATGTTATTCTGTCAAGACCTAAACCAAATAGTTATTTGTGGGTGCATTATTTTCTTGCGTTACAAGCTTTAAACTAAAACTAATATAATCCGAAATATTCTATATATGTCGACTTTATTCGGACTCGCAAACTAACTTTCACCCAATGGATTCTAAGTATGAATTGACTACCTTTAAAAAACCGCAAACCACTTACAAATTTTTTTTTTGTTTAAAATTAATAATCCGAAAAATCTCTCAGCTAAAACTTGATTAATTTTAGAGGTATGTATTTAAGAAGCCGTCTCCTATTTTTGTGCATAAATATACCTATATTGAAAAACAAATGTTGAAAATAAATCATAATTCTGAACTTGTCGCCTGAGATAAAAATATAAATAAATACTGTAAAAGTATCAAAAAATCTCCCTGTATCGATCTGTGTTTACAAACTAACAATATTTGTTGTTTATGATGAATATTAAAACAATATACTTGGTGTTAAACTCTCACACGACTTCTGTGTATCTAATTGAAACAAATTAAAGTCAAGAATGAACAGTTGCCAGATATTCATAATGTATAAACTACTTATATGCCTTGAGTTAGCCTCGAAAAACGTCCCTCAGCATGGGATGTACATACTAAAAATTTGGATAATTATTTTCATATTTATATATTTTTTCTATAATTGCCGTGAGACCTTCCTTAACGTAAGCAATATATATAACATCTGTCAAGTCTATTAAATTTTGCGAAGGAATTTACACGTTGGGTTAAAAAAATAGACGGCTTTTAATTTAAATCCAAATTAAACAAATTACGCTTTCCATTTTAACGAATCTCGTCATCACATACGATTGAACATGGAAGTGCAGAATAGTTTGTTACGAGGTGGTGTAAAATATGATAAATTGAAGGACGTAGGTCAATGAATGATATATAAGGTTTTTGGTATTGTTTGACTAATGTTTGGATAATCTGTATCTATTCGATCGATCCCTTCTCATACTAGAAGCAATCCACCAGTCTTATAAGCTTAGCGAAGGTGAAAAATGAGTTAGACACAACACACTTTGAATAAGTTTATTCCAATCCAAACTATTGATGAAAAATTTTCGATTAGTTAGAACGCATTCAGTATTTTTCGTTAATTTCTAAAAGTTTTATTTGTTATTAAAACATTTTAAATTAAAATACATTAAAAAATAAAGTATGTCGCCTGGAATACATATTGGAACCATATGCAACAATTAGAAATTCAGGTCAAGAACCTTCTTGAATCACTGAGTGTTCTTTGAACAAAATGAACTTACTATGGTAGTAAGAACAGGAGTTATCAAGCTTTGAGTGGAGAAAATCTCATAAAGAGATACACTCCAATTTATTTAATATCTCGAATGAAAAACCATTAGCCATTGAATGTTCTTTGACCAAAACGAACTTTCTATCTATATTAGAACTGGAAATATTTGGATACAAAACTATCTCTAACACTTGAAGAACGAAACGTCCCATAGAAATGCATATTATATAATTTGGCCTTAGAACACTCAGTGGCTCGATACCCATCATTTGAACAAATAAAAACTCAAATGAGTTGGAGATTGTTGAGAGAACAATTCACACTCATTGTCTTCTGTTGTGTGATTTGAATGATTCTTAGTCTTAGGTCTGTTTGGAAAATGTCTAATTTGTTTAGAAGTTATGATTCTAATTTAAGCTATTAAATTATTATCAACATTTAATTCTGCGAAGTAGCACTCAGGTCCACTACTAGTCTATTCAGTGTTTGAAGTAGATTTTATTTTTTTTTTTAATAATCTTTATTCATAAAAATTTGGTGAATTTATTTGATAATTGTTAAAGACAAACTCATAAAACCGTATCGTATATTAGTCGTTGTACAAGATAAATTCATAAACAATGTGTGTGCTATAATGCATTTTCTTTTCTTTAATCAAATAAAATCTTTAGTTTTCCTTAACCATATTTCTACTTAATTGGTAATATTGTGATGAACATCATTGTCTATAGAGATGACTTCTCTCTACTCATTTATTTTCATTTTCATGATGTCTTTGTTCGAATATACAGTAGGTTTTTCCGTTCTTTTCAAATATTTAAGTGCTAAGTTTTGTCTTTCCGCTAATACTTTTTATTGTATGTTTATTATATATTTGTATTATCGAGTTGACAATAGGAATACAAACAAACGTATAAACGAAAAAAATAAATAAATAAATAAATACACAGCCAATAATGGACACAGAACTTATTCGTTATGTATGAATATATTTTTATTTAAATAGACATTATGAATGGGTTGGCATTTAATTCAAGGTACAATGTTTTCTGCAATTAGTTAATGGTGAGTTAACCAATTGCAACCAAATGAAAAAGTACATCTTGTATCTACTCACAAAATTTTTTCAAAACCGTATTCACGGTATATTGGATATATTTATGTGCAAAATCCCATTATTGAATATTTTTACTTAAATAGCTTTATCTTTGTAACGGCTTAATGTCAAACTTTATAGTACATGCACATATAAAATTTCACCAAAATCGGATTAACGGATAACCAGATTTCACCATTTATGTGAAAAAAAGGAAGTAAGTTTCGAGCGGTATATCTTCGGAACAGTAATAGATACATGATATTTTTGATGAGATCTAAAATGAAACCATCCAAAAAATCTCCACTATAGTGTACCAAAAATTGGTCTAGTAGTTTTGGAGTTATCCGCTTTCGTGATAAACAGTGCTATAGACCGATTGACCAACACAACGACAGACCGCTGAACACGAAACAAGACATACTCAGAAAGTTTCAAAACGCCGCCATAACAAAATTTTAGAAATCGGAGCAAAATATTTTTTTTTATATCACGAACAAAGTAGTTCCCATATCGCAGATATAACTGGGAAGTAATAAATAAATAAAAATGAAAACCATTTCAATTATGTCAATAATACCAGTTATTGATTTTGAAATTTTCATAATTATCTAGGTCGGATACATATTGAGTCACGGGAGATGCAGTGTATACCAAATAGTAACCAAGCACAGCCTCACGTGCCAACTGAGCAACCTTGGAAAAAAGCTGGGCTCCTTTTGTAAATTAGTAAGGTGGCATATTTATAACTGCTTTTGTGTTTTTCTTTAATTCATTTTAATTTCTCTGATTTTATGCTTACTAAATGTTACGATGTATGATTTCTACTGATGATTATTTATTATACTTTGGGTATGTTTCTTTACATCAATGTTACACGATTTGATATTTTGTTTCTGTAAAACACATATTCCCAAAACATATTTAAATAATAACAATATGTATAGAAAATAATATATAATATTACTACCAACTTATCTTTTCAGATTATTCTAATTTACCTAAGACCGAAATAAATCATAGGGTTAGCCAAAAGACTAATCATTAAAAAGAAGAACAAATATCCGTCAATTTGAAGCTTGTGGCTGTAAATTTTACATTAGTTTAGGAACAATGTCATTATGGTTAATAAAAAACTTATAATACTTACAAAAATGTATAGATAATCTTACATGAGTTTAAGAACGTTTTTTTTTTTGTTAAAAAAGTTTTCATTTTATAATTGTTTGTGGCTATTACTTACTGATACATACATGCCAGACACATGACCACATCACCTGACACATCAGCATTAAAATCTGTAAGTGAACAATCAATCATTCCCTGCTTTCCTACTCTTTGGATTGGAATTTTTTTTCCAAATTTGTAAGGAACCAACTTCGAGGTATACGTTTTCCAATAAAAATAATTGTCAAAGTCGGACTACTCTGTAAAAAGCTATACGTGTTATACGCGTCGGCTTGAGAACCTTGTTTTCCGTCGGTTAAAAAAATATACGTCGACCTAAATACATTTTGTATTCATTATAATCGCCTAGGAATTATTATTGATTCCATACAAATTTCGATATGTTCCATTGGTCAATGGAACCTTGACTTTTTAAAATGATTTCCATCATTGTGATAGCTTACAACATAACAAGAATAACACAAGCACATGGGGTCAGTCTCTTGGGATTGTTTGCTGTTGCAACTGGACAGACATACAAATAATATTCACCACGAGGTTATTATATTCTCTTGAATATATCATTCAAATACCTTTGTCGTTATTTTGCATTCAATACTTTTATTTTTGACGAATTTAGAAATAGATAATATTTTCTATTTTGAAGTTTTGTGGCTACTATTTTTTTCTAATACAATGATTATTTTGAAGTTTTTTTGACGAAGTTTTTTTTTCGAAATGAAAAGTAAATGCATGATTAAAAATATTTTATTTCCACACAAATCGTTCTTTTGGATTTGGATTGGCTTTTCATAGATGGGTATAGAGCAATTTGTATCTGCAAAAAGAAATAAAAGTTTTTGTAAAATTTGATAAGAGTGTTAATTCAAATACGTTTCATTTAAGCATTTTTAAGCGAATACTGTTGTGTGTTGTGAAAAATATTTTTACTATAATCACATAGTTTATATTCAAGCAATTTTTATTTTTTTTATTTTATATTAATATTGTTTTTTTACAGTTAAATTTTGAAAAATTCCATACAAGTTCAAGTTAGTAACTCTTCAAAAACCACAATATGTTGAATGATTTTAGAAATTTTGTCATAACAAAAAGAATAATACATCGAAAAATTCACATTACACTTCCTTTCAATGTACCATTTTATATTAATTATATACATCGAATTTTACGTTTGGAACTTGGCAAAATCTCTGATATCAAAAATAAAAACATTTATGAAACAAACTTACCATTAAAACCCATGCTTAAATGAAAAACGAGACATCTTTAATAAAGATATTCACAAATTCACTATAAAGCAATAGGCGCAGTGTATTTCTTTTAATTTTCTTGAAATAAAAACGGAGGGATTGTCAAATAACTTTTACCGACAAAAACATTTAAATATAAATCAAAATTTTATATTCATTTTTTCGAGAGAAACTGTTTTAAAAGCCTTTCGTTTTTTATCATTATATTTTCATATATTTGTGCACGAAAATTGCAATGCATATTGCATGATAGTCCATTTAAGATTTTCTACATTTTTTTTGTTTCATATTCTTTTCATTCTGACTTATAAAAATTAGACTCAACCTAAAGAAAAAATACACAAAAGCACAAGTTAGTAACTCTTTAAAAATTACAATATGTTAATGATTTTAGAAATTTTCTCATAACAAAAAATAAAACATCGAAAAAATCATATACTACACTTCCTTCCAATGTATCATTTTATATAAATTATGTACATCGAATTTTGCGTTTGGAACATTTTGGACAAAACTGTACAAAAAACATAAATAAACAAATAAATAATTTAATATAATTTTTATTAGATAAATTTTTCTTACATAATAAAAGAAATACATTTTTCATTTGTCAATATTCTGTTTATATATAAAAATTATATCTGTCAAAATATGGTTACACCAAACATACACATTGCCTCCCAAAACACAAAGGTATTGTGTTATTTTACATATTATGATTATTATACATACATATGAAAAAATACCCGTCATATTCGACATTGATGACGGTTTTCTTGACCATTTGTCCTTGACTGACAACGTCATCAGTATGTATTATGTATAATATTATGGTGGATATTTGTGTGGTCACTCACAATAGTATTCTGATATTTTATTTCGGGGGGTTGTTTTACATCATATAAAGAAGGTCGCATGTGTTTCTATTTGAATGTATTAATGAAATATTGTATGTATATATAATAAATAACAAATAACTGTAACTATTATCCATCATTTACAAGAAATATTTACATAGTCTCTACGGGAATGGTCAAAACTTCAACCCTTAAATTTTTAAATATTTAAAGAACCCATCGTTTTTTCTACGATAATATACTTAAAAATAAGTATTTCGAAGTAATGTAGCTTGTAAATATATCGATACAAATTTAGAGATAATATTAGTAAATTTTTCATGATGCCGTTGCAAAATGTATTTAAAGTCAGAAATCGACTTCAAACGATTTTTGATATTGAAATTATTTAAAAATTTTATATTTGAAAACCAATAAATTAAATATTATAAATTTAACTTTTGTTTTTAAATTTTTAGTACTGTTTGTTCCATTTGGAGCCTTTCCAAAATAAAATCATTTGTAATAGTATCTAATTTAACAACTACAGTAGAAATTTTAGAACAGGTTTTGTAGATTACAGTCTATTACAGTTACATTGACGTTGCTAACCTCTCCTAGCGAGAATAAACGTATAATATACTTTCTAATTATATTTGCTGTAGTAAAATTTTGTATTTCATTATAATTTGTCTCGAGAGAACATAAAGTATTTTAAAGAGAATTGAAGCGTTTTTTCTCAGTTGTTTTGGGATATCTCGAAATCTACCAGTCCGAGTTTGGCCAAGCTCTTTTAAGAATGGCACCAACCGCGATGAAATCGGTTTAGCCGTTAAAAAGTTATAAGCGGTTCACATAATTTAACACACACACACACACACACAAACTCGTACATACAGACATAGTGACAACCTCTCAGGGGTAGTCAGAGAACTTCCTGTAACCTCAAAACGTCAAGATACAATGAAAGCTCGATTTTTATAAAACGGGGTAAAACCAATAAATTGAAAATTTTCGATGTTCTTAGCGGGAAGTTAAAAAATAATGCTTCATTATTTGAGTATTTTGGGGTAATTAAGTTCTTATAAAACCGAACAAAGCAATTATTTACGATTGGATGGCTTTGGATTTCGAAATGTGACTGGAAACTTGAAATTTCGGATGGTATATTTGTTTCCAAATTATCTAAAGTTTTATGGAAGTTGGAGGAATTAAAATTTGTTAGATCTTTATAATTTCAAAAAGAAGTAAAAACAAAATATCTACATACGTCTTTATTTCCGTATCTGTTTGATTTCGATCGAGATTATAGCGATATATTCGTTAACGATTTATTTACAATCTTCGTTGTTGTTTTTGATCATAAAAAGTTAACAATTATAAACAAGTTTATGCCAAGACCATTATCATTAATATTTATGTGATTAATTTAGTTATAATCTGATATTGTTATGATGGGTTATAATTGTGAATCAAACAAAACTTTTTTATTATTTTCACGACGTAAAATTTATACTTGTATTGTATAAAAGCTAAACTAAACCCCTTAACTAAAATACTTTTTATGACACAGAAATCTTTGATCGAATATCTCTAAAATGTGTGGCTGTATTTAATTAGGATTAATTATTCTTTATTTTTTAGAAACAATTTTTTTTTTCTAATTTTTTAATTCCTTTTTTTTTTTTAATAAGAACAATTTAGGTGGTAAAATTATAAGCCTTCATTTTACTTTTAATATAATTCGCATTTTAACACCATGAAATTACATTTCCAAAAAAGAAATCAAGATGTACTTGGAATATTACCAAAAGTGTAGTTTAGAATTGCTTGGGTGTTCAAATTATAGGGACAAAACGATTTAAAATTAATATTTATTTTATGAATCTTAAGAAAATTAGTTTATTGCATACTAAATTATTTTTCTTGTTGAGAAGTTCATTTCAAAATGCAAGAAACTGTCACTTATCAATTTATTACACATATTACTTGTGTCGTAGCCTCTGGAATCGATATTGTAATATATTTTAAGCCTTAAATTTTATTGACAACAGTGTAAGGAAAAAAAATGTTTGAAAAATAAGAAAATTTTGTTTCTCATTTCTGTAGAAGCAATATTAACCTAACTTTATTAATCTTAAGTAAAATTGAAATTATTTATAGTTTTAATAATTTTCTTGCTGAAAACTACTAACGGAAAATATTAGTTTATGGAAATAATCATAATCTCGTATACTAAATTTTATATTGACAATATTAACATTCAAACTAATACCACCTCTAATAAAAAAGGAGCTTACAGTAACATTTAATGCGGGCAAACAAAAATATTGGTACGCCTCTGGATGACATCTTTGTTGAAAAATAAATCACTTTATTAGATACCAAACACTAATTAAAGACCTTTTGAGTACATGTTAAAATGTTTCTTCAATTAAGTTAATGTTGAAGAAAATACTGCTATGATGAATTTTCTCCATTCTCTAGAGAATGTAAATATTAACATGAAGCACATACCTGTATGTGTGTATTGTTTTACTGACCAGTAGTTAGTGTATTTGGTCAACATATTTTCTCTGCTATTGAACCAATATTTGAAGATATCACAAAACTAACCCTTCAGGGGTAGTTTGTTTGACCCTTCTATAATACACATATATACATAGTTCCGGTGTATGACCATCATCTACATGTGGTGTGCTTGCTACATCTCTTGTGTAATACGAATATTATTAGATCACTCTTGAAATTTAGCAAAACGTCTTAAAATAATTATTTTCGTAATGTGTAACATAATATTTCCACTACTTGAGAAACTTTAAAGCACTTATGTTTACGTTCTCTGGTATTTAATACTATTTATTAAATGTTTTGATGTTGAAATTCCGGAATGATAAATCGTTGATAAAAATGTAAAAATTATTACAAATTATTTCTTTATTATACCATTTGAAAGTAAAATTACAAAATATATTATAAAATTTTATATTTTCCTTGGATAAATAATGATTTTTTACTTAACGAAAAATGTTACTTAACGTTTGTTTGAAAAAAATTTTTAAAATACAGAATTAGACACAAACTCTCGAATTTGTCGCTTAGAGTGGATATTTTATATAAAAATTTATATTTTAGTTATTAATTAAAATAATTTTTAAGGTTGGCTAAAGCAGTGTTTAAAAAGTCAATAATATACGGCTATGTTACTGATTTACACTTCCTGAGATATACAAGGTTTATTCCAGTGTAGTTTCTTAGAATCTACTTTTTAACCTCATTTTGTTATCATAACCTAGAACCTACAATGAATTATTTTCTTCATCCATCCATTTTTTATTACTTAGCGATTGTAACACTTCGTCATGTTTTTCCAATAAACTGGTCCTCACATGTTTCTAATTCTCCTTGAACTAATATTTAAAACTTTTATATTCAAATATTCTCAAAATGATAATTTTTGATTTCAGGTAAGCTGATAAACAATAAAACGTTAGAAATCATGACTGTTTTGGTAAGAAATGATTATATTAATAAGTTAAATTATGTAAATTGGATTTAAGCCATAATACAATATTCCAATTTTTGACTTTGGAAAAATTTTACGAGAAAACTCCTGCGTAATGAAAAATGCATTAAACTTCGCCCGATCGTTAAGAATAAAGAATATACTAATATAATTGAAAACATTACCTGCAGTAAACATGTCTGTAAAGGATAAAACTCATTTTTTATAAAATCCATATGCCTAATACCATTAAACTAACATATTTTATTATAAATAAGATAAAATAAAAACTGTTTGCAGATATTTATCACTAAAATATGACGACAGTATCGATATTTGAAATTCAGACGAACAGGTGTTATACAAATGATTCTATAATGAGGAGAATGAAAATGCGTGCAAATGATGTAGATAAAGGGGGCAACAAATGTTCTCGCAATAAATTCGAAACAAAAGTAAATTTGATTTTTTGAAAGTTTATAGACAAAAATATTTGTTAGTGGTTATCAAGCGTTTACAATTCATTCCTAAGAAAATGAAAATAATATTTAAATTACTACCAATAATTATTTTGTGGCTTATTATATTATTATTTTTAAGGGATATCGAAAAAAAAAATTTCTCCAAAGTAACGAAATGTACAATATG